>JASEVX010000001.1:11272839-11939673 GCA_031761405.1 Serripes groenlandicus
TACCTCACCAATATACATGATCTTTTAAGAATTCCTGCTAATTATAAAATTAAAATTAAGAACATCATAGTGAACACAGGTATTGTGAACAGTTAAGTTGAAATAAGTCTGTTTAAATGAAGTTACATATAAACTACAGAAGAGAGAGAGAGAGAGAGAGCGAGAGAGAGAGAGAGAGAGAGAGAGAGAGAGAGAGAGAGAGAAGAGAGAAGAGAGAGAGAAGAGAGAGAGAGAGAGAGAGAGAAGAGAGAGAGAGAGAGAGAGAGAGAGAGAGAGAGACGAGAAGAGAGAGAGAGAGAGAGAGAGAGAGAGAGAGAGAGAGAGAGAGAAGAGAAGAGAGAGAGAGAGAGACAGAGAGATGTTCTTAATTTTAATTTTATAATTAGCAGGAATTCTTAAAAGATCATGTATATTGGTGAGGTAAAGCCATTTACGTACATCGGTGCATCATATCCTGTTTACGCTATGAGATGACAATCAAACTACTAAGATATTATCTTTCGTGCATTGCTAACGTTGTCTACATCAATAAAGTTGTATCTGTTAATCGTTTGGTCATCAGCTTACATTCGTTTTGCAGATAAGAAAAGAAATTTGTATAGATTTAATTAAATGTGTTCAAAGGTTAAGCATTGTAGGAATGAATAGAATGAAGAAACGAAGAACGAAATAAGATACACCCCCCCCCCCCCCCCCTTCCCAATGAGGAAGTTAATAGGAGCACTTAAAGGTATTTTAACCTTCTTTATATATAAATTATAACCACCCTTATTTTCTCTTTCGACTTGTTAGAAATATTGTTGACACAGTATTTATTTCTTAGACTATGAAAGAAGTGAGTACAATTTAAAGCTTTAGTAAATGTCATACTTCGACATATTTTTAACAGTTTCATCGTTAAAAATCTGAATTAATTACATTAAGGTTTTTGTGTAAACTTGTTTGTAGGTACATTTTATATTCCATGAAAGGTTTTAAACGGGGGTTTGCATTGTGTAAACTAATGTATTAAACTATTAAATTGTAGTCGTAAACGTGTTTTCATTTTTTCTTTGAGAATGAACATTTACAATTTGTAATTATTAGATAGCCACGGATTGACACACTATGAGGAGTTGGTGGATCTTAAGTATTGTGAGCTGGTACGCCGTTACAGGTAAATAAACATCTTATTTTTGTCATTTGACGCCAGACCAGTAAACTTCATTTGTCTCTGAAAGGTTTCATAACTGTTTTAAAATGGTTCCTTTGTATCGTGTTTCCTTCAGATATCTACACAGCAGATAACTTAGGATATATTGTATCCGCTAAATTGTCAATTGAGTTAACACGATCAACAATCACAATATAAACCGTCCCACGAAAAAACGAACATTATGGTCTCTGCGTAAGGTTTCGACCCGGATCAGCCTTAACATGCCGGGCAGGCTAACCCGGACAGTTACTTTTCGCCTACAGTGGATTTTTTGTTTCAGGAATCATTACTCTATACCTCTACCCCCTCATACGGAATGTGTCGGCCCGGACTAGCATGCGGGGATTGCGCACGGCGATCTGGGTCGATATGTAACGCAGAAACAATAATGTTGGTTTTCTCGCGCGACGGCTAATATTCGCTTAAGAAATATAGCATGTTACCAGAGACTGTGACACCATATAATAAGTATATATAGGGAACACAACGTCATATCATCTATAATGAACGCTTTTTGTTAAACATCATTGGGGAAATGTGTTTTGTGTGGTGTTTAACGCCGCTTTCAACACTTTCAGTGATATCAAGGCATTTCCTGAATAAGCTACCAGTATTACTAGTACATTTATCCTGACATCAACGAGTCGGTCTCAATACTTACCACACAACCCTGAGTGACAACGAGGGAAAGCCATAACTACCATTTTGACATTTTTAAAGTATTTGGTATGAACGGGCCGGGAATCTCATCCTCAACCGTCCCCGCACCCAAAGCGGACGCTCTACCACTACCCATTGAGGCGGTCAACGGGGAAAAGCATACTGTATAATCATATGAGATAAAGTGCTCTTCACACTTTATTTACCTTTTTCCCGAAACCATATGGGAAAAAACCCATTTACATTCACGCTGCTCCCCTCAATATATTGTGGAACACATGGGCACATTATTTTTCTATATTATAACTCCAAGTGTCATTGTTAACCAAATCAAGTGTTCGTATCAGAATAGTATCAATAATTTGGCCACATCATTTTAGAGAAATTATTATCTCGTAGATAAATAAAAAAAAAAGAATTTCCCCGTTCGATTTGAATTCTTTTTTATTTATACTCGTCTTTTGTATCATTTGAATCATACACATTTACGACACTGTGTGTACATCTTATACTACAAAAGGAACGAATTACTTTAAAATATTATATTTACATAGCGTATTTGCTTTATAAAGCTGTTTGATCTTACACGTGACCGTGAAACAGTCTATGTAGAATAACATGGTTGTTTGATTGTACGCCGCTGTCAGTGGTATTGTAATCACATCTCGGCGTTCCGTTGGTCATTTACCAGTACTTCCGGTATTATTAGTCCCCTACCGGCTTGCCGAAGGGGACTATTAGGTTTGCACTCCGTCCGTCCATCTGTCAGTCAGTCAGTCCGGCAAATCAGTTTTCCGCACTTTTTTTCTACATGCTTTGAGGTATTGAGCTGAAATTTTGTATATGCCTTTGTAATCATGTGTCACAGATCAAGTTCGCGTTTCCTGGGATTTCGTCAATTTTTTAATGAGTTATGCCCCTTTTTGGACTTAGAATATTCGTTTTCCGCACTTTTTTTCTACATGCTTTGAGGTATTGAGCTGACATTTTGTATATGCCTTTGTAATCATGTGTCACAGATCAAGTTCGCGTTTCTTGGGATTTCGTCAATTTTTTAATGAGTTATGCCCCTTTTTGGACTTAGAATATTCGTTTTCCGCACTTTTTTTCTACATGCTTTGAGGTATTGAGCTGAAATTTTGTATATGCCTTTGTAATCATGTGTCACAGATCAATTTCGCGTTTCCTGGGATTTCGTCAATTTTTTAATGAGTTATGCCCCTTTTTGGACTTAGTGCAAACCAGTAGGGGACTATGGTATTGCTTGCAATCCAGTTACTTGTTAATCCTGTCACGTCAGGTGAGACTTTTGTTATGTGTATAAATCGATCTATTAGCACATACACACTTTGTGATAGTAATGTGCTCTGCCGGCCAGTAGCCTCTCGAATGCAATAGTATCAGTGCCGATTTAAATCAGACTAAGCGGATGTTTTTTTTTGTAGCGCCGTTTAAATACCTCTGAGCATGGCCGAGTCGTTAGAATCGTGGATTTGGAACCGGGCGTTCCGGGTTCGATCCCCGTTCTCAACGATCATGGTGGAGTGCCTATTTCCTAGTCTAGTACTGGTTATATAATTGAAATACTGTTGACATGACGTAAAATCAAAATAAGACAAACAAACAAATCAATTACCTCCGAGGCGAAACGTTCTTCATGTGTTAAAACGAAAACAACAACATAATCCTATACAGGTGTCACTTACGAGTAACCCAACACTAAGCTTTACGTTTAAAGTGTTTCATTGACTATTAACGACGATAAGACCTATTGTTTATGAACCCTTTCTTATGTACAACAAATCTGAAGCGGAGGTATTTGTAAACATCTGGGCAAATCTATGGAAACTCTCTATAAATGAAAAAACAATGATTCAATGAAGTTGAAAACATTGTGGAAAATGGAGAAATTGCTTATTATGAGCAATTTGTATTTTTGACACGACGTTTGCATGAATTATCTACTGCACAATTGTTTGTACATTTGGATAATAGTCAATCTACACTAGTTATGAAAGAGCTTGTTATGGCGATCGGTTTCAGTCGTTTATAAATTGCTTGAACATTTGAGTTAACTTAATGTGGCTGTTTATATTGTTTTTCAATTTACAAATGTTGCATGCTTAGACAGATACTTACAATAGTATGTGCTTGTTCTATCTTCTCTGTAACAGTAACAGACTAAAATAAAAAGGTATTCATTTTTATAATGCATTTTTCACATATATTCTATTGTTTCGTGGTATATTGTTATGGCGACCGGTTTCAGTCGTTTATAAATAGCTTAAAAATCTGAGTTACCTTTATGCCTGTCTACATAGAATTTTTTCAATCTACACATTTTGCATGCTGTTGTTACAGCCGAAGAGAAACATCTATATATACTTTTGACCGAAAATAAGTCACATAATAAAAGAACATATAAGCTGTACCATGCGTAAACAAACCGTTGGGAATTTTCGCAGCCGCGCAGATTGTGCTGGATCTGCACGATAGTTTGTTATCTACACGTGTATTAATTACGTTAACGTTGGTTTTTCCGCTCATAACCACATGAAAACACTTGTTTAATGAGGTTCCTTCAGTGTTTATTTTAAAATACTTGGTAACAAAGACTTGATGCTTCGGAGCTACATTACTGAATTCCTTAGTACATGTGTTTAACTGCTTATAAATATTTTAATGTTTTGACAATATATCAGAATCAAAGTACTGAAAGTACTGAAGGTAGAATTGCGATCGTTTAAGAAGAGATACAGAAGTGCATATATGAATATTTATTTTAAATCAATCCCCACCATGGCAGACAAGAAATGATGCATGAGGCCAGAATGAAATGGTTCCAAGATCATCATTTCTTGTTGGGCTAGTGAAAGTTAATTGACCCCTACTTCGAAAATATCATTCGGTTCGGAATGTTTTAAAATCATTATCCCTGTATCGTAGAAGAATAGGACTAAAAAGAAAATCTCGAAAAAAATGGGAATAAACTTTGATAAACATTTCACACACATATATACATATTTAGTTTTTACATTTTGAAAAACAGTTAACAACAATAAAATACATACATTTTAAATGAGATAATTATACAAGTGACTTCATTCTTTTATATAGAAAAATGCATAATTTGGATAATGTTTTCTGGTTATTGCTTGTTAAGAGTTCGATGAATTTAGGAATGTTTGGTCTAGACCAATACTATTTTCTTATATATATTTGTCTTAGATCATTGTTTAACCCTTTCCCCCATACAACAAATCTGCAGCAGACGACTTTGAAAACATTGTGACAAAAACCTGAAAAATGTCCATAAAAGATAACTTAATTGTTAACTAAAGTTTAAAACATGGTGGCCAAAGGAGAAACTGCTCATCATGAGCAATTTCATCTTTGGCCACAATGTTTTCAAAAGTCGTCTGCTGCTTTTGCGTCGAAATGCGTCTGCACGTGGAAAAGAGTTAATGGACATTCAAGTAAAAAATGAAATTTGTCTTCTATTGTGTTACACAATTTGCATTTACGGTCTGATATAGGAGTCTTAACAATTCAATTCAATTCAATATATTTTATTGGCATATAACAAATACATGTTGTCGCCAAAATTTACAATACCTTTGGCGGTTTATATTACAATACATATTTATTACAATTTTACATAAGAGAAAACAGAGACATATAAACACATGTGTTTATATGTCTCTGGAGAAAAGCATGATAAAATTAAGTTTCACCATCTCTTTTAAGATTCGCTAAGTAAATATATTTGGACAGTTTGCATAACATAGATCTTTGCTCTGATTTCATTAACATTTGAAATTTATTTATATTTGGCCAGTTAAAAACAGGTTGTTTCCCTCTTCGAGTTTCAATTTCCAGTTGGTGACTTGAAAGTCTAAATTTTGTTAATACAAATCTATATTTCTTTATTTTTATGTTGACTAAATACATCTTAAAATCAAAGGATTTGATTAGAATATATGTTTTAGTTTTAGAGGTTTGACTTAGATCGGCATCCCAGTTTTGGATAAAAAATATATTTTACCCTTTGTTTAAATATTTTTATGAAAGCGTTAATGTTTTCGACACCTTGATTCATCCATACATAACTAAAACCAAAACTATTCAATATATATTTAACCTTTGATGCCCAATTTTCATTATTTTCATTTATATCATTTAACATTTGTTTGCATATTGATTGCCTTTATGTATTTGCGTTCGTCTGTTCTCGTGACTTTTAACCAGTATTTAATCATCAAAGAAAGGCGTTGTAACTTCCAATTCACCGTATATAAAATTATTAGGAGTCTGACTTTTGACGTGTAGTAGTTGCTTACAAAATCTAGTATGCAGCCTTTCTGCGCGTTATAGCCTCACTGAAGCCCCATACTTTGACCCCGTAATTAAGTATTGGTAGTATAAGCTTATCAAAAAGTTCAAGTGTATGACTAATGGTGATATTTTTGAATACTGTTAGATATTGTTTTAATGCAAGAACTGCTTTTAAAGCTTGTCCTTCTATATAGTCAAAAGTTTGTTGAAAGGACCCTCCTGAAGAAAATGATATGCATAAATATGTAAATTGTTTCACTATTTCTAATGGATTACCGTTGTATTTAAAAACTACTTTTTTCGATATTTTTCCATTTTTTCTAAATATCATAACGTTTGTTTTCTTTACCTTTACTGATAATGTCCATTTTTCGCAATAACTAAAACGTATTTCAAGACCATTTTGTAAACTGCACTCGCTTTCTGCAAATAAAACTATATCGTCCGCGTATAGTAGTAAAAACAATTTCAACATGCCCATATCCACGCCGTCAAATTCATTTAGAGACATGTAGTCCTCTAAGTCATTTACATACATTGCAAAAATAAATGGTGACATACAGTCCCCCTGTGGCGCTCCAATGAAACAACTGAAACTTTCACTTAAGTTATCATATTTTACCCTTGACTTGATGTTTAAAAAGAAAATTGAAATCCTGGACGCAACATGGTGCATTCTGGTGACTTCTGAGGGTGTTTTCAAAATGTTGAGGGAAGGCTTTCTTATGTCATATTTAACAAGAAACTGCTGAAGACTGTAACGCCGGATTGTCGGCAATTTGACCTTGAAAATTGACAAACAAAGGTCAAGGTCAAAGTAACCATATAAATCCATAGAACTTGTTACTGGTTACCTTCAGGCAAAGTTTCAAGTGTGTAACCCTTTCCAGTGCTGAGATTTTGCCTCAACCTGAAACTTTAACCAAAATGTTGACGAACAGACAGACGGAGAGACAGACATCGCCAATCTATAGACCGGAATTGCTAAAGCAATCCGGCCAAAAATAAAAAAAAAAATCATCAATTTTAGCAGTAAAATTCTGCCAAGAAGTAATGAATTGAGAAAAAAATGTGCTGAGAGGTCCATAATTTCAAACTTGCTAAGATTTGGTCTGTGCAATGAATTTACAAATTGAAAAATGTATTGTTGACATGTATTTTCTACACCATCATTGTAATGTTGTTTATCATAAATAAAATTATTCCTTTTTTTAAATAAATTTTTAATCAAAATGTGTGTCTCAGTGTTGTCTTCTTCAGCAGTTTGACAGAAACAAAGCCTAAATCTGAAATTGTGTCAATGTGTTATTTGTCAACTCTGTCCCATAAGTTTTGCTTGTGATTTGAACTCTCATAAAAAAAGCACGGAAAGGGACAACTTTCCCAACTTTGATTAAATATGTTTTCAATTAAATTGTAAAAAATCTTTTTCTTGTTTTTTGAAAGTTTTGTCATTATTATTTAAGACGGACATTATATACTAGAATAGCCAACTGACTATCATTTGAAAAAGTGTTTCTTATTTAAACCTTTCCCACTTGCATACGTAATTGCAGCCGACGACTTTTGAAAACATTGATGCAGAAGAAGAAATTGCTCATAACAAGCTTTCTCCTTTTGCAACAATGTTTTCAACTATATTCAATGATTACACTTCCAATAAAGGTGATTTTCTGTATCTTTGCTCAGATTTTTTTTTAATTCGTCTGCTTTAGAGTTTTTATATTGTGGGGTGGGTGGGTTGTGATTTGTTAAAGGGCAAGCAGGATTGGGAATTGAGTGTTGCACTTATCCTAATGAAACACTCGCCTGCCTGTGCATGTTTTAGCTTAACTTAACTTGTTAATGTTCTTTCCATCATCAACTTAGTCATCTGTTAGTAATCAACTCTATGAACGAAATAATCGCGTCAAAATCTTGAATCGCGTCAAAATCATAACGAACAAACTGTCAAAATCTAATTTTGAACTGTGTAATACAAATTTAGAATAAAAGGATGAATCAGTTATGTTGTAACAACCAATATCCGCGGGACATTTACCTGATTTTGGCCGAAAGAAATGATCTTGCAAGATTTATTCGTTATTCGTTCTGCCTATTATAATCAAAGTATTCTAAACGCTTTATAAACAAGTGATTTAAAGCGCTCAAATCATTTGATGAAATGTGTTTCTTTAGACGCGGACCTTGTCGAAAGCACCTAGCAAAATGCAATCGTTGTCGAAGGAATAGATGGACTGAGAGAAAGAGAAAGAAAAGGCTTAGCAATGCATACTATCTTTATGAATAAGGACATGAACGAATATGTATGGACTAGCGCCTAGAATTATTTCGTACTAGCCGATCCTTCATTCCACTCGCTTATGCTAGCGGGCGAGTGGATGTTTACATCTCTGCCGAGAGGGAATGAAGGGTTACAATTTACAAAGGGTAATTGCGCGGTGCAGTGCTATATTGGCGTAGTGATATCTAAATAATTGTGTACACTTTAAATATGATATTTACACTTACAAGACTTGTTATTTTCTATTATAAGCTTGAATAATCGGATTTATTTTCGTTACTCTATGCTTGCTTTTGTGAGCATTCGTAAATTAGTCAAACAAAAAATTGCACTTAATTGTTGGTGGTGAAGGGCATATACATCACGTGACTTCAAACTCACTATGACTATGGCAGCCTCTGCGCATGCGCAAGTCTACCAAAAAAAGAAATATCTGAAAAATTGGTCAAGCATGTATTATATTGCTCCTTATACATTATAGGAAATGTTATATGTGGATCAACACTTTCAACTGTTGAGCAATTTAAACATAAATTGTATTTTAAGTTTTAGTTGTTATGGCATTTGAACAATTGTGAGGGTTTTGCGTTCAGGTACGGGATTATGAATAATGACATTTGATCCCCTTTCACGTCTGGAGGGGGTCTTGTTGCCTGGGCTAATAATCAAGATTACTAGCATACATGAAGTCTAAACTGAGTCGTAACTATCCGTGTGTTTGTAATGAGTTCAAAATATAACCTTTGTCAGAAAAACACCCACCAGAAGTGAAATTCCACTGGTTTGCTATGTATTGATATTTTATCAGGCTAACACGAAGATGCAGAAAAATCCCGTTTAAGACTGACGTGGCTGATTTTATTTTCAGTCTATTGCAGTGTTGAAGTCCAAAACGGTACATTTCGGAGACTTAGAGGGGAATGTGTGTTGGCTACTCCTGAAATAATGTTTTCTCCGTCACAAAATACAGTACAGTTAGAAACAGAGCTGTTAGAAGATGGGGATAAAGCATGGATTGGTTACGTCAAGGAATATGTGGAGTTTCAATACATAGGTACTAGTATTAGGAATTTTGTAGACATTTAACAGTATATTGGTTTCTAAATTAATCTATTAAACACTATATTTTGCCATAAAGAGAGGATAAATATATGAGTATTTGCTAAATTTGTATTTGATCAGGGATACAATTGATCCAGACAAACAATAGTATAGTAGTTTTATGTTCGGTTAAAAGCAAATCTGATTCCGATTACACATATCTACTACATTCCAATGTAAATGAATTTTGATGATATTATATATATTAATTCAATAACGGCTTGGTAATCGTACTTAAAGACAATCCCGACAGTTTCGATTATCGCGCTAAATGTATATATAACGTATATTTAAGGTAAACACTGGTTTAAAAATGTTAGTCTTCGGACAAACGGTGATAAACTGCATGTTGTATAAGAACTGAGTCACTATAGAACTAACATGTTATCTCTAAACATTGAAACATTGCAAAACACAATAATGTGAAAATACTGACAAATTCTATGTTTTTGTTTCATTAATTTAACCTGAAAGTTGCGTAAGCCTGACTGCTTTACAAGACGTGAATATCACGCAGAAAGGGATTGGGACGTCTCGAAACCCAGGCCAGTGTTATTCCGCTTGTAAAGGATATCCAATTTTCGGACTAAACGCCGAGGTGAGGTTTTTTTTCTCGTTAGCAAATAATTAAACCAGTTTTATCGTAACAAGAGCTTGTCCATGCAACATGGTGCAAGTTGGCATTTCTGATAAGTATTAGTTGAGATCAGGCTGTGTGGACCTGTGCTGTTCACCATAGAACAAGTTAATCCTAACTCTCTGTAAAGAGGCATGATTTAATTTCCATATAGACCTATGCTCAAAATCGGTTATAGCGGCTCATCCTACAACTTGGATCATGCGGACAAAAAGTGATAAAGATAGAAAAATATACAATTCTCTTCGCCGGTGTATGTTCGACATATGTGCAAATAGTTAAGATATTAAGGCTCGATCCTGTTCTTTTAACAATTTTGTAAGACATTCTGCTCTACGAATTCAAAATTAAAATGACCGATTTAGTCGAAAACGTTAAAATATTAACAAGCTTTCCATTTACACAAAGCGAAATAAAAGTGTAATCGTGATAATGAATACATACAATCCTTTGAGTTATCGGCATGTTCGAATGATCCCTCCATTTATGCGTAATACATTTGTGTAATTTCAGATTTCATAATTCATTTACATTTAAAATATTAAATTATGATAAGCAACCGAGTGATAAAATCAAATAAAAACAGCTTAACAATTCTGATTGATCTTCTATGCAATCAGAACTGCTGTTACACTGATTTCAAATGACATTCCCGGCTCGGCCAACTTTCTTTTCGACGTTTGACAAAAGTCGTTGCGACTTGCGTCATCCGTCTTCTACCGATGGGCTAAGTCTATGAGAAAAAGCAGCCAATTGCTTGGGAAGATTGTTGTGTGGAGTACTGGTAGGAGAAAACAAGGAAACACATGAGTAGGTGAACTGGCCGCCGTGATATGACGGAGAAATTGTTAAAACGGCGTTAAACCCCAATCAATCAATCAAATGACATATCCGTTCAAGGAGTGTGTTCGAATTAACACATGTTCGAGTTATCGCGAGTCCACACCTTAACGTAATATATGTACTTACATTGAACAATTTCCAGTTTTATGAAAGCCAGAATAATTTTACGTTATTTTAAAGTTCCTTTGTTTGAATCGGAATGTTATCATTGTCACTCACATACTGTCCTTATTAAGGAAATGTTCATGTAAGAGTATAATGTCGAAATAAAACTGAAATATTTCTTTTATCTTTTTTATAGACAGGAGAAAGTTCTTGCCGATGTTTACCTGGTGAACTTCTAGACAATGGTATACATAAAAAAGAAACCACTTGTGACAATTTGTGTGAAGATGGACACTTTTTGTGTGGAAGTATGACATCAATGTCCATCTATAAAAAAGGTACTTAATGTTTATCCGACGTTCCTGATTTTTCGTGATTATTCTAATTGTATAAAACTTAAGTCAATTGAAATGACAATTGAAAGCATTTTATCAGTGTTCAAAGAAATCATAAGGTTACTTCAGAACAAACCCCAGAACAAAACGAAATAAAAACTCCTGGCATGATTCAAATTGTCAAGATTACAGTAAAAATTGTTTTATTTATAAAATGAAACAAAATATACAATCAACATTAAACTGAAAACAACAACAAAATACCGAGAATATTAAACACAAACTTAGATATAAAATGGCAGAGATTCAATTAAAATATTTAAAATATGTATTCTAGTATATATAAAGTTCTACTCCTTTTTACATGAAATATGTGAGCTTTGGATTACTCAAATAAAATAAGGCAACATATATTAATTTGGACTTAACATTATAACAGAAGAGTACCCAAATTGTCTACAAAAATACATTTATAACTTATAAATTTGAAAGTAAATATAAAGTAAATTCCAAATGGTATGAAAACATAAAATTCACAATCTACTTCAACGTCAACTCCTTGAAAACATTTGGAAACAATATTAAGAAAATATTTCTCTACAAGACCATATATGTACAAACTAACATTTCTATTGAATATTTCAAATGCACACACACTGAACAAATTAAACACATTTTGAGAAATGATTATGACAACGTTTAAAGAAGCTACGGATCTTTAATTAAATAAACATATATTGCTGCAGATAGTGTTGTTTGTATCCGAACTTTGCCTATCATATTCGAATAAATATATTCAAATAAATAAAATTAACACAATTTATAACCGTGCAGGTATACATTTGACAGTATTTTTTTTCAATATTTGTCTGATCATGCTTAAAATTCATAATATTGTGAGGAGATATATGTTTAGTGGAGGTATAAGTACATTTATTTCTCTACATCAAATGAAAGTTATATCGGATGTTATACAACGTATGGGGTGAAACTCTTAGGACGAAATCAAATAAATCTCATCCTGAAAATGTAGGAAAACAATAATGAATCCGCCGTGGCCGAGTGGTTAACTTCTGAGGTTTCAAACCTGGTGTCCCGGGTCCGATGGTGGTGGTCATGATGAGGTTCCCTTGGGCAAAACACATTTCCTAGAATATTACGCCAGGAATCATAAATAAGTAAACAACAGGATTGTTGTGTTAACCACAGGTAAACTTGGTCAGACGTCTGCCTGTTTTGATGTTAACTGTAATTTTAACAAAGATTTTGTTGCGAGATGAAATTTAAAATTTAACCTCATTAAAGAGAATTTAGATGAATTTAAAACAATACATTATTTATTGAAAAACGGACATTTTCAATGCGTTGACGATACAAAACTGTGTTTCACCCAAGTTATTCAAAGCTTATAATAAGTAGTCTTGCCAATCAATAAACGAACTGTTAAATTGTGTGCAAGCTAAGGGACCGTTTATTAAATTACATGTAATTTACAGTCCTTGATTTACTTAAGTTTCTATTTTATTTGGAACAAATAGCCTCAACATACGATTGTGTGCTTGGTAATATTCCATAGTGTTCTGTGTAACAGAAAATAAACTTTGCGTTTTAATTCTAGTACATAAAACCTTTTGTATGCATGGTTTTACACTTGTCCTTTCCGAGACTTGTTTATACACGTTCTTAGGTATCTGAATACTAAAACATATACTCGGTATGGTTCAATATGTTTAATTGTTTAGGGTGTCATTTATAATTGTGAAAATTGCCGACTTTATTTTATCTTGTACCAATATTCATCCATTTGAAGCTTGACTTTGTAAATTACATATTGCTTTTATATAATGGTAATCTTCAGTTAGACATTGCAATCTCTATTATTATTATTTTTAAATAAGAACTAAGAAGCATTTATAAGAGGATCTCATTTCAGTCACCGTAGAGCCTCCCCTTGAGCATAATACTTACCAATGCCGTTCATATCAAGGAAGAGGGAATCCTAATAATAGGTATTCCTGGAAGCCGTGCAGTGAGATAAAGGACGTGATGTGCATTTCAGGTAAAACTTATATCAGGGTTTCACACCAAAGTATGTTTTCAGTCTAAAATTATTAAACAAATGATACACAGTGTCTTACTTTCTGTCCGGCATTTTTGTTATCTCAATATTATGTTAATCAATTTATAGCACTAAATACAATATTTGAAACAAGCTGTTTTACGAAAAGTTTGGCTATTAAATACATAAACAAATATAACGAAAAGCATTCCTTATATCATTCTAAAGGATACTGTATATGAGCAATTGTTTAACGGGAACTTTAGATTTATGTTCTTCTAGTGGTAGCCGTGACGATCGTTTATTAAAACAAACAACGACACCATTTTACATTTTGTAATGTAACGGTAATATACATATTAACCTGATCTTTACCTTTATGTAAATGTACATACATAATATGATATTTAAAAAGGTTTTGGTTTAATAGGATTATTTCCAGTAACGAGATGTCGTAATATGTGTATACCGTTTAAAAATGTTCGACATTGAGTCGCATTTTGAAAAATTAGAATTTGCAAATTGTAGGAAAAGAAGTATTGCTGATAATTTCCAAAATATTCACGAATCTCCTCTGCACTCTCTAGTTTTATGTTAATCTAAAATAGATTATGTATTTTAGACATGATTGTTTGTATTTAAGTGCATATATCTATGTTATTGAATGTTTTAAAGGCATGTATTTTAAAATAATTTTACATTTGTATCAGACACAAAATAAAATCATAAATAATCCTGCACGAAATTAATGGAAAGAAAACAATCCTGGAAATATTTACTATTAATGTTAATTGGAAAGTTCCGAAATATTCCATACTAAAATGTAAGTCACAAACAGTAGCATATAGTCCGACATTATGCGAATTTATCAGGCATTTTTTTTTTTTACTAAACTTGTGTTTGAATAATATTTTATTTAATTAACAACATATAAATTCTCAGACGTCGTTTCCAGATTTTACTCGTTGCTCGCGATGTGATGGTAGCGATATGAGAATTAGTCTGACGGAGCATATCTTGACTACATGTAACTGTTAAAGTGTTCGTGACTGTACTGTCTTATTTAATCAGAAAACTGATTACAAGTTTGGGAGCACAGTTTTATATTTATTAGTATTGCTGAATAGTTATGATTATGTTTGTGTTCGGTTTCAACCCGATCGTAAATAATGCACTTCACTACGATTATAATATATTTTTCAAGCATGTCGCATTGTTTCTGCATTCCATTTGGAACTCGTATTTATGTAAGCAAGCTGAGGAATCTTTGGTATAATGACAGTAATACAATTGTGCATATACAGTACCCTATAAACAGATAGCCTATGTGTATGTGACTGTATGCAATATATTATAATTGGTTATAAAAGTATTTGTAAATATGACTGAGTACCTGTGTCTGAATATGTATGCATGTATTTCGTTTGTATGCTGTATGTTATTCACATGTATCATATATGTATATATGTAACGGGAGGTATATGCAGTGGCACATCACTGTAAATCGTATCATTGAGTTATTTTAATTCCCTCCTCCCCCCCCCCCCCTCTCTCTCTCTCTCTCTCTCTATCTCTCTCTCTCTCTCTCTCTCTCTCTCTCTCTCCTCTCTCTCTCTCTCTCTCTCTCTCTCTCTCTCTCTCTCTCTCTCTCTACCTCCCTCTCTCTCTCCCTCTCTCTCTCTCTCTCTCTCTCTCTCCCCCTCTCTCTCTTTCTCTCTCTCTCTCTCTCTCTCTCTCTCTCTATCTCTCTCTCTCTCTCTCTCTCTCTCCCCCTCTCTCTCTCTCTCTCTCTCTCTCTCTCTCTCTCTACCTCCCTCTCTCTCTCCCTCTCTCTCTCTCTCTCTCTCTCTCTCTCTTCTCTCTGTCTTTGTATCTGTCTCTGTCTCTGTTTCTGTCTCCGTCGCTCTGTCTACATGTCTCCGTCTCTCTCTGTCTCTCTGTAGTTCTCTCTCTCTCTATCTATGTCTCTCTCTATGTCTGTCTTTCTCTATATCTCTGTCTCTCTCTGTCTCTCTGTCTCTCTGTCTCTGTCTGTGTGTGTGTGTCTCTCTCTATATATATATGTCTTTCCCTCTCTCTGTGGCTCACTCTCTCTCTCCCTCTCTTTGTCTCTGTCTCTCTATATGTCTATCTCTGTGTGCGTCTCTCTCTCACTCTCTGTCTCTGTATATGTCTCTGTCTCTGTGTGTGCGTCTCTCTCTGTCTCTGTCTCTGTCTGTCTCCGTCTATCTCTGTATGTCTCTGTCTCTGTCTCTGTCTCTCTCTCTGTATGTCTGTCTGTCTATCTCTCTCTCACTCTCACTCTCTCGTTCTGTCTCTTTCTCTGGCTCTGTTTCTGTCTCTGTCATTCACTCTCTCTCTCTCTCTCTCTTATCTCTCTTACTCTTTCTTTCCCTCTCTGTCTCTCTGTCTCTCTGTCTCTCTCTGTCTCTCTCTGTCTCTGTCTCTCTCCGTCTCTCTCTCTCCCCCTCTCTCTCTCTCTGTCTCTCTCTCTGTCTCTCTCTGTCTCTGTCTCTGTCTCTCTCTGTCTCTCTCTCTCTCTCTCTCTGTCTCTCTCTCTCTCTCTCTCTGTCTCTCTCTCTCTCTCTCTCTCTCTGTCTCTCTCTGTCTCTCTCTCTCTCTCTCTCTCTCTATCTCTCTCTCTCTCTCTCTCTCTTTCTGTCTCTCTCTCTCTCTCTGTCTCTCTCTCTCTCTGTCTGTCTCTCTCTCTCTCTCTCTCTCTCTCTCTCTCTCTCTCTCTCTCTCTCTCTCTCTCTCTCTCTCTCTCTCTCTCTCTCTCTCTCTCTCTCTCTCTCTCTCTCTCTCTCTTTATAACGAATAATAGGGGAAATGAAAATGCATTATCCAAATTTAATGTATATCAGTGTTAATTACAAATAACTATTCCAATTTTCAGACACCAGCGTAGAACAAGAAGTTGATACGAACGCGAAATGGAGTGAAAGTATCAGGGGTTGTTTTAATAAGAACCTCTCTCCGATGCCATACCAAAATATTTCTACAAATGGCAATGTATATGTATGGATTGGTGTCATACGAACACTAGCAATTACAGAATATAACGGTAAAGAGGGTCACATGTATTAAAACATGTCCGATATCATCTTAGAATTGGTACCGGTAATAAATAAATTGACAGATATGATCCGACCGGCATGTTGTAAAAGAAATGCTAAATCATGTACATGTTCATTTAAATCTACTTGTTCTTGTTCTTACATTTTAATATTTCTTTAACCGAGCTCTTGGAGTTTTATAAATCAATTGTGTATTAAAGATTGAAACAAATAGCAAGACAAATACGCTCACTTTTTTATCAATTATAAACTTAAATTTGCTAGCACATTGTTTAAATGTCTTCAGTCATGAACGAGAACACTTTGAGGAAAATGAAATGCTCAGCAATTATTGAAGTCACTATTGCCTTTACGGAACCTGAAAGGGGTCGTCACTTGTTGCTTTAAATGCGATGTCTCATTACTATCGTAAATAGTAGACGGAGTAGTAGTAGTAGTAGTAGTTGTATCTGTGGTAATAACAATAACAGATGTAGAACTTGCTAGATATAGGTCAGTCATTGTTTGTCTGATATCTCATTACAGCTCAAGCTAATTTAGCAAGCTATCCAATGTATGGGTACGTTAAGAAAATAAACCATACATACCTGATGGATTTCACCTACAATACGTCGGTCATAAGTACTGGAATTTGTGAAACAGGTATATCGTATATAGTCCATTAAATTATTGCAAATCAAATAAGTTCATATAGATCGTGGAAAAGCTGACATATTATATTTATAATGGTATGTGTCCACTTTTAATTTATTTATTTGTAGTTTATGCGGATCGTTTTCAATTAGTGAAGCATTGAATAGCTTGATCGCACTCTGCTAAAGATTTGAATTGGCATCGTTCATATCTAGAACAGGTGGCTGTCAATCACACGTTCTTTGACTTGATTTCATGTTGATGTTTTATATTTTTGATTTTCATAAACGTGCTACGTTTCGGGGGAAAATGATAATTGATTTCCCTTTGTTTTCTGATTTATTGTTACTCCAATAATAAAGTGTATATACTGTTTATACATGTTTAAAAATCAAACTGATCAAGCGATCAACTGATTTTTAAGATGTGAGACAGAATGATAACTTATTCATGAATTTGTAGGTTCCGAGAGCACATCAATAACTACAACTATGAGTTCATCAACACAAATAACAACGGCTGAAACAGTTACTAGCACGTCAACTTCCACGGCAGAACATACACACATGTCGACACACACATATACGAACCCCCCACTAACATCTCCAGTTACAACGACGTCAAAACCTACAACAACGCCGCCATCTATGAGTAATCCATTAGAAGCAGCAGCAACCATTAACACAACAATAATAACCACTTCAACCACCACAGACAGTATGAATAATTCCGTCAGTGAGACTTTACGAAGCACTCATGACAGTCAACAAAGTAACGGTAAGGTTTATTTTGGACTTTGTTGGTAATCCCTTCTGATGAATGCTTATACGTGTATACTTATTTGTAGACGTATTTCGATTTGAAATACGAATATTGTAGACAATTGAAAGGAAAATCCATATCGCATTTACATTAATATTCTTTATTCGTTTGTGCTTTCATTTTATTACCATTCCGACAACACCATATTGACGCGAACGTCTTTTCGGATCTGGTCTAGCAATATTGAGTTTTTGTAAATGTGTTGCCAACTGTGACGGAGGATGGTGTGTCTAGTGGTATGGACACTTACCAAGACTTAAGTTAGTGAATCCAAAGTACTTTTGAACATGTTCAAAACTATATAATTCTAAGAGCTATCAACTGATGTGTATTTGAGGGCGAGAGTTCGATTCCTAGCTGGGTCATACCATATACTTAAAAAATGGCAGTAATGATTTCACCCCTTGGCACTCAGGATTGTGGGGTTAGCAATGCATTGACCAGTAGTATTGGTAATGTACCCATAAATGTAACTGGGGTCAGTCAGTGTATGCGCACATTATCACCATTGTCTTAAAAGTAAGCGTTTATAGTATGTATAAATATACCGAATTTAAGTTATGGCCATATATTTGACGTGTATCCCCTCTAGGGTTACACTGCTGCCAAACCGGAGAGCCAATAAGACCCCAAATCGCCTGACGCGTTTCATACTGTTTACATTTTATATCGTTCAATAATCCATTTTTTCTGTAACATTAACCTTTTCACACATACAACAAATCTGCAGCAGACGACTTTGAAAACATTTGGTCAAACATATGAAAACTGTCTGTAAAGAAAGAAAAATTAATGAAAAAAAGTTTAAAACATTGTGGCAAAACGAGAAATTGGTCACTATGAGCATTTATTCCTTTTGACACAATGTTTTTTTTCTTCAAGAGTCGTTTGCTGCAGAGGCGCCTGTATATGGGATATTGTTTAAATACATACAATATACTCATTTTATCATTTCAGTTGGTGTATTTGTCGGTGTTCCAGTAGCGATTCTAGTTCTTATCGGTATTATTTGCGCTGTCATTTTGCTGTGGAAAAGAAGGTACATTTTCAGTATCATCTTTTATTATATACCTGCATATTTTCCTCAAATAAATGCAGATGGTCATGTGAAGAACTAACACGACGGATTAGAATGCAGTTATTTAATACGGTACATAATATGTAAATGGTACGTCACTGAATATGATGTGACGTCATTTACATATGCTTTTATGCCAGTCTTAACGTGGTAGTTGAGCGTGGTTGAAACGTCAAATATAATTATATTTTATATGTAAATTATGTTATTTCTTTATTTGAATATAGAAATTTGTATTTCTTTTCTTTATTCTGTCTTTAAATTTATACATGATATATAATAAAAGGAAAATTATGTTCCAGTAGCGAAACAGGTTTACGTATTGTCTACTCGGGGCGTGGCGATCTGACATGTCAATTGACCACGCCCCTCGTAGAACAATACTAAATCCTGTATACCTAATGCAACATAATATTCCCTATAACTAACATATGATGCATAAAATAACGACCCGGATCAGCCTAAGCATACCGCGCAGGCGTACGCGGATAGTCACTTTTCGCCTCATGTGGATTTTCTGTTTCAGGAATCATAACTCTTTACCTTTATCCCCCTGAGACGGAATGTGTTGGCCCGTATTAGTCTGCGCGGACTGCGCAGGCTGATCTGGGTCGATACATTACGCAGATTCCATCATGTTGGTTTTTTCGCGGGACAGCTCATATATGTATACTCTTACGTAAACTAGCTAAATAGCACCGCCTCTTTGAATAGGCAGACAAGTGACGCTTATCTCATCCAGAATCCGATTACATTTGGTGAATAAACGACGAAATTTGCAAGTCAAAGTAAAAGTAAAACTTTAAATGAACATATAATTAGTTTTAATTAGTCGCCGGGCAGAAGCCCGCGACTTCTATTTTTAATAGGTTTTCGGAAATCTCATGGGAGGGTGGATTATTATTAGAAAGAAACACATTTAGATGTCTTGAACATATTACAATTGTGTTTGTTTAAAAACACTAAGTAATGACACATCTAAAATGAAATAAATATTCCGATGTTTTAGGTATTTTCAGTTTCTTTATTTTGACTCGCATTTATGTTTTATTTACGAAGACAAAACAGTCCCTATTAGCTAGACTGGTATACTTTATTTTACACTATATACTACATGTACTCAAAAGGCGATAACTACAAACCTTTACGTCGCAGTCTAATTTGTTTACATACGCGCACCTGCTTGAAGCGTGACTCGCGAATACAAACTGCGTAGATCAATCTCCTTTGCAGAGAGCCGTCTCTTTACACTCACTTACAAATAGTAAATCGTAGGTGATTTAAAATGTTTATTTGGTTCGAAACAAATGAAGAAAAGAACAAACCGAGATAAAATTAGTTTTAATAGAAAAATTACTTTGAACGAACACTCTCTGCCTATAAAGAGACGACACCTCTGCGAATAAGAAAGAATTGGGTCTTTCGTACAAAATTAGTTCGTCCTTGACAATTTTGAATGTGTCATTTAATTCCCTAACTGCATATTGCTTCCGATCTGCATATTGTTATGCATCATTGACACAAGGGCGCTCATCATAATATCATTTTAAAACATGAGTAGTTTGTTATTTTCGTTATAAAAAAGGAAGGAACGAATTAAAATAAATTAACATGTTGTAGCTGGCTCAGTTTATGTTCGAAATTAAGTTTAAATTATACAACAATTTCAATGAGATTTAACTGTTTAGTTGATATTATATTTCGAAGGTGGTCTAATTTATAAATATTGGACTACATTTCAACATTTGTTAAAGTATGATACAATTAGGATGCCAAGCTAATATCATTTTGAGAAAAAGAGAAAACTCATGTCTTCAGCGATTTAACCCTTAACTCATTGTTTTAAAAGTAAATTGCTGCAAAGGTGTCCACTGTTGACTTTAATAGAGGAAAGGTAAAATGACGTGCTATTGCATGCAAATCCTAAATTGTCTGTTTTGTGGTTTTATTGAAAATAATAAAATTCAAATATTCTGACAAACATCTTGAAAAGTGTATGTGGAATTCACAAATCTTATAATTATTCCTTAAAGAAAGAGCACTGTATACATACTAAGACTAATGATTGGCAAGATTTCTCATTTCCATTACTGTTTATGATCAATAACTAGTTGGTTGTGTGTATGGTCAACCTACTTTGGAATGGAGATTGATCATTAAACAATGAAAGGCTTCAATTATCATTCACTTCATTGACAAAACAATGCAAGTTATGATACATTTTCACTTGACCCCACCCCTGATGTTCCAATATGCCCCTCAGTTGATAACTGTTTATTCAACTACTATAATGTTAGTGTTATGCATAACTGCACTATGGATATCCGGCGACATTGATGCGTTGCATCAACTTTCTCTTGTTTCTTTATTTATCCCCCGCTTTTTCGAAGAAAAAAAGGGGGGTTATTAATTTCGGTTTGTCCGTCTGTCCGTCCGCCCGTCTGTCCGTCTGTCTGTCCGTCTGTCCGTCTGTCCGTCTGTCCGTCTGTCTGTCTGTCTGTCTGTCTGTCTGTCTGTCTGTCTGTCTGTCTGTCTGTCTGTCTGTCTGTCTGTCACACTTCGTTTCCGTGCAATAACTGCCACAAATATGAACCGGTTTTTTTTCAAACTTGGTAACAAGGTTAAATGCCTTAAGGGCTAGGCCAAGCTCGATCGTCACTTTCGGCGGACTTTATTTGGTGGAGTTATGACCCCTTATTTAACAAAAAAAGTTGTTTGTTGCTGTTTCCGTGCAATAACTGCCACAAATATGAACCGTTTTTTTTTTTCAAACTTGGTAACAAGGTTAAATGCCTTAATGGCTAGGCCAAGTTCGATCGTCACTTTCGGCAGACTTCATTCGGTGGAGTTATGGCCCCTTAATTAACACAAAATGTTGTTTGTTGCCGTTTCCGTGCAATAACTGCCACAAATATGAACCGTTTTTTTTTCAAACTTGGTAACAACGTTAAATGCCTTAAGGGCTAGGCCAAGTTCGATCGTCAATTTCGGCGGACTTTATTCGGTAGAGTTATGGCCCCTTAATTAACAAAAAATGTCGTTTGTTGCTGTTTCCGTGCAATAACTGCCACAAATGTGAACCGTTTTTTGTCAAACTTAGTAACAACGTTAAATGCCTTAAGGGCTAGGCCAAGTTCGATCGTCACTTTCGGTAGACTTTATTTGGTGGAGTTATGGCCCATTATTTAACAAAAAATGTTGTTTGTTGCTGTTTCCATGCAAAAACTGCCACAAATGTGAACCATTTTTTATACGACCGTTTCTTAAAAACGGTACGTGTTATGGTATGGTCATGTCCCTCCGTCCGTACGTCCCTCCGTCCGGGTTTTCCGCACTTTTTTCTTACATACTTTGAGCTATTGAGCTGAAATGTTGTATAAGGCTTTTTAGTGATGTTTCACAGATCAAGTTCATATTTCCTGGGATTTCGTAAATTTTTAAATGAGTTATGCCCCTTTTTGGACTTAGAATATTTGTTTTCCGCACTTTTTTTCTACATGCTTCGAGCTATTGAGCTGAACTTTTGTATAAGGCTTTGTAGTGATGTGTCACAGATCAAGTTCATATTTCCTGGGATTCCGCACTTTTTTTCTACATGCTTTGATGTATTGAGCTGAAATTATGTATATGGCTTTGTAATCAAGTGTCACAGATCAAGTTCACATTTCCTTGAATTTCGTCTTGAATGAGTTATGCCCCTTTTTGGACTTAAGATATTTGTCAAATTCTGCATGAGTTGCAAAGAAGTTCCTGACGGGCGTATTATGTACCGTTTGCGGTACTCTTGTTTTCAAACTTGGTAACAAGGTTAAATGCCTTAAGGGCTAGGCCAAGTTCGATCGTCACTTTCGGTAGACTTTATTCGGTGGAGTTATGGCCCCTTATTTAACAAAACATGTTGTTTGTTGCTGTTTCCGTGCAATAACTGCCACAAATGTTAACCGTTAATACATGTTCAATAAAAAGTCTACTGACATGTTTAAACCTAACCTCAACATTTTCCTACAATATTTCCTGCAAGCGGCGGATAAAATTTCATGAATTTGCTTGTTTTAATAGCAAATCTATTTGATAAGAGTCCGCTTTGAGATACCTCACTTCAAATAACATTATAACAAAGTCTTAAATTTCAAATCCTTGTTTTATTTATATAGGAAGCAATCGAAGGACGCAGCTGCCTCTTCGAAAACGCATCACAATGGTGCCTATATTAGCGACTCCTCTAGAATTATTCTGGGAAACATAGTGTCTGATAAGAGAGAAGTTGATCCGCAAACAACAAGTTTACAGCCAAATGTGTACGACTACATCAGTGACGTACGTGCAGATGATAATCACCAGAACGCGAACGCAAATACGTATGTCGTTATAGAAGATGTTAGGTGTGACAAGCAAACCCCTGGCGTCACGGAAACAGCGGTCCCTAGTGAAAACCATGGCGACCATACATACTTTGTACTTGAAAAGGCAGGACAACAACCTCATAACACAGACACGCCCTCGATACACCCGGTACATGAGGACGCATCAAACAATTCTGTCAACCACGTATACAATACTGCTGGATACTCTGCATTTAACAGCGACAAGGGCGTTTACGATCATATCGGAGGGGATAAAGGTCGGTCAGGAGAAGATACGAGCCACTACGATACAACCACTTCTGATAAACAAACTGACGGAACGTATGATACAACCACCCCTACTAAACAAACGGACGAAACGTATGATACAACATCCACTGCTAAACAAACTGACGATACGTATAATACAACTTCCCATACTAAACAAACTGACGAAACGTACAATACAATAACGAATCCAACAATCAGTAAACACAACACAGATGGCGTTTATAGTGTTGCCGACCACCAACGGCGGTAATCTGTATTCTCAAGTTAATAATGGCCGGAAAACTGACAAATGAGTGATGTTACGAAATTGTTCGTTGTACTTTTTCCTGTTGCCTGCCAGTTGCTCGTTCCGGTCAATAACGTTCTTGTACTAACTATTACAGGTTTTATACTCATCATATATATCTGGGTAATTCACCGCTAGATTTAGTTTTGGTTGGCATATCTTTATTCTTTTTCCGTATGAGCAACTTTTGAGAATTTGGAATACATAGGAAGAAATTGGTCAAAACTATTGCTTTTCTTATTGTCTCATTACTTTCTATACTTTCTCATTACTCTCTATATTCTTCCATTACTTTGTAAATGTTCTAATTACTTTATGGTTTTTGATTATTTTATGTATTTTATAAAAAAAAAAGTACAAGCTGTTATGTTTTTGTTTTACTATTTGTCTTAAGACTTTTTTTAGCATAAAAAGTACGAGTTAAATGATCATGAACCACTTATGTTATTAACATGCCATACCAATGGAGTGCAAAGACTATTTGAACATGTTTTGTTTGATTTGTGTTACAAGCCGCTTTCAAAAGTATTTCAGTTATATCACGGCGTGTCCTGAGTAACTTTACAGTACTATCGGTATTATTTATCCTGTCACCGACTGCATCAGTCGTTATGCTATCCCCACAACCATGAGCGCCACCAATGAGGGTAGCCATAAAGTACTACAATCTGTCTTTGATATGAATTGACCGGGAATCGAACCCCTGATCTCTCGCTGTCTATGCGAATGTTCTAACGATTACACCACTGAGATGACAATGCAATATGCACACAAACGGGCACCATCATTTGACATCATCTCATTTGATTATACCGATGTATTATAATGTGCAATAAACATAAGCTACAGTTGTTTTCGTCACTTTTGTCGATGCGTAAGGGAAATTAGATATAGTCGTATTTTAAACCTGTCGCAATTTTGTCAAGTTTATAAATGTTGTAAGCTGCCGCGATAATTCCCCATAAAATAATAGAGCTTAAGTAATACACAAGAGGGCCAAGATGGCCTCAAATCGATCACCTGAGTGATAGTATAGTTACCTGCTAATATAGGGGAAAAGAGTAGGAATAAAACTGCATGGAGTTGATACTGTAAAGAAAAACAGCTAATCGGTAAAGGACATTGGACAAGTTGCATTTAATCATTCGAAAGAGGACCATCAAATAAACATTAATGTGAAGTTTGGTTGATAAGGTTTAGGAGGGAATCCTGTTTGAAGCTAAACGTTCATTTTACCCCCTTTTTAATGCCGCCTGGCGGCTATCTTTCTTCCACCAATCAATGTGGCTTGAACAAATTATGAATGGGGTCACTACTGCTAATTTCTGCTAAATAATCTAGAAATCAGACGATAACTTTATTACGAATGTAATTATAAAGTTTTGTAATTTTTCTTTCTTTTCTGATGCCTCCATGCCGCCATGTTTTATAACCAATCAATATGGTTCGCATATTTTATGTAGAGAAAAAAAGACAGTCAAGAAATATTCCTACTGAATTATCTTAGAATCAGACAAGCGGCGTCAGAGCAAAAGCATTTTAAAGTTAGGGCCTTTTCTTCCTTTCTGATTACACAGCAACCAACGTTTTTAATTATATTTACAAACAGTTTTTGAATGAGGACCACATAGGAAACATTCATGTGAAACTTGATTGAAATTGGTCAAGTGGATTAGGAGGAGATGTCATTCAAAGCTTAATGTCAATATGGCTTGGAAAAATTCCGTAAAGGGTCACTGACGGATTATTTCTGCTAAATTATCTTGAAATCAGAAAAGCACTTTCATGGAAATGGATTTTTGTTTTTTTTGTTTTGCCCCTTTCTGATGACCCCTGGCTGCCACGTTTTTCAGCCAATCAATAAGGCTTCAACAATTGTTTAAAGAAGGTCACAGAGAAGAAGAATTTTACAGATTGGGCATTTTCCATCTTTTTTGATGCCGCAGCAACCAAAGTTCTCCATAGCATTTAAACTGTTGAACACTTTTAAAAGAGGACCACCGTAGGAACATTTCTGTGAATTTTGGTTGAAATTAGTACAGTGGTTTGGGACGAGATGTCGTTTAAAACTAAACGTTATAACGACAGACGACGTCGACGGACGACGGTTGACAGGCAGAGAGTAATCACTCTGAGCCTTTGGCAATTTTTCATTCAACAAAGTCCACCTTAGACGGGTATTCGTTCATATTAAGCGAAGTTGATACGATTTGTGACTCATAGTAAGCGCCGTGTCGTGCACAATTTGTCATACACACGTTTCGAACAGTTCACTGAAGTGACTGATAAAGCGCAAAGTATGTGCAACCCAATCGTGAATCCCGCTAATGATTGAGATATGTTAATTGACGCCTGTGCAGAGATGTAACAGCTCAACTAGGTGCGTGCCTTTGCATGCGCACGTGCGCTCAATTGGTTTTAAAAAATCTAGAATTTAAAAAAAATGCATTAAAAATAAAGCCTCACTAGGGTATGGTTTCTAGGAATTCTTACAGAACTTCATAAGCCCACAGTTCTGTTAATGTCAATATGATCAAGATTTGAAATAAAGATAATTTAAAGTAATTTGTCAATGTGGTCGTTAAATTGACCGGGCATCCCTTTATAGTTTTTACGCGATTGATTGGTTGCTTTGTTTTGTAACTCCATTAATATGGCGTCTGGAAGCACTGTTTGTTATCCTCCTTACAAGGACGTCTTTGTCGACAAAGTTGGACTTGCAGACACCAATGATGTGTCAGCACACCTCCAAGTGGGACATTGTCAACCAAATCACGTTTCAGAGCAGGCATTAATATATATGTAATAAGTTTATAATTTCTGACTGTGAGCGAAGTCATAGATGTAAATACTGACTACTGTTCGGTTATGATGTTACGCCTATAGCCTATATTCATTACTGATCATGAAGCTGTGTTTATGTTACAGAAAATGCGTTCTTTAAATCACAGTTGTCGATTGAAATGTATCTTATAATATTAGAAGATGCATTCAATCAGAAATATATTTTTATCCAAGGGTATGGGGAGTCTCTGGCCATTTTCGAACCAAGGAAGGGAACTGCTACAATGTAGCAATCGTGTGCAAAATGAATAACCTTTCTTTGGTAGGCATATATCTCGAATTACAGCGTCAAACCAGTTGTGAGTTTAACAACAACAGAGAATAAAATGTTCCATTTATTGTAAAATTTCGAAAATATTTCAACAGGGTTTGTTATGACCTGAATGTGTTTAACTTATGTTTTACACATTTATGGTAAAAAAAAATAAAGTATTTTACTTTAAAATTCTGTATATGAAAATACGTACATTTTAAAATCTGTACGACAAGTTAAAATTTGAATATTGATGTATCTACGCATTCGTTTTCATCTGATTGTAATGTCGGAAGCATTGAAAGAAAACTCATGAAGTACAAGCCAGGCTTTCTTTTTCGATTTTCGTTTTACTTCTGGGGTTTTCAGGTTTATTTTCTTGGAGGCTACTCATATTGGCTGCATAATGGTCTGACACTGCCTTAACGAGTAACTTATGTCTTCGGTATGTTGCGACGAGTATTTGTTCTCACGACCTCACATGCAACGCTCTGACGGCTAAGCTATCGATGCTTGTCAATGTGGTTAAAAACCTTCATTGAAAGCAGCAAGGTATAAGAACAGCAACATTACAGAGTATTTTGTTAAAAAGTCATTTAAACGGAATGTAAAGTTGTTGGTATAACGTAAATAAGAAAATCATATAATATATATAAACAAATTAAGTCATGCGACGTTTGTTGATTGAACAAATAGCTTTCATCACAAGAACAATTATATATTAAATATTTCTTCTGCTATTTTTGTATTGTTTGAAATGTTTTCATTTAAATGTTTTATATCATAAGAAAATAGAAAATGAAGTAAAATAAAATACCAATGGTGTTTTGTTATTAACAACATACATTATTCCATGGTCTAGTGATTACTGTGCCAAATCTCACATCTACTAGGTTATGTTTTCAAGCCCCAAAGGGAATACGTCCTTATATCATCTCAAATTGGCATCAGTGATTGTTTATACCCAGGATACGGACTCGTGAGTATTTATATCAGCTTTCAGCTGTCTTCACAATTATAAACAGATCGATATTTATAGTAAACGATGTTATCTAAGATTATAAAAAGCTCAAACGAGCTGTCCTCTAGTTATTATATCATATTTAGGTATGTGTATGTTTTCTGCATAACATCGAGATTATCAAATTGGATTTCAGGTTCAGTTCTTCAGTCAAACAGCCAGTTTTGATAAATTGATGTAAATCATTCGTTTATATCTATTTTCAAGTAAATGAAAAATATGTATTTCTTGAATGCCGTGGTATAGTACCATAACCCTGTGTCTACGGTAAAATACCTACCCCATTTCCTATCAGTTCACTTTTATCACTGAGTCATGTATGAAACACTATCTTTGTAAACCCTAAGGGTAAAGTTCAAGACTCGTTTTATGATTCATTTTCAAGCCACTTTCCACAGTTTTTCAGTTTGACCACGACATTACCCCGGAATATATCCGGTGCTACTGGTAAGTTTATGAAGATACGAGTAGATCAGTCGTTATGCTATCCCTGCAATTATGGGACTAAAGGAGTAAAATCGCTACTGCCATTTTTTGTTTAAAGTATTTGATCAAACTTGACAATGAATCGAACCCGGGTCTCCTGTTCAGGAGGTGGACCGTTCTAACCACGACACCATTGAGGCGGTCACACTTTACCTCATATACATGTATGTGACTATCTCAACCATGACACCATATGATGTTTACGTCTTATCGATTTACCTGATATTTCTAGTATAGCCTAATCTAAAATGAAATCGGCGTAGGAGAAGTAATGATAATCTAGAAATAATCAAGTATGACATAACTAAAATAAACAACATGGTTGGAACAGTACAAAATAGCTCACAATGAAAATGTTTTTCTAAGAAGGTTTTTGTTTTTTAGTTTTATCAAAAGCAGTCTGTTGCAAAGGCTTTACGGTAAAAGTTTACTTAGTTATGGAAAAGGATATTGCAAGGTGAGACTGTATGGATCCACGTGCTCGTTCAAGAATTTCCATTGTTCGAAACATGCAACAAGACCTCAACTTTCATGACCCGGCTCATATACCCTCTCAGTTTTACTCCGGCTTATTAAACATACCCATACTAACGACACTTTGAACGTCAACCAATTATATCGCCTTACTTCTAACTCTTCTCAATTGGAAACACATGCATTAAAGTGAGATAAAAAAAAACTCTTATCGAAGAAAAATATACTAAATTAGTCTGCGAGAAAAAGAGATATATACGTAATTTATAACAACTTTCCTTTTATGATTAGCATGAAGTGTATATTGGTGCGCTAACCCTTTCCAACATACAACAAATATGCAGCAGACGACTTTGAAAACATGGTGACAAAAACCTGAAAGATCTCCATTAAAGAAGATATTGTTAAATAAAGTTGAAAACATTATGAGCAATTTCACCTGTTGCCATAATGTTTTCAAAAGTCATCTGCTACTATTGCGTCTAAATCAGTCTGCATATGGGAAAGGGTTAAAGCAAATGACGTTTGTACCGCTGCATCATTATTGTCCTGTTTACGCTATGTGATGACAATCAAACTACTAAGATTTCATTTTCGTGCATTCCAAACTTCGTCTACATCAATTTGTATCTTTTAATCGTTTGGTCATCAGCTTACATTTTTTTTTGCAGATAAGAAAAGAAATCTGTATCGTTTTAATAAAACGTTTTCAAAGGTTCAGCATTGTAGGAATGAATAGAATGAAGAAACGAAGAACGAAATAAGATACCCACCTCCGGAATGAGGAAGATAAAAGGAGAATTTAAGCAGTATTTTAACAGTCTTTATATATAATATTGTTGACACAGACAGAAGTTTCTTGGACTATGAACGAAATGAGTACAATTTAAAGATTTAAAAAATGTGATACTCTGACATATTTTTAACAGTTTAATCGATAACAATCTAAATTAATCACATGACGGGTTTTGTGTGAACTTATTTGTTGGTACATTTTATATCACCGTGAAAGGGTTTTAAACGGGTGTTTCCCTTGTGTAAACTAATGTATTAAAATATTAAATTGTAGTCGTCAACGTGTTTTCATTTGTTCTTTTTGAGTGTGAACATTTACAATTTGTAATGATTAGATAGCCACAGATTGACAAACTATGAGGAGTTGGTGGATCTTAAATTGTGTAAACTGGTATGCCGTTGCAGGTAAATAAACTTCTTATTTGTGTTATTTGACGCCAGACCAGCATACTTCATTTGTTCATAAAAGGTTTCATAACTGTTTTAAAATAACACTTCAAATGGTTTCTTTATATCAAGTTTCCTTCAGACATCTACACAGCAGGTAACTTAGGACATATTGTATCCGCTACACGATCAACAATCACCATATGAGCCATCCCACGAGAAAACCAACATTATGGTCTCTGCGTAAAGTTTCGACCCGGATTAGCCTAAGCATGCCGCGCAGGCTAACCCGAACAGTAACATTTCGCCTCCTGTAGATTTTCTGTTTCATGAATCATTACTTTATACCTCTAGCCCCTTATACGGAATGTGTCGGCCCGGATTAGCCTGCACGAAATGCGCAGGGTGATCTGGGTCCATATATTACGGAGACCAAAATGTTGGTTTTCTCGTGGGACGGCTCATATTCGCTTAAGAAATATATAGAGAATATTATGTCCCTGACTTAAGTTATGAACTTTATCTGACGAGGTTGGGAGAATTGATAATTGTCGAGCCTGTGGCGAGACAGTTATCATTTCTCCCAGCCGAGTCAGATAAAGTTTATGTCGAAAGTCAGGGACGTAATATTCTATTTATCTTGCATGTAAAATTTGGTTTTCAGGTAAATCTACATTCATTTCAACTAGTTTCAAGAAATAACATACACAAATTTTAAAAGCCCATTCATAAATGACTCCACCTAAATAGAATGACGTCACGCGCGTGCATAAATACTTGCCGAATAACATTGTGAACACACGACATACGGAAGCTAAAGAGTTCCTACTTTAACTCCATATTTCTCGATTATTACGTCCTAATTTGTATATATGGTGTGACAAAATACCTTTACACGGCAATATTAACTCGAAGATAGTCTTAGTAGAAGTGTAAGTATTGCGAATTGGCCGTCGCTTCGGTCAACATGTATCTCAACCGCCGTGTTTTGAAAATGAATAGTTGTGTTAGATCTGAAAGTCGTTGTTTTAAGTTAGTTTAGGCTATGGAAGTTCAAGTAAAATTCAAAGTTTAAAGACAGGATACTATATACTAGACAATTGTTATGCTTAGTCGTCATTTATAGATTAGAGATATTCATTTTTGGAAAAGGATATACCGTCACAGTTGTGGGTAGACATGTCGAAGACACGTTACGAAACTTTTAGTTTTAAAGATGATCATAAACACTAGCTGTACGTTAATGATAAAGTCATATAACAAGAAGAAATATTTTCTGGATATCTAGATGTAACGCATAATGATTTTCTGTCGAAACTGCTGTATGAAAGAGGAATCCATTGGTAGATGAGGCTGTTCATGAACCCTTTCTCGTGGTAGAAAACAGACTGACGATAGAACTTCAACATTTGACATGTATCGTTGAGTCATTTAAGTGTGAAACAATTTTTCGAAACATAGATATGCTTCTCATTATAGGACATAACTCGCTTCAGATTGTATTTAACAAGGTTACCTATGAACTGATCATGAGAGAATAAACAGGTCTATGTATGCTACATTTTCAACAAAGAAAGACAGTTCATAAAATAAGACTGAACATGCAGATTCCTTGTGATTTATATGACGATATTCTTTTCGATTTGTATTGGCATTATTAAAGTACATTGTATGTTGAAATGTAATTAAAACAATAATAACTTTATTTCTGCTTTTTATTTGTGTTTGTTTATTGCTTTGACTGCTATACTATCAACATAATTGAGCCTTTCCACGACTCTGCGTAATGTATCGACCCAGATCAGCATGTGCAGGATAATCCGGTCAGACACATTCCGTCTCAGGGGGACAGAGGTATTGAGTAATGATTCCTGAAACAGAAAATCCTCAGGAGGCGAAACGTGTCTGTCTGGTTTATTCTGCGCGGCATGCTGAGGCTCATCCGGGTCGATACTTTTCGCAGTCAACAATTTTGGTTTTCTGGTGCGATTACGTCATTTCTAAAAATAAGTATACTGATAAACATAAAAGTTTATCATACCAGTAGACATGTAAACGAAATTGTTATCATACCAGTGTTATATATCTCATAACCTGCTCATTGCAAGATAACATCATGTTACCAGAGACTGTGACACCATATTAAAGTCTATAGAGACATCGTTTTTAATGACCGCTTCTTTTTATGCCCCGGCATACGAGGTATGAGGGGCATATAGTTTTCCGGTCTGTTAGTCCGTCCGTCCGTCCGTTCGTTCGTCCGTTCGTCCGTCCCGCTCAGGTTAAAGTTTTTGGTCAAGTTAGATTTTAGTGAACCTGATGTCCTATCATTATGAAACTTCACACAAATGACAATCAACATATCATTGTTTAAAAAATTGTATCAATTCGTGGTTGGACCAACTGTTCATCCGTCTGTTCGTCTCTCTGTTCGTCCATTCCATTCTCAGGTTAAAGTTTTTGGTCAAGTTAGATTTTAGTGAACCTGATGTCCTATCATTATGAAACTTCACACAAATAACAATCAACATATCATTGTTTAAAAAATTGTATCAATTTGAGGTTGGACCAACTGTTCGTCCGTCCGTTTTAAAATATAGTTAACAACCGGGGCATCCGTGTTCCATGGACACATTTTCTTGTTTAAACATAATTGGGGAAAAATGTCTTTGTGTGGTGTTTAAGGCCGCTTTCAACACTTTCAGTTATATCAAGGCATTTCCTGGATAAGTAACCAGTATTACTGGTTAGTTGGTCCCGACACCATAGAGTCAGTCGCAATACTTACCACACAACCCTGAGCGACAACGAGGGAACGGCATTACTACCATTTGATATGGACGGGCCGGGAATCTCATCCTTAACCGTCCCCGCACTCAAAGCGGAGGCTCTACCACTTCCCATTGAGGCGGTTAACGGGTAAAAGCATACTGTATCATTTTCTATAATCATATGAGATAAAGTGCTCTTCACACTTTATTGACTTTATTTCCGAAACCATATGGGGGAAAACTCATTTACATTCATGCTGCTCACCTCAATATATTGTGGAACACATGGGCACATTATTTATTTATATTATAATTCCCAGTGTCATTGTTAACAAAATCAAGTGTTCGTATCAGAATAGTTTCAATAATTTGGCCACTAGTTTCAGAGAAATTGTTATCTCGTAGATAAATTAAAAATATTTTGTTTCCCCGTTCGATTTGAATTCTTTTGATTTATATTAGTCTTTTGTATCATTTGAAGCATGCATATTTACGACACTGTATGTACACTTTATACTACAAAAAAGAACGAATAACTTATATTCTATTCTATAAGCGTAGCGTATTTGCTTTATAAAGCTGTTTGGTCTTACACGTGACAAACAGTATATGTAGAATAACATGGTTGTTTGTTCGTTCGCCGCTGTCAGTGGTATTGTAATCATATCTAGTCGTTCCTTGGGTAATTTACCAGTACTTCCGGTATTATTAATCCTGATACCGATGCATCGATCAGTCGCAATACAATCCTTGCAACCTGGATGGCCAAGGATGGAAATCTACTATCATTACCATAACTATTTGGTATATCTGTTTTACATGCATACGATCCGCTCCAGGCGACCAGCAATTTTAAATGCAAAAAGCCAAAGCTAATGCACCTTTATATAAGAGTTTGACTTGCAAGTGTCTAAACAACATTGAGCGAAAACACAGGTTCCACTTCCGTGAAGACTGGTTCAACTTTCGTGGAAACGATGGTAGTATACTGCGGGAAAATTGGTAACGTGCTCGTCAATGACAACCATTTTAAGACCCCGTATCTGACAAACGAGACTTCATGTATTTGAAGGATTCTTAAAGTGTTTGGTATGACCCGGACGCTCTCCCACAAGGAGGTTTTAGGAACACACCTAATCGACATGTCTCTTAGTAAGAAATTGTTTTAATGGACATCGCATGCTACTCATATAGCCTTTATAAATGGTTCTGTCTTTGGTTTGCAAAACTAGTTTTTAACCCTTTCAACTGCAATAGTTAATTCATGGAAACGTCGTGTCAAAAGTACAAATTGCTCATAATGAGCAATTTCTCCATTTGCCACAATGTTTTCAACTTTATTGAATCATAATTCTTTCATTTATAGAGAGTTTCAATAGAATTGCCCAGATGTTTACAAATGCGTCTGCTTTAGATTTGTTGTACGTGGAAAAGGGTTCATAAACAATAGGACTTATCGTGACTTATAGTCAATGGAAAACATTTAACGTAAAGTTAAGTGTTGGGTTACTCGTAAGTGACACCTGTATTTGGCGAAGCAATATGATTTTGTTGTTGTTGTCGTTTTAACACATGAAGACAGTTTCACCTCGGAGGTAATTGATTTGTTTGTTTGTCTTATTTGGGCTTTACGTCATATCAACAGTATTTCAGTTATATCACGGTGATAGATCCATGGTTAAACAAACCAGTACTAGGCTAGGAAATAGGCCTTATACAAGTGCACTCCACCATGATCGCCGCGAACGGGAATTGAACCTGGAACGCCCGGTTCCAAATTCACGACGCTAACCACTCGGCCACGGCAGACACATCAGAGGTATTTAAACGGCGCTACAGAAAAACCGCGTAGTCTGATTTAAATCGGCACTGATAGTATTGCATTCGAGAGGCCACTGGCAGACAGTGCACGATACTATCACAAAGAGTGTATGTGCTAATAGATTGTTTTGCACACTTAACTAAAGCCTACCTAACGTGGGTTTTCATAGAACACGGCTCGATTGTTCTCATATTCTAGCACTGCGACCAACTAAGTTTACATCAGGCTAACACGTAGATGCGGCAAAACTACTTTTTATGCTGACGTGGCTGATTTTCTTTTCAGTCTCCTGCAGTTATTACGTCCAAAACGGTACAATCCCACCAAATGAATGCGTGCTGGCTACTCCTGCAATACAATTTTCTCCGTTTCAAAATACAGTACAGGTAGAGGAAGTTAGTACAGGTAGTTACCTGTTACGGAATGGGGAAAAAGCATGGATTGGTTACGCCATGGAATATGTGGAGTTCGAATACAAAGGTACTAGTATAAGGAATTGTCAGGATTAACAGTAGTTTTTGATTCTAAACTAAATTAAATTGTAGTGTATAAAACACCATGGTAAGAAGAGGAATTATATCACACTATTTGCTTTGTGTTGATTTCGTTAGGAATATTATTGATGCTAACCAGACAAACGTAGGAATAACTACGCAAAACCGATTCTGTTTACACAGAATAATTAGTTACCAGTCCATGTTCGTAAATTCATGACGATGTATTATTATTAAAGTAATAAAGTCTTTAATCATTTCCGGATAGAACTACGTGTGGTTTAATCGACAGCCAACGACTTTGAGGAGGATAGAGAAGGAACTGTGCACTTCATGAACATTTTGCATTATCCCATAGTGTTCTACTATCCTTGTATTTCACCATAAATTTTCTTCGTTCCTCAAATGTTTGATTACGATTTCTTAAAGAAAACCAGGTCATTGTGTTATATTCCGATTCGATATCTTGTTTCAAAACAGGCCAAGCTATATGTCGCTGAACCGTCATATAGTAATATCTACTTTTATTATTATTAAACCTGTATTCAGTACGTCAAGGTAAACATATCCAAAACGTCAATATGTCAAAAACATAACTGTTTTTAAAGCACTATTGCATGTACGTATGCGCGTGTATTTTACATAGAACCAGTGTTTTCTAATACATTAAAAAACACGCAATGTCAAGTGATTTTACACATTCTAAAATTAATTACATTTGCTGTTTGTTTTTCTTCTAAAGGTTGCGCAAAGCTGCAGACTAAAGACGGGGGTATCGAACAGGAGATCAATACATCTTTAGACATAGGTCATTGTTATTCTGCTTGCAAAGACAATGAACTCATTGGACTTACAGTAAGTAGCTTCAGTAATATTATTTAGAAGTATGGTTCGAAATTTGAAACTAGTCAATAACACGTGTTAACCTATTTCTTGCTGAATAAATGTAATTCCCATTGATTTAAATTGTGTTCTAAAGCATTGCTTCCACGAATAGCATTATAATGGTTTATAACGTTGTATTCTCGATTGTTCCTCATTTTTAAATTGCTATGTATCCTTAATATGGAGGGGTGAAGGAGGAAAAGGGACATTTGAGAATACAGTCAGGTTAATTTGCCTATTCCAAGTTTACACTATTGAAAAATGACAAACAATGTACCTGCGGCTTAGATATTGCCAACTTCTACAACAAAACACTATTTATTTCGCAGTATTTTACTATAAAAAACAATGTGTCTCTTTGATAAATTACAACTAAGTTTGTCGTTGAATTAATTTCGTAGACAGACGGAAACTCGTGTCGATGTTTAACTGCAGAAATTCTAAACGAAAACCTAAAACAGAGAGACTGTACAACTCTGTGTGATAACGAATCGTTTTTGTGTGGAAACAAGATGTCGATGTCCATATATAAAAGAGGTACATTGCTTTACCTAGTGATTTATTCATTCTTATTCATATTACTCATACATGTGATATTTTGCGGTCTGATTTCATTATATAAGTAGCGTTGCAGAAGCTTCTATGTATATGACTTGAATATTTACTAGCCAGTTGTCCGTTATTGACATCTGAAAACCACACACATTGGCAATTGAGTTTCACATCACTGGGTCGAGAATTGCCAAGTAATATAAATCTTGATTTTACTAACATAAAGTTCTTGAATAAAAGTTAAGAAACTATAATTACATTTGTAGCGTAATGTAACCTTGTCTACGAACACTTACCAGTCAACATTTTTGGTGACACATAGGATAAAAATGGTCTGTTCATCTGTTCAATTTTAACAATGGTTTTAAGTGTACCAAGCAAATAAATGTCTACATCACTTTATTGAGCAGATATATGTACCGCCATGGCCGTGCAATATGTTTTGCTTTCATATTATTTAAAGGTATTAATCATGTGTGTATGTTTCTCTGCTGTATCTGCTAGTTATACAGGTAAGTTATCATCCCCTCGTCCGTAAACAGATTCTTCAAAATGAAATCAAGAAATCTTTTAACAAACTATCTAGAAACTGTTGAGTGCAGGCAGGTGTATCCCTAAATACTAAAGGATAATCAAATCACGACTCTGATTGAATTTGCACAGATTTTATTGTTATATGGTAAGTAAATCACAATCCTTTTCCTAACACGATGCTACTCTTTTTCAGTTTTTACAAAGCTTAGTACAGAGAATGAAAAAGATATACACCAATGCCTTTCATATATTGAAGTGGCACATAACACAAATTACTTTTCCTGGAAAGCATGTAGTGAGAAAATGAAAGTGATGATGTGTATTTCTGGTAAACATAATTATTAACAGTATGTTTTATATATATGTCCAAAACTTAATTCTTGAAATTTAAGTGTTTAAAAATATATTGTTAGAATATAACATTTTACACAATGTCATAAACGGTCATTTGTTTAAAACTAGAGACTGCATTTTTGAAAAAGCGCTTGGCTCCCCATTTGAAAAAGAAATGATGGAGTAAAAATCAATATGGGTCATCTACAGGTTAGGACCAACCTGCACACCAAGTATGAAGTTACAGGGCATAAGAGTTATTGAGTAAAAACGATTTTTCAGCTGAAGGTTACCGTGACCTTAACCTTTGACCTTGTGATCTCGAAATCAAACAAAATCAATAGGTCATCTACTAATTAGGACCAACCTGCACACTAAGTATGAGTAATTGAGTAAAAATAATTTGTTTAGGGGAATGTTACTGTGACCTTGAGCTTTGACCGTGTGACCTCAAAATCAAACAAAATCAATAGGGATCATCTACTGGTTAAGACCAACCCGTGAATCCAAGTATGAAGTTCCTCGACATAATCATTCTTTAGTTATTGAGCGGAAACCATTTTTCAGCTGAAGGTTACCATGACCTTGACCTTTGACCTAGTGACCTCAAAATGAATAGGGATCAAGGTAACTGTGACCTTGACTTTAGACGTAGTGATCTCAAAATCAATAGGGGTTTTCTACTGACCATGGCCAACCTGCAAACCAAGTATGGAGTTCCTCTGCCCAAGCATTCTTCAGGTATTGAGGAAACCACGTTTTGCCTCACAAGGTCACCATGACCATGACCTTTGATCTTCTGACATCAAAATCAATAGGGGTCAGCTACTGGTCATGACCAACCTGCATACCAAGTATGAAGTTCCTACGCCCAAGCGTTCTTCAGTTATTGAGTGGAAACAAGTGTGACAGACGGAAAGACGGACGGAAGGACGGAACGGGCAAAAACAATAAGTCACCCCCATGTATGGGGGAGACATAATGATGATTACATTAATATGTACTGCACAAATAAATGACAATGTGTTTAGATCATAATCCAAGTCCATTTTGTTAGTCACAATGTGTCTTAATATATTAAAAAATGTTCTTTCCCAAAGCACAAGAAGAGTATCATGGCAATCAACATAATTATAAGAAGTATATAATCAGATATGAATTTCTATTCAGATTTGATCAAAAAAGCCCACGGCGGTATATTACAAAAAGGCTAGCTTTTTGTATAGCCATGAAAGGTTATTTAATGAAAGTTCTGCATATAAAACCTTAAACGGCTTTAACATTTAGGTCTAGAATTAAAACCACTCCTTCAATTTCCAGAAAACGGTGACCAAATTAAAAGAAACATGAGAAAAACATGGAGTGAAAGTAGCAAGGCATGTTTTGTTGCTGGCAAATATCCTATGCCATACGAAGATATTACGGGTAACCATAAGGATGTGTGGTTGGATGTTGTACTTACAATCGCAATAACGGAATATGAAGGTAAAAAAGTATACACATACAGTGACACACAGTGCAATAACGTACTGTAGTATTTGCACATAGAACAACTCTGAGTGATTAAACCTTTCCCAAATAAACACATATATATAAGACGACTTTGGAAACATCTGGACAAACACATGGGAACTGTCTTTAAATCAAAGTAGCCTATTTAATTATTAAAAACACTCGAAAACATTGTTTCAAAAAGTAATCTGCTGCAGAGGCGTCAGGAATCGTCTGTATGTGAGAAAGGGGCTAATACACGCAAAAGGTATATAAAATATCGTCTGTGGCTTAACTCGGTTGTGTCCGCATATATCATATGCAATGTTTATCATTTAACCTATGACACGCCGTCTTACTATTATTTAGTACGTACCTACATGGAAATATCATTGTATCTCTTTTAACTTTGATTGTCCGGTAGGAAAACATAACGAGAGATAAAAAATTATTCTAAATGAATGGATAATAGCTCTTTATCCCTTTCCCACATATAACAAATCTACAGCAGACGCATTTGAAAACACGTTGGTAAAGATGTGGAAAATCTATAAAAATGATAGTATTATCATCACGTAGAGTTGAAAACATTGTGACTCAAATATTTTTCAAAAGTCGTCTGGTGCAGATTCGTCAAAATGCGTCTATATGTAAGAAAAGTTTATAATCTCTATCGTGTGACTGGTTAATCTTGACCTTTTTAATGCAATAGATATATAATTTAATAATAAAGAATTTACCATTGTTATTCAAGATTCAAGATTCTTTAATTAGTAATACAAGGCCTCCGGCCCACAATACAATTATAAATACATATTATTTTTAACATTGAGTGACGTGTATTATAGTATTGATGGAAAACAAATATTTATTATTATTATAGAGTATTCAATTCAGATTAATAAGATGTTTTCAATTCAGCTCTCATCATATCGCGTCAGGTATATAATAGTGCGCTTATTTCTAGATTCATGATTTTTAGATAATTTCTAATTGGTAAGATCCAATCAAGTGTTGGATAACTCATGATAGCTATATGTCAATTGTTATATAAAGACATGAACGTAAACATACATAAAACTAACAGTACGTGAGAAAGACTTCTTTCTCCCAATGTTTTCACTGTTATCATTATAAGATTAAGTGTTTCTGTTTGGGATTCATAAATTGCCATAAGCCAATGTTACAATGTCTTCAAGGGTATATTGCTTTTGAATATTAAGTTAATCCATAAAATATTTCGTGAAAAGAAATATTTACTCTGATAAGCAGGAAAATACACAAAACTGCATTGTACCATTTGTTATAAATACACTATTTCCAAACTTACTCTAGTGTATTTGTGGTACAACTACAGAACAAAACTAAACAAATACAGTCATTTAAAAATCTTATTGATTACTACTAATTAATTCTAACCTTTTTTTCAAGATGTGCCGCTTAATGTTTCCAAGTAAAGATTCCTTTCATTGAACGTAATTTGTAGATATCTCGCAAGAGAATATATGAAAACTGTTTTTTGACATTGCATTATCATATAAAATAAGTTTATCGATGGTGAAATATTCAACCAATGTTTTGGGAAACACAGTTGCCTAATGTTGCAATACAAAGGGCATAATAAAGTGAAAATGAAAATCGTCTTCTACAGTGTAAACAGTGCTGTTTCAACAATATTTAAAAAACCTATATTCCCTGTTATTCGGTTTTGTTTCTAAGTAGTTCCTTTATTCTAAGCACAACATCAGCCCGACAAGCCTCCTCTGCAGGCAATGATCCCTCCATCACATGCGCATAGAGGCAGCAACTTCATCCAGATCAGGGTTTCCCATTCTATCTCTAGCTGGAGTATTTTCATCTAATGTCATCTGTGCATCAGTGATTTCCTGTAAATCTGCATCTTCTGGATCTCCAGTCTGCTGAGGGAGAGTCACACTTTCTGGATCTCCAGCCTGCTGAGGCAGAGCCACATCTCCTGGCTCTCCAGGCTGCTGAGGGAGAGCCACATCAAGTGCTTCAGACACAATCATGGCATTGAGGACGCCGTCGACAAGGAGGTGTGCACGCACAGCCCGTGCAATTGCCTTCCCTGTCATCATGTGCACCACAGCGTTGGCCGCATAAACTAGCTCCATAACTTCTTGTAACCCAGATCCAGCCATTTAATGCTCAATGGCCCCCAGGAAGCTCATCTCAGTGTGGAAGCCTCCAAGTCTCAGGACTATGTTCTTCAAGTCGCTTCCTTCTGGTTCAGCACCAATGATCAGCAGGGCCTTCCACCAGAGTGGGTGATCAAAAGTAATGATGGGTGTTGCATCATGGCGGCGGGCATGCTCACTTACAAACTTCAGTGTGGAGAAGATGCATGTGGCGTCACTGATTGCCATGCTGTACAAACTGCATCATTCCAGACCATGCTGGCCTTGGTGAGGCAAACAGAATGGCTGTCTTCCATATGAGGTCCATGTATGCTGTCTTGTGCCTCCATAGTGACAAGCTTCTGGTACGTCACTACGTCTGTTCCACGACCTTCTTCCTTGTGGAACAGGATTGGAACTCTACCCACCATGGATATGTCATGTGGGGTGACCTTTGCTCTGAGGATGGGACTGATGGACTTGGTAGCTGGTGTTACGGCAGCAATCATCCCCATGCCATGGAAGGTGATGTTGCCATCCAGGGTGCGAATGTTGTGGTCCACAATGTCAGCGGCCTACTGGATGAACTCACCGGAGAAGCCAGGAATGTCAGTTCTATGTGACACCACAGCATTGCTCAAAAATGTTTGCACCTCCTTGTAAGAGCAGCAGAATCCAAGCTGGTGAAGAGTATTGACCAAGAAGCGTGATGAAAAGTGGTGGTGGACCTGGACTCCTAGCCCAATCTGCAGTGGCGCAAGAATAACTCTTGGTCGGGTAGCCTGCATGATTGCTTGTCCGATGGAGGTAGTTTTCATGCCGACGTTTTTGCCCACAAGCAACCCTTTCAGTAGAACCCTGAGGCTTTCTGGAAGAAAGTTGATGGCATCCTCTTCAGACTTCAGTGAGTCACATTCAGGATATACATCATGGGAGGTTTCCACTGTTTTGATGTTATCTTTTCTGAGTTTGGCAGCAGTTTCGATGATCCTCTTTTTCTCTGTTTCCGGATCAGCTTTCCTGTGAGCATAAAATTCATGAATGAATGCTTTGACTGTGCTTCTGAAGGTAAGCACATTTGTCTTCCCATTAATTTTGGTTTGGATGATTCTGTTACCAAAATGTTCCTTCAGTTTGGACTTTATATGAGTGTAGCCATATGCTTGAAGATTTGAGCCTTTGAGGTGTTTTCCATCCGGCTAACAAGATCATTCATCGTGATTTGTTCATCGTCATTTTCTTCAAGGAAGTTCGCAACTTCCAGAAAGGCATCGACTCTTTCTTTGTCTTGTAGCCGACCCAGTTTTGGTTTTTTGACCTCAGTTTTGCTGGTCTGATGATCTGCTGGCATTTGCTTCTTGGTACGAAAATTGACGCTACACACTTGGTGATAGACTGCATCTGCAGCATGCAGGTCATGCACATGCAACACACGACCTTTCACTATGTCTGCGCAGGCATCTCCTATTTCTTTACAAGATGTTAAAATCATGTCCTTGAACCCAACTGTCCTCACTTGGAATACAGTTCAATCAGAACTTTTCCTCTTGGTCCAAACATGTGCTGACCTCCCACAGAACAGACAGTCTCTGTCATAATGGAACCCCTTCTCATCAGCTGAACGTAGTCGCACATGTCTGTCGACTTGGTCTACTTGTCCTTTCTCATTTATCGCTTTCGATATTTGTTGTTGGCTGGTATATTTCTTGTGGCAGACTTGATGAACAGGTTCCCCAGGTGATGTATGAATGTCATCATTTTGGATTTTACTTGCTTGGTTGATGGCGTCACTCCCCTTTTCAGTAAGGGTGGATGGTGGCTGTTCACCCCCTTTGCAGGGTCCTTACAAATGGCACATCTTGGAAGGCCACTCATTGTTCAGGTCGTGATGGCACTGCAATAAAAATGAAACATGATTATTCATGTTTAAAGTACAGTAACTGTGCCAAATAACTACACATGAATTTCACTGATTGCACATTTTGCAACGTTCAATTTGACCGTTTTTGCAATGAATTATGTTCACAGGAATTTCGCAAATTACTTCAATTTCCTTTCGAACATGCACTGTACTGAATCCAACTTCATGTCTCATGTAAACCAAAGTTTCTGGTAGATTGTGGATAGTACTGAACCCTTTGTGTGGGAATCAGACAAGTAGACATGCAAAATCACCTTTTTTAACCTGGGTGGCAATGGGGAAAATTGCCATTCCCGATTTCAGTACTTTTCAATACTTTCCACCCCTAGGATTCCTTAGGACTTTTGATATATTATACAAGACATATTTATGAGAATAAATCAGTTAAAAGAATTTATGTTTGCAATTTGTGTGAGGTCATGTCATATAATGCCTGCACTATGTCAATATTGTCTTGTTCCAGATTCTATAGCTTATAAATGGTTAGAACATCTAAGATTTGCAAGAATGCGTTTTTGAGGAAAGGACATATTAACTGATAAATATTTTTCAGTTTCTAGCATAGATGTAAATTCTTTATAATATATGGATTTTGGTGAATTAAGAAGTTTAGAACGCCAACTTTGCATGGAAATATCATTAATTCTCTGTTAGAATAATTTCACGAAATGTATGGGATCTCCGATTTCATTTGCTAACCAAGCATATCCAACAGCATGCTCAAACAATAACCTTTTTATATGAGTGGCCCATGTCGTTTTTCCCACTTCATCCATTTTTCTTATCATGATATAAGTTTGTTTAGGATATCTGTATTCTGGCCAATATTGTATGAATTGTGTCTGCAGTGGCGCAATGTATGTAATTAGTTACTAATGGGTATTGTCAACACTCACCTAAAGCTACGTGGTCAGGAGTATTCTGATGCAAGTTGCAAAGACGTTTACAATATTGTACATGTACTTTTTCAATGATTTCATAATATTTAAATCCCCAGACATCAGAACCAAAACATAGAATCGGTTTTATCATCGAATCAAAGAGTCTGAATGCATCTTTAGGTCCAAAATAACCGAATTTCCGTTGATATTTGTAAAAACAAAGACATACTTTTCTAGCTTCATCAGCTTGACCTACAAGTGATTTCGTCCAACATAATCTACTACTAAAAAAGGTACCCAGATATTTATTATTTGGAACTACCTCTAAAACATTATTGTTATAGTACCATTTTTCCGTTTTAGTTATCACAACCCCGTTTCTGAACACTACTATTTTTGTTTTATCAAGGTTAATATTCATTCCTGTAGAATGACACAACTGTTCCATCACGGTAAGTTGCTTTTGTAAACCTATTATGGTGTCTGAAACAGTTGCTATGTCATCAGCAAATAAAAGAGATAAAATATAATCTATATTGTCATTGACAAAAATACCATTACTACATTCTAACTTTAGAAGGTTAACTATATCATTAATAAAGAGTGCAAGAACTTAAACAACCTTGTCTTGTACCGATCTTACATTCGAAGAACTCAGTCAAGATGTTTTTGTTATTATTCAATTTCAGTGCTGATTTTAATTGACCATACATGGACCCTTTCCTAATAAATGTATTCCATAGTTTGTCATAGTTAATACTATCAAATGCTTTCCGGAAATCAACAGATAGACAGTAAAATCGTCCTTTCTTTTTTGATAAATACTATTGAACCAGTGCTTGTAAGGTAAATGTATTGTCAATAACGCTATAATGTTTCCTAAGACCTGCCTGTGCTTCATGTATCACACTATTTTTGTCTGCCCATTTAGATAATCTTTCCGTCAAAACTCCAATGAACACTTTACTTAAAGACCTATTGTATGTAATGGAACAATAATACCATGACTCCATGAATTATGAAACTTCCCATTAGCAAATATGGAATTAAATAGATTTGTAAGAAATGGTAATATGATGTTTTACTGTGTATTTGAACATTTCAGGACATAATCCATCTTGTTCAGCTGAATTATTCAATTTAAGGTTTGATATACAATATGCAATTTCATTTTCAGTCATTGAGCTATTTAACTCCGAAGAATCATTTACCTGGATAATATTAGCCAGAATATTATTAATAAAGAAATATCAACTGATTGAAATTGATCATTAAAATAATTAAACCAATCATGTCCGTTAATTGGATTACTTTTTTGTTCAACTGTGTAACTATGCTTAATTGTTTTCCAAAAAGTGGTTGCATTTTTTCGTGACTCTACTAATTTTTCTCTATTTATGTGTTCTGATAATTTACAATTTTGTTTACATTTGGCTTTAAAATGATTCTTTGCAGATCTATATTTCAGAAAATCATTGTTATCGTTTGTAAGCCTAAATTGTCTGAGTGCAAAATATTTATTATTTTTCAATCTCTGAAAATCTTCATTCCACCATTCTGGTTGATTACATACACTTATCTTAACATTTGTATTGCTTGATTTTGATATGCTTTGCATAACATACCCTGCGGTTGTTTATAAATATTACACAATTCGAATGCAACTTCAATATAAAGTAAAGGATTCACCAATTGATTTTAAAACTCTCGAAAATAATTTGATCTTAAATCGTTCCATTTATATGAAACATACTTTGGTACATGTACTTCATTAGATGTACAATATCATAATAATGAACATTAAACTTTACTTTCAGAAGTTGAATCTACTCGTGGATTTTAATTAAATTAAAATGTATTTTAAATCAATTACGTGGACTTAAGTAGTCAACTCTTAGGTCAGATGCAGGATACAAAGGCATATATTTTAATTAACGGTAGAGATACATCTTTGGACAAAAATCTGCAATTGTAGCCCCATAAGTGTTACTCCCAGGCGCGTAGCTAGGCTTACGCACGTACGCACGTGCGTAAGAAATATTTTGAGAGTTCCAAAAATGAAAATGAAACAAATGCGAAAAATGCAATAAAAACTGGACCCTAAGGAGAGTAAGGTTGAAAACGGACAAATCAGAACAATTCAGACATGATCACGAATAATCTATATTTATTGATAATTATTAGATGTCCTATGTAGTTTGTATACAGTCATATAGTATTTTCATATTGTGCATGGGAGTACGATATTCGACGTATATTGTTGGAGCGAATTGTGGTCCGTGCTATTTATTTGGATCTGAGAAGAGATCGCTAGTGTCGCAACCTGCAACAATCAACCGACCCAAGCAATCTTGGCAAGGTTATCACCGCTCACATTAAGTGCAAAACACATGCGCATTCGCCTGAAGCGGCTGAACATTTCACTGCAGTTATGTCTGGAATTGAGAAAAGCATTGCCCAATCAGTTTCCTATGCCAATGATGACCTAGTTAGCAAGAACATACATGTATTACAAGGCATAATTGATACAATTATATCCTTTGTTGTAAACACAATCTACATTAGCTTTGCATGGTCATGAGGATACAAATAGTAACTTTAAAGCACTTTTATAATACCAAGCCAAATATAACCCTGATCATTTGAAGAACGGTGACGCGATACACTTCATCCGCTATACAAAATGAAGTAATCACGATATGCGGGGATCAAATTAGTGAGGAAATTGTGCGCAAATGCAAAAGTGTTCCGTTCTTTGGGTATATGTCAGACGAAGCCACTGACGCGTCTACTATGGAGCAAGTGGCTGTTTGAGGTACTTCGACCATACAACCAAGTCGGTTAGGCTACGATGGAGCATCCAACATGTCCGGAAAGTTCCGTGGTGTTCGAGCGAGTTCGGCAGATAATTCCCGACGTAGCCAGTGTACAACCACTACAGAGCTCACTGTCCAAACCTTGCTATAGCATGCGTCCGAAGAGCCACTTGCCAGAAACATGATAAAGACCGTTCAAGAAGTGGCATTCCTGTTTTACTTCCCGGGCAAACGGTTGTTGCGTTTTCATGAAACGAAGTAAGCATAAAACACATGGAAAATCGGACTAAATTACAGTCGCACTTAACACTTTCAAATGCTCGTATACGACGGTCGTTGACAGCTTAGATGACTTCTTCCTTAACTATGGTGATGCCAAAGCCGGGGCATATGAACTGCGATCACTCAGTTCGGTTTCTTCGAGGTTTCACTTTTGTTGAAGTGCCAGTCAATGTTGGTAAAAATAAATTACGAATGCTGCAAACGTTGTTAGGGTATTTTATGTAGATATGCCGTACATAAGGGTATCAAGTAGGCTCATTTAGAAATTGTGAAATATACACCAGAACTCACCTGAGCCCATATAGACGAATTTTTTTCGGTGCTTAGTCCAAAAATCGACCCAGCTACGCGCCTGACTCCAATTTATAGGATAGCGTTACGCAAATTATTAATTCAAGAGACATCGAGCAATAAGAAAATGAATGTTATTAACATAAACTAACTAAAGAAACTGGTACAATGTTTGACTGTGCTTCAGAAATTACCTTGTTAACATAGACGAACTAAAGTAACTGGTACAATGTTTGACTCTCCTTCAGAAATGATCTTATGAACAAAGACTAACTAAAGTAACTGGTACAATATTTGACTGTACTTCAGAAATGATCTTATTAACATAGACGAACTAAAGTAACTGGTACAATGTTTGACTGTCCTTCAGAAATGATCTTATAAACATAGCCTAACTAAAGTAACTGGTACAATATTTGACTGTTACAGCAACTATCAGCGAATGAGAAACCTATTTAAAGCAATATGTTACATTTTGGATGATGTTAGAAGACTTCACCGTTTCATTGATGAGCTTCGAACAATATATTATTATCGTTATTTTATTACTATATTATTATTTCATTTAATATAAGATCCATTAATATTGTGTTATATCATAACAGCAACGGAAGTTAAAGCAAACTATCTAAGGTATGGGTACGTGGAGCGACAAGACGACCAATATCTGATGAAATTCACTAACAGTTCTTTGGATATACACATGACAATATGTAATACAGGTAATAAGTATTCTAGAAAGTTTGATATCAAATGAATATATCGTTTGCGAATATTTTTTACATCTTATATATAAATGACACTGGATAGTCATACATCAGTGTTATGGTTGGTCGCAGTCCGCAAACATTTTTAACTTACATCGTTCAAATATAAAAACGTGGTTCCTTAACTCATCCTCCTTTTAGCTCACCTGAGCACGAAGTGCACGTCGTGAGCTATAATGATCACTCACCCTCCGTCGTCCATTAATTTCTTCAAATCTGAAATTCCTGTTCGGATTTAAATATAACTTCTCAGGAATGCTTCCGATATGGCCCTTCTCTAAATATTTTCAAACCGTTAAGCTCCGCAGCATAAACTTGCCACCAAAGGTAAAAAAGAAAGATATTAAACTAACATCTTTTTCTAAACCACTGGCCCAATTTCAAAACATATTCACTATAATATTCCAAAGCGAACAGTATATCCAAAGTGGTTAAGCGGGTCCGTTTCGAAACACAAGAACTAGAAATAGAACAATCTTTAAATTCAACGGATTTCATATAAATGTCCCTTGTGAAGCCTTCTACTGAAAGCGTTCAAATAGTTATACCCATTGCACAGAATGCCGTCAGAACTTAAAAAGAAAACAATCTTTAAATGACATCTTCTCCTAAATATCAGGCCCGAATTTTAAAATGATTTCACACAAATATTTCTCAAGTAGCCCTCTATCAAAATTGTTCAAACAATGTTGCTTTGATGTACAAGATGTTCACCAGAGCTAAGATAGGATGATGATCTGTATTCCAGATCAAATCAATAAAATTATGTTGTGTTGTGTTCTGTTCAAACTACATCTCTATAAACCAGTGACCCATGAACCAATTTCAAAAAGGTTTCACCAAAATATTACTTGTGTAACACTCTGCCAACATTGGTCAAACCCTTTCACTCGCTCGACAAGGTGGCGCCCATAACTGAACATAGAGATGTCTTTAAAGAACTTTTCTTCCTAAAACGGCTCTCTCAAGTATTTTCAGAACTTTTTTCCCAAGCACACCTTCTATCAAATATGTTTGAGCTAATAAAAAAAAATAAACGACACCGCCTCATTAATCAGAGGTCAAATGACAAAATTATATAACACAATTATGCCTCGTGTGGCCTTCTACCAAAAACCTTCTGCCCCGATGCACAAGGCTTCTGTTAAAAGTCTGATTATCAGGTGGGTGATATAGGACCAATATAGTCATTTTGTTTAATTTTGCATTGGTAGTTTTCGTATACATGTATTTTTTACATTTACTGTTTTGAGTAAATTTGATATTTTTATTAGCCTATTTGAGAACCAAACTGTGAAAATTAACTGAATAAGATGTAAAGCAATTAAACTCTCATATGATTTTACAGACTCCGCGAGAACAACAGCAACTACAACTAACCCAACAAGTAGTAGTAATATAGCGACTGAATCATTTACTAGCATGTCGACTACCACACGTAGTAGCGCTATTACGGCTGAATCAGATACTAGCATGTCGACAACCACGACGGAATCTACACTAGCATCTACGCCTTCTCTAGTAACTACTATGACAAATATATCAACGACGTCATCATCAACGTCATTAGCAACAACAACAGCGACGGTTGACCAAACAACAACAACTACTTCAACCACAGAAAGCAGTAATAACTCCGTTAGTACGCAGATGTTACAAAGCACTCAGGACAGTCAACACAGTAACGGTACGGTTTGTTTTCAACTTTAAGGGTAGTACATTATGATGCATGATGATTACCTATTGCAATACGTTCATATGGATTTCGATTTGAAATACAAATATTGTAGACAATTGAAAGGACAATACGAGAGATATTCGTAGACATTTGCTATAAGATAGATACTATCGAAAATTAATAAAGAAAATAATACACCAGAACGCTCATAAATCTTTTTTTCTCTCGTGTGTAAAAACTATATATCACATTTACATTAATATTTTAAATTTGTTTGTGCTATCATTTAAATGCCATTCCGACAACACCATTTTGACGTGACCCACTTTCGGATCTGTAAAATCCCGAGTATATATGAGCCACGTCTAGCAATATTGAGTTTTATCATTTGCTCGTCTGTTTTTCGAAGAAAAAATGTCGGGCTATTGTGAAACCCTTGGCGTCGTCTTCTGCGTTATCTGCGTCGTCACAAAATGTTAAACTCAAAAACTGTTTAATCTTTTCAAATAAAACATGGTACACATGTTCCTATGAACCATACGCATGTCTATACCAATTCACATAGCTCTGGATTATATCATTATTCAGTAATATCCCTTTGTTCGACTAAGAAAAATATAGACGATCGTTTGCGTTCGCTCCGCGGCGCTTTTGTTTCATCTGTGTCAAGTGATCACTCGGGTTAGTCAGTGTATGCGTACATTCTCACAATCCTCTTCACAGTCAGCGGTTATAATTATGTATACATGTAAGTAGATCGAAATTATAATTATGACAAAATACATGACGTGTTTCCGCTCTAGTGTTACAATGTTGCCAAACCGGGGAGGCAATAACACCTCAAATCGCATGACGCGTTTCATACTGTTTACATTTTACATCGATAAATAATCTATTTTTTCTGAAACATCATTAACCCTTTCCCACATACAACAAATCTGCAGCAGACGAGTTAGAAAACATTTGGTCAAACATATGAAATATTTCTGTAAAGAAAGAAAAATTAAAGAAAAAAAGTTGAAAACATTGTGGCAAAACGAGCAATTGGTCAGTATGATCACTTTTTCCTTTTGCCACAATGTTTTCAAAAGTCGTTTGCTGCAGAGGCGCCTGTATATGGGATATTGGTTAAATACATATTTGTAATAGACTCATTTTATCATTTCAGTTGGTGTATTTGTTGGTGTTCCAGTAGTGATTCTAGTTCTTATTGGTATTATTTGCGCTGTCATTTGGCTGTGGAGAAGAAGGTATATTTTCAGTATCATATTTTATTATATACCGGCACATTTCTCGTCGCAAACATCATGCGGTATTAATACGGTACCTAATATGGTAATGGTACGTCACTGAATATGATGTGACGTCATTTACATATGCTTTTATGCCATTCAAAACGTGGTAGTTCGGCTTGGTTGACACGTCAATCATAAATTATATTATAGCGAAACAGGTTTAGATAGTGTCTTCTCGGGGCGTGGACAATCTGACATGTCAATTGACCACGCTCCTCGTAGTACAATACTAAATCATGTATACCTACTGCAACTTTAATATTCCCTATAACTAACATATTATGTATAATCTTACTTACACTAGTTTTTACCTAAATAGCACCGTCTCTTTCAATAGGCAGATAAGTGACGCTGGTATCATCCAAAATCCGATTACATCTAGTGTATTTACGACGCAATTGGCAAGTAAAAGTAAAAGTAAAACTTTAAATGAACATACAATCAGTTTTATTTTTTTTATTTTAATAGAAAATCGATTTGATAAGTGTCCGCTTTGAGAATCATCACTTCAAATAACATTATAACAATTAAAGTCTTAAATTTACAAATCCTTGTTTTATTTATATAGAAAGCAACCGAAGGACGCAGCTGCCTCTTCGAAAACGCACCACAATGGTGCCTATATTAGCGACGCCTCTAGAATAATTCTTGGAAACATAGTGTCTGATAAGAGAGAAGTTGATCCGCAAACAACGCGTTTACAGCCAAATGTGTACGACCACATCAGTGACGTACGTGCAGATGATAACAACCAGACCGCGAACGCAAATACGTATGTCGTTATAGAAGATGTTAGGTGTGACAAGCAAACCCCTGACGTCACGGAAACAGCAGTCACTAGTGATAACCATGGCGACCATACATACTTTGTACTTGAAAAGGCAGAAAAACAACCTCAATACACAGACACGCCCTCGATACACGCAGCACATGAGGCCGCAACAAACAATTCTGTCAACCACGTATACAATACCGCTGGATACTCTGCATTGAACAGCGACAAGGACGTTTACGATCATATCAGAGGGGATAAAGGTCGGCCAGTAGAAGACACGAATCATTATGATACCACCTCCTCTTCTAAACAAACTGACGGAACGTATGATACCACCTCCCCTACTAAACAAACTGACGGAACGTATGATACCACCTCTCTTACTAAACAAACTGACGGAACGTATGATACAACCTCCCCTACTAAACAAACTGACGGAACGTATGATACCACCTCCCTTACTAAACAAACTGACAGAACGTATGATACAACCTCCCCTACTACACAAACTGACGGAACGTACGATACAACATCCCCTTCTAAACAAATTGACGAAACGTACGATACAACCTCCCCTAATCAACAAACAGACGGAATGTACAATTCAACAAATAATCCAATAATCAGTAAACACAACAGAGATGGCGTTTATAGTGTTGCCGACCACAATAGCGGAAATCTGTATTCTCAAGTTAATAATGGCCGGGAATTTGACAAATGAGGGATTTTACGAAATATTTCGTTGTACTTCTGCCTGTTGCCTGCCAGTTGTTCGTTCCGTTCAATAACGTTATTGTACTAACTATTAAATGTTTTATACTTATCATAATGTCTGGGTAATTCACGGCTATATTTAGTTTTGAGTGGCATATCTTTATTCTTTCTCCGTATGAACAACTTTTGGGAATCTGCAGTCGGCTGAATTCGAAAGCATGTGTAACCCAGGTCCAGGGGATTTAAGAACAATACTCCTTGGTGGGCTGTATAAATTTACTGTCGTGGTACATAAATGTACACATGGAGTCTGTTATGAAATATAAAATGAATAAAGTGTGGGATATAACAGGTTGAATTCTAAATACAATTATCATTAACAGAAAAGGAGCAAGCGAATATAAACATATATAATAAAAGTAGTAGAATAAGACACGTACCAGGATAGTCGAGTTTGATAATGTAATACAGTATTGGAGAAAAGTAAAGATCTCCACATATCATTCCTCGTCCTTTCGGAATTAACATAAGAATGTCCAAGTGTATGAAAAAGAGCGGGACAAGAGGTATGGTTAAAGTATATGCTGGGATATGTTAGGTGATATCTGCTCACTAACATTCACTGATTCTCACTGTAATAACACAAGCCCAGATAATTATGCATGAGCAGTGTACATGTAGAAAAAATACTTCCTACGTGTACCTTGGTTACACATGCATAAGAATAAATTGCTCATATTGTCTCATAACTTGCTAAACTTTCTATGAAATGTGTTAATATGATATGTACGATATAAAACTAATGAAAAGTCAAATACAAGCCAGTAAGTTAAAATATCTTGGTGAACAGGAAGTAAATGAGATGTAAAAAATTTCTGGGTTTCAGTATAGAGGTGAATAAAAAATAAATAAATATTTATTTATATTGTTATCGATTCCATTTTATTGAATTAAAACCAGTCAGTTTATATTTTAAAGAAGAAAACTGACACAGATAGAGGCCATTTTCCTTTAAGAAGAGAAATATTAGGTTTTTTTTGTCACATGGCAACTGTTGTGAAGCGATTAAGAGTTATCTTTCTTGATAGTATGGCTCAAAACTCAATAAAAGAAACCAAATTTACTCAAAACCTGTACTAGGCTATATATTTTATTTTTTGATATTTTATAGAGTGTATTGTCCTCTTTATGTTGAAATATATCTTTCTGTCTAAGACGCGTGCTCATCGGAGAAAATTGGAATTGGAGTGGGAGTATTTTACATGGGAATGTATACGGAAATCTCACATATTCAAATTATTTCAAAGCAATATTATGAAGATGAGATTGCAAGATGTGATAAATTAATACCAAATCACTCATAAACTTCACCATATATCTCCACACACACAATATTAACACTATCTGTGATATACCATGTATCACTTTTTTATCATTTTGCATGCTTCTTAGCTGGACTGCTAATTAAATGTTCTCATTACGTTCTATGTGTTCTCATTATTTTCTCAAAACTACAAGTTGTTATGATCTTGTTTTACTATTTGTCTTAAGACATTTTCAGCAGAAAAAAGAAATTGAGTTTTCGTCACTTTTGTCAATTCGTAATCTGGAAGCGGGAAATTAGATCTAGTCGTATTTTAAACCTGTCGCAATTAAGTCCAGTTTATAAATGTTGTAAGCGTCCGCGAGGGTCAAGATGGCCTTAAATCGATCACCTGCGTAATAGTATAGTTACAAATGTGTAACTGCTTATTTCGGGGAAAATAGTGGTAAAAACTGCAAGTACTGTAAATAATACAGCTAATCGGTAGAGGACATTGAACAAGTTGCATTTAATCATTCAACAAGTTGAAAGAGGAGCATAAAAAGATCATTAATGTGAAGGGTTTAGAAGGGAATGCTGTTTGAAGCTAAAAGTTCATTTTACCACCTTTCTAATGCCGCCTGGCTATCTTTCCCCACCACCAATCAATGTGGCTTGAACAAGTTATGAATGGGGTCAGTACTGCTAATTTCTGCTATATAATCTTGAAATCAGACAATAACTTTAATACGAATGTAATTATAAAGTATTGTAATTTTTCCTTCTTTTCTGATGCCTCCAGGCCGCCATGTTTTATAACCAATCAATATGGTTTGCATATTTTATGTTGAGAAAGAGAGTCAGTCAAGAAATATTCCTACCAAATTATCTTGGAATCAGACAAGCGGTTTCAGAGCAAAAATATTTTGAACACAGTCATTACGCTATACCTGTATACCCCTGAGACGGGGAATGTGTCGGCCCGGATAAGCCTGCGCGGACTGCGCAGACTTATCTGGTATGATAGATTACGCAGAGGTCATAATGATGGTTTTCTCGTGTGATGGCTCATATTTAGGTATTGGTATGTTTTCTGCATAACATCGGGATTATCAAATTGGATTACCAAAGTCTTTCAGTCAAACAGCCAGTTTTGATAAATTTATGTGCATTTTTCGTTTATATCAAGTACATGAAAAATATATACTTGAATGCCGTGGTCATGGTACCATATCCTCGTGTCTACGGTAAAATATGTTCCCCCATTTCCTATATAAGTTCACATTTATCACTGAATTATGTATTCAAAACTATTTTGGTAAACCCTAAGGGTAAAGTCTAAGACTCGGATACGATTCATTTTCACGTCTCATTCCACAGTATTTTAGTTAGACCACAACGTTTCCCATGAATATATCCGGTGCTACTGGTCAGTTTATCATCATACGAGTAGATCAGTCGTTATACTATTCCCGTAATTCTGGGACCAAAGGAGTGAAATCGCTAGTACCATTTTGTTTAAGTATTTGATCCTCGACAGTGAATCGAACCCGGGTCTCCTGTTCAGGAGGTGGATCGTTTTAACAACGACACTATTGAGGCGGTCCACGCTTTACGTCATATACATGTATGTGACTATGTCAACCGTGACACCATACGATGTTTACGTCTTATCGATTTACCTGATATGTCTATAATAGCCTAATCCGAAATGAAAACATCGTAAGCAAACTAATTTTAATCTAGAAATGATCACGTATGACATAGCTAAAATAAACAACATTGTTGACACAGTACAAAATAGCTCACAATGAAAATGTTTTTCACAGAAGGTTTTTTGTCTTTTAGTTTTATCAAAATCAGTCTGGGGTTGAGAAGGCTAAATACGGTAAAGGTTTACTAAGTTATGGAAAGAGATATTGCACTTTACTTAGCGATTACCCTAATGGTGCATATTTTTACTAATGGATACACGAATTTGATAGAGGAGAACATTTTGTTTCAAGCGAAAATGTATTTTCATAAACAATGCATATACGAAAGTATATGAGAAAGAGTGTTTGCAGATTCAGGCAAACGCCTAAATTTCTGTAAGTGTATTGTGGACCTGAATGAGGTTTTGACAAATGGATAGGACTGTATAATCACCATGACAAAGAGGTTGCACATTTGTTTTGATGAAAACAATATTTCTGAAAACCTTGTTTTTTCCTACCGAAAATGTTGTCTTCTTTAAAAAGAAACATTTAAATATGGGCTACGTCTAGCTGTTTAGGGTATCATTGACTTTCAGACTAAAGCATCATTCAAAGTTCCATTTTGTGTAAAACAAGTGGGTCTATAATTTTGTCAAAATTTAGGTGAATAATGAAGGTGAGACTGTTTGGATGCACGTGCTCGTTCCGAATTTCCATTGTTCGAACATGCAACAAGACCTCAACTTTCATGACGTGGCTCATATACCCTCTCAGTTTTACTCCGGCTTATTAAACGTACCCTTACTAACGACACTTTGAAAGTCAACCAATTATATCACCTTACTTCGAACTCTTCTCAATTGGAAACACATGCATTAAACTGAAAAAAAAAACTCTTGTCGAAGGGAAGTATACTAAATTAATCTGCGAGAAAAAGAGATATACGTAATTTATAACAACTTTCCTTTTATAATTAGCATGAAGTGTATATTGGTGCGCTAACCCTTTCCCACATACAACAAATCTGCAGCAGACGACTTTCAAAACATGGTGACAAAAACCTGAAAGATCTCCATAAATAAAGATATTGTTAAATAAAGTTGAAAACATTATGAGCAATTTCACTTGTTGCCACAATGTTTTCAAAAGTCATCTGCTACTATTGCGTCTAAATCAGTCTGCATATGGGAAAGGGTTAAAGCAATTGACGTTTGTACCGCTGCATCATTATTGTCCTGTTTACGCTATGTGATGACAATCAAACTACTAAGATTTCATTTTCGTGCATTCCAAACTTCGTCTACATCAATAAAGTTGTATCTTTTAATCGTTTGGTCATCAGCTTTCATTTTTTTTTTTGCAGATAAGAAAAGAAATCTGTATCGTTTTAATAAAACGTTTTCAAAGGTTCAGCATTGTAGGAATGAATAGAATGAAGAAACGAAGAACGAAATAAGATACCCACCTCCGGAATGAGGAAGATAAAAGGAGAATTTAAGCAGTATTTTAACAGTCTTTGTATATAATATTGTTGACACAGACAGAAGTTTCTTGGACTATGAATGAAATGAGTACAATTTAAAGATTTAATAAATGTAATACTCTGACATATTTTTTAACAGTTTAATCGATAAAAATCTAAATTAATCACATTACGGGTTTTGTGTAAACTTGTTTGTAGGTACATTTTATATCACCGTGAAAGGGTTTTAAACGGGTGCTTCCCTTGTGTAAACTAATGTATTAAAATATTAAATTGTAGTCGTCAACGTGTTTTCATTTGTTCTTTTTAAGTGTGAACAGTTACAATTTGTAATGATTAGATAGCCACGGATTGACAAACTATGAGGAGTTGGTGGATCTTAAATTGTGTAAACTGGTATGCCGTTGCAGGTAAATAAACATCTTATTTTTGTTCTTTGACGCCATACTTCATTTGTTCATAAAAGGTTTCATAACTGTTTTAAAATAACACTTCAAATGGTTTCTTTATATCAAGTTTCCTTCAGACATCTACACAGCAGGTAATTTAGGACATATTGTATCCGCTACACGATCAACAATCACCATATGAGCCATCCCACGATAAAACCAACATTATGGTCTCTGCGTAAAGTATCGGACCGGATTAGCCTAAGCATGCCGCGCAGGCTAACCCTTACAGTAACATTTCGCCTCCTGTGGATTTTCTGTTTCATGAATCATTACTCTATACCTCTAGCCCCTTATACGGAATGTGTCGGCCCGGATTAGCCTGCACGAAATGCGCAGGGTGATCTGGGTCGATATATTACGCAGACAAAAATGTTGGTTTTCTCGTGGGACGGCTCATATTCACTTAAGAAATATATAGAGAATATTATGTCCCTGACTTAAGATATGAACTTTATCTGACGAAGTTTGGAAAATTGATAATTGTCGAACCTTTGACGAGATAATTATCATTTCTCCCGGCCGAGTTCCAGCCGAGTCAGATAAAGTTTAAGTCGAAAGTAAGGGACGTAATATTCCTTGCATGCAAAATTAGATTTTTAGGTAAATCTACATTCATTTCAACTAGTTTAAAGACATAACATACACAAATTACAAATCCCCTTCATAAATGACTCCACCTAAATAGAAGGAGGTCACGCGCGTGCATACATACGAGCAGAATTACATTGCGAACACACGACATACGGAAGCTAAAGAGTTTCGACATTAACTCCATATTTCTCGATTATTACTTCCTAAATTTGTATATCTGGTTTGACAAAATATCTTTACAAGGCAATATTAACTCTAACATATTCTTAGTAGATGTGTAAGTATTGCAAATTGGCCGTCGCTTCAGTACACGCAATAGGTCAACATGTATCTCAACCGCCGTGTTTAAAAATGAATAGTTGTGGTGGATCTGAAAGTCGTTGTTTTAAGTTAGTTCAGGTTATAGAAGTTCAAGTAACGCTCAAAGTTTAAATACAGAATACTAAATACAAGACATGTGTGAAGCTAGTCGTCGTTTAGATTGGAGATATTCATTTTTTGGAAAAGGATACCGTCACAGTTGTGGGTAGACATGTCGAAGTCACGTTACGAAACGTTTAGTTTAAAGGATGATCATTAACACTAGCTGTACGTAAATGATCAAGTCATATAACAAAAAGAAATATTTTCTGGATGTCTAGATGTAACGCCTAATGATTTTCTGTCGAAACTGCTGTATGCAAGAGGAATCCATATGCGTGAACCCTTTCTCGTGGTAGAAAACAGACTGACGATAGAACTTCAACATTTGACGTTTATCGATGAGGCATTTAAGTGTAAAACTACTTCTGGAAACATAGATATGCTTCTCATTATAGGACATTGTATTTAACAAGGTTACCTATGAACTGATCATGAGGAAATAAACAGGTGTATGTATGCTACATTTTCAACGAAGAAAGACAGTTCATGAAGTATGACTGAACATGCCGATTCCTTTTGATTTATATGACGAAATATTGTTCGATTTGTATTGGCATTATTACAATATGTTACAATGTAATTAAAACAATAATAACTTTATTTCTGCTTTTTATTTGTGTTTGTTCATTGCTTTGATTGCTATACTATCAACATAATTGAGCCGTTCCACGAGGAAACCAACATTATGGACTCTGCGTAATGTATCGACCCAGATCAGCCTGCGCAGGATAATCCGGTCAGACACATTTCGTCTCAGGGGGATAGAGGTATTGAGTAATGATTCCTGAAACTGAAAATCCACAGGAGGCGAAATGTGTCTGTCTGGGTTATTCTGCGCGGCATGCTGAGGCTGATCCGGGTCGATACTTTTCGCAGTCTCATTTATATTTCAGAAAAAATAGTAACGGCGATTACGTCATTTCTAAAAATAAGTATACTGATAAACATAAAAGTTTATCATACCAGTAGACAATTAAACAAAACGTTTATCATACCAGTGTTATATATATATCTCATATTCTGCTCATTGATGGATAAATCATGAGACTGTGACACCATATCAAAGTCTATAGGGATATCATTTATAATGACCGCTTCGTTTTTGGACATCGTTGAGAAAAAATGTGGTTGTGTGGTGTTTTACGCCGCTTTCAACACTTTCAGTTACATCAAGGCGTTTCCTGGGTTACCAGTTACCAGGATTACTAGTGCATTTCTCTTGACACCAGGGAGTCAGTCGCAATACTTACCACACAACCCAGATCGACAACGAGTGAACGCCATTACTACCATTTGGTATGAACGGGCCGGACATCTCATCCCCAACCGTCCCCGCACTCAAAGCTGACGCTCTACCCCTATATATTGATGCGGTAAATGGGGGAAAGCATACTGTATACTTTTCTATAAGCATATGAGATAAAGTTCTCTTCACACTTTACTGCCATTTTTAAAGTATTTGGTATGAACGGGCCGGGGATGTCACCTTAAACCGTCCCCCGCACTCAAAGCGGACGCTCTGCCACTACCCATTGAGACGGTAAACGGGGGGAAAGCATACTGTATAATTTTCTATAAGCATATGAGATAAAGTGCTCTTCACACTTTATTGACCTTATTTCCGAAACCATATTGGAATAAATCCATTTACTTTCACGCTGATCCCCTTAATATATTGTGGAACACATGGGCACATTATCTGTCTATATTATAACTCCTAGTGTCATTGTTAACAAAATCAAGTGTTCGTATCAGAATAGTATCAATAATTTGGCCACATCATTTTATAGATAAATGAAAATCTTTTTTTTTCCCGTTCGATTTGAATTCTTTTTTATTTATACTCGTCCTTTGTATCATTTGAATCATAAATATTTACGACACTGTGTGTACATCTTATATTACAAAAGGAATGAATAACTTTAAAATATCCTATTGTGGAACACATGGGCACAGTATTTATCTATATTATAACTCCTAGTGTCATTGTTAACAAAATCAAGTGTTTTCAATAATTTGGCACATAATTTCAAAAAAATTATTATCTCGTGGATAAATAAAAATATTTTTTTCCCCGTTCGTAGATTTGAATTCTTTTTTATTTATATTCGTCTTTTGTATCATTTGAATCATACATATTGTACGACACTGTATGTACATCTTATACTACAAAAGGAACGAATAACTTTGAAATATTCTTTTTACATAGCGTATTTGCTTTATAAAGCTGTTTGATCTTTCACGTGACAAACATAATATGTAGATGTAGAGTAACACGGTTGTTTGATTGTACGCCGCTGTCAGTGGTATTGTAATCACATCTCGGCGTTCCCTGGGTAATTTACCAGTACTTCCGGTATTATTAATCCTGATACCGATGCATTTGAGGTTACACATTAAGAGTATCTACTGTCCACGTACATGTCATTCTAGCATACAGTGTTATCGTTTGAGGTTACAAGTTCAGAGTATCCGCTGTCCGCTGTCCACTGTCCAGTAATTCTAGCATATATAGGCTATTGGCTACCGTTTGAGGTTACAAGTTCAGAGTGTCCGCTGTACACTTACCAGTAGTTCTAGCATACATAGGCTACTGGCTACCGTTTGAGGTAACAAGTTTAGAGTGTCCGCTGTCGATTTACCAGTAATTCTAGTATACATAGGCTACTGTACTGGCTACCGTTTGAGGTTACAAGTTCAGAGTGTCCGCTGTCCACTTATCAGTAATTCAAGCATACATAGGCTACTGGCTACCGTTTGAGGTTACACGTTCAGATTGTCCGCTGTCGCATTGCAAAAGGCCAAAGCTAATGCACGTCATATAGCAGTTTGACTTGCAAGCGTCTCAACAACAATGAGCCAAAACACAGGTTCCACTTCCGTGAAGACTGGTTCCACGTTCGTGGAAACGATGGTAGTATACTGCGGGAAAATTGGTAACGTGCTCCTCAATGGCAACCAGTTTAAGCCACCATTAAGACACATCAGACGTGACCTCATGTATTTGAAGAATCTTTACTTCCATTCTTAAAGTTTCTGCTATGACCCGGACGGTGATCCAATCTGCGTCCTCCCTCACCGGAGACGGACGCTCTTCCACAAGGAGGTTTTAGGAACACACCTAACCGATATGTCTAATAATAAGAAATTGTTTTAATTGACATCTAATCATATAGCCTTTATAAATGGCTCTGTCTTTGATTTGCAAAACTACTTTTTAACACTTTCCAACTGCAGTAGATAATTCATAAAAACGTTGTGTCAATAGTACAAATTTCTCATAATGAGCAATTTCACCAATTGCCACAATGTTTTCAACTTTATTGAATCATTGTTCTTTCATTTATAGAGTTTCCATAGATTTGCCCAGATGTTTACAAATGCCTCTGCTTCAGATTTGTTGTACGTGGAAAAGGGTTCATAAACAATAGGACTTATCGTGACTAATAGTCAATGGAAAACATTTAACGTAAAGTTAAGTGTTGGGTTACTCGTAAGTGACACCTGTATTTGGCGAAGCAATATGATTTTGTTGTTGTTGTCGTTTTAACACATGAAGACCGTTTCACCTCAGAGGTAATTGATTTGTTTGGTTGTCTTATTTGGGCTTTACGTCATATCAACAGTATTTCATCCATATCACGGCAATAGATCCATGGGTAACCAACCAGTACTATACTAGGAAATAGGCCTTACACAAGTGCACTCCACCATGATCGCCGCGAACGGGGATTGAACCTGGAACGCCCGGTTCCAAATTCACGACGCTAACCACTCGGCCACGGCAGACACATCAGAGGTATTTAAACGGCGCTATAGAAAAACCGTGTAGTCTGATTTAAATCGGCACTTATATACTATTGCATTCGAGAGGCCACTGGCAGACAGTGCATGATACAATCACAAAGTGTGTATGTGCCAATAGATTGTTTTGCACACTTAACAAAAGCCTCACCTGACGTGGGTTTCATAGAACACGGCTCGATTGTTCTCATGTTCTAGCACTGCGATCAACTAAGCTTACACCAGGCTAACACGGAGATGCAGCAAAACTACTTTTTATGCTGACATGGCTGATTTTCTTTTTAGTCTCCTGCAGTTATTACGTCCAAAACGGTACAATCGCAGCAAGTGAATGCGAGCTGGCTACTCCTGCAATACAATTTTCTCCGTTACAAAATACAGTACAGTTAGAGGAAGTTAGTACAGGTAGTTACCTGTTACGGAATGGGGAAAAAGCACGGATTGGTTACGCAAAGAAATATGTGACGTTTCAATACAAAGGTACTAGAATAAAGAACTGTCAGAACAGTTAACAGTAGTTTCGATTATAAACTAAATTAAATTAGAGTGTATTACACACCATACTTAGAAAAGGAATTATATCACACTATTTGCTTTGTGTTGATTTAGTTAGGAATATTATTGATGCAAACCAAACAAACGTAGAAATAACTACGCAAAACAGATTCTGATCACACATAATAATTAGTTACCAGGACGTGTTCGTAAATGCATGACGATGTATAATTCTTAAAGTATGTCTTTTGTTTAGAATCACGTGTTGTTTAATCGACAGCAAACGACTTCGAGGAGGAGAGGGAAGAAATTGTGCTCTTCATGAACATTTTGCATTATCCATAGTGTTCTACTATCCTTGTATCTCACAATTAATTTCATTCGTTCCTTAAATGCTTGATGACGATTATTTATAGAAAACAAGTTCATTTTGTTTTATCTTAATTCGATATCTGGTTTTAAACCAGGTCAAACTACGTGTCACTGGACACCTGGTTATATTATACCAGCATCCAGTATGTTAATGTCAAAATAGAAATACACTTTTACATATCATCATGCGTATTTACTTAGTATTTTCTAAGAAATTGAAAAACACGCAATGTCAAGTAGTTTATCTATTCTAGGATTGATTACATGTTCATCTTTTGTGAAAAGCTGTGTTCATTTGCTTGCTTTTTTTCTCTATAGGTTGCGCACACCTGCCAACTCGAAACCATACGAAGGTCAATACGTCTTTAGATCTAGGCCAGTGTTATTTTGCTTGCAAAGACAATCAACTATTTGGATTTACAGTAAGTAGCTCCGGTAATCTTTTTGGAAATGTGGCTCAGAATTAAAACTAGTCAATAACAAGTGTTAACCTATTTTTCTACACCAGTTCGAATGTATATTAATGATATGCTAGGTATTTATAAATTAATTTGTATCGAGAAATGCAGACAATAATTGGACTGCATGTATGAGGGCCGATATTGTTCAATAGTGATTTAAAGCATCGCTTAATTTCGCGAAAAGCAGTTTACTGGTTTACAACAAACGCTGCTAAGATAAACATATAAATAGCTACAATCTGTAGAGGTATTTCGCTGAGCAACTTACCTTAGACACTTTAATTCGCATACATGCCTTCTACCTATGGTATATGATAACCCGGTGCCAGTTGGTCTTTGCGAACAGAATAACATGTATAATATACACAGCCTTATCACGATCTTCACTGTTTAAGATTGTAAGAAGCTTATGTCAACTTATGTAGGTTCTTATAAGTCCGAGCGGAAGTATAGACAGATCTGACTATATACTGTTCAGAAATGCTGATTTTGACCTTTTCCAATGGACGTGCTAATAATAAGCTATTCAGTCCATGACTGGAGTTGAATGTCAAGAAAAGACCGACGGTGATATTGTGATATTAAACGATTACCAAAAGCGCGAGTTCCAAACCATTACTGATTTCTGCGCAAATGCTAATGTAGATATCAAGCAATTAGCAAAAATATTCGCACACATGACACATCTATAAACAACAACAGAAATTTGGCCAGATCTTGGTTCGATTTGAAGTTAGAAGTAAAATCACCCAAGTTGTGTTGATCTCCCCTCCAGATGGAATATTCAGCAATAAGTAAATACCTTTTCACTGGTCAAATCCTCAGTAAGTTAATTAATACTTTCCCACATACAACAAATCTGCAGTAGACGACTCTGGAAGCGTTTAGTCAAAAATATGGAAAGTCTCTATAAATGAAAGAACAACTTTTTAATTAAGATGAACTCACTGGCAAAAGGGGAAATTGCTCTGTCTGCCATTATGTTTTCGAAAGTCGTCTGCTGCAATGGCGTGTCTGTATGTTGGAAAGGGTTAAAATCTGTTTGATTCTCGAAGTCAGCTCTGATGTATTGAATAATAACAAAAATGTACATATGGCTAAACCTTTGCCAACTTCTACGACAAACAGCTATTTATTTCGCAGTATTATCTTCCAGATACATTACAACTAAGTATGTCGTTGTATTTGTTCCGTAGACAGACGAAAATTCGTGTCGATGTTTAACTGAAGACATTCCAGTAATGCATCTAAAACAGAAAGACTGTGACACTTTGTGTGATAACCAACTGTTTTTGTGTGGCAGCACTACGTCGATGTCAGTATATGAAAGAGGTACATTGCTTTACCTAGTGTTTTTTCTTATTACTCGCGTACATGCGGTATGGTGTGGTCTGATTTTACTAATATAAAGTTCTTGAATAAAGGTTCAGCAATTATAATTACATTTGTAGCGTAACGTATGGTGAGACAGGATAAAAATGTTCTGTTCATCTGTCCAATTTCAACAATGTTTTTAAATGTACCAAGCAAATAAATGTCGACATCGCTTTATTGTGCAGATATATGTACCGCCATGGCCGTGCAAATGTGTTGCCTTCATATCATTCAAAGGTCTAAATCTTGTTAGTATGATCTAATAGATACTTCAAATGAAGTCAAGACTAGTTTTCAATACTATTTATATAAATCATTGAGAAACTGTTGTGTACCGGTGTATCCTTTTAAACTGTAGCATAAAAAATCACGACTTCGATTTAATTTTTACAGACCTTATAGTTATATATAAATCGTAGGTATATTATTGGACCTTACCCGATGTTACTATATTTCAGCTTTTACAAAGGTCAGTACTGAGAACGAAACTGGTTTACACCAATGCCTTTCACGTCTTCATGTGAACAGAAATAAATACTTTTCCTGGGCAGCAAGTAGTACGGAAATGAAGGCGATGTGCATTAAAGGTAAACACACTTTTGTCATCATTTTTCTAAGATTATGACTTAAAACCGTAGACTTCAAACGTTAACGTTGGCAAACTCATGTATAGAATAATACACTTTCCCCTCGGTTATTTGTTTTGAAAAAAACATACACTATATTATAAACTGGTTACCTGGATATATGAAATTTTAGATTTTCACGGATGTTTGCACAAACAATCATGTCGAAATTATCCAGTTCGTGCGTTCTAAATTTAGATAGTTTATTGATTCAACGCAGAATTCGAATCCATATTTAGATGAAAAATATATTCTGATCTGTTTTGGACTGGAATCACTATCATGATGCTTTTTTGTGTGACAAAAATTGTTATTTAAATTAAACACGCCTGCCCTCATAACACGCCTTGAACTCTGTCCAGGCATTGCAAATATTTTTAGAGAACCAAAATGGTATTTTATGTGCAACCCATTGAGTTACAAGAATAAGCAGATCAGATAAGAATATTTACTTTATTTTTATCCTAAGAATAAACAGCTCGCGGTTGAAACTTACACATATACATACTGAAATGGTGGATAAAAGCAGTTGGATAGAAAGTGTGCTCCACTTTGAAACATTATGATTGTTTAGCCTTTTATTTGAAGTTGAGAATCATAATTATCAATTTCATCAACTTACATGTAGTAGCATTGTTTCAAAAACTGAAAGATCAATATGAATACTTTTTATTAATTTTAAACACAGTGCATAAATTCCCACTAAAATGCTTCGCCCTTATTTTAAATGTTTAATTGACGTTCCTTGTTGCAAGGTTTACGTATAGACATTAGAAGAATACAGAATATTAATGAATCGAACATATATACTAAATTTCACACGAGTTAATATTTTGGAAATGATTTTTGATACAACTTGTATCTCCAACGTATTTACTTAAAACAAATAAATGACAATGCGCTCAGATAATTCTCCAAGTACATTGTGTTGGTCACAACTTTTCTAAGATTAACGATTGCAATAGAACAAAGCGATATTTACCAAAGGACAAGGCAATTCAAACAATTATTACAGATACTCAGATATTAAATTGTATTTAAATTTGTTAAAAAAGTCTCGAATTACGGTATCTTACAAACAAACAAATTGATAAAGGTTGAAATATTGAAAGATCTTATATTAATATAAGTTAATATCGGTTAAAAATATCAGAGTTCTAAGATTTGAAACTACTACTACAAGTTTCAGGTAATGGTGGCCCAAAAGAAGGAAGCATAAGAGGAAATTGGAGTGACAGTATCAAGGCTTGCCTTACTGTTGACAGATATCTGATGCCATACAATCAGTCTAATGGTCCACCTCACAATGTCTGGTTTGGTGTTGTACTTACAGTCGCGATAACGGAATATAACGGTAAAAAATGGACACACGCATAACAATTACAATAACGTTTTGCATACAGCGACACCTCTTAGTAATTAACCTATTCCAATATAAAACAGATTTGCAACAGACAAGTTTGAAAACATCTAGACAGACATACGAAAACTGTCTTTAAGTGAAAATATAATTATTGAAATCACTCGAAAACGTTGTTGTAAAGAGTCATCTGCTGCACAGGCGTCAGAAATCGTATGTATGGGGGAAAGGGTTAATATACGCAAACGTCATCAGCATAGTCTCGCCCGGAGACATGTTTAAATAGCATTGGAGCACCTAACATATCATCTGTGGCTGAACTCGGTGGTGTCAGAATATGTGATATGAAATAGTTATCATGTAACCTTTGACACGCCGTTTTACTATTATTTAGTACTTAACATGGACATCTCTTTGTATCTCTTTTAACTTGGTTATGTAGGAAAACGAACATAACTAGAGATTAAAAAATAACTCTTATTAAATGAATAACAGTTATTTAACCCTTTCCCACATACGTGAATTCTGCAGCAGACGGCTTTGAAAACATGTGGGTAAACATGTGGCACATCTTAAAAATGTAATAGAGTTGAAAACAATGTGACAAAAACGTTTTCACAAGATTCCTCAAAATGCGTCTTTATGTGAGAAAGGTTTTAATGGGCTATCTCTAACGTGTGTCTGGTTACTCTCGACCTTTTTCCGGGGAAATATATCTTTAATACAATAAAGTATATATAATTTAACGATACACAAATTACCATTGTTATCATTATAATGGTTTGGTGTTTTTACGACGCTTTCAACAATATCTAAGTTACATCAGGGCGTTTCCTTGATAAGTTACAAGTACTACTGGTCCATTTATCCTGACACCAGTCAGTCAGTCGTAATGCTAACTCCGCATCCCTGAGCGCCGAGTTGGGCAGCCATTACTTCCATTTTTAAAGTCTTTGGTATGACCCGACCTGGGATCGAACCCACGATTTCCCGCACCCGAGGCGGACGCTCTACCATTACACCACCGATGCGGTCTATAATAATGGACATTAAACTATAGTTTCTGAGGTTGAATCAGCTGTTTTATCTAGATTAAATTTAAATGTATTTCAAATCAATAATGTGGAATTAATTGTTCTACTATTTGACCAGATGTAGGATACACAAACATATATTTTAATTAATGGGAGAGAAAAAACCATTGAGCCACATCTAGCGATTTGATGTCTGAATGCATTTGCGTACATTGAAGACCCAGACGAACCCGTGCATCTGCACAGTCTCATCAGAGTCTTCAATGACAGTCTCCATGTAAGTTAGTGCAAGATGCGTCTTTTGACAAAAAGCTAGAATTGTAGCCCCATGAGTATCACGTCAATTCACCTTCATATAATATTGTTACGCAAATAATATCCTTAAGAGACATCGATCAATAAGAATATGAATCTAATCAACAGAGACTAGCTGAAGAAACTGGTACTATTTGGACTACTACAGACATTATTAGCTTATAAGAAACATACGTGTATATATGTGACATTGTGGATGAGACTTCACTGTTTCATTGATGAGCTTCGAACTATTATTGTCGCTATTTTATTACTATATTATTATTGTCGTTATTTTATTACTATATTATTATTATCGTTATTTTATTATTATATTATTATTGTCGTTATTTTATTACTATATTATTATTTCATTTAAAATAAGATACATTAATATATATATGTTATATCATAACAGCAACGGAAGATAAAGCAAATTATCTAATGTATGGGTACGTGGAGCGACAAGACGACCAATATTTGATGAAATTCACTAACAGTTCTTTGGATATAAATATGACAATATGTAAAACAGGTAATTCGTGTTCTAGGAAGTTTGATATCACATGAATATATCGTTCGCGAATATTGTTTACACCTTAAATATAAATGACACTGGGTAGTCACACAGCAGTGTTCAGTTTTGGTCACAGTTAGCACACCTTTGGAACTTGCATCTTTTGGATATAAAACGTGGTTCCATGCTCCTTCTAGCTCACCTGAGCACGAAGCTATTCTGATCACTCACTCTCCGTCGTGAACATTACTTCCTAAACCGGTCGCTCAATTTCAAATACTCGTATTTTCAGAAAAATATTCCCAAGCATACATTCTATCAAATATGTTTGAGGTAACAACAAAAAAGTAAATAACGACCGCCACATTAATGAGAGGTCAAATGACAAACTTATGCTTCATGTGGCCTTCTACCAAACACCTTCTGTCCCGCTGCATAAGGCTTCTGTTAACAGTCTGATGTATCAGGTGGGTGATATAGGACCAATATAGTCCTTTGTTTCATTGTGCATTGGTAGGTTTCGTACTTTCAATTCATTAGCCTATTTAAAAACTGTCTTTTTGAGAACCTAACTGTGAAGACTGAATGAGATGTAAAACGATCAAACTCTCATATGAATTTACAGACTCCGGGAGCACAACAGCGATTACAACTAACCCAACAAGTAGTAGTGATATAGCGACTGTAACAGTTACTAGCATGTCGACTACCACACGCAGTAGTGCTATTACGGCTGAATCCTATACTAGCATGTCGACAAACCCCCCAGTAACTACTATGTCCAATGAATCAGTAACGTCATCATCAACGTCATTAACAACAACTACTTCAACCACAGAAGGCAGTAATAACTCAGTTAGGACGCAGATGTTACAAAGCACTCAGGACAGTCAACAAAGTAACGGTAAGGTTTGTTTTGAACTTTAAGGGTAGTACATTCTGATGCATGCTAATTACCTATTGCAATAAGTTCATATGGATTTCGATATGAAATACGAATATTGTAGACAATTAAAAGGAAAATACGAGAGGTATTCGTAGACATTTGCTATAAGATAGATACTATCGAAAATCAATGAAGAAAATAATACACAAGAACGCTCATAATTTGATTTTCTCTCCTGCGTAAAAACTACATATCATATTTCTATTCTAAATTTGTTTGTGCTATCATTTAAATGCCATTCTGACAACACCATTTTGACGTGACCCCCTTTCGGATCTGTAAATATCCCGAGTATATAAGAGCCACGTCTTTTATTGTAAGTTCGTCTGTTTTTCGAAGAAGAGTTTATTGTGAAACCCTTGGCGTTGTTGTCGTCTTCTGCGTTGTCTGCGTCGTCACAAAACTTTAAACTAAAACACCGTTTAACCTTTACAAATGAAACATGGAACAGATGTCCGTATGAACAATACGCATGTCTATACAAAGTCAGGTAACTCTGGCTTAAATGCCCCTTTTCCGACTAAGAAAAAAAAACAGACGAGCGTTGGCGTTCGCTCCTCGGCGCTTTTGTTTCATCTGTGTCAATTGATCACTCGGATTAGTCAGTGCATACCTACATCCTCACAATCCTCTTCACAGTCAGTGTTTATAAGTATGTATAAGTAGACCGAAATTATTATTGTGACAAAATACATGACGTGTATCCCCTCTAGGGTTACAATGTTGCCAACCTGAGGAGGCAATAAGACCTCAAATCGCCCGACGCGTTTCATACTGATTACATTTTACATCGATTAATGATCAATCATTTCTGAAACATCATTAACCCTTTCCCATATACAACAAATCTGCAGCAGACGAGTTAAAAAACATTTGGTCAAACATATGAAATATTTTAAGAAGAATAAATGAAAACAAAAGTTAAAAACATTGTGGCAAAACGAGAAATTGGTAACTATGAGCATTTATACCTTTTGCCACAACTTTCTTTTTGTTCAAAAGTCGTTTGCTGCAGAGGCGCTTGTATATTTGATATTTGTTAAATACATGCAATAGACTCATTTTATTGTTTCAGTTGGTGTATTTGTTGGTGTTCCAGTTGCGATTCTAGTTCTTATCGGTATTATTTGCGCTGTCATTTTGCTGTGGAGAAGAAGGTACATTTCAGTATCATCTTTTATTATATACCTGCACATTTCCCGGTGCAAATACATGCAGATGGTCATGCGAAGATCAAACACGACAGATTAAATGCAGTATTTGAATACGATATCTAATATGGTAATTGTACGTCAATGAATATGATGTGACGTCATTTACATATGCTTTTATCCCATTCAAAACGTGGTAGTTTGGCATTGTTGACACGCCAAACATAAATTATATTTGATGCGTAAATTATATTATTTCTTTATTTAGAATATATAAATTTGTATTTGTTTCTTTATTCTGTGTTATATGATAAAACGAAAATTATGTTCCAGTAGCGAAACAGGTTTAAGTATTGTCTTCTCGGGGCGTGGACAATCTGACATGTCAATTGACCACGCCCCTCGGAGTACACTACTAAATCAAGTATACCTAATGCAACATAATATTCCCTATAACTAACATATATGTATAATATTACATAAACTAGCTTTTACCTTAATAGCATCATCTCATTGAATAGGCAGACAAGTGACGCTGATCTCATCCAAAATCCGATTACATCTATTCTAGTGTATTTACGAAGTAAAAGTAAAACTTAAAATGAACATATAATCAGCTTTAATTTCTTTATCTTAATAGCAAATCTATTTGATAAGTGTCCGCTTTGAGATACCTCACTTCAAATAACATTATAACAAAGTCTTAAATTTACAAATCCTTGTTTTCTTTATATAGGAAGCAATCGAAGGACGCAGCTGCCTCTTCGAAAACGCACCACAATGGTGCCTATATTAGCGACTCGTCTAGAATAATTCTTGGAAACATAGTGTCTGATAAGAGAGAAGTTGATCCGCAAACAACAAGTTTACAGCCAAATGTGTACGACTACATCAGTGACGTTCGTGCAGATGATAACCACCAGACCGCAAACGCAAATACGTATGTCGAAATAGAAGATGTTAGGTGTGACAAGCAAACCCTGGCGTCACGGAAACCGCGGTCACTAGTGAAAACCATGGTGACCATACATACTTTGTTCTTGAACAGGCAGGAAAACAACCTCATTACACAGACACGCCTTCGATACACACGGCACATGAGGACACAAAAAACAATTCTGTCAACCACGTATACAATACCACTGGATACTCTGCATTGAACAGCGACAAGGGCGTTTACGATCATATCGGAGGAGATAAAGCTCGGTCAGTAGAAGACACGAGCCACTACGATACAACCACTTCTGATAAACAAACTGACGGAACGTATGATACAATCTCCCCTACTAAACAAACTGTCGAAACCTATGATACAACATCCACTGCTAAACAAACTGATGATACGTATAATACAACTTCCCATACTAAACAAACTGACGAAACGTACAATATAATAACGAATCCAACAATCAGTAAACACAACACAGATGGCGTTTATAGTGTTGCCGACCACAACGGCGGTAATCTGTATTCTCAAGTTAATAATGGCCGGAAAACTGACAAATGAGTGATGTTACGAAAATGTTCGTTGTACTTCTGCCTGTTGCCTGCCAGTTGCTAACTATTAAAGGTGTTATACATATCATATATATCTGGGTAATTCATGGCTAGATTTAGTTTTGGGTGACATATCTTTATTCTTTTTCCGTATGAGCAACTTTTGAAAATCTGGAGTCGACGGAATTTGAAAGAATACATAGGAAGAAATTGCTCAAAACGAATGTTTTTCTTATTGTCTCATAACTTTCTATATTTTCTCATTACTTTCTAAATGTTTTAATTACTATATTTTTTGATTATTTTATGTAGTTTTAAAAAAAAAGTACAAGCTGTTATGTTCTTGTTTTACTATTTGTCTTAAGACATTTTCAGCATAAAAAGTTAAATGATCATGAACCACTTGTGTTATTAACATGCCATACCAATGGAGTGCAAAGACTATTTGAACATGTTTTGTTTGATGTGTGTTACAAGCCGCTTTCAACAGTATTTCAGTTTGATGGTATTATTTATCCTGACACCGACTGCGTCAGTCGTTATGCTATCCCCACAACAGTGAGCGCCACCAAGGAGGGTAACCATAACGTACTACAATCTGTCTTTGATATTAACTGACCGGGAATCGAAACCTGATCTCTCGCTCTCAATGCGAATGTTCTAACGATTACACCACTGATATGACAATGCAATATGCACACAAACGGGTACCATCATTTTACATCATCTCATTTGATTATACCGATGTATTATAATGTGCAATAAACATATAAGCTACAGATGTTTTCGTCACTTTTGTCGATGCATAAGGGAAATTAGATATAATCGTATTTTAAACCTGTCGCAATTTTGTCAAGTTTATAAAAGTTGTAAGCTGCCACGATAATTCCCCATAAAATAATATAGCTTACGTAATACACAAGAGGGCCAAGATGGCCTCAAATCGATCACCTGAGTGATAGTATAGTTACACATGTGTAACTGCTAATATAGGGGAAAAGAGTGGGAATAAAACTGCATGTAGTTGATACTGTAAATAAAACAGCTAATCGGTAAAGGACATTGGAAAAGTTGCATTTAATCATTCAACAATTTGAAAGAGGACCATCAAAAGAACATTAATGTGGAGTTTGGTTGATAAGGTCTAGGAGGGAATGCTGTTTGAAGCTAAACGTTCATTTTACCCTTTTTCTAATGCTGCCTGCCGGCTATTTTCTTTCCACCAATCAATGTAGCTTGAACAAATTATGAATAAGGTCACTACTGCTAATTTCTGCTAAATAATCTTGAAATCAGACGATAACTTTACTACGAATGTAATTATAAAGTTTTGTAATTTTGCCTTTTTTTCTGATGCCTCCAGGCCCCCATGTTTTATAACCAATCAATATGGTTCACATATTTTATGTAGAGAAAAAGAGTCCGTCAAGAAATATTCCTACTAAATTATCTTGGAATCAGACAAGTGGTTTCAGAGCAAAAGCAATTTAAAGTTAGGGCCTTTTCTTCCTTTCTGATTACACAGCAACCAACATTTTTAATTATATTTATATATTGGAACAGTTTTTGAAAGAAGACCACATACGAAACATTCATGTGAAACTTGATGGAAATTGGTCCAGTGGATTAGGAGATGTCATTCAAAGTTTAATGTTAATATGGCTTGGAAAAAATCCGTAAATGTTCACTGACGGATTATTTCTGCCAAATTATCTTGAAATCAGAAAAGCACTTTCATGGAAATGGAATTTAATATTTTCTCGTTTTGCCCCTTTCTGATGAACTCTGGCTGCCACGTTTTTCAGTCAATCAATAAGGTTTGAACAATTGTTTAACGAAGGAAGAAGAATGTTACAGATTGGGCATTTTCCATCTTTTCTGATGCCGCAGCAACCAAAGTTCTCCATAACATTTTTGAAAGAGGACCTCCGTAGGAACATTTCTGTGAATTTTGGATGAAATTGGTACAGTGGTTCAGGACGAGATGTCGTTTAAAACTAAAAGTTATAACGACGGACGACGGTTGCCAGGTAAAGAGTTATCAGACGTAATCACTTTGAGCCTTTTGGCAATTTTTCATTCAACAAAGTCCACCTTAGACGGGTATTCGTTCATATTAAGCGAAGTTGGTACGATTTGTGATTCATAGTAAGCGCCGTGTCGTGCACAATTTGTCATACACACGTTTAGAACAGTTCACTGAAGTGACTGACAAAGCGCAAAGTATTTGCAACCAAATCGTGAATCCCGCTAATGATTGAGATATGAGAATGGACGACTGTACAGAGATGTAAAAACTTAACTAGGGGTGTGCCTGTGCATACGCACGTGAGCACAATTGGTTTGAAAAATTCTAGAATTTAAAATCGCTAAAAATGCATTAAAAATAAAGCCTCACTAGGGTATGGTTTCTAGGAATTCTTACAGAACTTCAAAAGTCCACAGTTCTGTTAATGTCAATATGATCAGGATTTGAAATTAAGATAATTAAAAGTAATTGACCTTGCATCCCTTCATAGATTTTACGCGATTGCTGGATTGCTTTGTTTTGTAACTACATTTATATGACGTCTGGTTGCACTGTTTTCATCCTCCTTACAATGACGTTTTTGTCTACAAAGTTGGACTTGCAGACAACAATGACACTATGAGGCAGCAAACCTCCAAGTGGGACTGTGAGCGAAGTCATATATGTAAATACTGACTACTGTTCGGTTATGATGTTCTGCCCATAGCCTATATAGACATTACTGATCATGAAGCTGTGTTGATGTTAAAGAAAATGCGTTCTTTAAATCACAGTTGTCGATTGAAATGTATCTTATAATATTAGAAGATGCATTCAATCAGAAATATATTTTTATCCAAGGGTATGGGTTTCAAACCAAGGGAGGGAACTATTAAAATGTAGCAATCGTGTGCAAAGTGAATAATCTTTCTTTGATAGGCATATATCTCTCGAATTACAGCGTCAAACGAGTTATAGGTTTAACAACAGCAGAGAATAAAATGTTCCAATGATTGTAAAATTTCGCAAATATTTCAATTTGTGTTTTACACATTTTATGATTAAAAAAATTGAGTATTTTACATTAAAATTCTGTAGCTGAAAATACGCACATTTTAAAATCTGTACGACAAGCTTAAATTTGAATATTGATAAATCTACGCATTCGTTTTAATCTGATTGTAATGTCGGAAACATTGAAAGAAAACTCATGAAGTACAAGCCAGGCTTTTTTTCGATTTTCGTTTTACTTCTGGGGTTTTCCGTTTTTTTTTCTTGGAGGCTACTCATATTGGCTGCATAATGGTCTGAGACTGCCTTAACGCGTTACTTATGTCTTCGGTATGTCGCGGCGAGTATTTGTACTCACGACCTCACATGCAACGCTCGTAATGCTTAGCTATCGATTCTTGTCAATGTGGTTTAAAACGCTTCATGGAAAGCAGCCAGGTATGTACAACAACTTTACAGAGGATTTTTTAAAAAATAATTTAAACGGAATGTTAAGTTGTTGGTATGAAGTAAATCAGAAAATAATATAATATATAAAAACTAAATAAGTTATGAGACGTTTGTTGATTAAACAATTTGCAATTACATATTAAATATTTCTTCTTCTTTTTTTCTATTGTTTAAAACGTTTTATTTAAAAGTGTTATATCATAAAAAGATAGAAAATGAAGTAAAATAAAATACTAATGGTGTGTCGTTATTAACAACATACATTACTCGATGGCCTAGTAGTTACTGTACCAAATCTCACATCTAATAGGTTTTGTGTTCAAGCCCCACCGGGAAAACGTCCTTATACCATCCCAAAATAGGCACCAGTGCTTGTTTCTACCCAGGAAATACTCGCGAGTATTTATATCAGCTTTCAGATGCCTTCACAACCAAACTTTATTAAATTAGTCAACTATAAACTTATTTCATTGCTTTCACGAAGCGCGCTGTATCGACTACAATTCAAAACGGATCAATATTTATAGTATTTGATGTTATCTAAGATTATAAAATGCTCATATGAGCCGTCCCGCGAGAAAACCAACATTCTGGATTCTGCGTAAAGAATCGACCCGGAACAGCCTAAGCATATGCCGCGCAGGTTAGCCCGGACATACACTTTTCGCCTCCTGTGGATTATCTATTTCAGGATTAATTACTCTATACCTGTATACCCCTGAGACGGAATGTGTCGGCCCGGATGAGCCTGTGCGGTCTGCGCAGGCTGATTTGGGCCAATGTTGGTTTTCTCGTGGGATGGCTCATATTTAGGTATTTGTATGTTTTCTGCATAACATCGAAATTATCAAATTGGATTATCAGAGCTTATCAGTCAAACAACAGCCTGTTTTGATAAATTGATGTGTATTATTCGTTTATATCCATTTTCCAGTAAATTAAAAATATATATTCTTGAATGCCGTCGTCATGGTACAATATCTCGTTTTATGATTTATTTTCACGCCACTTTCCACAGTTTTTCAATTTGACCACGACGTTTCCCAGGAATATATCCGGTGCTACTGGTAAGTTTATCATCATACGAATAGATCAGTCGTTTTGCTATCCACGCAAGTCTGGGACTAAAGGAGTGAAATTGCTACTACCATTTCTTTAAAAAGTATTTGATAAAGCTTGATAATGAATCGAACCCGAGTCTACTGTTCAGGAGGTGGACCGTTCTAACCGCAACACCATTGAGGCGGTCACACTTTACCTCATATACATGTATGTGACTATCTCAACCACGACACCAATGAGGCGGTCCACACTGTACGTCATATACATGTATGTGACTATCTCAACCATGACACTATACGATGTTTACGTCTTATCGATTTACCTGATATGTCTATTATAGCCTAATCCGAAATGAAAACGTCGTAGGAGAACTAATGATAATTTGTGAATAATCACGTATGACATAACTAAAATAAACAACATTGTTGGAACAGTACAAAATAGCTCACAATGAAAATGTTTTTCTCAGAAGGGTTTTGTTTTTTAGTTCTATCAAATGCAGTCCGTTGCGAAGGCTTTACGGTAGAGGTTAACTAACTTATGGAAAAGGATATTGCACTTTACTTAGAGATTAACCTACTGGTGCATATCTTTACTAATGCATACACGAATTTAGTGGAGGAGAACATTTTGTTTCAAGCGAAAAGGTATTCTCATAAACAATGCATATACGACAGTATATATGAAAGAATGTTTGCAGATTCAGGCAAATGCCTCAATTTCTGCGTAAGTGTATTGTGGACCTGAATGAGGTTTTGATAAATGACTAGGATTGTATAATCACCATGACAAAGAGGTTGCACATTTGTTTTAATGAAAACAATATTTCTGAAAACCTTCTTTTTTCCTGCCGAGAATACTGTCTTCTTTAAAAAGAAACATTGACATATGGGGTGCGTCTAGCTGTTTAGGGTATCTTTGACTTTCAGACTAAAGAATCATTTAAGGTTCCATTTTGTGTAAAACAAGTGGGTCTAATAATCTATAAGTTTGTCAAAATGTAGGTTGATAAAGAAGGTGAGACTGTATGAATGCGCGTGCTCGTTCCGAATTTCCATTGTTCGAACATGCAACAAGACCCAATACTAACGACACTTTGAAAGTCAACCAATTATATCACCTTACTTCGAACTCTTCTCAATTGGAAACACATGCATTAAACTGAAAAAAAAAAACTCTTGTCGAAGGGAAGTATACTAAATAAGTCTCCCAGAAAAAGAGATATACGTAATTTATAACAACTTTCCTTTTATAATTAGCATGAAGTGTATATTGGTGCGCTAACCCTTTCCCACATACAACAAATCTGCAGCAGACGACTTTCAAAACATGGTGACAAAAACCTGAAAGATCTCCATAAAAGAAGATATTGTTAAATAAAGTTGAAAACATTATGAGCAATTTCACCTGTTGCCACAATGTTTTCAAAAGTCATCTGCTACTATTGCGTCTAAATCAGTCTGCATATGGGAAAGGGTTAAAGCAATTGACGTTTGTACCGCTGCATCATTATTGTCCTGTTTACTCTATGTGATGACAATCAAACTACTAAGATTTCATTTTCGAGCATTCCAAACTTCGTCTACATCAATAAAGTTGTATATTTTAATCGTTTGGTCATCAGCTTACATTATTTTTGCAGATAAGAAAAGAAATTTGTATATATTTGATAAAACGTTTTCAAAGTTCAAGCGTTGTAGGAATGAAACGGATGAAGAAACGAAGAACGAAATAAGACATCCCCCTCCGGAATGAGGAAATTAAAAGGAGCATTAGTCATAATCACCCTTTATCTCTTTCGCCTTTTTAGAAATATTGTTGACACTGTATTTATTTTTTAGACTTTGATTCAAATGAGTACAATTTGAAGCTTAAGTAAATGGAATATTTTGACATATTTTTAACATATTAATAACAGTTCCATCGATATAAATCGGAATTAATTACATTAAAGTATTTGTGTAAACTTGTGTGTAGGTACATTTTGTATCACCGAGAAGGGTTTTAAATGAGTCGTTCCATTGTGTTAACTAACGTACTAAGATATTACAATGTAGATGTAAACCTGTTTTCATTGTTTCATTGAGTATGGACATTTACAATTTGTAATGATAAGATAGCCACGGATTGACAAACTATGAGGAGTTGTTGGATCTTAAGTATTGTGAGCTGGTACGCCGTTGCAGGTAAATAAACATCTTTTTTTTTTTTTTTTTTTCAGTGAAAGCATAACTGTTTCAAAATAACAAATGTTTTTTTTATATCAAGTTTCCTTCAGACATCTACTCAGCAGATAACTAAGGATATGTTGTAATTCTGCTAAATGGTTAATTGAGTTGACATGATCCACATTCACTATATGATCCGTCCCACGAGATAACCAATATTATGGTCTCTGCGTAAAGTATCGATCCGGATCAGCATTAGCATACCGCGTAGGGCTAACCTGGACAGTTACTTTTGTAGATTTTCTGTTTCAGGAATCATAACTCTATACCTCTATCCCCCTAAGACGGAATGTGTCGGCCCGGATTAGTCTGTGCGGACTGCGCAGGGTGATCTGGGTCGATATATTACGCAGAGACCATAATGTTGGTTTTCTCGTTGGACGGCTCATATTCACTTAAGAAATATATAGAGAATATTATGTCCCTGACTTAAGTTATGAACTTTATCTAACGAGGTTGGGAGAATTGATAATTGTCGAGCCTTTGGCGAGACAGTTATCATTTCTCCCGGCCGAGTCAGATAAAGTTTATGTCGAAAGTCAGGGACGTAGTATTCTATTTATCTTGAATGCAAAATTAGGTTTTTAGGTAAATCTACATTAATTTCAACTAGTTTCAAGAAATAACATACACAAATTTCAAAAAGTCCATTCATAAATGACTCCACCTAAATAGAATGACGTCACGCGCGTGCATAAATACTTGCCGAATAACATTGTGAACTCACGACATACGGAAGCTAAAGAGTTCCTACTTTAACTCCATATTTCTCGATTATTACGTCTTAATTTGTATATATGGTGTGACAAAATACTTTTACACGGCAATATTAACTCGAACATATTCTTAGTAGATGTGTAAGTATTGCGAATTGGCTTCAGTACACGCAATATGTCAACATGTATCTCAATCGCCGTATTTTGAAAATGAATAGTTGTGTTGGATCGTGAAAGTCGTTGTTTTAAGTTAGTTTAGGCTATGAAAGTTCAGGTAAAATTTAAGTTTAAATACAGAATACTATATACTAGACAATTGTGATGCTTAGTCGTCGTTAAGATTGGAGATATTCATTTTTGGAAAAGGATACCGTCACAGTTGTGGGTATACATACATGTCGAAGACACGTTACAACTTTTAGTTTTAAGGATAATCATAGACACTAGTTGTACGTAAATGATAAAATCATATAACAAGACGAAATTATTTCTGGATAGCTAGATGTAACGCAAAATGATTTTCTGTCGAAACTGCTGTATGCAAGAGGAATCCATTGGTAGATGAGGCTGTTCATGAACCCTTTCTCGTGGTAGAAAACAGACTGACGATAGAACTTCAACATTTGACGTTTATCGTGGAGGCATTTATGTGTAAAACTACTTCTGGAAACATAGATATGCTTCTCATTATAGGACATAACTCGCTTCAGATTGTATTTAACAAGGTTACCTATGAACTGATCATGAAGGAATAAACAGCAGGTATATGTATGCTACATTTTCAACGAAGAAAGACAGTTCATGAAGTAAGACTGAACATGCAGATTCCTTGTGATTTATATGACGATATTCTGTTCGATTTGTATTGGCATTATCAAAATATGTTGAAAAGTAATTAAAACGATAGTAACTTTATTTCTGCTTTTTATTTGTGTTTGTTCATTGCTTTGACTGCTATACTATCAACATAATTGAGCCGTTCCACGACTCTGCTTAATGTATCGACCCTGCGCAGGATAATCCGGTCAAACACATTCCGTCTCAGTGGGATAGAGGTATTGCGTAATGATTCCTGAAACAGAAAATACACAGGAGGCGAAACGTGTCCGTCCGGGTTATTCTGCGCGGCATGCTGAGGCTGATCCGGGTCTATACCTTTCGCAGTCAACACTTTTGGATTTCTGGTGCGTTTACGTCATTTCTAAAAAAAATAAGTATACTGATAAATATAAAAGTTTATCATACCAGTAGACATGTAAACAAAAAGTTTATCATACCAGTGTTATATATCTCATAATCTGCTTATTGCAAGATAAATCATGTTACCAGAGACTGTGACTTCATATCAAAGTCTATAGGGACATCATTTGTAATGACCGCTTCTTTTTTAAACATCATTGGGGAAAAATGTGTGTGTGCCGTGTTTAAACGCCGCTTTCAACACTTTCAGTTATATCAAGGCGTTTCCTGTGTAAGTAACCTGTAGTACTGGTTAGTTGATCCTGACACCACATAGTCAGTCGCAATACTTACCACACAACCCTGAGTGTCAACGAGGGAACGCCATTACTACCATTTGGTATGAATGAGCCGAGAATCTCATCCTCAACCATCTCCGGTACTTATAATGCAAAAGGAACGAATAACTTACATTATATTCTATAAACATAGCGTGTTTGCTTTAAAAAAGCTGTTTGATCTTACACCTGACAAACACTCTATGTAGAACAACATGGTTGTTTGATTGTACGCCGCTGTCCGTGGTATTGTAATCATATCTCGGCGTTCCTTGTGTAATTTACCAGTACTTCCGGTATTATCCATCCTGATACCAATGCATCAGTCCCAATGTATCCCGGATGGCCAAGGATGGAAGCCACTACTACCATTCCCATAACTATTTGGTATATCTGCTTTACCTGGCGACCAGCAATTTTAAATGCAAATGGCCAAAGCTAATGCACGTTATATAGCAATTTTACTTGCAAGCGTCTCAACAACATTGAGCGAAAGGACAGTTTCAACCTCCGTGAGGACTGGATCCTCGATCGTGGAAACGATACTGCGGGAATAATTGGTAACGTGCTCCTCAATGGCAACCATTTTAGGCCAACTTTAACTGTATCTCGTCAGACGTGACTTCATGTTTTTGAAGGATCTTTACTTCCATTCTTAAAGTTTTTGGTATGACCCGGATGGTGATCCAATCTGCTTCCTCCCTCACCCGAGACGGACGCTCTTCCACAAGGAGGTTTTAGGAACACACCTAACCGATATCTCTAATAATAAGAAATTGTTTTAATGGACATCGCATGCTACTCATATATCCTTTATAAATGGTTCAGTCTTTGGTTTGCAAAACTACTTTTGAACCCTTTCCAACTGCAGTAGATAATTCATGAACACGTTGTGTCAAAGGTACGATTTGCTGATAATGAGCAATTTCCTCATTTGCCACAATGTTTTCGATTTTATTGAATCATTGTTCTTTCATTTATAGAGAATTTCCATAGATTTGTCCAGATGTTTACAAATGCGTCTGATTCAGATTTGCTGTACGCGGAAAAGAGTTCGTAAACAATAGGACTTATCGTCACTAATAGTCAATGAAAAACCTTAAACGTAAAGCTAAGTGTTGGGTTACTTGTATATGATTTTGTTGTTGTTGTCGTTTCAACACATAAAGACTGTTTCACCACAGAGGTAATTGATGTGTTTGGGTGTTACGTCATATCAACAGTAAACGGTATTTCAGTTATACCAGGGCGATAGATCCTTGAGTAAACAAACCAATAATAGTCTAGGATATGGGCCTTGTCCAAGGACACAACACCATGACTGCCGCGAACGGGTATCGAACCTGGAACGCCCTGTTCCAAATCCATAAATTTAAACTGCGCTACAGACAAACCGCCCCCGCATTGTCTGATTCAAATTGGCACTGATAATATAGTATTCGAGAGGCCACTGGCAGACAGTGAACAATATAGTCCAGCAGATTAATAGCAAATTTTATGAAAATTGTGCTTTTTTAGGTGAAAGCTTGAAATTTGGTACAAAGATTCTGATTTACTATACAACCAAATTAAGCTATGGAAGCTGAATTTTGCCAACTTCCGGTTTTATGTCAATATTGCCGCCATGTACCTACGTAACCAAATAGCAACAGTCTACAAACCAATTTCTCTTACTTTTTTGCTCTGAAAACAGTTTTAGACACATTGTGTATCCACAAACTACCTAATGCATGTCTACAGATTAAAATGACAGACTTCCCGTGTTATTAATTCTATTTCCGGTGTCTTCTTTCCAACCAAATATCGCTTATTCCTCGCATATATATTTGACACACATTTTCTTTACAATATTTTGCTCATTGTAAGCACTCTTCCATTTGGAAGGACTGAAAATGTCAATTGACTAGATAGTTTTATGCTAGCAAACATATTCATGCCAGGTCAATTATATTAGGTGATTGAGAAGTTCAGTACCGTCTATCAAGAGACATTTATTCTAGACTCTCTTTGTTACTCGACTGCTGTGCATGCTTAATACCATTTAGTTGATTAGCTATAGAACACCAGGCGCGTATCCAAGCATACGCACGCACGCCAATGCGTACACTTCGTCAGAAAAATTCAGAACTCAACTATGCAATAAAAACTGAAGGCTGAGGGGGCTAAGTGCTATGAAGAATGAAGAAAGGGTATCAGCCTGCCACTTCGCGCAGTTTGGTTAGAAGATAAAGAGATGTCTACACATAAACTTCAAGCCATTGTTTGCTCTGTTTCGCCTGATATTCAATGAGTAGATCAGCGGACGAGAGCCCAGCCCCGGTGGCTCAGTCGGTAACGACGCGCGCGGTCAATATAGGGGTTGCGAGTTAGCACTCCAGCTAATCCTAAATTCTTTCCGACGTTTCACAAATGTCACTGTGACTCGCGTCATTCGTTTTCCACCAATGGGCTTATAGTCTATGTGGAAAACCAGCCAGTTGCTTGGAAAGTATGGTGTGGGAAAGCCAGAAAACGCATGAATATGTGAACTGGCCGCCTTAATATGACCGCAAAATGGTTGAACACGGGGTTTAACCATAATCAATCAATATATCATAGGGCGAGAACATATCTGAAACCATGGATGATTCACTCAGCTGGATGATGGTTAATTTATTTACCTGATATAAACGACTTCCGACAGCATATGTATGCAACACTTATCTTTTTAAAAAAGAATGTTTAGGGAGAATTACCTCAAAACAAGCTATTTCTCCTTTTACCTCAATATTTCCCCAAAACGGTATTAATTTTTTAATATTTCGACGTTTCAATCTTGTCCATGGATGTTTGCAATCCAGACGAATCAGTCAAACTGAAAGCAGACATCGAGCATATTAATAAAACATGAATCGATGTATAATTAAGTTTAAACTAAATCGAGAGAAAATGTTTTAAACTCTGATTTCATAATTAATTCAGTAAGCGTATTAGAATCATTAGTGTTTAAATAATTTGTTAAATATACGGATTCAGTATTTGTGAACATTGCTAAATTACACATTTTAATTAATGTATCTATATTGTCTAACATAGAATGGAGACGAGTATCGGTCAGTATGTGAATATGCGGGGTGTAACTTAACTAACTATATCAATTCTGACAATGATCCAGCCTATTGGTAGTTCAAGAAAGCGCCCACCACTTAACAAAGATACTATGTATTCCATGTTATCACAACAAAAGATGGGATATATTCAGGTTATCCAATTAAACTAACCGAGAACTCGGATGTCTTGAAATTATTACTTTTAACTAGCACCTGTCCGAGCGTTCAGTGTGTTAGTGCATCTCAATACACCCCATATCCCTCTTTGTTCCATGGAAAAATAATTATCGTGTTAAAATCGTGAATACATAATCATTCTATTTTTCTGTTTATTAACTTTATCTATTTACAGGCAATGCAATAAACCTGCTTGTGGTTATGACTAGTTTATGTTTTCTGTATGTGCTAAAAGGATGCTTCTAGAATGCATCAGATGCAATGTTGGATTAAAAAAAATCCCGGGGGAGCATGCACGTCAGTGCGTATACTTGATTTTAATCCAGGAACGCCCCTGAACACTATTTATAAAAATATTGTTATATACATTTATATAAGCCTTCTACAGGAAAAGTATAACTGTCATGAAATGACGTCATAATATTACGTGTATAAAAAAAAGGGATCAAAACCGTATAGCGAGAACAATAACTACGTAAATCATATGTATCCACCATCCTTAAGCTGAATGGGACTTTTCGACAATGCACAAAGTCAGAACTGCTTTCAAAATGCATTGAACCTTAATCAAAGTCAACGGATGAATCCCCTAATGTAAATGCAATAGTGATAGATGGTGCAGCTATTGTTAACATCTTAAATGTCAGCCAGCAAATACAACTAGTGCAAAGAATCGATATTGTATGGGATGTATATATAACAAACAGTCTTAAAGCTAATGCAAGAAGCAAGAGGGGTAAGGTAAGAAGGTGCGTTCAAGGAAAGAACAACATACCGCAAAATTGGCAGTCGTTCCTGCGAAATGACAAATACAAAACAGAATTATTTGAATTCCTATTACAAAAGCTGATAGAAATTCCCAACGATGGAAAGACTGTGATAACAACACATGGTTCAAATGTGTTATGTAATCCCTTCCGGGATGACGCTTAAAATAAATAAATTAAAGCTGAAACAAGAATTATGGTTCACCCTGCCGATGCTATAATAGAAGGGCATAAGAACATTCTGATAAGAATGATCGATACTGACGTTGTTGCCCTTGCCATATCATGTATGCAGACGACATCAGCAGACCAAATTTGGGTTGCATTTGGCTCCGGCAAGAACTTTAGGTATATCTGTAAATAAACTTTCTATAGAGCTAAAATCTTCAAGATTGTATGTGTTACCAGCCTTCCACGCTTTTACCGGATGTATCATCATTCATTTGAAAATAAGGGGAAGAAAACAGCATGGGATACATGGATGCTATTTGGTGAGGTAATAGCTGCATTAAAGGTCATGATGGACAACCCTTTGGAAATGATAAACGATGAAAGTTCCACGAAGTTGCTTGAACGTTTTGTGGTGATTATGTATGACCGCACAAGTGCATTTGAGAATGTGAACGAAGCCCGAAAAAATAATTTGTGCACTGAAAGGAAGGTCAATAGAGTCAATACTTCCAACAATTGCAGCTCTATTGCAGCATACCAAGAGATCAACTGTTCAAGCCCTTTGTGTGTGGGGTAACTCTCTTATTCTAAGCCCAGAACTTCCAAGTACAGCAGATTTTGGATGGACAAGGACAAATGAAAATCATTGGCAACCACTTTGGACTCTTCTCCCAGAGGCATCTCCTAATGTCAGGAACTTATCCATTGTAGTTGTAATAAAGGTTGCCGAGGATTCTGCAAATGCTTGAAAGCAGCTCTCCCCTGCACGGCTCTTTGTGTTTGTGGAGGTGAATGTATTTAAGTACTGATGCATAAGTTTACGCAGAGTTTTGTACATGCAACCTTCAATTGCAATGACAACTCATGACAATTTCGTTTATAAATATTAACTTTCATTGTGCCCTTCAACAGGATAAAATATAATATTATTGACATATATATGAGTCTCACATGGTCGACAAATACAAAATAAGACTATGTCATCTATGTTATCCGCCATATTTGAAATAAAACCGGAAGTAGAAGTAATTGAGAATGCCTCTATAGCTAATTTTGTTCGAAACTGCATTCTGAGCATATATTCCAAATGTCATGCTTTTACCACAAATAGCACAATCCTTTTATTGTGCCCTTCAACAGGATAAAATATAATATTATTGACATATATATGAGTCTCACATGGTCGACAAATGCAAAATAAGACTATGTCATCTATGTTATCCGCCATATTTGAAATAAAACCGGAAGTAGAAGTAATTGAGAATGCCTCTATAGCAAATTTTGTTCGAAACTGCATTCTGAGCATATATTCCAAATGTCATGCTTTTACCACAAATAGCACAATTCTTCCATGAATCTGCTGGACTAATACTCTCACAAAGTGTACTAATAGATATACACTTGTCAAAACACCTGATGTGGGTTTTCGTAGAACATGTATCGATTGTTCTCATAGGTCAGCACTACGACCAACTTAGTTTTATTTTAACTAACGATAGAAAACAAACCAATTAATATATTAACATGTATTACATTGTATTATTATTGGTGGGCTGTTTGATTAACAGTTATTAAGTATTAAATATTAAGTATTAAACTGAGTATCACTGAATTTGCAATCGCTTTTACTTTACTTTTTCAATATGCAAATCTGTCTTGACCTAGTTACATCCAGATCTAACCATTACTAAGTAAGGAAACTCATTTTTTATTGACAAAAAACAACAACATCACAATATGTTTTAGTTTTAAAGGTGGGACATACACACATACATATATCTATCATGAGAAAATGGTAATAAACTGAACTCGAATATTAACAAAGTAAAAAGTAAATAGGGGTATTACACTAACCAGTTGCCAGCTCTTTCATAACTATAGTAGATTGACTATACACCAGTGTTCAGCTCTTTCATAACTATTGCAGATTTGACTATGAACCAGTTGTCAGCTCTTTAATAACTATTGTAGAGTGACTATAAATCAGTTGTCAGCTCTTTCATAACTATTGTAGATTTGACTATAAACCAGTTGTCAGCTCTTTCATAACTATTGTAGATTGACTATCAACCAGTATTCAGCTCTTTAATAACTATTGTAAATTGACTATGCACCAGTTGTCAGTTCTTTCATAACTATTGTAGATTTGACTATGAACCAGTTGTCAGCTCTTTCATAACTATTGTAGATTGACTATAAACCAGTTGTCAGCTCTTTCATAACTATTGTAGATTGATTATTAAACAGTTGTCAGCTCTTTCATAACTATTATAGATTTGACTATGAACCAGTTGTCAGATCTTTAATTTTTATTGTAGATTGACTATGAACTAGTTGTCGGCTCTTTCATAACTATTATGGATTGACTATACACCAGTTGTCAGCTCTTTCATAACTATTGTAGATTGTTTATGAAACAGTTATCAGCTCTTTCATAACCATTGTAGATTGACTATACACCAGTTGTCAGCTCTTTCATAACTAGTGTAGATTGATTATAAACCAGTCGTCAACTCTTTCATAACTACTGTAGATTGACTATAAACCAGTTGTCAGCTCTTTCATAACTATTGTAGATTGACTATCAACCAGTATTCAGCTCTTTAATAACTATTGTAAATTGACTATGCACCAGTTGTCAGCTCTTTCATAACTATTGTAGATTTGACTATGAACCAGTTGTCAGCTCTTTCATAACTATTGTAGATTGACAATAAACCAGTTGTCAGCTCTTTCATAACTATGGTAGATTGATTATTAAACAGTTGTCAGCTCTTTCATAACTATTGTAGATTTGACTATGAACCAGTTGTCAGATCTTTAATTTTTATTGTAGATTGACTATGAACTAGTTGTCGGCTCTTTCATAACTAGTGTAGATCGATTATAAACCAGTCGTCAACTCTTTCATAACTACTGTAGATTGACTATACACCAGTTGTCAGCTCTTTCATAACTATTGTAGATTTGACTATACACCAGTTGTCAGCTCTTTCATAACTATTGTAGATTGACTATACACCAGTTGTCAGCTCTTTCATAACTATTATAGATTGACTATTAACCAGTTGTCAGATCTTTCATAATTATTGTAGATTGATTATGAAACAGTTGTCAGCTCTTTCATAACTATTGTAGATTGATTATGCAACAGTTGTCAGCTCTTTCATAACCATTGTAGATTGATTATGAAACAGTTGTCAGCTCTTTCATAACTATTGTAGAGTCAATATGAACCAGTTATCAGCACTTTCATAACTATTGTAGATTTGACAATGAACCAGTTGTCAGCACTTTAATAACTATTGTAGATTGACTATGAACCAGTTGTCATCTCTTTCATAACTATTGTAGATTTGACAATGAACCAGTTGTCAGCTCTTTAATAACTATTGTAGATTGACTATGAACCAGTTGTCAACTCTTTCATAACTATTGTAGATTTGACTATGAACCAGTTGTCAGCTCTTTAATAACTATTGTAGATTGACTATGAACCAGTTGTCAACTCTTTCATAACTATTGTAGATTTGACTATGAACCAGTTGTCAGCTCTTTCATAACTATTGTAGATTGATTATGAAACAGTTGTCAGCTCTTTCATAACCATTGTAGATTGACTATACACCAGTTGTCAGCTCTTTCATAACTAGTGTAGATTGCTTATAAACCAGTCGTCAACTCTTTCATAACTACTGTAGATTGACTATAAACCAGTTGTCAGCTCTTTCATAACTATTGTAGATTGACTATCAACCAGTATTCAGCTCTTTAATAACTATTGTAAATTGACTATGCACCAGTTGTCAGCTCTTTCATAACTATTGTAGATTTGACAATGAACCAGTTGTCAGCTCTTTAATAACTATTGTAGATTGACTATGAACCAGTTGTCAGCTCTTTAATAACTATTGTAGATTTGACTATGAACCAGTTGTCAGCTCTTTCATAACTATTGTAGATTGACAATAAACCAGTTGTCAGCTCTTTCATAACTATGGTAGATTGATTATTAAACAGTTGTCAGCTCTTTCATAACTATTGTAGATTTGACTATGAACCAGTTGTCAGATCTTTAATTTTTATTGTAGATTGACTATGAACTAGTTGTCGGCTCTTTCATAACTAGTGTAGATTGATTATAAACCAGTCGTCAACTCTTTCATAACTACTGTAGATTGACTATACACCAGTTGTCAGCTCTTTCATAACTATTGTAGATTTGACTATACACCAGTTGTCAGCTCTTTCATAACTATTGTAGATTGACTATACACCAGTTGTCAGCTCTTTCATAACTATTATAGATTGACTATTAACCAGTTGTCAGATCTTTCATAATTATTGTAGATTGATTATGAAACAGTTGTCAGCTCTTTCATAACTATTGTAGATTGATAATGCAACAGTTGTCAGCTCTTTCATAACCATTGTAGATTGATTATGAAACAGTTGTCAGCTCTTTCATAACTATTGTAGAGTCAATATGAACCAGTTATCAGCACTTTCATAACTATTGTAGATTTGACAATGAACCAGTTGTCAGCTCTTTAATAACTATTGTAGATTGACTATGAACCAGTTGTCAACTCTTTCATAACTATTGTAGATTTGACTATGAACCAGTTGTCAGCTCTTTAATAACTATTGTAGATTGACTATGAACCAGTTGTCAACTCTTTCATAACTATTGTAGATTTGACTATGAACCAGTTGTCAGCTCTTTAATAACTATTGTAGATTGACTATGAACCAGTTGTCAGCTCTTTAATAACTATTGTAGATTGACTATGAACCAGTTGTCATCTTTTTCATAACTATTGTAGATTTGACAATGAACCAGTTGTCAGCTCTTTAATAACTATTGTAGATTGACTATGAACCAGTTGTCAACTCTTTCATAACTATTGTAGATTTGACTATGAACCAGTTGTCAGCTCTTTAATAACTATTGTAGATTGACTATGAACCAGTTGTCAACTCTTTCATAACTATTGTAGATTTGACTATGAACCAGTTGTCAGCTCTTTAATAACTATTGTAGATTGACTATGAACCAGTTGTCAGCTCTTTAATAACTATTGTAGATTGACTATGAACCAGTTGTCATCTTTTTCATAACTATTGTAGATTTGACAATGAACCAGTTGTCAGCTCTTTAATAACTATTGTAGATTGACTATGAACCAGTTGTCAGCTCTTTAATAACTATTGTAGATTGATATGAACCAGTTTTTATCTCTTTCATAACTATTGTAGATTTGACAATGAACCAGTTGTCAGCTCTTTAATAACTATTGTAGATTGACTATGAACCAGTTGTCAGCTCTTTAATAACTATTGTAGATTGATATGAACCAGTTTTTATCTCTTTCATAACTATTGTAGATTTGACAATGAACCAGTTGTCAGCTCTTTAATAACTATTGTAGATTGACTATGAACCAGTTGTCAGCTCTTTAATAACTATTGTAGATTGACTATGAACCAGTTGTCAGCTCTTTAATAACTATTGTAGATTTGACAATAAACCAGTTGTCAGCTCTTTAATAACTATTGTAGATTTGACTATGAACCAGTTGTCAGCTCTTTAATAACTATTGTAGATTGACTATGAACCAGTTGTCAACTCTTTCATAACTATTGTAGATTGTAGATTCCTGGAGCACCGCTCATATACATATGAAAAAACTTATTTAATGAGGTTCCTACACTGTTTATTAATACTTGGTTACAAAGACTTGATGCTTCGGAGCTGTGTACATTACTGAATTCCTTAATACATGTGTTTATAAATAATTTAATGTTTTGAAAATATGTCAGAAAAGAAGAAACATCTGAAAAATTGGTAAAGCATCTATAATATTGCTCCTTATACATCATAGGAAATGTTATATGTGGATCAACACGTTCCACTGTTGAACAATTTAAACATAAATTGTATTTTAAGTTTTATTTAAAAAGTTGTGAGGGTTTTGTGTTGAAGTACGGGATTATTAATAATGACAGTTGATCCCCTTTCACGTCTGGGGGGTTTCTTGTTGCCTGGGCGAAAAATAAAGATTATTAGCATGCATACACTCTAACCTGAGTCGTAACTGTCCGTGTGTTTGTAATGAGCTCGAAATATAACCTTTGTCAGAAAAACACACACCAGAATTGTAGTTCCACTGGTTTGCTCTGTATTGATACTTTATCAGGCTAACACGGGGATGCAGTAAAATCCCCTTTTAGACTGACGTGGTTGGTTTTCGTTTCAGTCTATTGCAGTTTTCAAGTCAAAAACGGTACAGTTTGGGAACTTAGAAGGCAATGTGTGTTGGCTACTCCTGAAATAAAATTTTCTCCGTCACAAAATACAGTTCACTTAGAAACAGAGCTGTTAGAAGATGGGGATAAAGCATGGATTGGTTACGTCAAGGAATATGTGGAGTTTCAATACATAGGTACTAGTATTAGGAATTGCGCAGACATTTAACTGTAGATTGGTTTCTAAATTAAACTATTAAACACTTTATTTTACCATAAAGTGAGGATAAATATATGAGTATTTGCTAGATGTTAATTTGATCAGATTACTATTGATCCAGACAAACAGTAGTATAGTAGTTATATGTTCGCTTAAAAGCAAATCTAATTCCGATTACACATATTTATTTCATTCTCATGTGAATGATTGTTGATGATATTATATATATTTAAGAAATAAACTATCAAAAACCGTGGTTTATTGGCGAATAAATAATGGGTTGGAGTTCTGATGCGCAGGAATTAATCACGAAGGCCGTAGGCCTGAGTGGTTAATTACAACGCATTATTTCAGGAGTAGCCAACACACACTGCCTTCTTAGTTCCCTAACTGTACCTTTTTGGACTTGAAAACTGCAAAAGACTGAAAAGAAAACCAGCCACGTCAGTCTAAAAGGGGATTTTGCTGCATCCTCGTGTTAGCCAATAAACCATGGTGTTTGATAGTTTATTTCGATTTTAACATGACCCGACACCTTAACAAAGGAAAATAAATGCACTATTTAGCAAACCAGTTTACCCACTAGTTTTACTTCCCTTAGAATGAGAGAACATGTGTGCTTCTTTACAATCACATGACGCTGAATGACAGGCGTATACGCGGAGTGATAACTGGAATAGCCAGTGAAAAGTAGTGCATTTCCATTGGTTATTGACAAATAATCAAAGGTTATTTTCTTCGCTCTCTACAGGCAATGAAAACAACGTCATGTTAGAATAATTCAATAATGTCTTATAACATGGAAATCATGCATGCCTCAACTCTCTAACTGCCGCATTTCACACAATCGACTCTTCCATGTTGAAAATTGAACCACCCAATGTGTCGTCCTAGCAGTCCAAGTGGCAAACGATACAAATACAGGAGCTGTCTCACCTGAATATGCACTGTTTGCAAAAGGCTTTAATTGCCATTGTCAGCGAAAGAGTAAAAAAGTCTTCCCATTAAACCGTCATATGGTATGGTCAGTGGTAAACGATTATTTAAGCGGAAAAGGTAACTTAAATATTTATTCTTCCATTTGACGCATCTGCAACAGAACACATGCGTGAGCAATTACGATTTGTGTCTTACAATGTTTATCATTCTTTTCTAAGATTATACAATGATTCATAGTTTCCGTATTTATCACCGAACTATTTTGAAGTCGTCTGCTGTAGATCTGTCCTATTTGGGAATTCACACAAGGATAATTACGTCCACATACTGAATATACAAACAAACATTAAATATTGCCAAAAAGAGGTTAGGTGCATTAACCACGTTAGCTGTGGTTTCATTCTTCAACTAATGTTGGGCGATTTCTGAAAGAAACCATGAGGTTTTTTTTATATTAAATTTGAGCAAAGGAATAGTACCAAAATATAGTTATTGGAACCCGACAGAAGGCGGCTTCCTGTAGGGATGCCTAGAAATTTAGCACAAGGAGAATTTAGAACTGCCGCAGTGACCACATATCGGGATTTCTCTTTGTCCTTGCTAAGTACATTCATTTAAGGTAATGACTTTTAAAACATTTCTTTTACACTCTATATACATGTGTGAGTTTCACAAATTAAAAAAAAGACAAAGGCCAGTATATTAATTGAATGTATGTACATTTTTATTTAAGCGAAATTCATACTGTATCTAGTCTAAACATTAAAAATGCCTCATACGCTTTATTAGTTCGATAGTATGTTAAACCGGGAACCATAAACAAGAGGCGCGCGCTAAATGTAATCTGGTTCCTTACATGCTATGATATATTACGCAGTAATTAGATGAAGAAGTCACGGCCCGTATTCACCAAACTTTTCAATTTAGATTTTTAACTAAAGCTAAATCTTAATATTTAGTTCACGTTTTTGATTACCGGTAATTTAGATTTAGTCCGTATTTACCAATGCGTTTGAAACCGACCTCAATTAAACCAAGCAGTCATCTATTGTCTATTTATAGATTTTCATTTTATAGACAATTCTTACATCGCGTGACCATGGAAGGGAAACAAAAACACGACCTTGACATGTGTAACAAACATCAGAAATTAGGAAATACTATAAAGTGTAATCATTGAAAACAATTGAAAACATAATGGCAAAAGGAGAAACTGCTAATTTTGAGCAATGTTTTTCAAAAGTCGTCTGCTACAAACGCGTCTTCCTCAAAGAAAATAGTCGACGTGTTCAATAAAAGGGTAAATTCATTTTTTATTTGTTTGGAACAAACAAATTTAGAGAGCTAAAATTCTTCAGCCATACGTCTTATGGAAAATTCCCTAAATTTCATACGCGTGAAAGTAGTACTCAATACTTGCTCTTACTTTTCAAATGTATCACGATATTTGAAATAATGATATATTTATATCGTCTTTGTTTTCTTATGTGGTTCTTATATTCAAAGAGAATTTGGAAATAAAATGAAACATTGTATTTTAAAACATGAACGCGGAGAGGTTTATAAATCTCAATGAGTGAACTGCTACAGAGAGAACTATTTCCGATTTAAGCTCCAGATACGGTATTTGAATTTTCAATCACGCATTGAAAATGTAGATAAAAACAGAATTGAAAATATTTTCTTTGTGCCTTGTCGGCCATATAATTATAGTATAAAGAATTAAAAAAGCAAATATGTGCGTCATAAAATGCATTTAAAATGAGAGTAACACATTTGCAGAGAAATCGTGATCGTCGAATTCTATTTATAAATACAACGGTATGGGGGGAGGGTCTAAAGTGCGGACGCGATCTGCGGACAAATACATTATAGAGGGAAAATGCGGACACATGCAATATAGAGGGAAAATGCGGACTCTATAGAATATAGAGCAAATCTGCGGACGCTATGATTTGTTGTAAAAAATGTTTAAATAAAGATGGGCAAATGTGTATAATTTGTTACATATGATCATATCCGGGGTTTTCTTTGTAAATATATAATGTGTTTGATTGCTTTTATCAGTGATATAAATTAAACCAAAAATCGAGATCATGCTGAAATGGAATCTCTTTGTAAAGTGTTTTAACGACTTTCCTCTTTATATCATCTCTATAGATATCAATAACGAGAATTGATGGATTGATTTTCCGACAAGTAAACGTCTTTTGACGCATCTGCAGCGGACGAAATTTGAAAACATTGCAAGAAAAGAATAGGTTGCTAGTAACCAGCCATAGATTTTGCTTCAATTATATCCTCTCCTTTACAATCGATTGAAGGGTCATGGGTTCTAGTTATTGTTTGGCCTCTTCATGTTCTACTTTGTAACTTTCAACAGTTTTCCATGTGCCATACTACGAGGCAAATGGTCCATGCAACATTCTATTCTGTAGGGTACTTGGAAGGGGCAGAACAATTTCAATAACAAATAAACAATAAGTATATATATATATATATATACAACACTTTTAATCTTAATTTGTTTCTAGTAATTATATATATATACAACAATAATACTAATCTATAACAAATAAGTTAAATGTTTTTTCTTGCTGTGTAAACAGTAAAAAGCAACATATATTGAACACATTGTGGCAAAAGGAGAATTTGCTTATTTAAACAGTTTCTTAATTCCCATAACCTTTCTTTACCGTCGTATAAACCAAATTTGTATTTGAAGGCTGTTATAAGTAAAAAACTTAAATGTTGCCAATTTAATCACATATTTTATCATTATAATAGCCAAATAATTAACAAAAGTTACAATTTAAGTCCGCATCTGTTGTCGAAATATCCACAGGTGCATTAACACAAGATTTGTGAAACCAATTTGTGCATATATCACATTGTACCATGACGGTATCGACATATCCCGGCAAGTTACAAATACATAAATGTATATGATAGGTTTATTGGGAAAAGGGGTTACATTTATAATTTGTTTGGAATGACACTCGTACACAATGGTAATTAACAGTGTATGGTCACGCATACTTAATTGATTTGGCAAGCTTAAACACCCTTTAAAGGAAACAGCGGCCAGCTTAGGTGTATACTGTAGAGTAAAATGGGGACGGCACAGGTATTGGTTTTCTCTGGAGCATTTAATCCTTTTATAATGCAAATGAATTCAAAAGCCTCTGAAGTCTGAAGCATGTTTCTTTTAAAGTGCTCATATAAATATTAGTACTGCCTTTTTCCACAATATTTTCTACATGATTTCAATTACTCTTTCATTTGGATAGATGTTTCTGTTTTAGCTCACCTGAGCACGAAGTGCTGAAAGTTAGTTATTGTGATCTCCTTTTGTCCGGTGTCTGTCGTCCGTCAACATCTTCTACTCAGTAACGAGTGGGTCAATTGGGATGAAACTTCACAGAAAGCATCCTCTCATTGACCTCACCAGAATTCCTTCAAATGTTTGTGATTCATGCAGAATTATGGTTTCCATGGCAACGAAAATAAAATAACTTTAAAATTCTTCTTCTACCAAACTGGTTGACAGATTTTCAAATTATTTTAAAGAAGTGTTCCTTGGCCGCCAGGGAGCGGGGCTTTGTTGCCTTATATGGCTATAGTGTAAACTCAAATAAATCTTCTCCTCCAAAAGTGTCAGGCCGATTTTCAAATAATTTTGTAGAAATGTTCCTAGGGTGACCTTCTATTAGATTCCTTTCAGCCAAGTTGATTGGTCGAAAAACATGGCCGCCAGCGGGCGGGGCTTTTTTGCCTAATATGGCTAAAGTAAAAACTTGAAAAATCTTCTCCTCCGAAAGTGTTTGGCCAATTTTCAATTCTTTTTGTAGAAATGTTCATTGGGAGAGCATCTATCAGATTCCTCCAAGCCATGTTGATTGGTCGAAAAACATGGCCGCCGCCAGGGGGCAGGGCTATTTGGCCTTATATGGCTATAGTGAAAACTTGAAAAATCTCTTGTTAAGCAGGAAGCTTTTGAGTAAGATTTTAGAAAACCCTTGGTCAATTGTGATTTTTATTGGTAACAAAAATTGGTAAATACTATAATGAGTGAGTCGGGGTCATAATGGTTATCTATTTGTTTTACATGTCTTTTGAAACTTGGAAATTAAATATAATATTCACATGTATGTCTCATGATTTAATTTTATAGACAACTAAAATGGCATTTAATTTTAACGGATGCGTCATTTATTCTTTTACCCGAAGTTGTAATATTTATAAACAATGCATAGTTTATAAATCACACATCTATACAAAGGCAAATGTTTGAGCAGTTTTATGTACCAAAACAAAGTCTGTAACTTCAGCGCTTTGATTTTTATATTTGACAAAACTTTCAAAAGATTTATTTGCTTGTCAAAGAATAAATTGTAAAAAATAATTTCTCACAATTCTCATATTCCAAATGATTTCTCACAAACCTGCATAAAAATCCCTTATAATCCAAATGAAATCGTCCAATTTCACAAGCACAAAAGGTCACAGATTTTAACACCAAAATTTGCGGGTGCCTATATGGGAAATGGATACATCATAGCGCGTGATGATTTTACTCAAATCAACCGCGTCAGCACAAATTCCGCATTTGGATAGTTTTAATACTTAGGTAGGTTTTCGGTAATGAATCGTCTGAAGTGGCGTACAGTGCGATTCACAATTAAAAATCAAAGACAACAATTCATGATCAGACTGATCTCTTCCTCGCAAGGTTTTCCCCCTTTTCGTATGGTCTGGTACAAATCCTTTACACAACAAATTTGGGACAATATTCCGAATTTGTTATGTGTGGATAATTCAAATTATTTGGTGGGTATACCGATAAAAATAATATATTATATATCTCATAATTGAAATAAAACGGTATGGGTGCAAATAAGACATAATGGATAGTTTTGGACAATTAACCCTTTTCCACATGTGTACGGCAAATCTGCACCAGTCAACTTTGAAACCATCTAGCAAAACTGTGTACAAAAAACTCTTATGCTTGATTAGATTTTGACACTATTTCAACCATTTTCAATCATGTCACGATCAAAACTTGGGACATCTTACTAAATGAAGGTATAATTTATGTACATAAAGTAGAAAGCATTGTAGCAAAGGGATACATTCCTTGTGAGCAATTTCTCCTTTTGTCACAATGTTTTCAAAAGTCGTCTGCTGTAGCAGCTTTAAAATGCATATGTTATAAGATAAAGGTTAACAAAATATGGACTTTACCCACCCATTGAATTGTACATTTATTGTTTCATTGAAAAACTTACCAGTGAAAGATTGGCCACTTTAAAATTAATGTTGACTGTACGAACATTGTAGACTGCCCACATTTCTCGGCGTGTCAGTGTTTCGGATTACGTTAACATTGAAATGCGTTTCTTTGAATTTCTGAATGCTAATCAAGACAAGAGTTCACATTATTGTCGTCCACTCGAGATTGTGCGTTTGTAATCCGACAGCTTTGATTTTCAATTGCTCCAATTGCCACAATAATTTAAACTCTTACTATCATTTATGGAGTTTTCTATGTTTTGCACTTGATTATTTCAAACTCTGTCAAGTTAAACATCATTGAAATCGTTGTGGCAAAAGGAGAAATTGCTCATATTGAGCAATACATTGTATCTGCATTTGTCACAATAATTTCAACATTTTTCAATTATCATACGATCATTAATAGAGATTTTTTTATATTTTGTACTTGATAATTTCAAAGTCGTCTGCTGCCGATACGAAACAACGATTCAAAACGCGAACCACGCTGAAAATACACATGTGCAAGTAGTTTAAACTGCATGTTGCATAAGAATTAAATCACTACAGAACTAATATGTTATATCAAAACATTGAAACATTGCAAAACACGATAATGTGAAAATACTGACAAATTCTATGTTTTTGTTTCATTCATTTAAACTGAAGGTTGCGTAAACCTGACTAGTTTACAAGGCGTGAATATCACGCAGAAGTACATTAAGACGTCTCTAGACCCAGGCCAGTGTTATTCCGCTTGTAAAGGATATCCAATTTTCGGACTAAACGCCGAGGTAAGGATTTTTTTCTCGTTAGCAATGAACCAGTTTTAACATTAAATGAGCCTGTCCATGCAACATGCTGCAAGTTGGCATTTCTGAAAAGTATAAGTTGAGATCAGCCTGTGTGGACCTGTGATGTTCACAAAAGAACAAGTAGCACTTTATGGCATGGACATGCTCTGATAGTTAATTCTAACTTTCTGTAAAGAGGCAGATTTAATTTCCATATAAACATATGTTCAAAATCGGTAATAGCGGCTCATCCTGCAAATTGGACCATGCGGACAAGAAGTGATAAAGATAGACAAATGACGAAACTGTGAGTATAGTGTTCTGCCTTTGCTTATATGTATACAATTCTCTTCGCCGGTGTATGTTCGACTTATGTGCAATAGTAAGAATATTAAGACTCGCTCTTGTTCTTTTGACAATTTTAAAACATTACGTTTACGAATTCAAAATTAAATGACCGATTTAGTCGAAAACGTTAAAATATTAACAAGATTCCCATTTACACAAATCGAAAATGAAGTGAAATTGCGATAAGGAAAACATACACAATCCTTTGAGTTATCGACATGGTCGAAGGATACCTCCATTTATGCGTAATCCATTGGTGTAATTTCAGATTTTATAATTCATTTACATTGAAATGTGTATTATGAGATGCAAACGAGTGATAAAATAAAATAAAAACAGCACAACAATTCTGATTGGACTTCTATGCAATCAGAACTACTGTTACACTGATTTTAAATGAGATATCCGTTAAAAGAGTGTGTTCGAGTGAACACATGTTCGAGTTATCGCGAGTCCACTTTTAACGAAATACATGTTCTTACATCGAAACATTTTTTTTGAAAGCCAGAATAATTATTTTAAGTTTCCATAATTTGAATTGGCAATCTATCAATGTCACTGACATACTGTCCATATTTGAAGAAAACAGATACGTTTTCATGTAAAAGTATAATGTCAAATATATCAAACTCATGACGAAATATTTCGTTTATCTTTTTTATAGATAGGAGAAAGTTCTTGCCGATGTTTACCTGATGCACTTCTAGAAAATGGTATACATCTAAAGGAGACAACTTGTGCCACTTTGTGTGAAGATAAACAATTCCTGTGTGGAAGTATGACATCAATGTCACTCTATAATAGAGGTACTTATCCGAAGTTCCTGATTCTTCGTGACTATTCTAATGGTATAATACTTAAGTGAATTACACTGACAGTTAAAAGCATTTTATCAGTATTCAAAGGAAGCATACGGTATCTTATATAATCAATAGGATTCACGAGAATTTAGAACGAACACATATGGTCTAATACACCCTTTAAGGTCAGAATTCGCGCAACATAGATACTACAGAAGACAAAATTCACTATCTACTACAATGTCAGCACTTTATAAATATTCGGAAACAATATTATTACTATGCAAGACCAAATATGTACAAACTAAGTAAATAATTGAATATTCCAAATTGAAAAGAAAAAAAATGAAACATTTAAACACAATTTGTGAAAGTATTATGAAACGGTTAAACTAGCTACGAATTATTAAATCAATATTTGTGTATGTATTTAAATTCCATAAGCCCTTGAACAGATATAATCAAACGGATATCTTTACATTCACTTCTTTTTTATCATTGTGATTTATGTAAATTGAACAATAGAGCATATGCTGTTTACTTAATTGTAATTCAAAGAGCATATAATTAACTTCATTGCAAATTTAAGCCAATATACGAATAAAGTAGTTAAAAGGATCAATATCTATGGAATGGATATCCATGGATATCTTTAATAGTCCTAATGCATTGGAATTAGATGTGTTGAAGCGTTTAGATATTGTGAATATAAATTTGATTTTAAAGTAATTAATAAGTGTTTAAATGAATATAAATTGCAATAATATTTTCGTCGAATTTCTTTCAAGGTGTTGGCATTACACAACTTAGTTTCGATTAAGATATTCAAAGCTAAAAATAATACCGTTAAACAATTAGCGTACTGTTAAATTGTATGCATGTAAGCTTGCGTTTGAAAAATAAGGCACATGGGTGCAATTGGATGCTAAATTTACTCATTGAACTTTATATACTGACTGATTTATTATAGTTTAAAAACTAGTTGGACCAAACCCCGCCTAAACATACTAGTATGTACTTGTTAATATTCCACATGGTTCTATGATAGCGAGTAAATAAAAACATCTTTTCAATTCTGGTACATTAAATCTTGATTTCTGCATAGTTTTATGCTTCAATGTGATTATTTGTTATTGATCATTTGCCTTTTTAAAATAAGTAACATACATTAGAGAATCTCATTTCAGTTACTGTACAGGATCGGCAAATGACATTAAACAGACACCAATGCCTTTCATGTAGTTTCGGGAGCAGGTTAACACAGTATTTGTATAACTGGACTTCGTGTGACAATCGAATGAATGCGATGTGCATTTTAGGTATTATTATTTACAGGGTTTCAAGTTGTTACATACAGTTTGAACAAATTTAATTTCATAAGAACATAGGATTACCACTTTTAATCAATGATTGCTTTAAAATTGTCTAAAGCTTAATCAAGTTCTGGTTTGACAAGGGTTTGTTTGTTTGTTGATTCCACTTGGACACTTGACTATTATATGTCTTATTTTCAAATGAGACACCGTGACTTAATTTCAGTCGAAACTTTATTACGGTTGCGTTGTGTATGTTTCAGCAATGCCGTCATACTCAAAAAGCTAGAAACTGAACAAAATCAAGGTTTACTATGTTCTTTTAAACAAATGAATAGATTTTATGCTGACGCCAATGAGCCATCCTTATATATATGACGCCAAAAACAAACTGGCTATGCAGTAATTTTTACTGAGATTAGAATCAATACACCGCCTCTTAGCCTCTTTATGTTGCCAGTCTTGTCGACCTTGAAGATATTGTCGAACAAAATATTTCTGAAATTCAACCAAAGCTTAACAGTCCTACATAATTATAAGACCTTGCTCCAGACAAAATGGCAACAACTTACTGTCCGCCTCGGTTGTGGGAGGTTTCGAGTTCGGTCCCCGACCGGGTCATATTAAATACTTTAAAATCAAAAGAAATTGTTGCTTTAAGAAATTGTTTCGCTCATTTCCACTCCGAAAATGTGGTCTTAGCATTACGACTGGCTCGCTTGTGTCAGGCTACCTGAACATTTATGAATAGTACTGGTTACTTACACAGGAAACGCAGTGATATAACTCGAAACATGTTGAAAGCAGCGTAAAACACCATACAAACATTCAAATCCACTTTTATACGAATGCCTAAAATGTCGAAAAATACAGTTGCTACCGCAATTTACCTGACTGCTGCGAAATAGTATTTATACTGTCAGATAATTCTTTAAATTGTTTCAGAGATTAAACTCATTGATCTAGCCTTGGATCATATTCAATCTGAAAAATTCTTTCGATATCTAATTTGTTATAGATTTATTGTCTGCAATACAAGCGATTTATAAAGAAAAGAACATCCATTGATAAATAACTTGATTGCTAAACTTTGCCTCATATGCTTAAACAGTAGACCAGTTTTATGCTGGCTTCCCAGTCATATTAGGTATCCGAGGTTATGAAAATGAATCTGAAAGTCGTTACTATCATTCCTAATGTCTACGGATGTTAAAGGATCTTTGTTAAAACTAGACAATATTGACATCATCTAGACCTTTATGTAAATGTTATCATAACGTATATGCAGTTTTATAAAAGTTGTGTTCTTAGTGTTAACTCCAGGAATTACAAGTAATAAAATGTTTCACCGTCATCCGTTTCGAACATAACTATGCAGAAGTGTACTAGATGTATATTTGATCAAAATCTGAACGCCCTAGATTAGTTCTTATTGAGAAAAGTAAAAAATAAATAAAACTTAAACGTTGATGTTTGACGCCGCCGCAATAAAATCAACAACTTTGTCTCGCTTTCGCTACTTCGTCACGGCGAGACAACTAGAGTAGGATACATTTCAAATAATAAGATGTATACATCTATACTGTTTAAGGACAGTGATGTTTTGCAATCCTTCTTATTTTCCCATTCTGTTCCAATATGCATTGTATCATTCTAATGGGAGAAATAATCAAGAATTACACTTCTGTGCACTGTCGATTTTTGTTGTCGATTTTTGTTTATCTTAAATAATTATTGTATCTGGTTCACGTTTGTTTGTATTTAAAAGCATAAAGCTATTTTATTGAATGTTTCAAGGGTATGAATTTTAAAATCGTTTTAACATGTTATCAGAAACAAGATAAATTCACAAAAAATACTTTTCGAAATTATGGAAAATGATAATTCCCGCAAATATTGATTGGTAATGTAAATAGGAAATTTCCGAAATATTTACTTAGCCAAAATGTAAGTCACAAAGATTTACATATACTCCAACATTATAGGAATTTATCAAAACGCGAGAATTATCAGGCATTAATAAACTAAACTATTGTTTAAATAATATTTTATTCCATTTTCAACATATACATTCTGTCTTTGGTACTGCTATTTTCTGTTACCTTGTCCAGTGTTAAATCAAACAAGATTTACATGAGTAGCCATGTGTGAATTTTCTATAAAAGTAAATGTAAATGAAGTAGAAATAGGCTAGTTTACAAATAAACTGACGTTGTCAAACATACTTTAATTTTAAGAATGATAGCGTAACATTCTTACTAATGAAATTATTATCGTTTTTTTCTTTATATCAGTGTTTTATAATTAGAAACAACTATTCCAATTTTCAGATAACGAAAGAACGAACAAGGGGGATACGAACGCAAAATGGAGTGAAAGTATCAGGGCTTGTTTTGATATCAACGGGTATCCGATGCAATACCAAACTGATCCTCCTGAATATCACAATGTATGGATGGGTGTCATACGAACACTAGCAATTACAGAATATAATGGTAAAGAGGGTCACATGTATTAACACATGTAGACTTACAAATATACATGTTATAGGCATGTCTAAATACGACTTTGATTTTTTAAGTTTGTTGTAGCTAAACAATAAACATTGGAGACAAAACATAGTCCGGTTAGGCAACATTTCCGGAGTAGCGTGTCACACGAGCGCAGCCATATCAAAGGCAGGATAAGACTGAGCACGCCAAGCACAAAACCGCCGAAGTGTTTGAAAAAATACGAAAAATATTGTTTCATTGATGAGCTTCGAACTTGTATCATCGTTATTGTATTACTATATCATTACTTCATTTAATGAAAGATCCATTACTATATATATATATATATATATATATATATGTTATATCATTACAGCAACGGGAGATAAAGTAAACTATCTAAGGTATGGGTACGTGGAGCGTCAAGACGGCCAATTTCTGATAAATTTCGCCAAAAAGTCTTTGAGAAGCTCATCGAGAATAAATATGACAATATGTAAAACAGGTGAATAGTCTTCTAGAATGTTTGATATCAAATGAATATATTGTTTGAGAATATTGCGGACATTGTTTACATCTTATATATAAATTACGCTGGATAGTTATACAGCAGTGGTACGGCTGGTCACAGTCAGCACACCTGTGGAACATACATCTTTCAGAAATAAAACGAGGTTGCTTTATTCGCGCTAGTTTAGCCCACCTGAGCACGAAGTGCAAGGGGTGAGCTATACTGATGAGTTATCGAGTGACGAGTCCGTTGTCCGTCCGATTTCCTTTCAAATATTCATCTTTAAAACAACAAGTCGCAGGAACGTTCCCTAAAGGCCCTCATCTAAAAGGAATCCAACCGTTTCACTCCGTTGCACAATATGCTACCAAAATTGAACGTAGAAAAATATGTTTAACAACGTATGTTTCTAAACCACTGACCCAATTTCAAATAACTTTACGCAAATGTTCCCCGAGAAGCCCTCTACCATGGTTGTTCATATCATTCCGTTCCTTCGCACTAGATGGCCGCACGAGCTAAACTATAATGTTTCGAAAGGAAATCTCCTCCCTATCCATAGGAGCAATTTAACAAAGTCATACAAATGTTCCTTAATTTGCCCTCTACCAAAACAGTTCAAACCGTTTTGCTCTGGTGCATGAACTGGCATCAGAGCTAAAACTAGAAGACTCTTATAACAACATCTGGCCAAATTGAAAACATGTTCGCACGAATATTTCTTAGCTTATCAGAATCAGTCAAGCGGTCTCGAACCGTTGCACAAGATGACCACCAGAGCTTAGAATGGAAACATCTTAAAATTCAAAAATATTTTGATATATATGCTTCGTGCGCTGTCCTGTCCTAAAAATGTTCAAATAGTTTCGTTCCATTGCACAAGATTGCCGTCACTGCTAACATAGAAGAACATATGTAAAGAAATCTAAACCACATAACCCAATTTCACAATTATTCATCACAAATGTTCATGGAGATGCCCCTACCAAAATTGTCCAAACATGTTTTGTTTTGAAACACAAGATGGTCGCCAGAGCTAAAACTAGAATTTTATTGAAATCCCTGACCAGTGATTCGATTTCAAAATTTGAAAATAGTATCACACAAATGTTCTTTAAAAAACCTCAACCAAAATTGTTCAAACTAGATCGCCGCCAAAACAAAAAAAAGAGAAAAGTGTTTAAAAAACACATTTTCCTACTCCGTTAGCTTAATTTCAAAATACTTTCAGTAAATTGTTCCGAAGCATACCTTGAATCAAAATTGTTTGAGCTAGAAACAGAATAATAACAAATAACGACAGTTCCCTCCTAAATCAGAGACCAAATGACACAATTATTTCAAACGATTGCACATCATGTGGCCGTCTACCCAAATGATGTAAACCCTTCTGCTCCGCTGCACAATTTTTCTGTTTAAAACTTGCTGTGTCAGGTGGTCGATATGGGACCAATCGAGGTTTTATTTTGTTTTATTTTGCATTAGAAGTATACGTATACTTTAAGTTTCATCTCCATTTTATGTAAATATGGTTATCTCATTAGCCTATTTAAAAACTGTTTATAAATGTTTGAGAACCAAAAGGTGAAAATTAACTGAATGAGTAAAACGATTAAACTCTCTACTAATTTTACAGACTCCAAAAGCACTCAGAACAGTCAACAAAGTAACGGTAAGGTTTTTTTTTTAACTTTTAGGGTAGTACATACCAATTAGCATGCCAATTACCTATTGCAATACGTTCATATGGATTTCGATTTGAAATACACCAGAACACTCATAATTGTTTTTTCTCTCGTGTGTAAAAACTTCATATCATATTTACATTAATATTTTAAATTTGTTTGTGCTATTATTTAAATACCATTCCGACAACACCATTTTGACGTGACCCACGTTCGGATCTGTAAATATCCCGAGTATATATTATGAGGCACGTCTAGTAATATTGAGTTGTATCCGTTTTTCGAAGAAAGAACAAATGTCGGGCTATTGTGAAATCCTTGGCGTCGTCTTCGTCTACTGCGTTGTCTGCGTCGTCACAAAGCTTTAAACTCAAAAACCGTTTAACCCTTTCAAATGAAATATGGTTCACATATTCCTATGAACAATGCGCATGTCTATACCAATTCACATATCTCTGGCTTAAATGATTATTCAGTAATGTCCCCTTTTCTTTTTCGACTAAGAAAAATATCGACGAGCGTTGGCGTTCCCTCCGCGGCGCTTTTGTTTCATCTGTGTAAAGTGATCACTCGCGTTAGTCAGTGTATGCGCAGATTATCACAAGCCTCTTCACAGTCAGCGTTTATAGTATTTATAAATAAACCGAAATTATAAGTATGACCATATACATGACGTGTATCCCCTCTTGCGTTACAATATTGCCAAACCGCAGAGACAATAAGACCTCAAATCGCTTGACGCGTTTTATACTGTTTACATATTACATCGATCATCCATTTTTTCTGAAACATCATTAACCCTTTCCCACACACAAAAAATCTGCAGCAGACGACTTTGAAAACATTTAGTTCAAAATATGAAAACTTTCTGTAAAAAAAGAAGAATTAATGAAAAAAAGTTGAAAATATTGAGATAAAACAAGAAATTGGTCACTATGAGCATTATTTCTTTTGCCACAATGTTTTCAAAAGTCGTTTGCTACAGAGGCGTCTGTATATGGGATATTGTTTAAATACATACAATATTCTCATTTTATCATTTCAGTTGGTGTATTTGTTGGTGTTCCAGTAGCGATTCTAGTTCTTATCGGTATTATTTGCACTGTCATTTTGCTGTGGAGAAGAAGGTACATTGTCAGTATCATCTTTTATTATATACCTGCATATTTTCCTCAAATACATTTAGATCAAACACGACGGGTTAAAATGCATTTCTTTAATACGGTACATAATATGTTAATAGTACGTCACTGAATATGATGTGACGTCATTTACATATGCTTTTATGCTAGTATAATCGTGGTAGTTGGGCGTGGTTGACACGCCAAATATAAATTATATTTTATATGTAAATTATGTTATTTCTTTATTTAGCATATAGAAATTTCTATTGTTTCTTTATTCTGTCTTTAAAATATTACATGGTATATAATAAAAGTAATATTATATTCCAGTAGCGAAACAGGTTTACATATTGTCTACTCGGGGCGTGGACAATCTGACATGTCAATTAACCACGCCCCTCGTTGTACAATACTAAATCCTGTATACCTACTGCAACATAAAATTCCCTATAACTAACATATATCTATAATCTTACGTAAACTAGCTTTAACCTAAATAGCACCGTCTCTTTGAATAGGCAGACAAGTGACGCTTATCTCATCCAAAATCCGATTATTTCTAGTGAATAAACGATGACATTGACAAGTAAAAGCAAAAGTAAAACTTTTAATGAACATATAATTAGTTTTCATTTCTTTATGATATAGCAAATGTATTTGATAAGTGTCCGCTTTGAGATACCTCACTTCAAATAACATTATAACAAAGTCTTAAATTTATAAGTCCTTGTTTTCTTTATATAGGAAGCAACCGAAGGACGCAGCTGCCTCTTCGAAAACGCACCACAATGGTGCCTTTATTGGCGACTCCTCTAGAATAAGTCTTGGAAACATAGTGTCTGATAAGAGAGAAGTGGATCCGCAAACAACAAGTTTACAACCAAATGTTTACGATTTAATCAGTGACGTACGTTCAGATGATAACTACCAGAACGCGAACGCAAATACGTATGTCAATATAGAAGGTGTTAGGTGCGACAATCAAACTCCTGACGTCACGGAAACAGCGTTCACTAGTGAAAATCACGACGACTATCCATACTGTGTACCTGAAAATGCAGAAAAACAACCTCATTACACGCCTTTGAAATTCACAGCAGATGAGGACGCAACAAACAATTATGTCAACCACGGTGGATACTCCACATTGAACAGGGAGTTTACGATCATATCGGAGGGGATAAAGGTCGACCAGTAGAAGACACGAGTCACTTTGATACAACCTCTCATACTAAACAAACAGACGGAACGTACGATGCAACCTCCCTTACTAAACAAACTGTCTGAATGTACGATACAACCTCCCTTACTAAACAAACTGACGCAACGTATGATTCAACCTCCCTTTCTAAACAAACTGACGGAGTGTACGATACAATGTCCCCTACTAAACTAACTGACGGAACGTATGCTACAACCACCCCTACTAAACAATCAGACGCAACGTATGATTCAACCTCCCTTACTAAACAAACTGATGAAATGTACGATACAACCTCTCTTACTAAACAAACTGACGGAGTGTACGATACAACCTCCCTTACTAAACAAACTGATGAAATGTACGATAGAACCTCCCTTACTAAACAGACTGACGAAATGTACGATACAACCTCCCCTACTAAACAAACTGACGAAACGTACGATACAACCACGCATCAATCAATCAATCAGTAAACAAAACAAAGATATTATATAGTGTTGCTGACAACAACGGCGGTAATCTGTATTTTCAAGTTAATAATGGTCGGAAAACTGACAAATGAGGGATTTTATGGAATAGTTCCTTGTACTTCTGCTTGTTGCCTGCCAGATGTTCGATCCGGTCAATAATGTTCTTGTACTAACTATTAAAGGTTTTATACTTATCATATTGTCTGGGTAATTCACATTTTGATTAAGCTTTTAATGGCATATCTTTATTCTTTCTCCGTATGAACAACACATGAGAATCTGCAGTCGGCGGAATTCGAAAGCATGCATAAGAAGACATTTCTCAAATCGAATGCTTTTCTTATTGTTTCATTAGCTTTTATATTCTCTCATTACTTTCTATATTCTCTCATCACTTTCTAAATGTTCTCATTACTTGCTATGTTTTCTCATTATTTTCTTTATAAACTACAAGTTTCATGTTCTTGTTTAACTATGTGTCTTAAGATATGTTCAGCATAAAAAAGTACGAGTTAAATGATCATGAACCACTTGTGTTATTAACATACCATACCCATGGAGTGCAAACACGAATTGAACCACGGAGGGTATCCATAAAGTACTACAATTTGTAAAGTCTTTGATATGAACTGACCGGAAATCGAACCCTGATCTCCCGCTCTCAATGCGAATGTTCTAACGATTACACCACGGAGGTGGCAATGACATATGCACACACACGTGCACCATCATTTGATATCATCTCATTTGATTATAACGATGTTTTTTAATGTACAAAAAACACTAAGTGTTTTCGTCACTTTTGTCGATGCGTAATCTGGAAGCGGGAAATTAGATCTACATGTAGTCGTATTTTAAACCTGTCGCAATTTAGTCAAGTTTATAAATATTGTAAGCTGCCGCGATAATTCCACATAAAATACTAGAGGTTAAGTAAATCACAAAAGGGCTAAGGTGGCCTAAAATCGATCACCTGAGTGATAGTATAGTAACAAATGTGTAACTGCTGATGTCGGGGGAAAAAGAGGGAATGAAACTGCAAGGAATTGATACTGTAAATAAAACAGCTACTCGGTAAAACACATTGGAAAAGTTGCATTTAATCATTCAACAATTTGAAAGAGGACCATCAAAAGAACATTAATGTGAAGTTTGGTTGATATGGTTTAGGAGGGAATGCTGTTTGAAGCTAAACGTTCATTTACTTCCCTTTCTAATGCCGCCTGGCGGCTGTCTTTCTTCCACCAATCAATGTGGCTTGAACAAATTAGAATGGGGTCACTGCTGCTAAAATCTGCTAAATAATCTTGAAATCAGACAATAACTTTAATACGAATGTAATTATAAAGTTTTGTATTTTTTCCTTCTTTTTTTGATGCCTCCAGGCCGCAATGTTTTATAACCAATCACTATGGTTCGCATATTTTATGTAGAGAATAAACGGGTTAGTCAAAAAATATTCCTACCAAATCTTGGAATCAGAAAAGCGGTTTCAGAGCAAAAGAATTTATTTTAAACTTAGGGCCTGTTCTTCCTATCTGATTACACAGCAACAAACGTTGTTAATAGAATGTATATATTGGAACAGTTTTTGAAAGAAGACCACATAAGAAACATTCATGTGAAACTTGATTGAAATTGGTCAAGTGGATTAGGAGGAGATGTCAGTCAAAGCTTAATATCAATATGGCTTGGACAAATCATGTAATGGATTACTGACGGATTATTTCTGCTAAATTATCTTGAAATCAGTAAAGCACTTTCATGGAAATGGAATTTTAAAATTTTGTCGTTTTGCCCCTTTTCTGATGACCCCTGGCTGCCACGTCTTGCAGCCAATCAATATGACTTGAGCAATTTTTTAAAGAATGTCAACCAAGGAACATCTCTACCAAATCATACTGGAATCCAAATAACCGATTCAGAGAAAAAGAAGATTAGGCAATTTCCATCTTTTCTGATGCCGCAGCAACCAAAGTACTCCATAGCATTTAAACGGTTGAACACTTTTGAAAGAGGAATTCCATAGGAACATTCCTATGTATTTTGGTTGAAATTAGTTAAGAGGTTTAGGACGAGATGTCGTTTAAAACTAACCGTTATAACGACGGACAGAGAGTAATAACATCAAGCCTTTGGCAATTTTTCATTCAACAAAGTCCGCCTTAGACGGGTATTTTTTCATATTAAGCGAAGTTGGTACGATTTGAGATTCATAGTAAGCGCCGTGTCGTGCACAATTCGTCATACACACGTTTCGAACATTTCACTGAAGTGACAGAAAATGCGCAAATTATGAGCAACCCAGTCGTGAATCCCGATAATGATTGAGATATGAGAATCGACGACTGTGCAGAGATGTAAAAGCTCAACTAGGGGCGCGTCTCTGCATAAGCACGTGCGATCAATTGGTTTGAAAAAAAAATAGAATTTAAAATCGCAAAAAAAACATTAAAAAAAAGCCTCACAAGGGAATGGTTTCTATGCATTCTTACAGAGTACACAGTTCTGTTAATGTCAATATGAAATTAAGATAGTTTAAAGCAATTTGTCAATGTGGTCGTTAAATTGACCGTGTACCCCTTTATAGTATTTAGGTTTGATCGCTTTGTTTTGTAACTTCATTGATATGGCGTCTCTTAGCACTGTTTTTATCCTCCTTACAAGGAAGTGTTTGTCTACAACGTTGGACTTGCAGACAACAATGACAAGATGAGTCAGCACGCCCCCAAGTGGGACACCGTCAATTAAATCACGTTTCCAAGCAGGCATTAATATATATGTAATAAGTTTATAATATCTGACTGTTAGCGAAGTCATATATATAAATACTGACTACTGTTCGGTTATGATGTTACGCCCATAGCTTATATAGACATTACTGATCATGAAGCTGTGTTGATGTTAAAGAAAATGCGTTTTTTAAATCACAGTTGGGTATGGGGAGATTCTGGCCATTTTGTTACAAACCAAGGGAGAGAACTGCTTCAATGTAGCAAAAGTGTGCATAGTGAATAACCTTTCTTTGAAAGGCATATATATATATTTCGAATTACAATGTCAAACGAGTTGTAGGTTAAACAACAACAGAGAATAAAATGTTCCATTGATTGTAAAATTTCGAAAATATTTCAACAGGGTTTTTTATGACCTGAATGTGTTTAATTTATGTTTTACACATTTATGGTAAAACAAATAGAGTATTTTACTTTAATATTCTGTATCTGAAAATACGTACATTTTAAAATCTGTACGACAAGCTTAAATTTGAATATTGATGTATCTACGCATTCGTATTCATCTGATTGTAATGTCTGAAACATTTAAAGAAAACTCATGAAGCATAAGCCAGGCTTTTTTTCTATTTTCATTTTACTTCTGGGGTATTCCGGTTTATTTTCTTGGAAGCTACTCAAATTGGCTGCATAATGGTTTGAAACTGCCCTAATGAGTGACTTATGTCTTCGGTATGTCGCGGCGAGAATTTGTACTCACGACCTCACACAACTCTCTAAAGGCTAAGCTGTCGATGCTTGTTAATGTGGTTTAAAATGCTTCAATGAAAGCAGCAAGTTATAAGAAAAACAAAATTATAGAGAATTTTATTAAAAATCATTTAAACGGAATGTAAAGTTGTTGGTATAAAGTCAATTAGAAAATAATATAATTTTTATAAACAAATTAAGTCATGCGACGTTCGTTGATTGAACAATTTTCTTTCATCACAAGAACAATTACATATTAAATATGTCTTCTGCTAGTTGTGTATTGTTTGAAATGTTTTCAATTAAAACTTTTATATCATAAAAAGATAGAAAATAAAGTACAATAAAATACCAATAGTGTGTTGAAATTAACAACATACATTATTCCATGGTCTAGTGTTTGCTGTGCCAAATCTCACATATAAAAGGTTGAGTGTTCAAGCCCCACCGGGAATACGACGTTCTTATACCATCTCAAAATAGGCACCAGTGCTTGTTTCTACCCAGGAAATAATCGCGAGTATTTTTTATCAGCTTTCAGATTTTTTCACAACCAAACTTTATTAAATTAGTCAACTATAAACTTATTTCATTGCTTTCACTAAGCGCGATATATCGACTACAATTCAAAACAGATCAATATTTATAGTATTTGATGTTATCTAAGATTATAAAATGCTCATACGAGCAGCCCACACGTTATTCCTTATATGATTATATCATATTAGCCGTCCCGCGAGAAAACCAACATTGTGGACTCTGCGTAAAAAATCGACCCGGAACAGCCTAAGCATATGTCACGCAGGTTAGCCCAGACATACACTTTTCGCCTCCTGTGGATTATCTGTTTCAGGAGTCATTATTCTATACCTTTAAAGCCCTGAGACGGAATGTGTCTGCCCGGATAAGCCTGCGCGGACTACACAGGCTGATCATGGTCGATACATTACGCAGAGGCCATGATGTTGAATTTCTCGTAAGACGGCTCATATTTAGGTATTTGTATGTTTTCTGCATAACATCGAGATTATCAAATTGGAATACCAAAGCTTATCAGTCAAACAGCCAGTTTTGATGAATTGATGCGTTTATATCCATTTTCCAGTAAATCAAAAATATATATTCTTGAATGCCGTGGTCATGGTACCATACCTGTGTCTACGGTTTCCATTTTCACGCCACTTTCCACAGTTTTTTCAATTTGACCACGACGTTTCCCAGGAATATATCCGGTGCTACTGGTAAGTTTATCACCATACGAGTAGATCAGTCGTTATACTATCCCCGCAATTCTGGGACTAAAGCAGTGAAATCGCTACTACCATTTTTTTTAAAAAGTATTTGATAAAACTTGACAATGAATCGAACCCGGGTCTCCTGTTCAGGAGGTGGACCATTCTAACCGCTACACCATTGAGGCGGTCACACTTTACCTCATATACATGTATGTGACTATCTCAACAATGACACCAATGAGGCGGTCCATACTGTACGTAATATACAGTATGTGACTATCTCAACCATGACACCATATGATGTTCATGTCTTATCGATTTACCTGATATGTATATAATAGCCTATCCGAAATGAAAACATCTTAGGAGAACTAATGATAATTTGTAAATAATCACGTATGACATAACTAAAATAAACAACATTGTTGGAACAGTACAAAATAGCTCACAATGAAAATGTTTTTCTCAGAAGGGTTTTGTTTTTTAGTTCTATCAAAAGCAGTCCGTTGCGAAGGCTTTACGGTAAAGATTTACTAAGTTATGGAAAAGGATATTGCACTTTACTTAGCGATTAACCTAATGGTGCATATCTTAACTAATGGATACACGAATTTGGTAGAACATTTTGTTTCAAGCGAAAAGGTAGTCTCATAATCAATGCATATACGAAAGTATATGAGAAAGAGTGTTTGCAGATTCAGGCAAACGCCTAAATTTCTGTGTAAGTGTATTGTGGACCTGAATGAGGTGTTGACATATGGCGAGGACTATATAATCACCATGACAAAGAGGTTGCACATTTGTTTTGATGAAAACAATATTTCTGAAAACCTTGTTTTTTCCTGCCGAAAATGTTGTCTTCTTTAAAAAGAAACATTTAAATATGGGCTGCGTCTAGCTGTTTAGGGTATAATTGACTTTCAGACTAAAGCATCATTCAAAGTTCCATTTTGTGTAAAACAAGTGGGTATAATAATCTATAAGTTTATCAACATTTAGGTGGACAATGAAGGCGTGACTGTTTGGATGCAAGTGCTCGTTCCGAATTTCCATTGTTTGAACATGCAACAAGACCTCAACTGTCATGACGCGGCTCATATACCCTCTCAGTTTTACTCCGGCTTATTACACATATCCATACTAAAGATACTTTGAACGTCAACCAATTATATCGCCTTACTTCGAACTCTTCTCAATTGGAAACACCTGCATTAAAGTGAAACAAATAACTCTTGTCGAAGGAAAATATATTTTAAAGACATACTAAATTAGTCTGCGAGAAAAAGAGATATACGTAATTTATAACAACTTTCCTTTTATAATAAGCATGAAGTGTATATTGGTGCGCTAACCCTTTCCCACATACAACAAATCTGCAGCAGACGACTTTCAAAACATGGTGACAAAAACCTGAAAGATCTCCATAAAAGAAGATATTGTTAAATAAAGTTGAAAACATTATGAGCAATTTCACCTGTTGCCACAATGTTTTCAAAAGTCATCTGCTACTATTGCGTCTAAATCAGTCTGCATATGGGAAAGGGTTAAAGCAATTGACGTTTGTACCGCTGCATCATTATTGTCCTGTTTACGCTATGTGATGACAATCAAACTACTAACATTTCATTTTCGTGCATTACAAACTTCGTCTACATCAATAAAGTTGTATCTTTTAATCGTTTGGTCATCAGCTTTCATTTTTTTTTTTGCAGATAAGAAAAGAAATCTGTATCGTTTTAATAAAACGTTTTCAAAGGTTCAGCATTGTAGGAATGAATAGAATGAAGAAACGAAGAACGAAATAAGATACCCACCTCCGGAATGAGGAAGATAAAAGGAGAATTTAAGCAGTATTTTAACAGTCTTTGTATATAATATTGTTGACACAGACAGAAGTTTCTTGGACTATGAATGAAATGAGTACAATTTAAAGATTTAATAAATGTAATACTCTGACATATTTTTAACAGTTTAATCGATAAAAATCTAAATTAATTACATTACGGGTTTTGTGTAAACTTATTTGTAGATACATTTTATATCACCGTGAAAGGGTTTTAAACGGGTGTTTCCCTTGTGTAAACTAATGTATTAAAATATTAAATTGTAGTCGTCAACGTGTTTTCATTTGATCTTTTTGAGTGTGAACATTTACAATTTGTAATGATTAGATAGCCACGGATTGACAAACTATGAGGAGTTGGTGGATCTTAAGTTGTGTGAACTTGTATGCCGTTGCAGGTAAATAAACATCTTATTTTTGTTATTTGACGCCATACTTCATTTGTTCATAAAAGGTTTCATAACTGTTTTAAAATAACACTTCAAATGGTTTCTTTATATCAAGTTTCCTTCAGACATCTACACAGCAGGTAACTTAGGACATATGCACGAAATGCGCAGGGTGATCTGGGTCGATATATTACGCAGACCAAAATGTTGGTTTTCTCGTGGGACAGCTCATATTCGCATAAGAAATATATAGAGAATATTATGTCCCTGACTTAAGTTATGAACTTTATCTGACTAAGTTTGGAGAATTGATAATTGTCGAGCCTTTGGCGAGACAATTATCATTTCTCCCAGCCGAGTCCCAGCCGAGTCAGATAAAGTTTAAGTCGAAAGTCAGGGACGTAATATTCCTTGCATGCAGAATTAGGTTTTTAGGTAAATCTACATTCATTTCAACTAGTTTAAAGAAATAACATACACAAATTACAAATCCCCTTCATAGATGACTCCACCTAAATAGAAGGAGGTCAAGCGCGTGCATACATACGAGCAGAATTACATTGTGAACACACGACACACGGAAGCTAAAGAGTTTCGACATTAACTCCATATTTCTCGATTATTACTTCTTAATTTGTATATCTGGTTTGACAAAATACCTTTACACGGCAATATTAACTCGAACATATTCTTAGTAGATGTGTAAGTATTGTATTGCAAATTGGCCGTCGCTTCAGTACACGCAATCGGTCAATATGTATCTCAACCGCCGTGTTTTAAAATGAATAGTTGTGTTGGATTTGAAAGTCGTTGTTTTAAGTTAGTTCAGGCTATGGAAGTTCAAGTAACACTCAAAATTTAAATACAGAATACTAAATACAAGACATGTGTGAAACTAGTCGTCGTTTAGATTGGAGATATTCATTTATTGGAAAAGGATACCGTCACAGTTGTGGGTAGACATGTCGAAGTCACGTTACGAAACGTTAAGTTTACAGGATGATCATTAACACTAACTAATATGATAAATGATAAAGTCATATAACAAAAAGAAATATTTTCTGGATATCTAGATGTAACGCATAATGATTTTCTGTCGAAACTGCTGTATGAAAGAGGAATCCATTGGCGTGAACCCTTTCTCGTGGTAGAAAACAGACTGACGATAAAACTTCAACATTTGACGTTTATCGTGGAGGCATTGAAGTGTAAAAATTCTCCTGGAAACATAGATATATGCTTCTCATTATAGGACACAACTCGCTTCAGATTGTATTTAACAAGGTTACTTATGAACTGATCATGAGGGAATAAACAGGTATATGTATGCTACATTTTCAACGAAGAAAGACAGTTCATGAAGTAAGACTGAACATGCCGATTCCTTGTGATTTATATGATGATATTTCCTTTCGATTTGTATTGGCATTATTACAATATGTTGAAAAGTAATTAAAACAATAATAACTTTATTTCTGCTTTTTATTTTTGTTTGTTCATTGCTTTGACTGCTATACTATCAACCTTATTGAGCCGTTCCACGAGAAAACCAACATTATGGACACTGCGTAATGTATCGACCCAGATCCGCCTACGCAGGATAATCCGGTCAGACACATTCGTCTCAGGGGGATAGAGGTATCGAGTAATGATTCCTGAAACAGAAAATCCACAGGAGGCTAAATGTGTCTGTATGGGTTATTCTGCGCGGCATGCTGAGGCTGATCCGGGTCGATACTTTTCGCAGTCGACAATTTTAGTTTTCTGGTAGAAACGGCTCATTTATATTTCAGAAAAAATGGTAACGGCGATTACGTCATTTCTAAAAATAAGTATACTGATAAACATAAACGTTTATCATACCAGTAGACAAGTAAACATAAAAGTTTATCATACCAGTAGACAAGTAAACAAAACGTTTATCATACCAGTGTTTTTTATATCTCATATCCTGCTCATTGCAAGATAAATCGTGAGACTGTGACACCATATCAAAGTTTATAGGGATATCATTTATAATGACCGCTTCTTTTTTGAACATCGTTGGGGAAAAATGTGGTTGTGTGGTGTTTTACGCTGCTTTCAACACTTTCAGTTATATTAAGGCGTTCCTGGGTAAGCAACCAGTATTACTAGTGCATTTATCTTGACACCAGCGAGTCAGTCGCAATACTTACCACACAGCCCCGAGCGACAACGAGGGAACGCCATTACTACCATTTGGTATGAACGGGCCGGATATCTCATCCTCAACCGTCCCCACACTCAAAGCGGATACTCTACCACTACCCATTGATGCGGTTAACGGGTAAAAGCATATTGTATAATTTTCTATAAGCATATGAGATAAAGTGCTCTACACACTTTATTGACTTTATTTCCGAAACCATATCAGAAAACCCTCATTTACATTCACGCTGATCCACTCAATACATTTTGGAACACAAGGGCACAATATCTATCTATATTATAACTCCTAGTGTCATTGTTAAGTAAATCAAGTGTTCGTATCAGAATAGTTCCAATAATTTGGCCCCAAATTTCAGAGAAATTGTTATCTCGTAGATAAATTAAGAATATTTTTTTCCCCCGTTCGATTAGAATTTATTTTCGTCTTTTGTATCATTTGAATCATACATATTTACGACACTGTATGTGCATATTACAATGCAACAGGAACGAATGACTTTAAAATATTCTATTTACGTATTTGCTTTATAAAGCTGTTTGGTCTTACACGTGACAAACAGTCTACGTAGATTAACATGGTTGTTTAATTGTACGCCGCTTTCAGTGGTATTGTAATCATATGACGGCGTTCCTTTTGTCATTTACCAGTACTTCCGGTATTATAAATCCTGATACCGATGCATCAGTCGAAATGCTATCCCTACAACCTGGATGGGGACCAGCAATGTTAAATGCAAAAAGCCAAAGCTAATGTACCTTTATATACGAGTTTGACTTGCAAGTGTCTAACCAACATTGAGCGATAACACAGGTTCCACTTCCGTGAAGACTGTTTCCACGTTCGGGGAAACGATGGTAGTATACTGCGGGAAAATTGGTAACGTGCTCCTCAATGGCAACCATTTTAAGCCATCTTTAACTGTAATAAGACATCAAATCGACAGACGAGACTTCATGTTTTTGAAGGATCTTTACTTCCATTCTTAAAGTTTTTGGTATGACCCGGACGTTAATCTAATCTGCGTCCTCCCTCACCCGATGCGGATGCTTCCACAAGGAGTTTTTAGGAACACACCTAAACGATATGTCTCATAATAAGAAAATGTATAAGTTGACATCGCATGCTCCTCATATAGCCTTTATAAATGGTTCTGTCTTTGGTTTGCAAAACTACTTTTTAACCCTTTCCAACTGCAGTAGATAATTCATGAAAACGTGGTGTCAAGAGTACGCATTGCTCATAATGACAATTTCTTCATTTGCCACAATGTTTTCAAATTTATTGAATCATTGTTCTTTCATTTATAGAGAGTTTCCATAGATTTAGTAAGATGTTTACATATGCGTCTGCTTTAGATTTGTTGTACGTGGGAAAAGATTCTTAAACCATAGGAATTATCGTCACTAATAGACCATGAAAAACCTTAAACGTAAATCTAAGTGTTGGGTTACTCGTAAGTGACACGTGTATATGATTGTGTTGTTGTTGTCGTTATAACACATGAAGACCGTTTCACCTCAGAGGTAATTGATTTGTTTGTTTGTCTTATTTGGGTTTTACGTCATACCAACAGTATTTCGGTTATATCACGGCGATAGATCCATGGGTAAACAAACTAGGTCTAGACTAGGAAATAGGCCTTGCCCTGGGGCACTCCATCATGACCGCCGCTAAACTCTAAACCGCACCCGCGTAGTATGATTTAAATCGGCACGGATACTATTGCATACGAGAGGCCACTGGATGACAGTTCACATTACTATCACAAAGGGTGTATTTGCTAATAGACAGGTAAGCAATGTGACCAACTAAGCTTCACGTTAACTAACGACTGAAAACAAACCAATTAACCTTTAGTTACTATTTAGTTGTAGTATTGGTTAATTGGTTGATATACACAAGTTAGCTAATAAAACATTAAATTGAGCGTATCCCTGAATTAACAATCATTTTTAATTTACTTTTTCAATATGCAAATGTTAAAATCCAGATATATTCATTAAGAAGTCAAGTCAATAGTTTCTATTTATAAAAAAAACACAATTTTACAAATGTTTTTTAGCTTTAAAGGTGGAACATACACGAATACATATAACTATCATGAGAAAATGATAATAAACACAATTTGAATAATAACAAAGTAGAAAGTAGATAGGGGTATTACACATGATTGTCATTTTGTTTATGTCGATGTATGTTAGCCATGTATATTAATTTGGTCAGCTCTCTCCGAAAATACTATTGTAGATTGACTATTAACCAGTTGTCAGATCTTTAATAACTATTGTAAATTGACTATGAACCAGTTGTACAAATGCGCGGTTAGACATATTTTTCAATAGTATTTGCTTGTTCTATCTTCTCTGTAATAGTAACAGACTAAAATAAAACGGTATGATACTATTCATTTGCTAATGGTTTGTTTACATATTCCATTGTTTCGTGGTATATTGTTATGGTGACCGGTATCAGTCGTTTATGCATGGCTTGAAAATCAGAGTTAACTTAATACCTGTCTATAATTGAAGTTTTTCAATTTACAAATGTTGCATGCTGTTGTTACATCCGAAGAAAACCCTCTAAATATACTCATTATCGAAAACAAGTCACATAATAAAAGAACATATGAGCTGTACCATGCGTAAACAAACCGTAGGGAAATTGCGCAGCCTAGCAGATTGTTTTGGATCTGTACGTCTGCAAGAAGTATCCATAGTGATCCTTAACATTGTTGCTCTGATAGGTTTTTTCTGTATCTACATGTGTATTATTCATGTTAACGTTGATTTTCCCCGAAACACCGCTCATTAACATATACAAATAAATTTGTTTATTGATGTCCCTACACTGTTTATCAGTATTTGGTTACAAAGACTTGATGCTTCGGAGCTACATTACTGAAGTCTTAAGCACATGTGTTAACCGTGTAAAAATATTTTAATGTTTTGAAAGTATGTTAGAAAAAAAGAAACATCTGATTGTATAATATTGCTACTTATACATTATAGGAAATGTTATATGTGGATGAACACTTTCCCTTTTTAATAAATTTAAACAGACATTGTATTTTCAATTTAAGTTGCAGTGGCATTTGAATAATGGTGAGAGTTTTGTGTTTGGGTACTGGACTATGAATAATTACATTCGAACCGCGTACACGTCTGGAGGGGTAATGTTGCTTGAGCTAACAGTTAAGATAATTACCATACATACAGTCTAACCAGAGCCATAACTGTCCGTTGGTTTGTAATGAGTTCAAAATATAACCGAAATGTTGTTCCTGTGGTTCGCTCTGTATTGGTTTTTTATCAGGTGAACACGGGGATGCAGCAAAATCAATTTTTAGACTGACGTGTCTTATCTTCTTTTCAGTCTCATGCGGTTTTTACGTCCAAAACGGTACCATTTGGGAACCGGAATGGAAAGGCGTGTTGGCTACTCCTCCAATACAATTTTCTCCGTCACAAAATACAGTACAGTTAGAAACAGATATGTTAAAAGATGGGGATAAAGCATGGATTGGTTATGCCATGGAATATGTGGAGTTTCAATACACAGGTACTAGTATAAGGAACTGTCAGGACAATTATCATTAGTTAAACACTATAGTTAGAATAAGAATTAGTTCACACTATTTGCTATGTGTATATTTAGTTGTATATTTAGTTAGAAATACTATTCATGCAAACTAAACAAGCGTAGGAATAACTACGCAAAACAGATTCTGATAACACATAATGATTAGTTACCAGGCATGACGTAAATGCATGACGATGTATACTTCGTAAAGTATGTCTTAAATCCTTTCCCGATAGAATCATGTTTGGTTTAATCGACAGCAAACGACTTTGATGAGGATAGAGAAGGAACTGTGCTCTTCATGAACATTTTGCATTATCACATAGTGTTCTATTATCCTTGTATTTCACTACTAATTTTCTTGGTTCCTCAAAATGTTTGATGGCGATTTCTAAAAGAAAACCAAGTCACTGTGTTACATTTTGATTCGATATTTGGCTTCAAACCATGCCAAACTACGTGTAACTGAACATATCGTTACCTGGTTAAATTACACCGACATCCAGTATGTTAATGTCAACATGGAAATACATTATAACATGTCATCATGCGTATTTACTTTATAAAGAATAAGTGTTTTCTAAGAAATTGCAAAACAGGCAATGTCAAGTATTTTATCTATTCTAGGATTGATTTCATGTCCATCTTTTGTGAATAGCTGTATTCATGTGCATGCTTTTTTTCTACAGGATGCGCACTCCTGCCAACTCGAAACCATAAGAAAGCCAATACGTCTTTAGATCTAGGCCAGTGTTATTTTGCTTGCAAAGGCAGTACACTTTTTGGACTTACAGTAAGTAGCTCCGGTAATTTTTTTTGGAAATGTGGCTAGGAATTTGAAACAAGTCAATAACAAGTATTAACCTATATTTTTCTTAATAAATTTCCTCCTCCTTGATTTAACATACAACAAATCCGCAATAGACGACTCTGGAAACATTTAGTCAAAATTATGGAAAGTCTCTATAAATGAAAGGGCAACTATTGAATTAAGATGAACCCACTGGCAAAAGGAGAAATCGCTCTTTTTTCCATTATCTTTTCAAAACGTCGTCTGCTGCCAAGGCGTGTCTGTATGTTGGGAAGGGTTAAACTCAGTTTGATTCTCGAAATCAGCTCTGATCTATTGAATAATGACAACAATATAAATATGGCTAAAACTTTGCCAACTATTACGACAAACAGCTAATTATTTCGCAGTTTTTTACTATTAAGTACGATTTGTCTCTTAGATAAATTACAACTAAGTAGGTCGTTGTATTAATTCCGTAGAAAGGCGGAAAATCGTGTCGATGTTTAACTGCAGAAATTCTTAAAGAGGATCTAACACAGAAAGACTGCGCCACTGTGTGTGATAACAAATCGTTTTTGTGTGGCAGTACTACTTCGATGTCCATATATAAAAGAGGTACAGGGTTTTACCTACTGATTTATTCATTCTTATTCATATTACCCGTATATGTGATATGTTGCGGTCTGTTTTCATTATCTAAGTAGAGTTGAAGAAGTTTCTATGTATATGACTTGAATATTTAGTAGCCAGTTGTCCATTATTGACATCTGAAAACCACACACATTGGCAATTGAGTTTCACACTGGATCAAGAATTGCCAAGTATAATAAATCTTGATTTTACGCATATAATATTCTTGAATAAAGGTTCAGCTATTATAATTACATGTGTAGCGTAACGTAACATTGTCTACGTACACTTACCAGTCAACAGTTTCGGTGAGACATAGGATAACACATGTTCTTCACTGTCTGATTTCAACAATGTTTTGAAGTGTACCAAGCAAATACATATCGACATCGCTTTATTGTGAAGATATCTGTACCGCCATGGCCGTGCAAACTGTGTTGCTTTCATATTATTCAAAGGTATTAATCATGTGTGTATGTTTCTCTACTGTATCTGCTAGTTATATAGATAAATTATCATCCCCTCGTCCGTAAACAGATAGTTCAAACTGAAGTCAAAAACTGTTTTCAACACTATTTAAACAACAAACTATATAGAAACTGCTGAGTGCAGGTATATCCGTAAATACTATAAAATAATCAAATCACGACTCTGATTGAATGTTCACAGATTTTATTGTTATATGGTAGGTAAATCACACTTCTTTTCCTAACACGATGCTACTCTTTTTCAGTTTTTACAGAGCTAGATACTGGGAAAGAAAAAGATATTATACACCAATGCCTTTCATATATTGAAGTTAAACCACCTAAAACAAAATACTTTTCCTGGAAAGCATGTAGTGAGAAAATGAAAGCGATGTGTATTTCTGGTAAACATAACTATTAACATTATGTTTCGAATATATGTCCAAATCTTAACCTTCGAAACTTTAATGTTTAAAGATATTTATTGTTAGAATAGTACAGTGTACATAATGTCATATACGGTTATTTGTTTAAAATTGATTACATTACTATGTACTGTACAAATAAATGACAATGTGTTTAGATCATAAGATCCAAGTCCATTGTGTTAGTCACAATGTGTCTAAGAATAATGTGTTTATTTTAACAAATGTTTTTTCCCGAAGCACAAGAAGAGTATCATGGTAATCAAAATAATTATAAGAATTGTATAATTAGATATGAATTTCTATTCAGTTTTGATAAACAAAATAAAGCCTCGATTTAAGGCGGTATCTTACAAAACGACTAGCCTTTTGTATAATCATGAAAGGTTATTTATTGAAAGTTTTACTATTAAAACCTTAAACGGTTCTAACATATAGTTTTAGAATTAAAACCACTATTTCATTTTCCAGACATTGGTGATCAACACAAATACAAGCCGAAGAGAAAATGGAGTAACAGTATCAAGGCATGTTTTAAAGCTGGCAAATATCCTATGCCATACGAAAATATTACGGGCAGTGATAAGGATGTCTGGTTGGGTGTTATACTTACAATCGCAATGACGGAATATAAAGGTAAAAGAGGACACACAAATAACAACTACAATAACGTATTGTAGTATAATAGCATATAGCAATAACTCGGAGTGATTAGTTATTTCCCACATAAAACAAATTTGAATCAGACGACTTTGGAAACATCTGGACAAACACAGGGGAACGGTCTTTAAATCAAAGTAGCCTATAATTATTGAAAACACTGGAACATTTTGTTTCAAAAGGTTATCTGCTGCAGATGTGTCAGAAATCGTCTGTATGTGAGAATGGGCTAATACAAGCAACGGGAATCAGCATAGCCTCAACCTGGAGACATGGTTCACTAGCACCTAAAATGTCGTCTGTGGCTGAACGGTGTGCTCGGTGGTGTCGCATATGTGATACGCAATTTTTATCAATAACCTCTGACACGCCGTTATACTATTATGTAGAACTTACATGGAAAACTCATTGTATCACTTTTAACTTTGGTTATGTAGGCAAACGAACATAACGAGAGATTAAAAATCACTTAATAAATGGATAACAGCTTTTTAACCCTTTCCCACATACAACAAATCTACAGCAGACGCTTTGAAAACACGATGGCAAAAATGTGAAAAATCTATATAAATGATAATAGTATCCTCACATAGAGTTGAAAACATTGTGGCCCAAATGTTTTTCAAAAGTTGTCTCGTGCAGATTCGTCAAAATGCGGCTATATGTGAGAACAGTTTAAAATAACTATTGTGTGACTGGTTACTCTCCATCTATTTCCGGGGAAATATATTTTAGCGATACAACAATTACCATCATAGGAATAGTTTGGTGTGTTTACGCCGCTTTTAACAATATTTCAGTCATACAAGGGCGTTTCCTTGATAAGTTACAAGTAATACTAGTCCATTTATTCTGACACCAGTCAGTCAGTTGTAATGCTAACTACGCAACCCTGCGCGTCTAGTTGGGCAGCCATTACTGCCATTTTTAAAGTCTTTGATATGATCCGACCATAGATCGAACTCACGACTTCCCTCACTGAGGCGGACGCTCTACTATTACACCACCGATGCGGTCTATAATGATGGACATTAAACTATAGTTTCTGAGGTTGAATCCGCTGTTTTATTTAGGTTAAATTTAAATGCATTTCAAATCCATAATGTGGAATTAATTGTTCTACTATTTGACCGGATGTAGGATACACAAACATATATTTTAATAAATGGTAGAGAAAAAACATTGAACCACATCTAGCGATTCGAGAACTTAATGCATTTGCTTACAGTGAAGACCCAGACGAACCTGTGCATCCACAAAGTCTCATCAGAGTCTTCAATGACCGTCTACATGTAAGTTAGAAGTGTAGCCCCATTAGTTTTACTCCAATTTACCTTTATAGGATAGCGTTATGCACACTATTAATTTAAGAGACATTGAGCAATAAGAAAATGAATGTGATCAATATAGACTAACTAAAGTGCATCGTACAGTGTTTGACTATGCTTCAGAAATGAATGTAATTAACATAGATTAAGGATGTACTGAACTGATATATTTAACTTTTGTTGTAATATTGTTTTTTTGAAAGTTGGATATATGTTAAATTAAAAAAAAAAAGGTATGGTAGTGGGCTTTTTTTTTTTTGCTAGATCAATTTATAAAAGCCTTATGATGAGCTTTTTTTTGCTATTTCAGCCAATGAAAAAAATAAAGTTTTCACGCAAATTGCTGATATTTGAAAGATGATATGCTAATTGTTTATCTTCTTGTGGTTTTAATCTCATTCCGAAGGTATTTTATCCATGTCTTTGGAAGTTCATGCGATACATTGTAGTTAAAGCTAAAAAATAGACACTATTTGACACTAATGAAAATCCATATTTGTCAGATTTATTAATAGACAATTTCAAAACTTTGAAATAAGGAAAAAACATATTTGTAATATTTAACTTTTTCTGAAACTTCTCTAAGTTATTTCAATTACCATCATTTATCAGATTTTAATAAAAAAAGTATATGTCATTGGGCAATATTTTCAGTTTTTCTTCTTTGAATGGCTAAAAAATGTTAAAATATGAATATATATTTATAAATTTTTCAAACATATCTTCAAATGTCAAAAAAGTTTTCCAATATTTTCTACTTTTTTTCAAAACAATATTATACTATACAAGTTCTAGATTAAAATTTATATACATTGACGTTAATATGCTCTTTTTGCCCAGTTTTATTTCTTAATCAAACACGGCAACTGGACAGCGTCTCACGAATAAATTGAAGGCTCATGAAAAAAATAGGCCCTTTATCTCAAGCAAGTTTTATCCATTTTTTTTTAAATTTTGAAGAATTATAAAAAGGTATAATGACTAAACAGGTTTTAATTGACAACAAAATAAGAAGATTAAATAAGAAAGTAAAAAAAAAAAAAAATTATCTTCAATTTCAAAACCTCAGTTCAGTACATCCTTAACTTACGTCACTGGTTCAATGTTTGACTGTGCTTCAGAAATGATCTTATTAACATAGACTAACTAAAGTAACTGGTACAATTTGTCTGTGCTACAGACATTATTAGCTAATAAAAAACAAACGTGAAGCATGTTTATATGTGACATTGTGGATGATGTTCGGAGATTTTACTGTTACAGTGATGAGCATCATCTATTATCGTCGTTATTTTATTACTATATTATTTTTTTATATAATGGAAGATCCATTAATTTGTATATATGTTATATCATAGCAGCAGCACCAGAAGATAAAGCAAAATATCTAACGTATGGGTATGTTGAGAGAAAAAACGACCAATATCTGTTGAATTTCACCAAAAGGCCTTCGAGTATTAATAAGACAATATGTAAAACAGGTAATAAGTGTTCTAGAAAGTTCGATATCAAATGAATATATCGTTTTCAAATATTGCTTACACCTAAGATATAAATGACACTGGATAGTCATACATCAATGTTAATAAGGTTGGTCACAGTCAGCACACCTTTGGAACTTACATCACGAGGTTGCTTAATTCACGCTATTTTAAATCCACCTGAGCACGAAGTGCACGGGGTAGGCTATTATGATGAGTTATCGAGTGATAATGTGATCCGTTGTCGGTCCGATCTTCTTCTTTGAAACACCTAGTCATAGGAATGATCCCTTAGTGGCACTTATCTTAAAGTAATCACACTGTTTTACACCGTTGCACAAAATGCAACCAAAAGTGCACGGGGTACGCTATTATGATGAGTTATCGAGTGATGAGTCCGTTGTCCGTCTGATCTTCTTCTTTGAAACACCTAGTCACAGGAATGGTCCCTAAGTAGCCCTCATCTAAAAGTAATCACACTGTTTTACACCGTTGCACAAAATGCCACAAAAATTGAACGTAGATCAATATAAATATATTTAACAACGTATATTCCTAAACCACTGACCCAATTTCAAAATATATTTACGTAAATGTTCCATGAGAAGCCCTCTACCATAGTTGTTCATATCATACCGTTACTTTGCACTAGATGGCCGAACGAGCTAAACTACAATGTTTCGAAAGGAAATCTCCACCTTTTCCACAGGAGCAATTTTAAAAGTCATACAAGTGTTCCTTAATTTGCTTTCTATCAAAACAGTTGAAACCGTATTGCTCTGCTGCATGAACTGGTATCAGAGCTTAAACTAGAAGACTCTTATAACAACATCTGGCCAATTTGAAAACATGTTCGCTCGAATATTTTTAAGTTTTCAGAATCGGTCAAGCGGTCTCGAACCGTTGCACAAGATAACCACCAGAGCTTAGAATAGAAACATCTTAAAATTCAAAAATATTTTGACATATATGCTTTGTGTGCTGTCCTGTTCTAAATATGTTCAAATAGTTTCGTTCCATTGCACAAGATTGCCGTAACTGCTAAAATAAAAAAAACATATAAAAAGAAATCTAAATCGCATGACCTAATTTCACAACAATGTTCACAAATGTTCATTAAGATGCCCTCTACCAACATTGCCAATACTATTTTGCTTTGATGCACAAGATGGTCGCCAGAGAAAAAAACAAGAAAACATTTGAAATCCCTAAGCCAGTAGCTGGATTTCAAAATAGTATTACATAGATATTTCTTTAAATAACCATCTACCGAAATTGTTCAAACCGTTCCGCTCTGCTGTGCAAGATGGCAGCCACTACTAAAAAATGAAATGTGTTTAAAACACATCTCTTTCTACACAGCTAGCACAATTAGAAAGTATTTTCAGAATATTGTTCCCAAGCATACCTTCTATCAAAATTGTTTGAGCTTAAAAAAAAGATTAACAAACAATAACGACATGATTCAAACCCTTCTGCTCCGCTGCACAAGTTTTCTGTTTAAAACTTGCCGTGTCAGGTGGGCGATATTTTGATAAAATCGAGGTTTTAATTTTTGTAAATTTGGTAATCTCATTAGCCTATTTAAAAACTGTTTATAAATGTTTGAGAACCAAAAGGTGAAAATTAACTGAATGAGAAGTAAAACGATTAAGCCTCCATATAATTGTACAGACTCCGGGAGCACAACAGCAACTACAACTAACCCAACAAGTAGTAGTGATATAATGGCTGAATCAGTTACTAGCATGTCGACAACCACACAAAGTAACGGTAAGGCTTGTTTTCAACTTTAAGGGTAGTACATTATGATGCATGATAATTACCTATTGCAATACTTTCATATGGATTTCGATTTGAAATTCAAATATTGTAGACAATTAAAAGGACAATACGAGAGATATTCGTAGACATTTGCTATAAGATAGATACTATCGAAAATTTATATAGAACAAAATACACCAGAATGCTCATAAATATGTTTTTCTCTCGTGGGTAAAAACTACATATCATATTTATATTAATATTCTAAATGTGTTTGTGCTATCATTTAAATGACATTCCGACCACACCATTTTGATGTGACCCACTTTCGGATTTGTAAATATCCCGAGTACATATGAGCCACGTCCAGCAATATTTACTTTTATTATAAGTTCGTCTGTTTTTCGAAGAAAAAATGTCGGACTATCGTAAAACCCTGCGTTGTCTGCGTCGTCACAAAACTTTAAACTCAAAATCCATGTTCCTATGAACAGAACGCATGTCTGTAACAATTCACATAGCTCTGGCTTAAATGATTATTCAGTTATGCCCCTTTTTTCGACTTAGAAAAATATAGACAAGCGGTGGCGTTCGCTTCGCGGCGCTTTTGTTTCATATTTGTCAACTGATCACTAGCGTTAGTCAGTGCATACGTACATTCTCACAAGCCTCTGCGCAGTCAGCGATTATAATTATGTATACATGTAAGTAGACCGACATTATAATTATGACAAAATACTTGACGTGTATCCCCTCTAGTGTTACAATGTTGCCAAACCAAGGAGGCAATAAATCTGCAGCAGACGAGTTAGAAAACATTTGGTCAAACATATGAAATATTTCTGTAAAGAAAGAAGAATTAATGAAAAAAAGTTGAAAACATTGTGGCAAAACGAGCAATTGGTCACTATGATCACTTTTTCCTTTTGCCACAATGTTTTCAAAAGTCGTTTGCTGCAGAGGCGCCTGTATATGGGATATTGGTTAAATACATACTTGTAATAGACTCATTTTATCATTCCAGTTGGTGTATTTGTCGGTGTTCCAGTAGCGATTCTAGTTCTTATTGGTATTATTTGCGCTGTCATTTTGCTGTGGAGAAGAAGGTACATTGTTATCTTTTATTATAAACCTGCATATTTTCCTTAAATACATGCAGATGGTCATGCGAAGATCAAACACGACGAAATGCAGCATTTGAAAACGGTACCTAATATGGTAATGGTACGTCACTGAATATGATGTGACGTTATTTACATAAGCTTTTATGCCATTCAAAACGTGGTAGTTGGGCGTGGTTGACACGCCAAACATAAATTATATTTTATGTGTAAATTATGTTATTTCTTTTTTAGAAATTTGTATTTTTTTCTTTATTCTGTCTATAAAGTTAAACATGGTTTATAATAAAAGTAAAATTATGTTCCAGTAGCGAAACAGGTTTAAGTCTTGTCTACTCGGGGCGTGGACAATCTGACATGTCAATTGACCACGCCCGATGTAGACCAATACTAAATCAATTATACATACTGCAACATGATATTCCCTATAACTAACATATATGTATAATCTTACGTAAACTAGCTTTAACCTAAATAGCACAGTCTCTTTGAATAGGCAGACAAGTGACGCATATCTCATCCAAAATTACATTACATCTAGTGAATTAACGACGACAATGGCAAATAAAAATAAAAGTAAAACTTTAAATGAAAATATAATCAGTTTCAAGTTCTTTATTCTAATAGCAAATCTATTTGATAAGTGTCCGCTTTGAGATATCTCACTTCAAATAACATTATAACAAAGTCTTAACTTTACAAGTCCTTGTTTTCTTAATATAGGAAGCAATCGAAGGACGCAGCTGCCTCTTCGAAAACGCACCACAACGGTGCCTATATTGGCGACTCCTCTAGAATAATTCTGGGTAACATAGTGTCTGATAAGAGAGAAGTTGATCCGCAAACAACAAGTTTACAGCAAAATGTGTACGACTACATCAGTGACGTACGTGCTGATGATAACCACCAGACCGCGAACTTAAATACCTTCGTCGTTATAGAAGATGTTAGGTGTGACAATCAAACCCCTGGCGTCACGGAAACAGCGGTCACTAGTGAAAACCATGGCGACCATACATACGTTGTACTTGAAAAGGCAGAACAACAACCTCATTACACAGACACGCCCTCGATACACCCGGCACATGAGGACGCAACAAACAATTCTGTCAACCACGTATACAATACCGCTGGATACTCTGCATTGAACAGCGACAAGGGCGTTTACGATCATATCGGAGGGGATAAAGGTCGGTCAGGAGAAGACACGAGCCACTACGATACAACCACTTCTGATAAACAAACTGACGGAACGTATGATACAACCTCCCCTACTAAACAATATGACGAAGCGTATGATACAACATCCACTGCTAAACAGACTGAAGATACGTATAATACAACTACCCATACTAAACAAACTGACGAAACGTACAATACAATAACGAATCCAACAATCAGTAAACACAACACAGATGGCGTTTATAGTGTTGCCGACCACAACGGCGGTAATCTGTATTCTCAAGTTAATAATGGCCGGAAAACTGACAAATGAGTGATGTTACGAAAGTGTTCGTTGTACTTCTGCCTGTTGCCTGCCAGTTTCTCGTTCCGGTCAATAACGTTCTTGTACTAACTATTAAAGGTTTTATACTTATCATATATATCTGGGTAATTCACGGCTAGATTGTTTTGGGTGACATATCTTTATTCTTTTTCCATATGAGCAACTTTTGAAAATCTGGAATCGACGGAATTTGAAAGAATACATAGGAAGAAATTGCTCAAAACGAATGCTTTTCTTATTGTCTCATTACTTTCTATATTTCTCATTACTTTCTAATGTTCCAATTACTTTATGTTTTTTTGATTATTTTATGTAGTTTAAAAAAAAAAAGTACAAGCTGTTATGTTCTTGTTTTACTATTTGTCTTAAGACATTTTCAGCATAAAAAGTTAAATGATCATGAACCACTTGTGTTATTAACATGCCATACCAATGGAGTGCAAAGACTATTTGAACATGTTTTGTTTGATTTGTGTTACAAGCCGCTTTCAACAGTATTACAGTTATATCACGGCGTGTCCTGAGTAACTTTACATTACTACCGGTATTATTTATCCTGTCACCGACTGCATCAGTCGTTATGCTATCCCAACAACCATTAGCGCCACCAAGGAGGATAACCATAACGTACTACAATTTGTCTTTGATATGAACTGACCGGGAATCGAACCCTGATCTCTCGCTCTCAATGCGAATGTTCTAACGATTACACCACTGAGATGACAATGCAATATGCACACAAACGGGTACCATCATTTGACATCATCTCATTTGATTATACCGATGTATTATAATGTGCAATACACATATAAGCTACAGATGTTTTCGTCACTTTTGTAGTTGCGTAAGGGAAATTAGATCTAATCGTATTTTAAACCTGTCGCAATGTTGTCAAGTTTATAAATGTTGTAAGCTGCCACGATAATTCCCTATAAAATAATAGAGCTTACGTAATACACAAGAGGGCCAAGATGGCCTCAAATCGATCACCCGAGTGATAGTATAGTTACAAATGTGTAACTGCTAATATAGGGGAAAAGAGTGGGAATAAAACTGCATGTAGTTGATACTGTAAATAAAACAGCTAATCGGTAAAGGACATTGGAAAAGTTGCATTTAATCATTCAACAATTTGAAAGAGGACCATCAAAAGAACATTAATGTGAAGTTTGGTTGATAAGGTTTAGGAGGGAATGCTGTTTGAAGCTAAACGTTCATTTCACCCTCTTTCTAATGCTGCCTGCCGGCTATCTTTCTCCCACCAATCAATGTAGCTTGAACAAATTATGAATATGGTCACTACTGCTAATTTCTGCTAAATAATCTTGAAATCAGACGATAACTTTAATACGAATGTAATTATAAAGTTTTGTATTTTTTCCTTCTTTTCTGATGCCTCCAGGCCGCCATATTTTATAACAAATCAATATGGTTCACATATTTTATGTAGAGAAAAAGAGTCCGTCAAGAAATATTCCTACTAAATTATCTTGGAATCAGACAAGTGGTTTCAGAGCAAAAGCATTTTAAAGTTAGGGCCTTTTCTTCCTTTCTGATTACACAGCAACCAACATTTTTAATTATATTTATATATTGGAACAGTTTTTGAAAGAAGACTACATACAAAACATTCATATGAAACTTGATTGAAATTGGTCCAGTGGATTAGGAGGAGATGTCATTCAAAGTTTAATGTCAATATGGCTTGGAAAAAATCCGAAAAGGGTCACTGACGGATTATTTCTGCTAAATTATCTTGAAATCAGAAAAGCACTTTCATGGAAATGGAATTTTATAATTTTGTCGTTTTGCCCCTTTCTGATGAACCCTGGCTGCCACGTTTTTCAGTCAATCAATAAGGCTTGAACAATTGTTTAACGAAGGAAGAAATTTTTTACAGATTTGGCAATTTCCATCTTTTCTTATGCCGCAGCAACCAAAAGTCTCCATAGCTTTTAAACGGTTGAACATTTTTGAAGGAGTACCTCCGTAGGAACATTTCTGTGAATTCTGGTTGAAATTGGTACAGTGGTTTAGGACGAGGTGTCGTTTAAAACTAAAAGTTATAACGACGGACGACGTCGACGGACGACGGTTGCCAGGCAGAGAGTTATCAGACGTAATCACTTTGAGCCTTTGGCAATTTTTCATTTCGTTCATATTAAGTGAAGTTGGTACGATTTGTGATTCATAGTAAGCGCCGTGTCGTTCACAATTTGTCATACACACGTTTAGAACAGTTCACTGAAGTGACTGACAAAGCGCAAAGTATTTGCAACCCAATCGTGAATCCCACTAATTATTGAGATATGAGAATGGACGACTGTGCAGAGATGTAAACACTTAACTAGGAGTGTGCCTGTGCATACGCACTAGCGCACAATTGGTTTGAAAAATTCTAGAATTTAAAATCGCTAAAAATGCATCAAAAATAAAGCCTCACTAGGGTATGGTTTCTAGGAATTCTTACAGAACTTCAAAAGTCCACAGTTCTGTTAATGTCAATATGATCAAGATTTTAAATTAAGATAATTAAAAGTAATTGACTTTGCATCCCTTCATAGATTTTACGCGATTGCTTGATTGCTTTGTTTTGTAACTACATTAATATGACGTCTGGTTGCACTGTTTTTTATCCTCCTTACAATGACGTTTTTGTCCTCAAAGTTGGACTTGCAGACAACAATGACACTATGAGGCAGCACACCTCCAAGTGGGCCACTGTCAGCCAAATCATTTTTCCAAGCAGGTATCAATATATATATATATATGTTTATATGTATAAGTTTATAATATCTGACTGTGAGCGAAGTCATATATGTAAATACTGACTACTATTCGGTTATGATGTTATGCCCATAGCCTATATAGACATTACTGATCATGAAGCTGTGTTGATGTTAAAGAAAATGCGTTCTTTAAATCACAGTTGTCGATTGAAATGTATCTTATAATATTAGAAGATGCATTCAATCAGAAATATATTTTTATCCAAGGGTATGGGTTTCAAACCAAGGGAGGGAACTGTTACAATGTAGCAATCATGTGCAAAGTGAATAATCTTTCTTTGATAGGCATATATCTCTCGAATTACAGCGTCAAACGAGTTATAGGTTTAACAACAGCAGAGAATAAAATGTTCCATTGATTGTAAAGTTTGGCAAATATTTCAATTACACATTTATGATTAATAAAATAGATTATTTTACATTAAAATTCTGTATCTGAAAATACGTACATTTTAAAATCTGTACGACAAGCTAACATTTGAATATTGATGTATCTACGCATTCGTTTTCATCTGATTGTAATGTCGGAAACATTGAAAGAAAACTCATGAAGCATAAGCCAGGCTTTTCTTTCGATTTTCGTTTTATTTCTGGGGTTTTCCGGTTTTTTTCTTGGAGGCTACTCATATTGGCTGCATAATGGTCTGACACTGCCTTAACGAGTTACTTATGTCTTCGGTATGTCGCGGTTAGTATTTGTACTCACGACCTCACATGCAACGCTCTAAAGGCTAAGCTATCGATACTTGTCAATGTGGTTTAAAACGCTTCATGGAAAGCAGCCAGGTATGTACAACAACTTTACAAAAAAAAATATTTAAACGGAATGTTAAGTTGTTGGTATGAAGTTAATTAGAAAATAATATAATATATAAAAACTAAATAAGTTATCAGACGTTTGTTGATTAAACAATTTGCAATTATATATTAAATATTTCTTCTTCTTTTTTTGTATTGTTTAAGACGTTTTATTTAAAAGTGTTATATCATAAAAAGATAGAACATGAAGTAAAATAAAATACCAATGGTGTGTTGTTATTAACAACATACATTATTCGATGGTCTAGTGGTTACTGTGCCAAATCTCACATCTAATAGGTTTTGAGTTCAAGCCCCACCGGGAAAACGTCCTTATACCATCCCAAAGTTGGCACCAGTACTTGTTTCTATAGGAAACAGACTCGCGAGTATTTATATCAGCTTTTAGCTGTCTTCACAACCAAACTGTATTAAATTAGTCAACTATAAACTTATTGCATTTCTTTCGACTACAATTCAAAACTGATCGATATTTATAGTATATGATGTTATCTAAAATTATAAATAGCTCATACGAGCAGTCCACAAGTTATTCCATTAAGGATTATATCTTTATGAACCGTCCCGCGAGAAAACCAACATTGTGGACTCTGCGTAATGTATCGACCCGGATCAGAATACGCATGCCGCGCAGGCTAACTCGGACAGTCACTGTTCGCCTCTTGTGAATTTTCTGTTTCATGAGTCATTAAGATGTACCTCTATACCCTTGAGACGGAATGTGTTGGCCGGGATGAACCTGTGCGGACCGCTTAGGCTGATCCGGGTCGATGCTTTACGCAATGTTGGTTTTATCGCGGGACGGCTCATATGATGTAATCCAATATGGAATAACTAGTTGACAGCTCGTATGAGCTTTTTGGTTCGATATATTACGCAGAGGGCATAACATTGGTTTTCTCGTGGGACGGCTAATATTTAGTTATTTGTATGTTTTCTGCATTACATCGAGATTATCAAATTGGATTACCAAAGCTTATCAGTAATCAACCAATTTTGATAAATTGATGTGTAACATTCGTTTATATCCATTTTCAAGTAAATAAACAAAATCTGTTTTCGAATACCGTGGTCAATGCACCATTACCTGTGTCTACGGTAAAATATGTACCCCAATTGTTTTATCACTGAGTCGTGTATGCAAACTATCTTGGTAAACCCTAAGGGTAAAGTCCAAGACTCGGATACGATTCATTTTGACGTCGCTTTCCACAGTTTTTTCAGTTTCACCACGGCGTTACCTACATAATATATCCGGTGCAACTGGTCAGTTTATCATCCTACTAGTAGATCAGTCGTGATGCTATCCCCGCAATTCTGGGACTAAAGTGGTGAAATCGCCACTACCATCTTTATCTAAAGTATTCGATAACACTTGACAATGAATCGAACCCTGGTCTCCTGTTCAGGAGATGGACCGTTCTAACCACGACACCAATGAGGCAGTCCACACTGTACGTCATTTACATATATTTGACTATCTCAACCATGACGCCATACGATGTGTAAGTCTTATCGCTTTACCTGATATGTCTATTATAGCCTAATTCGAAATGAAAACGTTGTAGGAGAACTAATGATAATCTGGAAATTATCAAGTATGACATAAATAAGATAAAGAACATTGTTGGAACAGTACAACATAGCTCACAATGAAAACGTTTTTCTCAGAAGGTTTGTGTGTTTTAGTTTTATCAAAAGCAGTCTGTTGTAAAGACTTTACAGTAAAGATTTACTTAGTTATGGAAAAGGATATTGCACTTTAGTTAGCGATTAACCTAATGGTGCATATCTTAATTAATGGATACACGAATTTGGTAGAGGAGAAACATTTTGTTTCACGCAAAAAGGTATTCACATAAACAATGCATATATGAAAGTATATGAAAAAGAGTGTTTGCAGATTCAGGCAAACGCCTCAATTTCTGTGTAAGTGTTTTCTGGACATGGCTGAGGTTTTGACAAATAGCTTGGATTGTATAATCACCATGACAAAATGGTTGCACAATTGTTTTAATGAAAACAATTTTTCTAAAACCTTTTTTTTCCTGCCGAGAATGTTGTCCTCTTTAAGAAGAAATATTACAATATGGGCTGCGTCTAGCTCTTTCAGACTAAGCATCAATCAAAGTTCCATTTTGTGTAAAACTTCTCTATCAATTTATCAAAATGTAGGTGTAAAGTAAAGTGTCTGATGAGACCGTATGGATGCACGTGCTCGTTCCGAATTTCAAATGTTCGAACATGCAACAAGACCTCAACTTTCATGACGCGGCTCATATACCTTCTCAGTTTTACTCCGGCTTATTACACATACCCATACTAACGACACTTTAAACGTCAACCAATTATATCGCCTTACTTCGAACACTTCTCAATTGGAAACACATGCATTAAACTGAAGAAAAACAACTCTTGTCGAAGGAAAGTATACTAAATGAGTCTGAGAGAAAAAGAGATATACGTAATTTATAACAACTTTCCTTTTATAATTAGCATGAAGTGTATATTGGTGCGCTAACCCTTTCCCTTATATATACTTCGAACTCTTCCAAATTGGAAACACCTGCATTAAAGAGAAAGAAATAATTCTTGTCGAAAGGAAATATAGTTGAAAGACATACTAAATTAGTCTGCGAGAAAAAGAGATATACGCAATTTATAACAACTTTCCTTACATGCTTATTTTATAATTAGCATGAAGTCTTAAAAAAGCATGTATATTGGTGAGGTAAAGCCATTTACGTACACCGCTGCATCATATGAGCCATCCCGCGAGAAAACCAACATTGTGGACTCTGCGTAAAGTATTTACTCAGATCAGCCTGCACGGACTGTTAGCGCATGCTAACCCGGACAGACACTTTTCGCCTCCAGTGGATTGTTTGTTTCAGGAAACATTACTCTATAACTCTATACCCCTGGGAAGGAATGTGTCGACCCGGATTAGCCTGTGCGGACTGCGCAGGCTGAGCTGGTTCGATACATTACGCAGAGGCCACAATGTTTGTTTTCTCGTTGGACGGCATTATTGTCCTGTTTACGTTATGTGATGACAATCAAACTACTAAGACTTTATTTTCCGTGCAATCCAAACTTCGTCTTCATCAATAAAGTTGTATCTTTTATTCGTTTGATCATCAGGTTACATTCTTTTTGCAGATAAGAATAGAAATTTGGATCAATTTGATAAAACGTTTTCAAAGGTTAAGCATTGTATGAATGAAACAAATGAAGAAACGAAGAACGAAATAAGATACTCCCCACCCGAATGAGGAAGTTAAAAGGAGCACTTAAAGGAAGTTAACAGTCTTTATATATCAATTATAATCACCCTTTATCTCTTTCGCCTTGTTAGAAATATTGTTGACACGGTATTTATTTCTTAGACTATGATTGAAATGAGTACATTTTAAAGCTTAAGTAAATGTAATACTTTGACATATTTTTAACATATTAATAACAGTTCCATCGATATAAATCGAAATTGATTACATTAAAGTATTTGTGTAAACTTGTTTATAGGTACATTTTGTATCACCGAGAATGGTTTTATACGGGTCGTGCGCTGGTGTTAACTAACGTACTAAGATATTGAATTGTAGATGTAAACCTGTTTTCATTGTTTCATTGAGTATGGAAATTTACAATTTGTAATGATAAGACAGCCACGGATTGACAAACTATGAGGAGTTGTTGGATCTTAAGTATTGTGAGCTGGTACGCCGTTGCAGGTATATAAACATCTTATTTTTGTTATTTTTCCCTGAAAGCATAACTGTTTCAAAATAACAAATTGTTTCTTTATATTAAGTTTCCTTCACACATCTACTCAGCAGATAACTAAGGATATATTGTATCTCCACTAAATGGTTTATTGAGTTAACATGATCCACACTCACTATATGACACCCACAAGAAAACCAACATTATGGTCTCTGCGTAAAGTATCGACCCGGATCAGCCTAAGCATGCCACGTAGGCTAACCAAGACAGTTACTTTTCGCCTCCTGTATATTTTCTGTTTCAGGAATCACAAGAGAAAGTTGATGCAAGGCATCAATGTCGCCGGAAAAGACTGCATTGATTTATTTATGTATTCTTGACTTTCCTTAGTCTATTCAAACATTTGGTTATAAATTTTATATTCATACCTATACATTAGGGTATCTATAAAAAATTAACGAAATGTGTACACATTTATCTTGGCTTAAATTTAATTTTGCTGTTGTTACTTATTTAAATAATAGTATTCATTCATATAATTTCAATGTTTGTCAATCTTATTCGAATCACAAGGTAAGTATCCTGGTATTGCTTTAAAGGGAGGTAATTTGAAGAAAACAAAAGTCTTCAAAAGGAGAAATATATCAGCATTACCGTCTACAGTTTAAATTGTTCTATTGTTTGTGGATTTAAAAATGTTCTTTTTTTCTTATTTCTGCATGTACAACGAAATATTGCGGCTTCTCTTTAACGCTTTGCGTCAAACATTCGTCTTGTACTTGTCTAAAATAAAATAATATCACTCGCTTTTTCATATCGAAATACGCATGCGCGAAAATCGATGTTAAAGGTCACGAAACTACACAACAGAATAGGGTCTATATTTAGCTTAGAAACAGTTCCTACTTTAGATATTCATGGATTAACATTATTAAATGAATTCTACACAAATCAAGACATCTCTTTGAACATGAAAACAACATTTAGTAAGTTAAAATTGCTATTAAAATGAGAATCCGAAATTGACCTCAATGATGACACATAAGAGTCTGCATTAGGGGGTGTTGGTTCACGTCTTGAAGGGACCACTTTTGTCTTCGTAAATAAGACAAAAAACTTAAATGCGAGTGAAATAAAAAAAACTGCAAACATTAAAAAATCGGAATATTTATTTCATTTTAGATGTGTCATTTATTAGTGTTCGTAAACAACCACAATTGTAATATGTTCAAATCATCTAGATTTGTTTCTTTCTAATAATAAGCCGCCCTCCCATGTGATTTCCGAAAAGCTATTAAAAATAGAAGTCGCGGGCTTCTGCCCGGCGACTAATAACTCTATACCTCTATCCACCTAAGACGGAATGTGTCTGCCCGGATTAGCGTGCGCGGACTGCGCAGGGTGATCTGAATCTGGATCTGGATCTGGATCGATATATTACGCAGACCAAAATGTTGATTTTCTCGTGGGACGGGTCATATTCGCTTAAGAAATATATAGAGAATATTATGTCCCTGACTTAAGTTATAAACTTTATCTGACGAGGTTAGAAGAATTGATAATTGTCGAGCCTTTGTCGAGACAGTTATCATTTCCCCCAGCCGAGTCAGATAAAGTTTATGTCGAAAGTCAGGGACGTAATATTCTATTTATCTTTCAAGCAAAATTAGGTTTTCAGGTAAATCTACATACATTTCAACTAGTTTCAAAAGCCCATTCATAAATGACTCCACCTAAATAGAATGACATCACGCGCGTGCATAAATACTTGCCGAATAACATTGTGAACGCACGACATACGCAAGCTAAAGAGTTCCTACTTTAACTCCATATTTCTCGATTATTACGTCTTAATTTGTATATATGGTGTGACAAAATACCTTTACACGGCAATATTAACTCGAACATATTCTTAGTAGATGTGTAAGTATTGCGAATTGGCCGTCGCTTCAGTACACGCAATATGTCATATTCTTAGTAGAAGTGTAAGTATTTCGTCGCTTCAGTACACACAATAGGTCATCATGTATCTCAACCGCCGTGTTTTGAAAATGAATAGTTGTGTTGGATCTAAAAGTCGTTGTTTTAAGTTAGTTTAGGCTATTGAAGATCAAGTAAACTTCAAAGTTCAAATACAGAATACTATATACTAGACAATTGTGATGCGTAGACGTCGTTTAGATTGGAGATGTTCATTTTTGGAAAAGGATACCGTCACAGTTTTGGGTAGACATGTCGAAGACACATTACGAAACTTTTAGTTTTAAGGATCATCATAAACACTAGCTGTACGCAAATGATAAAGTCATATAACATGAATAAATATTTTCTGGATATCTAGATGTAACGCATAATGATATTCTGTCGAAACTGTTGTATGAAAGAGTAATCCATTGGTAGATGAGGCTGTTCATGAACCCTTTCTCGTGGTAGAAAACAGACTGACGATAGAACTTCAACATTTAATGTTTATCGTGAAGGCATTTAAGTGTAAACATAGCTATGCTTCTCATTATAGGACATATCTCGCTTCAGATTGTATTTAACAAGGTTACCTATGAACTGATCATGAGAGAATAAACAGGTCTATGTATGCTACATCATTGCGACATACGTCATTTGCCTTCCACCAATGGGCTAAGTCTATGTGGAAAAGCAGCCAGTTGCTTGGGAAGATTGTTGTGTGGAGTGCTGGTGTGAGAAAACCAGGTAACACATGAGTAGGTGAACTGGCCGCCTTGATATGACTGAGAAATTGTTAAAAACGGCGTTAAACCCAAATCAATCAATCAATGATACATTTTCAACGAAGAAAGACAGTTCATGAAGTAAGACTGAAAATGCAGATTCCTTGTAATTTATATGACGATATTATTTTCGATTTGTATTGGCATTATTAAAATATGTTGAAATGTAATTAAAACAATAATAACTTTATTTCTGCTTTTTATTTGTGTTTGTTGATTGCTTTGACTGCTATACTATCAACATAATTGAGCCGTTCCACGACTCTGGGTAATGTATCGACCCAGATCAGCCTGCGCAGGATAATCCGTTCAGACACATTCCGTCTCAGGGGGATAGAGGTATTGAGTAATGATTCCTGAAACAGAAAATCCACAAGATGCGAAACGTGTCTGTCCGGGTTATTCTGATCTGAGGCTGATCCGGGTCGATACTTTTCGCAGTCAACAATTTTGGTTTTCTGGTGCGATTACGTCATTTCTAAAAATAAGTATACTGATAAACATAACAGTTTATCATACCAGTAGACATGTAAACACAACGTTTATCATACCAGTGTTATATATCTCATAATCTGCTCATTGCATGATAAACCATGTTACCAGAGACTGTGACACCATATCAAAGTCTATAGGGATATCATTTTTAATGACCGCTTCTTTTTCAAACATCGTTGGGGGAAAATGTGTTTGTGTGGTGTTTAACGCCGCTTTCAACACTTTCAGTTATATCAAGGCGTTTCCTGGGAAACCAGTATTACTGGTTTGTTGATCCTGACACCAGCTAGTCAGTCGCAATACTTACCACACAACGCTGAGCGACAACGAGGGAAAGCCATTACTACCATTTGGTATGAACGGGCCGGGAATCTCATCCTCAACCATCCCCGCACTCAAAGCGGTCGATCTTACCACTACCCATTGAGGCGGTTAACGGGGAAAAGCATGTTGTATACTTTTCTATAATCATATGTGGAACACATGGGCACATTATTTATTTATATTATAACTCTTAGTGTCATTGTTAACAAAATCAAGTGTTCGTAACAGAATAGTTTCAATAATTTTTTTTTTTTAAATTCGTCTTTTACGATAACTATTAAAGATTGACTATACACCATTTGTCAGCTCTTTAAAAACTATTGTAGATTGACTAAACACCAGTTGTCAGCTCTTTCATAACTATTGTAGATTGACTATGAACCAGTTGTCAGCTCTTTCATAACTATTGTAGATTAATAACCAGTTGTCAGCTCCTTCATAACTATTGTATATTTGACTATGAACCAGTTGTCAGCTCTGTTTTATATTCGTCTTTTACGATAACTATTGTAGATTGACTATACACCAGTTGTCAGCTCTTTAAAAACTATTGTAGATTGACTAAACACCAGTTGTCAGCTCTTTCATAACTATTGTAGATTGACTATGAACCAGTTGTCAGCTCTTTCATAACTATTGTAGATTAATAACGAGTTATCAGCTCGTTCATAACTAGTGTAGATTTGACTATGAACCAGTTGTCAGCTCTTTCATAACTATTGTAGATTTGACTATGAACCAGTTGTCAGCTCTTTAATAACTATTGTAGATTGACTAAACACCAGTTGTCAGCTCTTTAAAAACTATTGTAGATTGACTAAACACCAGTTGTCAGCTCTTTCATAACTTTTGTAGATTGACTATGAACCAGTTGTCAGCTCTTTCATAACTATTGTAGATTAATAACCAGTTGTCAGCTCCTTCATAACTATTGTAGATTTGACTATGAACCAGTTGTCAGCTCTTTTTTATATTCGTCTTTTACGATAACTATTGTAGATTGACTATACACCAGTTGTCAGCTCTTTAAAAACTATTGTAGATTGACTAAACACCAGTTGTCAGCTCTTTCATAACTATTGTAGATTGACTATGAACCAGTTGTCAGCTCTTTCATAACTATTGTAGATTAATAACCAGTTGTCAGCTCGTTCATAACTATTGTAGATTTGACTATGAACCAGTTGTCAGCTCTTTCATAACTATTGTAGATTTGACTATGAACCAGTTGTCAGCTCTTTAATAACTATTGAAGATTGACTATGAAACAGTTGTCAGCTCTTTCATAACTATTGTAGATTGACTATGAACCAGTTGTCAGCTCTTTTATAACTATTGTAGATTGACTATGAACGAGTTATCAACTCTTTCATAACTATTGTAGATTGTAGATTCCTGGAGCACCGCATATACATATGAAAAAACTTATTTAATGAGGTTCCTACACTGTTTATTAATACTTGGTTACAAATAATCAATGCTTCGGAGCTGTGTACATTACTGAATTCCTTAGTACATGTGTTAAACGTTTATAAATATTTTAATGTTTTGGAAATATGAACCATCTGAAAAATTGGTCAAGCATGTATAATATTGCTCCTTACACATAGGAAATGTTATATGTTGATCAACACTTTTCCACTGTTGAGCAATTTAAACCTAAATTGTATTTAACGCTTTAGTTGAATGATATCTAAACAGTTGTGAGGGTTTTGTGTTGAAGAACGGGATTATGAATAATGACAGTTGATCCCCTTTCACGTATGGAGGAGGGGGTTCTTGTTGCCTGGGCGAAAAATAAAGATTATTAGCATGCATACACTCTTACCAGAGTAGTAACTGTCCGTGTGTTTGTAATGAGCTCGAAATATATAACCTTTGTCAGAAAAACACACATCAGAAGTGTAGTTCCACTGGTTTGCTCTGTATTTATATTTTATCAGGCTAACACGAGGATGCAGCAAAATCCCCTTTTAGACTGACGTGGCTGGTTTCATTTTCAGTCTATTGCAGTTTTCAAGTCCAAAAAGGTACAATTTGGAAACTTAGAAGGGAATGTGTGTTGGCTACTCCTGAAATAAAATTTTCTCCGTCACAAAATACAGTACAGTTAGAAACAGATCTGTTACAAGATGGGCAAGAAGCATGGATTGGTTACGTCAAGGAATATGTGGAGTTTGAATACATAGGTACTAGTATTTGGAATTGTGTAGACATTTAACAGTATGATTGGTTTCTAAATTAAACTATTTAACACTATAGTTTACAATAAAGTGAGGATAAATATATGAGTATTGGCTAGATGTTAATTTGATCAGATTACTATTGATCCAGACAAACAGTAGTATAGTAGTTATATGTTCGCTTAAAAGCAAATCTGATTTCCATTACACATATTTATTTAATTCCCATATAAATGATTTTTGATGATATTATATATATTAATTTAATAATGTCTTATAACATGGAAATCATGCCTCAACTCTTTAACTGCCGAATTTCACAAAGTCGACTCTTCCATGTTGAAAATTGGACCACCCAATGTTTCGTCCTAACAGTCGAAGTGGCAAACGATACAAATACAGGAGAGTGAGCTCGTCACGAGCTGTCTCACCTGAATCTGCATTGTTTGCAAAAGGCTTTGATTGCCATTGACAGCGAAAGAGTAAAATAATCTTCCCATTAAAACATCATATGGTATGGTCAGTGGTAAACGATTTAAGCGGAAAAGGTAACTTAAATGTTTATTCTTCCATTTGACGCATCTGCATCAGAACACATGCGTGAGCAATTACGCTTTGTGTCTCATTCTTTTCTAAGATTATACAATTATTCATAGTTTCCGTATTTATCACCGAACTATTTTGAACTCGTCTGCTGTAGATCTGTCCTATTTGGGAATGATTTAGTGAGAATTCACACAAGGATGATTACATCAACATAATTAATATACATAGAAACAATAAAGATTGCCAAAAAAGAGGTTAGGTGCATTAACCACATTAGCTGTGATTTCATTCTTCAACTAATGTTGGGCGATATCTGAAAGAAACCATGTGAGTTTTTTTTTTATTAAATTTGAGCAAAGGAATCGTACCAAAATATAGTTATATCTAATTGAATTAACCTGATGTCCAGTGTTTACGTCAAATAGAAAATACATACGTAATATTTCTTTTATCATATGTACCTACAATCTATGAAGAGCGAAATAAGAAAGAAATATACAGTTTCAATTTATTTTTTATTTGTATGAAAAGATGATTAGAGGATGAATATTTACTACAATACTTAGGCCACGCCCCTAGAAAGTATTATAATACGTAGGTCCCGCCCAATAACATCATCAAATTAAATGTTCATTAATTTGTTGGAGAAAATGACAACACAATCTTTATTTGCGGGTTTTTATTAAATTTGACGCTAGGTTTTCATAAAAAACATAAAATAGAAACGATTTTCCTAAACAGTATTGGTTGTCTGCACATTTTACTACGAAACGCCGATTCAAAACGGGAACCACGCTAAAAATACACATGTGCAAGTAGTTTAAACTGCATGTTGTATAAGAATTGAATCACTATAAAACTAATATGTTATCTCAAAACATGGAAACATTGCAAAACACGATAATGTGAAAATACTGACAAATTCTATGTTTTTGTTTCATTCATTTAACCTGAAGGTTGCGTAAACCTGACTAGTTTACAAGGTGTGAATATCACGCAGAAGTACATTAAGACGTCTCAAGACACAGGCCAGTGTTATTCCGCTTGTAAAGGATATCCAATTTTCGGACTAAACGCAGAGGTAAGGAGTTTTTTCTCGTTAGCAATCAATGAAACCAGTTTTAACATTAAATGAGCCTGTCCATGCAACCTGGTGCAAGTTGGCATTTCTGAAAAGTATTAGTTGAGATCCGCCTGTGTGGACCTGTGCTGTTCGCAATAGAACAAGTAACACTTTATTGCATGCACATGCTCTGATAGTTAATTCTAACTTTCTGTAAAGAGGCAGATTTCATTTCCATATAAACATATGCTTAAAATCGGTTATAGCGGCTCATCCTGCAAATTGGACCATGCGGACAAGAAGTGATAAAGATAGACAAATAACACAACTGTGAGTATAGTGTTCTGCCTTTGCTTTTATATGTATACAATTCTCTTCGCCAGTGTATGTTCGACTTATGTGCAATAGTTCGGATACTAAGACTCGCATTTGTACTTTTGACAAATTTTAAAACATTCCGTCTACGAATTCAAAATTAAGGACCGATTTAGTCGAAAACGTTGAAATAGTAACAAGATTCCTATTTATACAAATCGAAAATGAAGTGAAATTGCGATAAAGAATACATACACAATCGTTTGAGTTATCGACATGCTCGAATAATACCTCTATTTATGCGTAATCCATTGGTGTAATTTCAGATTTCATAATTCATTTACATTTAAATGTTTATTATGAGAAGCAACCGAGTGTTAAAATGAAATAAAAACAGCACAACAATTCTGATTGATCTTCTATGCAATCAGAACTACTGTTACACTGATTTCAAATGACATATCAGTTCAAGGTTTGTGTTCGAATTAACACATGTTCTAGTTATCGCGAGTCCACTTTTAACGAAATACATGTACTTACATCGAACCTTTTTTTTTTGAAAGCCAGAATAATTTTGCGCTATTGTAAGGTTCCATAGTTTGAATTGGCAATCTATCAATATCACTGACATACTATCCATATTAAGGAGAACAGATACGTTTTCATGTAAAGGTATAATGTCAAATATATAAAACTCATGACGAAATACTTCGTTTATCTTTTTTATAGATAGGAGAAAGTTCTTGCCGATGTTTACCTGATGCACTTCTAGAAAATGGTATAAATCTAAAGCAGAAAACTTGTGCCACTTTGTGTGAAGATAAACAATTTCTGTGTGGAAGTATGACATCAATGTCACTCTATAATAGAGGTACTTATCCGAAGTTCCTGATTCTTCGTGATTATTCTAATCGTGTAATACTTAAGTGAATTGAACTGACAGTTGAAAGCATTTTATCAGTGTTCAAAGAAAGCATACGGTATCTTATATAATCAATGGGATTCACGAGAATTTAGAACGAACACAAATGGTCTAACATACCCTTTAAGGCCAGAATTCGCGCAACATAGATAATACAGAAGACAAAATTTACTATCTACTACAATGTCAACACTTTAAAAGTATTCGGAAACAATATTACTACTATGCAATACCAAATATGTACAAACTAAGTAAATAATTGAATATTCCAAATTGAAAAGAAAAAATGAAACATTTAAACACAATTTGTGAAAGGATTATGAAACAGTTAAACTAGCTACGAATTATTAAATCAATATTTGTGTATGTATATAAATTATCCCCTAACAGTTCCATAAGCCCTTGAACAGATATAATCAAACGGACATCTTTACATTCTCTTCTTTTTTATCATTGCGATTTATGTAATTATATTCATGTAAATTAAACAATAGAGCATATGCTGTTTGCTTAATTGTAATACAAAGAGCTTATAATTAACTTCATTGCAAATGTAAGCAAATATTCGAATAAAGTAGTTAATAGGATCAATATCTATGGAATGGATATCCATGGATATCTTTAACAGTCCGAATACATTGGAATTAAATGTATTGAAGCGTTTAGACATTCATTAACTTTTCTTTAAAGTGAATATGGTTGTATATGTTATGATAAATACGAGCACGTCACTCGTAGTCGTTTATATCAATATATTATGATTTAACCACAGGTAAGCTTGGTTTAGTCGAATGTCGGCATGTAAGGATTTTAATTGTGAATATTATTTGAATGAGATATTATTTTGTGTTGTGGGATGAAATTTGATTTTAACGTAATTAATAAGTGTTTAAATTAATTGAAAATGCAATACTGTCGTTGAATTCCTTTCAAGATGTTGGCATTACAAAACTTTGTTTCGATTAAGTTATTCAAAGCTCATAATAATAACGCTAAACAATTAGTTTACTGTTATATTGTATGCATGTAAGCTTGTGTTTTAAAAGAATAAGGCACATGTGTGCAATTGGATGCCAAATTTACTCAGTGATCGTCATATACTGACTCTGATTTATTATAGTTTCAATACTATTTGGAACAAACCGCTTGTTAATATACCATATGGTTCTGTGATAGAAGGAAAATACATCTTTTCAATACTGGTACATTAAATCTTAATTTATGCATAGTTTTATGCTTCAATATGATTAATTGTTATTGATCATTTGCCTTTAAGTAACACTTATTAGAAGATATTGTTTCAGTTAGTGTAAAGGCTCCGAAATTGACAAGTAACGAACACCAATGCCTTTCATATGGCACCGTGAGTTGGTCAAGACAGTACCATTATTACTGGGCTTCGTGTGATAATCGATGGAAAGCGATGTGCATTTCAGGTATTACTATTTACAGGGTTTCAAAATTATGATTTCTTTTCCACAACCTCATACAGTTTGAAAATATTAACTTTCATAGGAACATAGGATTACCGCGTTTAAAATAATGTAATGCGTAAACTATATATATCAAACTGTTAATGTTGGTAACTTCAGGTATATATTTATGAATAACTGGATGTATTAATAAATGTTAAAGTGATTCACACGGATTTCATATGTTCTTCATTTGCTACGATCGGAATGGAAACCAAAGAAGATTAGAAAAACTTGTCTTAACATGCCACCGTCAAGAAATAGTACTTTCAAGATTATTAATTGAACATACATGGCTGACGTATTCATTAGTTATATTAACATTACATGGAGAGAATGCACCAGGGTTAATTCCCTGTGTTGTCCAATTTACTTATATATAATTGATTATACATGTATATATTGGTTTTGTGTCATGTATTGCTTACTTTTATGGTTATATTTCAGTAGTTTTTATATTTGGAGATCAGTTTCAATATACAAGTGTTAATTTATTGCAGCGCCCTATATACTGACACCAGCAGTTGATGGGTCTTAAAATCCTATTCATTAATTATTCATTTATTTAAAATCATCTCAAAAGCTTATTTGCAATGCGTATATTAATCTGAATGTCGTAACTATCATTCCTAATGCCTAAAGATCATACGGATGTTAAAAGGACTTTTAACCTCGATAATATTGACCTGATCTTGACCTTTGTATAAATGTTATCATAACGTACATGTATATGTAATTTTATAAAAGTTGTGATCTTAGGGTTAACTACAAGAATTACGCGTAATAAAATGTCTCGCCGTCATCCGCTTCGAGCATAAATATGAAGTAGGGTACTATATGTATCTTTGATCAAATATTTGAAAGCCGTAGATTATTACTTATTAAGAAAAGTAAAAAAACACCTGAAACTTAAATATTGATGTTTGACGCCGCCGCCATAACATCAACAACTTTGTCTCGCTTACGCTACTTTGTTTCGGAGAGATAACTTTTATAGAGTAGGATACTTTTCAAATAACAAAATGTATACATCTATACTGTTTGAGGACATTGATCCAAATGCATTGTTTCCAATACAACATCATTCTAATGGGCGAAATAATCAAGAATTACACTTCTCTGTCGATTTTCTTTATCTTGAATTATTATTGTATCTGAGTCACGTTTGTTTGCATTTAAAAGCGTAAAGCTATTTTATTCAATCTTGTAAGGGTATGCATTTTAAATAGTTTTAACATTTTATCAGAAACAAAATAAATTCACAAAAAATACTTTTCGAAATTATGGAAAATGATAACTCCTGCAAATATTGATTGTTAATGTAAAAAGGAAATTTCCTAAACAGTAACTAAGCCAAAATGTAAGTCACTAAGAGTTACATATACTCCAACATTATGGGAATTTATCAAAACGCGAGAACAAAATTATCAGGCATTAATAAACTAAACTATTGTTTAAATAATATTTTATTCCATTTTCAACATATAAATTCTGTCTTTGGTGTTGCTATTTTCTGTTACCTTGTCCAGTGTTAAATCAAACAAGATTTACAGGAGTAGCCATGTGTGAATTTTCTATTAAAGTAAATGTAAATGAAGTAGAAATAGGCTAGTTTACAAATGAACTGACGTTGTCAAACATACTTCAATTTTAAGAATAATAGGGAAACATTCTTACTAATGAAAGCATTATCGAAAACGATTTATATCAGTGCTATAATAAGAAACAACTATTCCAATTTTCAGATACCGAAGGAGAGGCAAATGGGGATATGAGCGCAAAATGGAGTGAAAGTATCAGGGCTTGTTTTGATATCAACAGGTATCCGATGCAATACCGAAATAATCCTCCTGCATATCACAATGTATGGATGGGTATCATACGAACACTAGCAATTACAGAATATAACGGTAAAAAGGGTCACATGTATTAAAACATGTCTGATATCATCTTAAAATTGGTCACGGTAATAAATAAATTGACAGATATGATCCGGCCGGCATGTTGTAAAAGAAATGCTAAATCATGTACATGCTCATTTACATTTTCTTGTTCTTGTTGAATCTAAATATTTATGCCTGGTCCAGGGAAGATGAGCAAATAATAGGAGAATTCGAGCAAGGAACCGATAAGCGTTCAGACCAAGGGCAGTAGGACTCGTATGTCATGAATAAAACACTTAAGAACAGATTGAATGAAAATGGGCATTTAGTAATGCCATAAAGTAGTAAACATGATTACATATATAACCAGAACAGATTGAATGAAAATGGGCATTTATTAATGCCATGAAGTAATAAACATGGTTACATATTATATAACCCAATTCAATATGAAGATTTATACATGGCATATCTGGGAGACATAACCGCGGGTAGACAAATGTGATTTTTGTAAATAATAGTATTAAGCAACCTTATTGTCCGAGACGATTCAGAGCAATGACTCCAGGCAGATATCAGAGAGGAATATGTCAGGCATAAATAAATGCAAATAACAAATACAACATGAAAGAAATATACAACATGTATACATACAGTGGATGGAGGAGGGGAGGCGGAGGTTTAGTCCGAGAAACAAAGCGTGCTTCTTTTTCCGAAAGTAAATTATAAAGATGTAGAATGAAGCATGTGATTGTCATACTATGATTTGATTGGTTGACATTAACCTAGTATATGTAAATTGAGCTATTTATAGTTATCGTGCGGGTTTAAAGGGATGCAACAATATTACCCTGAATCATTCATAAAATATTTTATGTTTTGACATAAAATACCATTTATGCCTGTTCCAGGGAAGATGATCAAGGAACCGATAAGCGTTCAGACCAAGGGCAGTAGGACTTGTATGTCATGAGTAAAGCACTTAAGAACAGATTGAATGAAAATGGGCATTTATTAATGGAATAAAGTAATAAACATGGTAACATATATAACCAGAACAGATTGAATGAAAATGGGCATTTATTAATGCCATAAAGTAATAAACATGGTTACATATATAACCCAATTCAATATGAAGATTTATACATGACATATCTGGAAGACATAAACACCACAAGCGAAGCGACGCCAAGAGACAACTGTCCTAGGATACTGAAAACAGTAATAGGTATGTACAGCAAATGAATTAATACAGAAGACAAGTTTTATACCGTTTGGTATACACAAGAAACAAAAACAATAAATGAAAGATGAAAATTGAAAAATATTAACATCTACAAGGAGCATACATAAACATGTCAATTAAAAATCTTGTCCAGTGAGTCTGCCTCAAACAGTACCCAAAAGATTATATTGAATAAACAATTTAAATTGAATGTGAGCACTCCAGATGACTCCTGTTTTGAAGCGCCAGTCTCTCGGTAGAAACACTTGCCGCAGTCGAGGAAATCACTCTATCGTAAGAGGCAAAGCAGATGGACGTATGTGCTTTAGTAAGCATTAGATTTCCATCGACCTACTTGTTTGATGTGTTCTGGGGGTATTCCCATTGAATAAGCGTAAGTAGCGCCTCATGCGGAAGGAATGACCCGTAAATAGATTGGGGTCGAGATGGCAGGCTGTGACACATGAACGGAGGACTGAACGGATATCAGAAAATACTCCTTATTTCTTGATATCAAGAAATCGATTTTCTGATATCAAAAAATCGAATTCCTGATATCAAAAAATAAGGAATAAATAGTAAAACGGCGCCTCATATTTCTTGACATCAAACAATGATTTTCTGATATCAATAAATGGAATTTCTGATATCAAGAAATTGATTTTCTGATATCAAAAAACGATTTTCTGATATCAAGAATTCGAATTTCTGATATCAGAAAATGAATATTTGATATCAGAAAATGTATTTCTTGATATCAGAAAATCGTCAGTAAATAAAGAATATATGATTTTTTTATATCAGAAAATCTATTTTTTGATATCAGGAATTCGAATTTTTGATATCAGAAGACATTCATTATTTTCTGATATCAAGAAATTGATTTCCTGATATCAAAAAATTATTTTCTGATATCAAGAATTCGAATTCCTGATATCAGAAAATTAACATTTGATATCAGAAAATGTATTTCTTGATATCAGAAAATCGTCAGTATTTTTAGATATCAGAAAATAGATTATTTGATATCAGGAAATGGATTTCTTGACATCAAAAAATGATTTTCTGATATCAATAAATGGAATTTCTGATATCAAGAAATGTAAATGATTTTCTGATATCAAGAAATCGAATTTATGATATCAAAAAATGGAATTCCTGATATCAAAAATTCGAATCTATTTTTTGATATCAGGATATCAGGAATAACATGAAAATAGAATAGAAAAAGAAAAGGGGGCGTGACCCCATTTCATCATGGCTGTAAATATGTTTTAGCAATAATCATCATGATAACAAATTGATGAATGCCGCAAGTATTGAAACACAAGGCGCTGTGTTAGCAATCTTCACGACAAACTATATACAGGGCGCTGTACAGAAAGAAAGACCTACAGTCCTGAATAAGGTATCCAACTTGCCAGCCGGGCAGATGGCAGTAACAGAATAACCTGAAAATGTAAAAGAAAAGGAAAAGGGGGCATAACCCCATTCAATCATGGCTGTATATAGCAATAATTATCATGCTAACAAATTGTTAAAAGCCGCCAGTAATGAAAACACAGGGCGCCGTGTTAGTATTTTTCACGATTAAACGTTGACTATGTACAGGGCGCTGTACAGAAATAAAGACCGACAGTCTAAAAATAACATGGGGCGCCAAGTTATTGGACCACATAAGTGGCTGAAGCTATATAAGGATAAAGCTATAGGGAGTTATACACAGAGTTCTAGTCGAGCGATACGAAATCTTCGCGCACGATTTTGAACGACAGGACGCATCGAAGACTTGCCACGTAGTGGACGTCCGCGTGTTACAACGCGTGGTCAATACCGCTATATAATGAACACTCATTTGCGCAATCGATTACAAACTGCCACTGCTACTGCTGCTAACACACATGGACTTCATACTAACCGAATCAGTGGGCAAACTGTTCGTAATAGTCTGCGGGGGAATGGTTTACACGGACGATGTCCTTACGTCGGGTGCGTTTTAACACAACGTCATCGTGTAAATCGTCTTAATTGGGCACGTTTACACACTCGTTTGATACGACGACACTGGAATACCGTTCTTTTTTCGGATGAATCCAGATTTAGTTTACATCGTGCTGATGGCAGGGTGCGCGTCTACCGTAGGAGAACGGAACGCTATGCTGACTGTTGTGTTCTTGAACGAGATCGTTTCGGTGGTGGCGGTTCTGTCATGGTTTGGGCAGCCATTGTTATTTACTGTACGTATGAATGTTTCATGCATTCAATGTATGCAGCTGCTGTATTATGTTACAATATTGCACTATATACCTTGCAATAAAAAATCGATGTAGTGCAGTACACGTGAACTTAGTAATATATTGCACTAAAAACTTGATGTAGTCCAATACATGTGAAATTAGTAATATCTTGCACTGAAAACTCGATGTAGAATGTAGTGCAATGTATGTGGAATTATTAACAATATATTGTGTTCACGACCTGCAACAGCTATCACGACGAGCTTTCAGGGGTCCGAATATTATTTGTGGTTGTCGTGAACCGTGGTTGAAATTTTACTCGTTCAATCGAAAGTTAATTGTCAGCCAGGTTCTACTGTACGTATATGTAGTTTCTCTCTAATTCAAGAAATTGTCATTACTTATATTATTATAATAATATATCTATATAGTATATATAGTATATATACGGAACACATATACCGATGTTGCTGGAATCCGCTACTGTCTCTCATGACGTGTTAATATCTTACTACCGATGACTCGTCTTCAATTCAGCTTTGACGTCATTTATCAGCTATGACGTCCATGATAACGTCATAATCATAGCATACCACCCAATGAAAGATCTCACTGTACTACTTCGAAATACCCAATCTGCCTGAAAGTTTGCCAAGCGATTCGACACAGGGCAATAAGTATACCTTGTTGGTTTGAGCGAGTTCGTGTGTAAACTGCGTTTTTCCTGAAAAAAGACGTGAAGTCACCCAAGCGAACATTCACTTATTTCCAGATTTTTCGTCACTATTCATCACGAGCGCATGTTTGCGATGAAAGTTCGTAGTTGTCCTAGTACCTGTTTCTTTCACATATCTGAATACCTATATAATAAAACTAATTTTATGAGAATCGGTCGATTGATAACAATTTTATCAGCATTTTCACTGTCTCAAGAACGTTCAGTTGTGAGCAACGTCTTCTTCGACGTCGTATCACGTTATGACGTCATTCACACCATGACGTGCATTTATGAATTTAGTACGATCAAGCTAGATCGACAGGTGATATCTAGAGCTTTATAATGATACCAAAGACATGCATTTAGTATGAATGTCTCTTTTATCGGCGAATATGCCTGTCGACCAATAGCCTACCATGGTTATTGTTCACCACTAGTCGTCATTAATGGCAATTTAAATGCTCAACGTTACCGCATTGACATTCTCGTTCATCACGTCATTCCTCTGTTCTATAACAACGCGAACATCTCGATTTTTCAGCATGATAATGCCACATCTCACACAGCTAGAGACGCTGTAAATTTTCTTATTACAAATAACATTGATTTCATTGATGACTGACCCGCTAAAAGTCCTGATCTCAACCCAATCGAGCACGCCTGGGATATTCTGGACAGACGAGTGAGGCGTCGTCCCAACCCACCTGCTAACGTCAACGAACTTCGTCAAGCGCTCATTCGGGAATGGAACAATATTCTACAGGCAGAAATCAACAATTTAGTCAATTCTATGCGCCGGCGATGCAATGCAGTGGTCAACTCAAGAGGTGGTCATACCCGTTATTAAGTGTTATTTTTGTTTTTAACCCCTACCTCACTTGGTCAAATTTCCACCCATTTTCTGTTAACCTTTGGCCATTATTTTTTCACGAAACGATGCACCATGAAACACTCTTTAAAAGCATATATAACAATGACTCCCCATATTTGTTTTCATCCAGCTATACTCAAGCAAACTTAGCGGAAGTTTCTTTTTTTGTTCAGTATATAAGACCAGGCATCAGATGGACTGGCGACGGTTGCGGCTCGTAAGTTGTATATACATTTGGATTGGCCCATTGGTGATAGATGCCACCCATCGGGAGCAAACACTTTTTCCATCGCCGATTCTGACCAAAAAACTTTAAGCTTCCAGAAATATGTCTTTGAGGGGTGTCGGAGACGGAGCAGATCGGATATGAGGCAATTGGTCTCGTTAACCCTAGTATTGAACCAATTCACGTCTACCGGAAAACGTGTCGGAATGGTAGGATCACAGTGGAGGGTTATCGACAATACAACCATTTTCTTTACTCCAATGTCCAAACACGTTTCCACTAAATGTATAAGGTTCCGTGCCACCCTCATCGGAGACGCAGGGGCGCAATACAGGTCGTTTGTACCAATAAGGAGAAAAACAATGTCTGGATCGAAATCACAAACATATTTCAAATGCGAGTGAAGCCTGTCGACGTTGGCCCCTGGAAAGCCCGAGTATTGAATAAGGGGTGGTTCCTTTAAGTCCAAAGTAGACGAGACTGTGTCAATTCTGGAAAGAAAGTCTCGGAGTCGACAAACAAATGAATGATCGAACAGTTGTATTTACACCGTGGGCGCAGCCATCTTGGTGTCACGTCACAATATCACGCCTGAAGATCCTGACCAAGAACAAAGGAAACATTGAATTTCACCAAAAAACGATTTAAGTCCGGGTCGCCATCCTAAAACGATAAGTCCAATAGATAGCTCGTATAAAGTGGAGCTAATGGTAAAATGAAATACACCTTGCTTCCGTAGAAAGAAGTGGATTATTTTTAATATTTAGTCCGAGAAACAAAGCGTGCTTCTTTTTCCGATAGTAAATTATAAAGATGAAGAATGAAGCATGTGATTGTCATACTACATGTATGATTTGATTGGTTGACATTACCCTAGTTTATGTAAATTGAGCTATTTATAGTTATCGTGCGGGTTTAAAGGGACGCAACAATAATACCCTGAATCATTTATAAAATATTTTATTTTTTGACATAAAATACCATTTCTTTAACAGAGCTCTTGGAGTTTTACAAATCAATTGTGTATTAAAGTTGAAACAAATAGCAAGATAAACACGCTCACATTCTTTTATCAATTGTAAATTTAAATTTGCCAGCACATAGTTTAAATGTGTTCAGTCAAAATTAAATGCTCAGCAATTATTGAAGTCACTATTGCCATTACGGAACCTGAAAGGGGTCGTCACTTGTTACCTAAATACGATTTCTTATTATTATCTTAAATTGTAGACGGAGTAGTGGAAGTAATAGTTTCTGTGGTTATAATAATAACAGATGTAGTACTTGAGTGATATAGGTCAGTCATTGTTTGTCTGATATCTCATTACAGCCCAAGCTAATTTAGGAAGATATCCAATGTACGGATACGTTAAGAAAATAAACCACACATACCTGATGGATTTCATCTACAATACGTCGAACATAACTACTGGAATATGTGAAACAGGTACATTGTATAAAGTCCATTAAAGTGTTGCAAATCAAATAATTTCATATAGATCGTGGAAAAAGTTGGCACCTTATATTAATAATGGTATGTGTCCGCTTTTAAAACTGTTTATTTGTAGTTTATGCGGATCGTTTTCAATTCGTGAAACATTAAATAGCTTGATCGTACTCTCCTTAAGATTTGAATTGGAATCGTTCATTTCTAGAACGGGTGGTTGTCAATCACACGTTTATTGACTTGATTTCATTTTGATGTTTTATATTTTTAATTTTCATAAAAGTGCTAAGTTTTGGGGGAAAATGATATTTTTTTTCCCTTTGTTTTCTGATGTATTGTTACTCCAATAATAAAGCCTAAATAAAACCGCTGTTTATACATGTTAGAAAATCAGACTGATCAAGCGATCAAGTGATGTTTAAGGTGTGAGGCATGATAACTTATTCATAAATTTGTAGAATCCGAGAGCACGTCGATAACTACAACTATGAGTTCATCAACACATAGAACAACGACTAAATCAGTTACTAGCACGTTAACTTCCACGGCAGAACCAACACAAATGTTGACACAAACATCTACGCGCCACCAACAACAATCTGCAGTTACAACAACGTCAAAACTTACAACAACGCCGCGTTCTATGAGTAATTCATTAGAAGAAGCAGCAACCATTAAAAAAACAATAATAACCACATCAACCACCACAGACAGTATGAATCATTCCATTAATGAGTCTTTACAAAGCACTCAGGACAGTCAACAAAGTAACGGTAAGGTTTGTTTTGGACTTTGTTGGTTATTCCTTCTGATGAATGCTTATACGTGTATACTTATTGGCAGAAGTATTTCGATCAGAAATACGAATATTGTAGACAATGAAAGGAAAATACATATCGCATTTACATTAATATTCTTTATTCGTTTGTGCTTTCATTAAATTGCCATTCCGACAACACCATATTGACGTGAATGTCTTTTCGGATATGTTAATATGATAATATCCCGAGGATATATGAGCATCGTCTAGCAATATTGAGTTTTATTTCGTATTGTTTGTGTATTGCCAACCGTGACGGTGGATGGTGTGTCTGGTGGTATGGACACTTACCAAGACTTTAGAAAGTGAATCCATAATACTTTTGAACATGTTCAAACTTATATAATTCTAAGAGCTATCAATTGATGGGTGTTTGAGGGCGAGAGTTCGATCCCCTGATTGGTCATACCATATACTTTAGAAATGGCAGTAATGGCTTCCCTCCACTTGACACTCAGGATGATGGGGTTAGCATTACGAATAACTCATTGGTGTAAGGATAAATTGACCAGAAGTACTGGTAATGTACCCCATACATTCCATGATATAATTATAACTGGAGTTAGTCAGTGTATGCGCACATTCTCACCATCGTCTTCACAGTAAGCGTTCATAGTATGTATAAATAGACCGAATTTAAGTCATGGCCATATATTTGACGTGTATCCCCTCTAGGGTTACAATGTTGCCAAACCGGAGAGACATCAAATCGCCTGACGCGTTTCATACTGTTTACATATTACATCGTTCAATAATGCTTTTTTTCTGAAACATCATTAACGCTTTCCCACATACAACAAATCTGCAGCAGACGAATTAGAAAATATTTGGACAAACATATGAAAACTTTCTGAAAAGAAAGAAGAATTAATGAAAAAAAAGTTGAAAACATTGTGGCAAAACGAGAAATTGGTCAATCTGAGCAATTTTACCTTTTGCCACAATTTTGTTTTTGTTCAAAAGTCGTTTGCTGCAGAGGCGCCTGTATATGGGATATTTATTAAATACATACAATATACTCATTGTATTGTTTCAGTTGGTGTATTTGTCGGTGTTCCAGTAGCGATTCTAGTTCTTATCGGTATTATTTCCGCTGTCATTTTGCTGAGGAGAAGAAGGTACATTTTCAGTATCATCTTTTATTATATACCTGAAAACGCTTTTCGGTGCAAATACATGCAGATGGTCATGCAAAGTTCAAACACGATGATTTAAAATGCGGTATTTGAATACGGTACCTAATATGGTAATGGTACGTCACTGAATATGATGTGACGTCATTTAGATATCCTTTTATGCCATTTAAAACATGATAGTTGGGCGTGGCTGACACACCAAACATAAATTATATTTTATGTGTAAAGTATGTTATTTCTTTGTTTAGAATATAGATATTAGTATGTTTTTTTCTTTATTCTGTCCTTAAAATTATAAATGGTATAAATTAATTATAATAACAGGAAAAGTATGTTCCAGTAGCGAAACAGGTTTAAGTAGTGTCTACTCGGGCCGTGGACAATGTGACATGTCAATTAACCACGCCCCTCGTAGTACAATACTAAATCCTGTATATATATTGCAACATAAATTCCCTATAACTAACATATATATGTATAATCTTACGTAAACTAGCTTTTACCTAAATAGTAACGTCTCTTTGTATAGGCAGACAAGTGACGCTTATCTCATCCAAAATCCGATTACATCTAGTGAATTAACGTCGTCAATGGCAAATAAAAGTAAAATTAAAATTTTAAATGAACACATAATCAGTTTCCAGTTCTTTATTGTAATAGCAAATTTGTTTGAGAAGTGTCCGCTTTGATTTACGTACTCACTTCAAACAACATTTTAAATAAAAGTCTAAAATTTACAAGTCCTTGTTTTCTTAATATAGGAAGCAATCGAAGGACGCAGCTGTCTCTTCGAAAACGCACCACAATGGTGCCTATATCGGCGAGTCCTCTAGAATAATTCTGGGAAGCATAGTGTCTGATAAGAGAGAAGTTGATCCGCAAACAACAAGTTTACAGCCAAATGTTTACGACTACATCAGTGACGTACGTTCAGAGGATAACCACCAGAACGCAAACGCAAATACGTATGCCATTATAGAAGATGTTAGGTGTGACAATCTAACCCCTGGCGTCACGGAAACAGCGGTCACTAGTGAAAACCATGGCGACCATACATACTTTGTACTTGAAAAGGCAGAAAAACAACCCCAATACACAGACACGCCTTCGATACACACAGCACATGAGGACCCAACAATCAATTATGTCAACCACGTATACAATACCGCTGGATACTCTGCATTGAACAGCGACAAGGACGTTTACGATCATATCGGAGGGGATAAAGGTCGGTCAGGAGAAGACACGAGTAGTTATGATACAACCTCCTCTTCTAAACAAACTGACGGAACGTATGATACAACCTCCCCCACTAAACAAACTGACGGAACGTACGATACAACCTCCCCTACTTAACAAACTGACGGAACGTACGATACAACCTCCCGTACTAATAAAATTGACGAAACGTATAATACAACCTCCCTTACTAAACAAACTGACGAAGCGTACGATACAGCCTCCCTTACTAAACAAACTGACGGAACTAACGATACAGCCTTACCTACTAAACAAACTGATGGAACGTACAATACAATCTACCCTGCTAAACAAACAGACGGAAGGAACGTATGATACAACTTCCTCTACAAAACAAACTGACGAAACATACAATACACCAACGAATCAAACAACCAGTAAGCACAACAAACATGGCGTGTATAACATTGCCGACCACAACGGCGGTAATCTGTATTCTCAAGTTAAGAAAGGCCGGAAAACTGACAAATGAGGGATTTTACGAAATCGTTCGTTGTACTTCTGCCTGCTCGTTCTGATCAATAACGTTCTTGTACTAACTATTAAAGTTTTTATACTTATCATATTTTCTAGGTAATTCACGGCTAGAATTAGTTTTTAATGGCATATCTTTATTCTTTCTCCGTATGAACAACACTTGAGAATCTGCAATCGGCAGAATTTGAAAGCATGCATAAGAAGAAATTGCTCATAACATATGATTTCCTTATTGTCTCATTAGTTTCTGTATTTCTGTATTCTCTCATTACTTTCTATATTCTCTCATACTTTCTAAATTTTCTCATTACTTTCAACGTTTTCTCATTAGTTTCTAAAAAAACTACAAGTTGTTATGTTCTTGTTTAACTATTTGTCTTAAGATATTTTCAGTATAAAAAAGTTCGAGTTAAATGATCATGAACCACTTGTGTTAACAACATACAATACCAATGGAGTGCAAAAACGACTTGAACATGTTTTGTTTGACTTGTGTTATAAGCCGCTTTCAACAGCATTTCAGTTATATCACGGCGTATCCTGGTTTACTTTACAGAACAAAACAGAACTTTATTCAAGAATTGCAACATATTTAAACATACATGAGTGCGGACATATAAATTAAAGTTAGATAAAAATAAAGTTTTTAACACTCTCTTTTGATGGTATTATTTATCCTGTCACCGACTTCATCAGTCGTTATGCTATTCCCACAACCATTAGCGCCACCAAGGAGGGTAGCCATACAATACTACAATTTGTAAAATCATTGATATGAACTGACCGGGAATCGAACCCTGATCTTTCGCTCTGAATGCGAATGTTCTAAAGATTACACCACGGAACCGACAATGAAATATGCAATCACACGGGCACCATCATTTGATATCATCTTGTATGATTATAACGATGTATTATAATGTGCAACAAGACGAATTTTGATGCAAAGCATCTAAGACGCCGCGCTTGATTTTGAAGTATGACTTAAAGGAAGCAGATGTAGTTCAGTACATTTAAATAACGTGTGAAAACAGACAGAATGTAAATATTTCGAACAAGAAGGCCAAATGTCCCTTTATCCTAACCAAGAATGCCAAGATGTGCCTATATTGCTCACCTGGCTACCATAGCCTAAATTAAAAGGTAACCAAGAGCAGAAAGGGTCAATTTTGGTGAAGGGATTAGACGTTTTATATGCTGCGATCTATGTGATATTCAGCATGTGAAGTTTAGTCGTGAATGACAAGTTTAGTCCTGAAACCATTTGGTTAACAGTTTGCTTAACAATAACTGCCACTATAATGTGTCATACAACCTGAAGTTTCTTAATTTTTTACTAATAAACGGTTTCAAATCTGCTCTTACTAGATCAATTAGATAAAAAGAAAATCACATAGGTGCTTAAATATTAACATTTAATGCCTCTAGTTATAAGTTAAGTGTGACACAAGCTTTGGAAGGTGAGGGGGAAGTCTATTCTCCTTCCAGTATGCTATGATAACAACAAGAGTCCCAAGAGAGGCAATATCTCTCCACTGCCATTAGGCAACATTTAAATCTCAAAACAAACCCGCTCCCTGGTGGCAATGTTTTTCAACCAATCAACATGGCTTGAAGGAGTCTGATAGAGGGTCACCCTAAGAACATTTCTACAACATAATTTGAAAATCAGCCCAACACTTTCGGAGAAGAAGATTTTTTAAGTTTTCACTATAGCCATATTATAAGGCAAACATAGCCCAGCCCCTGGCAGTCATAGTTTTCGACCAATCAACATGGCGTGAAGGAATCAGATAGAGGGTCACCCTCGGAACATTTCTACATAATTATTTGAAAATTGTCCAAACACTTTCGAAGGAGAAGATTTTTTAAGCTTTCACTATAGCCGTATTAAGCAAAATAGACCTGCCCTCTGGCGGCCATGTTTTTCGACCAATCATTATGGCTTGAAGGAATCTGATAGGGGGTCTCCCAAGAAATATTTCTATAAAACTATTTGAAAATTGGCTGAACACTTTCGGAGTAGAAGATTTTTTAAGTTTTCACTATAGCCATATAAGGCAAAATAGCTCCGCCCCCTGGCGGCCATGTTTTTCAACCAATCAACTTCGCTTGAAGGAATCTGATAGAGGGTCGGTCTTCCAAGGAGCATTTCTACAACACATTTAGAAAATTGGACAAATACTTTCGGAGGGGAAGATTTTTTAAGTTTTCACTATAGCCATATAAGGCAAAATAGCCCCGCCCCCTGGCGGCCATGTTTTTCGACCAATCAACATGGCTTGAAGGAATCTGATAAAATGTCACACAAGCAACATTTCTACAAAATTATTTGAAAATCGGCCTGACACTTCCGGAGGAGAAGAAGATTGTTTATGTTTTCACTATTTGTTTCTTTTGGTTTCCATGGAAACCAGCATTTTGCATGGATCCCAAACATTTTGCGGAACTTAGGAGGGGACATTGAGAGGATGCTTCTTTTGAAGTTTCATCCCAAAAAAGTTAACGAACGAACGGACGGACGGACGGACGCACGCACGCACAAACGCACGCACGAACGCACGACGGACAATTCTTCATGACATAAACTCGACTGGCTTTCAGCCAGTTGAGCTAAAAACGGGAGTATATAAACAAAAAATACGAAGTAATTTTACAAAGTTTAAAGATATTTATGATCAAAATTGAGCATTTATGAAATTAAAATAAAAGTTCACATGTATAGTCAACATATATCAATAATACAATGGTCTGAATTAACAAACTGTATGAGGGAACGTTTTAAGTTTAGAAAGACAACCGAATGTTATAAATAGGCAATTTTGGGGCCGTAAACCAAACAATTAAAAACGCGTAGCCTAGGAAGTTTGGGAAAAGTGAACTTTTTTTCTGAGTTTTGATGAAATTGGGTCGGGGCCGTAAACCAAACTATTAAAAACAGCGTAGCCTAGGTAGTTGGGGAAAAGTTATTAAATACAAATTAAATGTGTCTAATGTTTTGTAATAACGCTATAAGACAAACGAATTTTGTATCTTGTTATTTTTTAAATCAGTTAATTCAATTTATTGATTCATAAAAGTTTTTTTTTTTTCAAGCATACAACAGAGTTTTTCTTAACAATAATAATGTTGGTTGCTCCCTTTTCGATTACGTCACCCAATGGTACAAAATTAAAACCTATCTCATACTGACGCCGCGCTTCCACGCGGCGTCAATAAACAATAAATAAATAAATAACAATAAAGTTGTTTTCGTCACTTTTGTCGATTCGTAATCTGGAAGCGGGAAATTAGATCTAGTCGTATTATAAACCCGTCGCAATTTAGTCTAGTTTGTAAATGTTGTAAGCTGCCGCGATAATTCCCAATAAATTAATAGAGCTTAAGTAATACAACAAATCACATTGAGTGATAATATAGTTACAAATGTGTAATTGTTAGTATCGGGGAATAAAACTGCAAGGAGTTGATAGTGTAAATAAAAAGGTAATCGGTAAAGGACATTGGAAAAGTTGCATTTGATCATTTAACAATTTAAATGAGGACCATCAAAAGAACATTAATGTGAAGTTTGGTTGATATGGTTTAAGAGGTGATGCTGTTTGAACCTGAAAGTTAATTTTACCCCCTTTCTAATGCCGCCTGGCGGCTATCTTTCCCCACCAATCAATGAGGCTTGAACAAATTATGAATGAGGTCCCTATTGCTAAGTTCTGCTTTATAATCTTGAAATCAGACAATAACTTGAACTTTAATACGAATGTAATTATAAAGTTTTGTAATTTTTCCTTCTTTTCTTATGCCTCATATGCCTCCAGGCCACCATGTTTCATAACCAATCAATATGGTTCGCATATTTTATGTAGAGAAAGAGAGTCAGTTACCAAATTATCTTGGAATCAGAAAAGCGGTTTCAGAGCAAAAGAATTTTAAAGTTAGGGCCTTTTCTCCCTTTCTGATTACACAGCAACCAACACTTTTGATAGAATCTATATATTGGAACGGTTTGTGCATTTTCAATCTTTTCTGATGCCTGCAGTAACCGAAGTTCTCTATAGTTAAATTGTTGAACGCTTTTGTGAATTTTGGTTGAAATAGGCAAGGTGGTTTAGGACTAAACGTTACAACGACTAACGACGACAACGGGCGATAGACAGAGAGTGATCAGAATAGATCACTTTGAGCCATTGGCCTTTTTTCATTCAACAAAGTCCGCCTTAGACGGGTATTCGTTTATAGTAAGCGAAGTTGGTACGATTTGTGATACATAGTAGGCGCCGTGTCGTGCACAATTTGTCATACACACGTTGCGAACATTTCACGTTAGGAAGTGACTCACAAACCGCAAAGTATGTGCAACCCAGTCGTGATATCCCGCTAATGATTAAAATATGAGAATCGGCGACTGTGCAGAGATGTAAAAGCTCAACTAGGGGCGTGCCTGTGCATACACACGTACGAACGTGCGCACATTTGATTTGAAAATTCTTAAATTTGAAATCGTTAAAAATGCATTAAGAATTAAGCCTCACTAGGGTCAGGTTTCTAGGATTTTTTTACAGAATTTCAAAAATCCACAGTTCTGTTGATGTCAAAATGATCAATATTTGAAATTTAGATATTTTAAAGTAATTTGTCAATGTGGTCGTTAAACAGAATGGGCATCCCTTTAAAGTTTTTTTCGCGATTGATTATTTCCCTTTGTTTTGTAACTAAATTAATATGGCGTCTGGAAACATTCTTTTTGATCCTCCTTACAAGGACGTTTTTGTCTACAAAGTTGGACTTGCAAACAACAATGACAAGATGAGTTATCACACCTCAAAGTTGGACATTGTCATCCAAATCATTTTTCCAATCAGGTATTGATATATATTAGCCGTTCCACGAGAAAACCAACATTGTGGACTATGCGTAATATATCGCCTCCTGTGGATTATCTGTCTCAGGAGTCATTACTCTTTACCTCTATACCCCTGAGAAGGAATGTGTCGGCCCGGATTAGCCTGCACGGACTGCGTAGGCTGATCTAGGTCGATACATTACCCAGAGTCAAAAATGTTGGTTTGCTTGTGGAACGGTTCATATGTAGTAAGTTTATAATATCTGTCTGTGAACGAAGTCGCAGATATAAATACACTTTTCGGGTATGATGTTACGACCATAACCTATATAGACATTAATGAGCATGAATCTGGTTGATGTTAAAAAATATGCGTTCTTTAAATCACAGTTGTCGATCAAAATGTATCTTATAATATCAGAAGATGCATTCAATCAGAAATATATTTTTACACAAGCGTATGGGAAGATTTTTTCAAACCAAGGGGGGGGGGGGACTGCTATCGTGTGGCAATCGTGTGCAATGTGAATAACCTATCTTTGACAAGCATATCTCGAATTACAGCATTTTCAACTCATCAGTCAAAACGAGTTGTAGGTTAAACAAAAGCAGAGAATAAAATGTTCTATTTATTGTAAAGCCCGGCCGGGTAGCTCAATTGGTAGCGTATCTGACTCGTGATCTGGAGGTCACGGGTTCGATACCCGGTTGCGGCGACATTCTTTCGGGCGATGTTTTCCATTGCCTCTCACCTCTGATCTATGTAAGAAAGTAGTCAGTGGCTTCGAAAGAATGTTGTGTAAGTACTGGTGTGGGAAAGCCAGGAAAACATGGGTAGGTGCACTGACCGCCATGATATGACCAAAGCTGTTGAAAGCGGCGTTAAACTCCAAACAAACAAACAAACAAACAAATTTATTGTAAAAATTCGAAAATATATTTCAACAGGGTTTCTTATAACCTGAATGTGTTTAATTTACGTTTTTGGTAAAACAAATAGAGATTCTGTATCTGAAAAATACGTACAGTTTACAATCTGTACGACATAAAGCTAAAATTTGAATACTGATGTATCTACGCATTCGTTTTCATCTGATTGTAATGTCGGAAGCATTGAAAGAAAACTCATGAAGTACAAGCCAGGCTTTTTTTCACTCTTCATTTTACTTCCGGGTTTTTTTTTCTTGGAGGCTACTCCCATTGGCTGCATACTGGCACTGCCTTAACGAGTTACTTATGTCTTCGGTATGTCGCGGCTGGGATTTGTATTCACGACCGCATATGCATCGACGCTTGTCAATGTGGTTTAAAACGCTTCATTGAAAACAGCCAGGTATAAGAACAACAACATTAAAGAGTATGTTGTTAAAAATCATTTGAACGGAATGTTAAGTTGTTGGTATGAAGTAGATATAGAGAATATGATATCCCTGACTTAAGATATGAACTTTATCTGACGAGGTTGGGAGAATTGATAATTGTCGAGCCTTTGGCGAGACAATTATCATTTCTCCCAGCCGAGTATGAAAAAGGAATCCATGGGTAGATGAGGTTGTTCGAAAACCCTTTCTCGTGGTAGAACACAGACTAACGGTAGAAATTAAACATTTGTCGTTTAACGTGGAGTCATTTAAGTGTTTTAAAATTACTTGTGTAAACATAGATGTGCTTCTCATTATAGGACATTAATCGCTTCCGATTGTATTTAAACAAGGTTACCTATGAACTGATCACGTGAGAATAAACAGGTGTATGTATGTTACATTTTCTACGAAGAAAGACAGTTCATCAAGTAGGACTGAACATGTAGATTTCATGTGATTTATATAACGATATTCTTTTCGATTTGTATTTGCATTGTAAAATTTGTTGAAATGTAATTAAAACAATAATAACTTTCTGATTGTTCTTTTATGTTTGTTCATTGCTTTGACTCCTACATGTATACTATCAACATAATTGAGCCGTTCCACGATACAAACCAACATTATGGATTCTGCGTAATGTATCGATCCAGATCAGCCTGAGCAGGCTAGTCCGGTCCGACACATTTAGCCTGCACGGCATGCTGAGGCTGATCCGGTTCGATAGTTTTCTGGTGGAACGGCTCATTTATATTTCAGAAAAGTAGTACCAGCGATAACGTTATTTCTAAAAATATGTAAAATGATAAAGATAAAAGCTTATCATACCAGTAGACATGTAAACAAAAGGTTTATCATATTAGTGTTATACATTGTTTGTCACGTAATCTGCTCATTGCATGATAAAAGAAAATAATATAATATATAACAACCAAATAAGTAATGAGGTGTTTGTTGATTTAACAATTTGCTTTTATCACAAGAACAATTATATATTAAATATTTCTTCTGCTATTTGTGTATGGGTTAAACTGTTTTCATTTGAAAGTTTTATATCATAAGAAGATAGAAAATGACGTGAAATAAAATACCAATGGTGTGTTGTAATTAACAACATACATTATTTATTCCATGGTCTAGTGGTTGCTGTGCCAAATCTCACATCTAATAGGTTTTGTTTTCAAGCCCCACCGAGAATACGTCTTTATACCATCTCAAAATAGGCATTAGTGATTGCTTATACCCAGGAAACGGACTTTCAGCTCTCTTCACAACAAAACTTTATTAAATTAGTCAACTATAAACTTATTTTATTGCTTTCACTAAGCGCGATGTATCGACTACAATTCAAAACAGATCGATATTTATAATAAATGATGTCATCTAAGATTATAAAAAGCTCATACTAGTTATTCTATATAGGATTGTATCATATTTAGGTATTTGTATGCTTTCTACATAACATCGAGATTATCAAATTGAATTACCAAAGCTTATCAGTCAAACAGCCAGTTTTGATGAATTGATGCGTATCATTCGTTTATATCCATTTTCCAGTAAATGAAGAAAATATATTTTTGAATGCCGTGGTCATCGTACCATATCCCCGTGTCTACGGTAAAATACCTACCCCATTTACTATCAGTTCACTTTTATCACTGAGTCGTGTATGCAACACTCTCTTAGTAAACCCTAAGGGTAAAGTCCAAGACTCGTTTTATGATTCATTTTCTACAGTTTTTCAGTTAGACCACTGCGTTTCACAGGTAAATTAACCGGGCTACTGGTAATATACGAGTATACATGTGTATCAGTCGCTGTGCTATCCCTGCAATTCAGGGACTAAAGGATCGAAACCGCTACTCCCATATTTTTAAAAAGTATTTGATAAAACTTGACAATAAATCGAACCGGGGTCTCCTGTTCAGGAGGTGGATCGTTCTAACCACGACACCAATGAGGCGGTCCCCAGTTTAACTCATATACATGTATGTGACTATCTCAACCATGACACGATTGAGGTGGTCCACACTTTACCGCATATACATGTATGTGACTATCTCAACCACGACACCATTGAGGTGGTCCACACTTTACCGCATGTACATGTATGTGACTATCTCAACCATGACACCATTGAGGTGGTCAACACTTTACCACATATACATGTATGTGACTATCTCAACCATGACACGATTGAGGTGGTCCACACTTTACCGCATATACATGTATGTGACTATCTCAACCACGACACCATTGAGGTGGTCCACACTTTACCGCATGTACATGTATGTGACTATCTCAACCATGACACCATTGAGGTGGTCAACACTTTACCGCATATACATGTATGTGACTATCTCAACCACGACACGATTGAGGTGGTCCACACTTTACCGCATATACATGTATGTGACTATCTCAACCACGACACCAATGAGGTGGTCCACACTTTACCTCATATACATGTATGTGACTATCTCAACCATGACACGATTGAGGTGGTCCACACTTTACCGCATATACATGTATGTGACTATCTCAACCATGACACCATTGAGGCTGTCCACACTTTACGTCATATACATGTATGTGACTATCTCAACCATGACACCATTGAGGCGGTCCACACTTTATCTCATATACATGTATGTGACTATCTCAACCACGACACCATTGAGGTGGTCCACACTTTACCGCATATACATGTATGTGACTATCTCAACCATGACACGATTGAGGTGGTCCACACTTTAACTCATATACATGTATGTGACTATCTCAACCATGACACCATTGAGGTGGTCAACACTTTACCGCATATACATGTATGTGACTATCTCAACCATGACACGATTGAGGTGGTCCACACTTTAACTCATATACATGTATGTGACTATCTCAACCATGACACCATTGAGGTGGTCCACACTTTACGTCATATACATGTATGTGACTATCTCAACCATGACACGATTGAGGCGGTCCACACTTTATCTCATATACATGTATGTGACTATCTCAACCATGACACCATTGAGGTGGTCCACACTTTACCTCATATACACGTATGTGACTATCTCAACCATGACACCATTGAGGCGGTCATTATTTACGTCATATAAATTTATGTGACTATCTCAACCATGACACCAATGAGGCGGTCCACACTTTAACTCATATACATGTATGTGACTATCTCAACCATGACACCATTGAGGCGGTCCACACTTTATCTCATATACATGTATGTGACTATCTCAACCACGACACCATTGAGGTGGTCCACACTTTACCTCATATACACGTATGTGACTATCTCAACCATGACACCATTGAGGCGGTCATTATTTACCTCATATACATGTATGTGACTATGTAAACCACGACACCATTGAGGCTGTCCACACTTTACGTCATATACACGTATGTGACTATGTCAACCATGACACAATTGAGGCGATCATTATTTACGTCATATACATGTATGTAACTATGTCAACCATGACACCATCGGATGTTTACGTCTTATCGATTTACCTGATATGTCTATTAAAGCCTAATCCGAAATGAAAACATCGTATGAGAACTAATGATAATCTAGAAATGATCACGTTTGGCATAACTAAAATAAACAACATTGCTGGAACAGTGCAAAATAGCTCACAATGAAAATGTTTTCCTCAGAAGGTGTTTTGATTTTTAGTTTTATCAAAATCAGTCTGGGGTTGAGAAGGCTTTACGGTAAAGGTTTTCTAAATCATGGAAAAGGATATTGCACTTAACTTAGCGATTAACCTAATGGTGCATATCTTTACTAATGGATACACAAATTTGGTAGGGGAGAACATTTGGTTTCACACAAAAAGGCATTATCATAAACAATGCATACATGAAAGTATATGAGCAAGTGTGTTTGCAGATTCAGGCAAACGCCTCAATTTCTGTGTAAGTGTTTTGTGGACCTGGATGAGATTGTGAAAAATGGCTAGGATTGTATCATCATCTTGACTAGTTAGTTGCACGTTTGTCCAAGTGAAATAAATATTTCTGAAAACCTTCTTTTTTCCTGACGAGAATGTTGACGTCTTTAAGAAGAAACATTAACATATGGGCTGCGTCTAGCTCTTTAGGGTCTAGTTAGCTTTCAGACTAAGCATCAATCAAAATTCCATTTTGTGTAAAACTTCTTTATTATTTTATAGAAATGTAGGTGGAAAGTAAAGTCTCTGATGAGACTGTATGGCTGCACGTGCTTGTTCCGAATTTACATAGTTCGAACATGCAACAAGACCTCAACTTTCATGACGCGGCTCATATACCCTCTCAGTTTTACTCCGGCTTATTAAACATACCCATACTAACGACACTTTGATCGTCAACCAATTATATCGCTTTACTTCTAACTCTTCTCAATTGGAAACACCTGCATTTAAGTGAAAGAAATAACTCTTGGCGAAGGAAAATATAGTTAAAAGAGATACTAAAATAGTCTGCGAGAAAAGAGATATACGCAATTTATAACAACTTCCCTTCCGGGGTTATTTCATAATTAGCATGAAGTCTTAATAATCATGTATATTGATGCGTTAACTCTTTCCCACGTACAACAAATCTGCAGCAGACGACTTTGAAAACATGGTGACAAAAACCTGAAAAATCTCAATAAAAGATAGCCTAATTGTTAAATAAAGTTGAAAACATTGTGGCAAAGTGAGTAATTGCTCATCATGAGCAATTTCACCTTTGGCAACAATGTCTGCAGGTGGGAAAGGTTAAAGCAATTGACGTGTATACCGCTAATTAATTATTGCACTGTTTACGCTATGTGATGACAATCAAACTACTAAGATTTAATTTTCGTGCATTCCAAACTTCGTCTATATCAATTAAGTTGCATCTTTAATTCGTTTCCTCATCAGCTTACATTATTTTTGCAGATAGAAAAGAAATTTGTTTTGATTTAATAAAAAGTTTTCAAAGGTTCAGTCAGCATTGTAGGAATGAAAAGAATGAAGAAACTAAGAAAGAATGAAGAAATTAAGAAGGAAATAAGATACCCCCTCCCCAATGAGGAAGTTAAAGGTATTTTACAGATCTTTATATATAAATTATAACCACCCTTTTTTTCTCTTTCGCCTTGATAGAAATATTGTTGACAAAGACAGAAGTTTCCTAGACTATCAATGAAATGAGTACAATTTAAAGCTTGAGTAAATGTAATACTTTGACATATTTTTAACAGTTTCATAGATAAAAATCTAAATTGATTACATTAAGGTATTTGTGTAAACTTATTTGTAGGTACATTTTATATCACCGTGAAGGGTTTTGAACGGGGTTTTTCCCTTGTGTAAACTAATGTATTAAACTATTAAATTGTTGTCGTAAACGTGTTTTCATTTTTTCTTTGAGAATGAACATATACAAATTGTAATGATTAGATAGCCACGGATTGACAAACTATGAGGAGTTTGTGGATATTAAATAGTGTGAGCTGGTATGCCGTTGCAGGTAAATAAACATCTTATTTTTGGCATTTGACACCTACTTCATTTTTCCTTGAAAGCATGACTCTTTCAAAATAACAAATGGTTCCTTTATATCATGTTTCCTTCAGACATCTACTCATCAGATAACTAAGGATATAATGTATCCGCTAAATTTTTAATTGAGTTAACATGACCAACACTCCCCATATTAGCTTAAGAAATATAGCACGTTATCAGAGACTGTGCCACCATATACTAAGTCTATAGGGAACGTAACGTCATATCATTTATAAAGAACGCTTTTTTTAAACATCATTGGGTGAAAATGTGTTTGTTTTGTGTTTTGCCCCTCGCTTTCAACACTTTCAGGTACATCACGACATTTCCTGGATAAGCTACCAGTACTACAGGTCAGTTAATTCTGACACCGGCGAGTCTGTCGTTAACTACCTACACCAACAATGTAAAGCGCCAAGGAACGAAAAGGACTTACTTCCATTTTACTACCGCTACGCCACAGAAGCGGTTATTGGGGAAAAACTTATTTGTATAATGTCGTGACATATGAGATAAAAAAACCACTGCTCTTTACACTTTCCTTTATTCCCGAAACAATACGGGAAAAATGCCACGCTCTTTACATTCACGGTGAACAGAGATATTATTGCACATATGGGGGAATTTATTCTCTTTATAATATTTCCTAGTGACTTTGTTAGCAAAAACAAATGTTGTATCAGAATACAATTAACAATTTGTCCACCAATTTAGAGAAAACATTATGTAGATAAACAAAATTGTTTTTACCCGTTTGAATTGAGTTCTTTACATTGTTTCGTCCTGTGTATCATTTGACTCATACACATTTACGACCTAGTATATTCGTCTACCCTACGAATGGAACGAATTACTTTTAAATGTTCTATTTAAATAGCGTATTATCTTTTACAATGCAGTTTGGTCTTACACATGACAAACGGCCTTGACATATAGAAGAAAATTATTGTTTGTGTGTAAGAAGGACATTTCTCCTTGACCGCCGCGAACGGGTATCTAACCTGGAACGCCCGGTTACAAATCCTCGACGCTAACCACTCGGCCACGGTGGATGGCTCAGAGCTATATTTAAACGTCGCTACAGACAAACCGCACCCGCGTAATATAATTTAACCCTTTTCCCACCTATAGACGTCTTTTGAAAATATTATGACAAAAGGAGAAATTGCTCAAAACGAGCAATTTCTCCTTTTGCGACAATGTTTTCAACTTTTTTTTTCATTAATACTACCTTCATTTCTAGAGATTTTGCATATCTAGAGTGTATTTTTTCAAAGACGTCTGCTGCAGAATAGCTGTATGTGGGAAAGGGTTTAATCGGAACTGATAATAAAGCATTCGAGAGGCCACTGGCATGCAGACGGTGTACAGTAATATCCAAAGTGTAAATGTTCTAAAATCGTTTTCTACACGTTATGTTGGTTTTCGTAGAACATGTCGCGATTGTTCTCATATGTTGGCACTGTGACCATAACTAAGCTTTAAATACTAACGATAGAAAACAAACCAACTATTCAGTAGGTACATGCACTACATTGTACATTTATTGGAGGGTTGGTTGGTAAAACATTAATTAACTAACAACACATTAAACTGAGAGTATTCCTGAATTTATAATCACTTTTACTTTACTTTTTCAATTTACAAATGTGTCATGCATGCCCTCGTAATATCCAGATCTACCAAGTCAAGTCAACAGTTTCCATTAAAAAAAGAAAATATTTAAAATGTTGTATAGTCTTTAAAAGCGGAACATACATACTATATTTAGCATGACAAAATGCTAATAAACTGTAAATAGTAACAAAGTAGAAAGTAGATTGATTATCATTTTGTTTATGGCGATTGATGTTAGCCATGAATATTTGGTCAGCTCTTTCATAACTATTGTAGATTGAATATGAACAAGTTGTCAGCTCTGTCATAACTATTGTAGATTGACTATTAACCAGTTGTCAGCTCTTTCATACCTATTGTAGATTGACTATGAACCAGTTGTCAGCTCTTTTATACCTATTGTAGATTGACTATGAACCAGTTGTCAGCTCTTTCATACCTATTGTAGATTGACTATGAACCAGTTGTCAGCTCTTTCATACCTATTGTAGATTGACTATGAACAAGTTGTCAGCTCTTTCATAACTATTGTAGATTGACTATGAACCAGTTGTCAGCTCTTTCATAACTATTGTAGATTGACTATGAACCAGTTGTCAGCTCTTTCATAACTATTGTAGATTGACTATTAACCAGTTGTCAGCTCTGTCATAACTATTGTAGATTGACTATTAACCAGTTGTCAGCTCTTTCATACCTATTGTAGATTGACTATGAACCAGTTGTCAGCTCTTTCATAACTATTGTAGATTGACTATTAACCAGTTGTCAGCTCTTTCATAACTATTGTAGATTGACTATGAACCAGTTGTCAGCTCTTTCATAACTATTGTAGATTGACTATTAACCAGTTGTCAGCTCTTTCATACCTTTTGTAGATTGACTATGAACCAGTTGTCAGCTCTTTCATAACTATTGTAGATTGACTATTAACCAGTTGTCAGCTCTTTCATAACTATTGTAGATTGACTATTAGCCAGTTGTCAGCTCTTAGATAACTATTGTAGATTGACTATTAACCAGTTGTCAGCTCACACCTTTTGTAGATTGACTATGAACTAGTTGTCAGCTCTTTCGTACCTATTGTAGATTGACTATGAACCAGTTGCCAGATCTTTCATAATTAGTGTAGATTGACAATGAAACAGTTGTTCAAATTCGCGCTTAGACAGATATTTCAAATAGTATTTGCTTGTTCTATCTGTAATAGGAACAGACTCAAATAAAACGGTATTCATTTTCTAATGCATTTGTAACATATACCATTGTTCGTGGTATAGTGTTATAGCGACCGGATTACATGGCTTGAACATCAGAGTTAACTGTTAATTGTATATTTCCTGATTCGTTTCAATCCGGCAATAATCGGTATTGTTCGGAAATATCCGAACCATCTCATCATAATGAAGATACTACCGCATATAAAGAAAATACTACTGCATATAATGATGGAAGCACAGCATATAAGAAAATCGCATGTTTTATCTAGTACATACAATAACAAATCTACTGCATATATTGGTCTTTGTACCGCACACAAATTCGAATGCACTGCATATAAAGACGGTACAACCACATATAAGAAGAGTTGCACTACAAAAATGTACATATAACCAATAAAGTACAGAATATAAAGAAAAAAATACCACACATAATGAAATATCTACTGCATATAATAAAAGATCTACTGCATGTAATGAAACATCTACCGTATATAAGCAAACAAGTAATTATAAGACAGTAAAGACGTTCCATAAAATGTTATATATGGAGCAACATTTTCCATTTTGAGCAAATTAAACAGAAATTGTATTTTTAGTTTTATTTGCAATGGAATGTGAACAATTGTGAAGTTTTATGAATATGTTCATTCAAACCGCGTACATGTCTGGGTGATCTTGTTACTTGATCGAACAGTGAATAATACTTACATGCATACATACAGTCTAACCAGAGTCTTAATTGTCCTTTTGTTTCTAGTGAGTTCGAAATATAACATTTGTCAGAAAAACACACACCAGAAGTGTAGTTCCACTGGTTCGCTCTGTATTGATATTTTATCAGGTGAACACGGGGATGCAGTAAAATCCCCTTTTAGACTGGCGTGGCTTATTTTCGTTTCAGTCTATTGCAGTTTTACAGTCCAAAACGGTACAATTTGGAAACTTAGAAAGGAATGTGTGTTGGCTACTCCTGATATAAAATTTTCTCCGTCACAAAATACAGTACAGTTAGAAACAGATCTGTTACAAGATGGGCAAGAAGCATGGATTGGTTACGCAATGGAATATGTGGAGTTTGAATACATAGGTACTAGTATTTGGAATTGTGTAAAAATTTAACAGTATGATTTGTTTCTAAATTAAACTATTAAACACTATATTTTATAATAAAGTGAGGATAAATATATAAGTATTTGCTAGATGTTAATTTGATCAGGGATACAATTGATCCAGACAAACAGTAGTAGTAGTTAAATGTTTTGTTAAAAGCAAATCTGATTCCGATTACAAATATTTATTTCATTTCCGGTGTAAATGATTTTTGATAATATTATATATGTTTTTTAAATAATGTATTATGGCAGGGAAATCGTACTTAAGTTCGTGTTACCTTGAAAACGTCACATGGTGTTGTCAGATGTAAACGACTTTTGAAGCGCAGAAAGGAAACTTAAATGTCTTATCTCCTGTAGAATATTACTATAATACAAGTATACACTTTTTTTCTTCTTGATATTCGGATATTTTCGATTGGGAAGAGTTTGAAAATGCATATCCGGTTTTTGATTTGCCTCATACAGATGCAATTTGACGCAACTGCAACAAAACACATTTGAAAACGTGACAAAAGCAAAAATGTAAGTGAGCCAATACTTTTTGTGCCACAGAGTTCACCATTCTATTCTAAGATAATACATTTATTTAAAGTTTCCGTATTTATCACCGAACTATTTTGAAGTCGTCTTCTGTAGAATTTTCCTTTTTCTGAATGGTTTGTATAGTGGCATATTACTGCCGTAAGATAACCAGTTATTGTTTCGTACACATAAATGGTAACAAGAATCTTATATAGTTAACCAGTTAGTATGTGACATAATAAGTAGTTAACTAGATTGGATTTCAGTTCTACGTTTATAGTTGTATAAGTCTATTTTTTCTCATAACTGGCAACACGAATATTATCTAGTTAACCAGTTATTATGTGTAATAATAAGTAGTTAACTAGATAGGATTTCAGTTGTAAGTTAAGGGACGTATAAATCTATGTATTGGTAACTCGCAACACGAATCTTATCTAGTTAAGCAGTTAGTATGTAACTTATAAAGAGAAATTCGCAAACCATAACTAGATAACCTATTAGTGTTGCACGGTACAGAATAAACATGTAACGGATGGCAGTTCTGGGCACTTTCATGCCTGTTTATAGTCTTACGTTTTGAGAATATAAAATAAGTGGTAACACGAATCTTATCTAGTTAACAATTTGGTATGTGTAATAATAAGTAGTTAACTAGCTAGGATTCAGTTATAAGTTAATGGACGTATACATCTATGTATTGGTAACTCGCAACACGAATCGTATCTATTTAAGCAGTTAGTATGTTTCTTATAAAGAGAAATTCGCAAATCATATAACTAGATAACCTATTAGTGTTGCACGGTACAGACTAAACATGTAACGGGTGGCAGTTCTGGGCACTTTCATGCCTGTTTTTAGTCTTACGTTTCGAGAATATAAAATAAGTGGTAACGCGAATCTTATCTAGTTAACCAGTAAGAATGTTACTTATTAAGTGACATTCGCAAACCCTAACTAGATAACCTTTTATTATTTTACAAAACATTAACTGGTTATTTTACGGCAGTTATATACCACCATAGGTTTGGTAAGAATTCAGACTAGTAAAGTTACGTCAACATACTTAATATACAAACAAACAAAATAGATTGCCAAACATAGGTTATGTGCATTAACCACGTTAGCTGTGATTTCATTCTCCAACATATTTTGGGCGATTTCTGATAGAAACCATGTTTTTCTTTTATTAAATTTGAGTAAAGGAATCGTACCAAAAATATAGTTATATCTAATTGAATTAATAATACATCACTATATAAACAGGCGCAAGTGCAAGTAGTTTAAACTACATGATGTATAAGAACTGAATCACTATAGAACTGATATGTTATCTCAAAACATTGAAACATTGCAAAACACGATAATGTGAAAATCTGACAAATTCTATGTTTTTGTTTTATTTATTTAACCTGAAGGCTGCGTAAGCCTGACTGCTCTACAAAACGTGAATATCACGCAGAAGAAGATTGGGACGTCTCTAAACCCAGGCCAGTGTTATTCCGCTTGTAAAGGATATCCAATTTTCGGACTAAACGCCGAGGTGAGGATATTTTTTTCGTTAGCAAATAATTAAACCAGTCTTATCGTAACAAGCCTGTCCATGCAACATGGTACAAGTTGGCATTTCTGACAAGTATTAGTTGAGATCAGCCTGTGTGGACCTGTGCTGTTCGCAATAGAACAAGTTGCACTTTATTGCTTGGACATGCTCTGATAGTTAATCCTTACTTTCTGTAAAGAGGCAGATTTAATTTCCATATTAACATATGCTCAAAATCGGTTATAGCAGCTCATCCTGCAAATTGTATCATGCGGACAATAAGTGATAAAGATAGAAAAACAAAAATATTGTGTGTATAGTGTTCCGCTTTTTCTTATATGTATACAATTCTCTTCGTTGGTGTATGTTTGACTTATGTGCAAATAGTTAGGATATTAAGGCTCGATCTTGTTCTTTTAACAATTTTGTAAGACATTCTGGTCTACGAATTCAAAATTAAAATTACCGATTTAGTCGAAAACGTTAAAATATTAACAAGCTTTCCATTTACACAAAGCGAAATAAAAGTGTAATCGCGATAAGGAATACATACAAATCCTTTAAGTTATCTACATGTTCGAATGATCCCTCCATTTATGCGTAATACATTTGTGTAATTTCAGATTTCAGATTTCATTATTCATTTACATTTAAAATATTGAATTATAATAAGCAACCGAGTGATAAATTCAAATAAAAACAGCTTAACAATTCTAATTGATCTTCTATGCAATCAGAACTGCTGTTACACTGATTTCAAATGACATTCCCGGCTCGGTCAACTTTCTGTCAGACGTTTGACAAAAGTCATTGCGATTGCGTCATTAGTCTTCCATCAATGGGCTAAGTCTATGTGAAAAAGCAGTCAGTTGCTTGGGAAGATTGTTGTGTGGAGTACTGGTGTGAGAAAACCAGGAAACACATGAGTAGGTGAACTGGCCGCCGTGATATGACTGAGAAATTGTTAAAACGGCGTTAAACCAAAATCAATCAATCAATCAATCAATCAAATGACATATCCGTTCAAGGAGTGTGTTCGAATTAACACATGTTCGAGTTATCGCGAGTCCACTCTTTAACGTAATATATGTACTTACATTGAACAATTTCCATTTTTATGAAAGCCAGAATAATTTTACGTTATTTTAAAGTTCCTTTGTTTGAATCGGAATATTATCATTGTCACTCACATACTGTTCTTATTAAGGAAATGTTCATGTAAAAGTATAATGTCGAAATAAAATTCAGGATGAAATATTTCTTTTATCTTTTTTATAGACAGGAAATAGTTCTTGCCGATGTTTACCTGGTGAACTTCTAGACAATGGTATACAACTAAAAGAGACAACTTGTGACACTTTGTGTGAAGATGAACAATTTTGGTGTGGAAGTATGGCAACCATGTCTATTTATAAAAGAGGTACACAATGTTAAAACAGAAGTTCCTGATTCGTCGTGATTATTCTAATAGTATACATCTTAAGTGAATTGAACTGACAGTTGAAAGCATTTTATCAGTGTTCAAAGAAAGCATACGGTATCTTATATAATCAATGGGATTCACGGGAATTTAGAACGAACACATGTGGTCTAACATACCTTTTAAGGCCAGAATTCGCGCAACATAGATACTACAGACGAAACAATTCACTATCTAATACAATGTAAACACTTTAAAAATATTCGGAAACAATATTACTACTATGCAAGACCAAATATGTACAAACTAAGTAAATAATTGAATATTCAAAATTGAAAAGAAAAAAAGAAACATTTAAACACAATTTGTGAAAGGATTATGAAACAGTTAAACTAGCTACGAATTATTAAATCAATATTTGTGTATGTATTTAAATTACCCCCTAACAGTTCCATAAGCCCTTGAACAGATATAATTAAACGGATATCTTTACATTCTCTTCTTTTTTATCATTGTGATTTATGTGATTGTATTTATGTAAATTAAACAATAGAGCATATGCTGTTTTCTTAATTGTAATACAAAGAGCTGGTAATTAACTTCATTTCAAATGTAAGCAAATATACGAATAAAGTAGTTAAAAGGATCAATATCTATGGAATGGATATCCATGGATATCTTTAACAGTCCGAATACATTGGAATTATATGTGTTGAAGCGTTTAGACATTCATTAACTCTCTTTAAAGTATATGTGGTTGTATATGTTATGATAAATATGAGAATGGCACTCGTAGTCAATATATATTATATCAATATATTATGATTTAACCACAGGTAAGCTTGGTTTAGTCGAATATCTGCATGTAAGGATTTTAATTGTGAATATTATTTGAATGAGATATTTTGAAAAACATTTTTGTTATGGGATGAAATTTGATTTGAACGTAATTAATACGTGTTTAAATGAATATAAATTGCAATATTTTCGTTAAATTACTTTCAAGGTGTTGGCATTACAACACTTTGTTTCGATTAAGATATTCAAAGCTCATAATTATACCGCTAAACAATTATATTACTGTTAAATTAAATGCATGCAAGCTTGCGTTTAAAAAATAAGGCACATGTGTGCAATGGATGCTAAATTTACTCAGTGAACTTATATACTGACTCAGATTTATTATAGTTTAAATACTAGTTGGACCAAACCCCGCCTCAACATACTATTATGTGCTTGTTAATATTCCATATGGTTCTGTGATAGCGGGTAAGTAAAAACATCTTTTCAATTCTGGTACATTAAATTCTGATTTCTGTATAGTTTTATGCTTCAATATGATTATTTGTTAATGATCATTTGCCTCTTTTTTTTTAAATAAGTAATATAAATTAGAGAATCTCATTTCAGTTACTGTACAGGGTCGGCAATGGACATCTAGCAGACACCAATGCCTTTCATGTAGCTACTCGATTTGGTTTGAACAGTACTTGTATTACTGGACTTCGTGTGACAATCGAAGGAAAGCGATGTGCATTTCAGGTATTACTATTTACAGGGTTTCAAATTTTTACATACAGTTTGAACAAAATAAATTTATTGATGGCATAGTATGATTGTCAAAGGATCAACACCTTTGTTAATAACTGTTTTCTCCTTTAGAATGTTGGTAACTTCAGGTATATATTTTTCAATATCTACATTTGTTTAATAAATGTTAAAGTGATTCACACGAATTTCAAATTGTCTTCATTTGCTACGATCGGAATGGAAACCAAAGAAGAATAAGTTAAACTTGTCTAAAGCATAATCAAGTTCTGGTTTGACAAGGTTTCTTTGCAGTGTTGATTCCACTTGGAAACTTGACTATAATATGTATTATTTTCAAATGAGACACCGTGACTTAATTTCAGTCGGAACTTGATTACGGTTCATCGTAAATGTTTCAGCAATGCCGTCATACTCAAAAAGCTAGAAACTGAACATAATCAAGGTTTACTATGTTTTTTTAAACAGATTTTATGTTGACGCCAATGAGCCATCCTTATATATATGACGCCAAAAACTGGCTATGCAGTAATTTTTACTGAGATTAGAATCAATATACCGCCTCTTAGCCTCTTAATGTTGCCAGTCTCGATGTCGACCTTGAAGATATTGTCGAACAAAATATTTCTGAAAGCTTTTAAAAGAGTCCTACATAATTATACGACCTTGCTGCAGACAAAATGGCAACAACTTACCGCCCGCCTCGGGTGTGGGAGGTTTCGGGTTCGGTCCCCGACCGGGTCATATTATATACTTTAAAATCAAATGTTTAATAAATTGCTTTCACTCATTTGCGCTTCGAAAATGTGGTCTTAGCATTACGATTGTCTCGCTGGTGTCAGGCTACCTGGACATATATGAATAGTACCGGTTACTCACACAGGAAACGCAGTGATATAACTGAAAACATATTGAAAGCGGCGTAAAACACCCTACAAACATTCAAATCCGCTTTTATACGGATGCCTAAAATGACGAAAACAAACAGTTGCTACCGTAATTTATCTGACTGTGGCGCAATAGTAGTTTTGCAGAGCTTAAACCCATTGACCTAGCCTTGGATCATATTCAATCTGAAAAATACTTTCAATATCTAATTTTTTATAGATTTATTATTTGCAATTCAACCGATTTATAAAGAAAAGAACATCCATTGGTAAATAACTTGATTGCTAAACTTTACCTCATATGCTCAAACAGTATATCAGTTTTATGCTGGCTTCCCAGTCATAGTGGGTATCCGAGGTAATGTAAATGCAGATCAGGATGCAAATGTGCTTTAACTCAATACATCTTACAATTTAAATGGCCTTTCACATATTTTAAACCTGTACTTGATAATTTGATTCATGAGCCGAGTAGAGTTCGTGGAACGGCCCTCTTAACCAGAGTAATGAATTGTGATCATTAAAACCGATACTTCGTGAATGGCCTCTTGCATCAAGAACACACATGCCGCCGTCAAAAAGTAGTACTTTCTCACTAATTTGACATACGTGGCTGACGTATTCGTTATCATTACATGTAGAGGACCATGGTTAATTCTCTGTCTTGCCCAATTTGCTTATACATGTATATGTATATATTTGTTTTTGTGTCATGTATTGCTAACCTTTTTGGTTATATTTCAGTCATTTTTATAATTGGCGATCAATTTCTGAATACAAGTGTTAATATATTGCAGCGCCCTATATGACACCAGGAGTTGATGGGTTTTCAAATCCTATTGATTCATTTATTTAAAATAATCTCGACAGTTTATATGCAAAGCGTATATTAATCTGAAAGTCGAGACTATATCATTCCTAATGTCTACGGATGTTAAAAGGTCTTTGTTAAAACTAGACAATATTGACTTGATCTAAACCTTTATGTAAATGTTATCATAACGTATATGCACTTTTATAAGTGACTATGAAGAAGGGTACTTGGTGTATCTTTGATCAAAATTTGAAAGCCCTAGACTAATACTTATTGAGAGAAGTAAAAACAAAACGAAACTTAAACGTCAATGTTTGATGCCGCCGCCGCCCCCGCCGCCGCCGCCACCGCCGCCACCGCCGCCAGAAAAGCAACACCTTTGTCTCGCTTGGGCTATTTCGTCGCGGCGAGACAAATAGTGTAGGATACATTTCAAAAAACAAGATGTATACATTAAAACTGTTTAAGAAGTTCCCACCTTGAAGTGATATTCCGAAATCCTTCCCATTTTCCCATTCTGTTCCCAAGTGCATTGTTTTCAATGAAACATCATTCTAATGGGCGAAACAATCAAGAATTACACTTCTCTTCACTGTCGATTTATTTTATCTTGAATAATTATTGTATTTGAGTCACGTGTGTTTGCCTTTAAAAGCATAGAGCTATTTTATTGAATGTTGTAAGGGTATGCATTTTTAAATAGTTTTAACATTTTATCAGAAACAAAGTAAATTCACAAAAAATACTTTTCGAAATTATGGAAAATGATAATTCCTGCAATTAATGATTGATAATGTAATTAGGAAATTTCCGAAATATTTACTAAGCTGAAATGTAAGTCACAAAGAGTTACATATACTCCAACATTATGGGAATTTATCAAAACGCGAGAATTTTTTTATCAGGCATTAATAAATTAAACTATTGTTCAAATAATATTTTATTCCATTTTCAACATATAAATTCTATCTTTGGTGTTGCTGTTTTCTGTTACCTTGTAATGTGTTAAATCAAACAAGATTAATAAGAGTAGCTATGTGTGAAATGTTCTATTACATATTCTTTAAATGAAGTAGAAATAGGTTAGTTTACAAATTGTACGACGTTGTTAAACATACTTTTATTTTATTAATCAATTCGGAACATTCTTACTGATGAATGCATTTATCAAATTTAATGTATATCAGTGTTAATTAGAAACAACTATTCCAATTTTCAGATATTGACGTAGAAACAAAAGTGAATACGAACGCGAAATGGAGCAAAAGTATCAGAGCTTGTTTTGATAACAACATGTATCCTATGCCATACCAAACTAAACCTCCTGAAAATAACAATGTATGGATGGGTGTCATACGAACACTAGCAATTACAGAATATAACGGTAAAAAGGGGCACATGTATGGAACGCCTCAACTGTCTTATAATGACGCTTATTGTTATATTGTGTGCACTCTTTATTATGTTGTGTGCATGCTTTATTATGCAGTGTACAAACTTCATTATGTTGTGTACATCCTTTATTATGATGAGTACATATTTTAATTAAAATATGGTATGTGCATTATTTATTTTGTTTTGTGTATTTCTTATTATTTTATATAGCTTGTCTATTATGCTAAGTGCACTCATTTTTAGCTCACCTATGCACGAAGTGCAAGGTGAGCTATTGTGATCACATTTTGTCCGGCGTCCGTCCGTCGACCGTCGTGCGTCGTCAACATTTCAGCTTGTTAACACTCTACAGGCTACATTTTGCATCCAATCTTCATGAAAGTGTATCAGAACATTGATCTTCATCAAATCTTAGACAAGTTCGAAACTGGGCCATATGAGGTCAAAAACAAGGTCACTAGGCCAAATTGAAGGGAAATCTTGTTAACACTGTAGAAGCTGCATTTTTTGCTTCAGCAGCTTGAAATTTAGTCAGACTGTTGAGCTGAATGATATCTAGGTCAAGTTCGAATACTTTAGCAGAATGTTTGCTTGATGATATGTAGGTCAAGTTTAAATATGGGTCATATTGGGTCAGAAACTATAGGTCACTAGGCCAAATTGAGGGGAAATCTCGTTTACTCTGTAGAAGCCGCATGTTTGGCTACAGCAGCTTGAAATTTGGTCAGAATGTTTAGCTGAATGATATCTAGGCCAAGTTCGAATAAAGGTCATGCTGGCTCAAAAACTAGGTCACTAGACCAAACTGAAGGAAAATCTTGTTAACACTTTGGATGCCGCATTTTTTGCTTAAGCATCTTAAAATTTGGTCAGAATGTTTGTCTAAATGATATCTAGTTCAAGTTCGAATATGGATCATATGGGGGTCAGAAACAAGGTCAATAAAGGAAATTATTGTTCAAACTCCGGAGGCCGCATTTTTACTTTGAGCAAGTTGAAAATTTGTCAGAATGTTGTTTTGATGATATCTAGTCCATGTTGGAATATGGGTCATATCAGGAAAAATAATTTATAGATCACTAGGCCAAATGAAGGAAAATCTTGTTAACACTGGAGGTTGCATTCAGAATAATTGTCTTGATGTGTTTTGCATAACAGTACAGTGTATAATTAAGGTGAGCGACCCAGGGCCATCATGGCCCTCTTGTTATGTTCTGTGAGAGTTTTCTTGATTTTTGTGCATTCCCTGTTATGTTGTTTACGTTCCATATTCTGTTACGTAGATTCCTTATTCATTTATGAAAGCACATACAATTTACTTCATTGTGTAGGTTCTGTTTTTGTTTTGTAACTTTTTTATTATGATATGCACACTCTTTGTTAAACTGTGTACACTTTTTATACGCCCGTTTTGAAAAAACGGATCGTATTATAGTTTTACCTGCGGCGTACGGACGGGCGGGCGGACGGGCGGGCGGGCAGGCGGCGTCCAGTATGTTGTCAGCTCAATAACTTTAGAAGCCTTTGTCCAATCATCACCAAATTTTGTCAGAATGTGTATTTGGATAATATCTCGGACAAGTTTGATAACTAGCCATATCGCTTTAGTTAATCAAGAGTTATCGCCCTTTAATTATAGAAATTACCCAAAATTGGTCTTGTCAGCTCAATAACTTAAGAAGCCTTTGTCTAATCATCACCAAATTTTGTCAGAATGTGTATTTGGATAATATCTCGGACAAGTTTGATAACTAGCCATATCGCTTTAGTCAATCAAGAGTTATCGCCCTTTAATTATAGAAATTATCCAAAATTGGTCTTGTCAGCTCCATAACAATTATCACTATACAGGACGGGCGTATTTTGTGACATTTGGCGCTCTTGTTATTATGTTATGCACACTATTTTTTTTTTCATTTGCATTCTTTATTGTGTTTTATGCAGTCTTCATTATCTTATGCACACTCTGTGTTATGCTGTATGCACTCTTTCTTGTGTTTTGTACATTCGTTCATACCTTGTGAAGGTTGTTTATTATATTATGCACATTATTCATTATTTATTCAGTTGTGTGCAGTTTTTATTATCTTCTGTGCATACTTTATTGTCTTACGTGATTTCTTAATGTGACTTTTTTTTTTTTTTTGTTATACGGTGTACAAACTGTATTTCGTTATGTATGAAGTTTATTATGATGACGCGGAAAACACAAACGGGTATAATTTCAAGATGCACCGGTAAAAAACCGGCATGCACAGCGTCTGGCGAGCCAGACAAACGGGCGAAACTATTCGAACTATTTTCGCGTGACACAAACCAGATCCCAGGGAATTAAAATTAAAACATTTTGGCAAAAAGTTCATTATGTTCAATTTTTAACTGTTAAACAATGTTCACTAGTTACTAGTGTAACCGGAACGGGTATAGGTGTAAATATCACTTCTACAGCCTTGCTGTGGAAGCCGGCTTTTATAGCGACGTTGGTAGAGTAGTTGACCTTTTCTTAAAGTTAGGCAACGTTCATCGCGGTTAGTGCCTGAATGGGTGACCCGCGATGGCTTAACTCCGGTAAACGTTACACTAAATACTGATTTCTAGTAAAATGATATATCATTTATTTAATATCAATTAAATTCAATGTCACATTATTCTAGACACAAACGTTTTATGATGTTTTCCATTTTAATGATATAAGTTTTGATGTTACATTAGTAAACCTGTTTAGGCTTTTCCCACATACTGCAAATCTGCAGCAGACGGATTTGAAAACATTTAGTCAAAAATATGGAAACTCTCTTTAAATGAAAGACAAATATTTGAATAAAGATGAAAACATTTTTGAAAAAAGAGAAATTACTCATAGATCACCAGACGTTGCGCATGCCTTTTGTGACGGTGCATCTTGGAATTATACCCGTTTATATTGTCCGCATCATCATAATAAACTTCCTACATAACGAAATACAGTTTATACACCATATAATACAAAGAACAAAACACAATACAAATTGTACACAGCATAACAAAGAGTGTACATATCATAATACAACAGTCACAAAACAAAAAACAGAACCTACACAATGTAATAAATTGTTTGTGCCTTCATAAATGAATAAGGAATCTACGTAATAGAGTATAGAACGTACACAACATAACAGAGAAGGCACATAAGACAACAAAACTCTCACAGAACATACAAATGAGTGCACTTAGCATAATAGACAAGCTATATAAAATAATAAGAAATGCACAAAACAAAATAAACAACGCACATACCATAATAAAGTATGTACATGCCATAATAAAGTATGTACATGACATAATAAAGTATGTACACAACATAATAAAGTATGTACACAACATAATAAAGGGTACACACAATAGAATAATAATCGTCATTATAAGACAGTTGAGGCGTTCCATACACATGCATTAAAACATGTTCGATATCATCTTAGAATTGGTCACGGTAATACATAAATTGACAGATATGATCCGGCCGGGCATGATGTAAAAGAAATTTTAAATCGTGTATACATGTTCAATCAATAACAACTTAATGTTCTTGTTGAATCTGAATATTTCTTTAACCGAGCTCTTGGAGTTTTATAAATTTTACATTCTTTTATCATTTGCCAGTACATTGTTTAAATGTCTCCAGTCGTGAACTAGAACACTTTGAGCAAAATTAAAGCCTTATTTCTGAAAGACGTTTCTTCTTTTAAATACAGCTCATATTTGCAGGATGACACTGACTTTATGTCCATAATCCATTGGCATGAAACATTTATTATTATGATTATTATTTTATTATTATTATCATCATCATTATTATTATAAGAATTATCATTTGTATTATTATTAGTAATATATTATTGTTAGTAGTAGTACATGTAGTAGTAGTAGTACCAACATTATTAGTATTAGTATCCTCTTCATCATCATCATTATTATAAGTAGTAGTAGTAATATTATAGTTACTATTATCTTAAATAGAAGACGAAGTAGTATTTGGTTATAATAATGAAAGCAGATGAATAATTTGCGTGATTAAGGCCAGACAATGTTTGTCGGATATCTCATTACAGGCCAAGGTCATTTTGCAGAATACGGATACGTTAAGAAAGTGACCGACCACTACCTGTTGAATTTCATCGCACATACGTGGACCATAAATACTCGAATATGTGAAACAGGTATATCGTATATAGTCTATTAAATAGTTCCAAATAAAATGATTTCATATAGATCGTGGTAAAAGCTGACACCTTATATCTATAATGGTATGTGTCCGCTTTTAATTTATTTATTTGTAGTTTATGCGGATCGTTTTCAATTAGTGAAACATTGAATAGCTTGATCGCACTCTGCTTAAGAGTAGAACTGGCATCGTTCATGTCTAGAACGGGTGGTTGTCAATCACACGGTCATTGACTTGATTTCATTTTGATGTTTTATATTTTTAGTTGTCATAAACGTGCTTTGTATTAGCGGAAAACGATTTCCCCTTTCTTGTCTCATATATTGTTACTCCCATAATGAAGCTTAAACAATACCAGAATGATAACTTATTATCACATTATGAAACAATTCCAGAATGATAACTTATTTATGAATTTGTAGAATCCGAGAGCACATCGATAACTACAACTATGATGTCATCAACACATAGAACAACGGTTGCATCAGTTACCAACAAGTCAACTTCCACGGCAAAACTTACACAAATGTCGACACAAACATCTTCGCGCCCCCCACTACCATCTCCAGTTACAACGACGTCAAAAAGTACAACAACGTCGCCATCTATGAGTAATCCATTCGATGCAGTAACCATTAAAACAACAATAATAACCTCTTCAACCATCACAGACAGTATGAATAATTATATCAGTGAAACTTTACGAATCACTCAGGACAGTCAACAAAGTAACGGTAAGATTTGTTTTGGACTTTGTTGGTAATCCCTTCTGATGAACGCTTATAACCCTGTATACTTATTTGCAGACGTATTTCGATATGAAATACGAATATTGCAGAAAATTGAAAGGAAAATACATATCGCATTTATATTAATATTCTTTATTCGTGTGTGCTTTCATTTAATTGCCATTCTTACAACACCATATTGACGTCAACGTCTTTTCGGATATGTTAATATGATAATATCCCGAGGTTATATGAGCATCGTCTAGCAATATTGAGTTTTATTTCGTATTGTTTGTGTATTGCCAACTGTGATGGTGGATGCTGTGTCTGTTGGTATAGACACTTACCAAGACTTAAGAAAGTTAATCCATAATACTTTTGAACATGTTCAAACTTATATTATTCTAAGAGCTATCAATTGATGGGTGTTTGAGGGCGGGTTCGATCCCCTGAAGGGTCATACCATATACTTTAAAAATGGCAGTAATGGCTTTCCCCCCTTGGCACTCATGATTGGGGGTTAGCATTACGAATAACTCCCCGGTGTAAGGATAAATTGAGCAGTAGTACTGGTAATGTACCCTATAAATTCCATGATATAATTGTAACTGTGGTCAGTCAGTGTATGCGCATATTATCACCATCGTCTTCACAGTAAGCTTTTATAGTATGTATAAATAGACCGAATGTAAGTTATGACCATACATTTGACGTGTATGTAGGGTTATAATGTTGCCGAACCGGAGAGGCAATAAGACCTCAAATCACCAGACACGTTTCATACTGTTTACATTTTACATCGTTCAATAATTCATTTTTTCTGTAACATCATTAACCCTTTCCCACAGACAACAAATCTGCAGCAGACGACTTTGAAAACATTTGGTCAAACATATGAAAACTTTCTGTAAAGAAAGAAGAATTGATGAAACAAAGTTGAAAACATTGTTGCAAAACGAGAAATTGTTCACTTTGAACCTTTATTCCTTTTGCCACAATGTGTTATTTCTCAAAAGTCGTTTGCTGCAGTGGCGACTGTTTATGGGATATTTGTTAAATACATACAATAGACTCATTTTATCATTTTAGTTGGTGTATTTGTCGGAGTTCCAGTAGCGATTCTAGTTCTTATTGGTATTATTTGCGCTGTCATTTTGCTGTGGAGAAGAAGGTAAATTTTCAGTATCATCTTTTATTATATACATGTACGTGCATATTTTCATCAAATACATGCAGATGGTCATGCGAATATCAAACACGGCGGATTAAAATGCAGTATTTGAATAAGGAACCTAATATGGTAATGGTACGTCACTGAATATGATGTGACGTCATTCACATATGCTTTTATGGCAAATATGAAAAGTATGTTCCAGTAGCGAAACAGGTTTAAGTATTGTCTACTCGGGCGTAGACAATCTGACATGTCAATTGACCACGCCCCTCGTAGTACACTTTTACCTTAATAGCACCGTCTCTTTCAATAGGCAGACAATGACGCAGATCTCATCCAAAATCCGATTACATCTAGTGTATTTACAACGCTATTGGCAAGTAAAAGTCAAAGTAAAACTTTAAATGAGCTTATAATCAGTTTTAATTTCTTTATTTTAATAGAAAATCTATTTCATAAGTGTCCGCTTTGAGATACCTCACTTAAAATAACATTATAACAAAGTCTTAAATTTACAAATCCTTGTTTTATTTATATAGGAAGCAGTCGAAGGACGCAGCTGCCTCTTCGAAAACGCACCACAATGGTACCTATATTAGCGACTCCTCTAGAATAGTTCTTGGAAACATAGTGTCTGATAAGAGAGAAGTTGATCCGCAAACAAAAAGTTTACAGCCAAATGTGTACGACTACATCAGTGACGTTCGTGCAGATGATAACCACCAGACCTCGAACGCAAATACGTATGTCGTTATAGAAGATGTTAGGTGTGACTATCGAACCCCTGGCGTCACGGAAACAGCGGTCCCTAGTGAAAACCATGGCGACCATACATACTTTGTACTTGAAAAGGCAGAACAACAACCTCATTACACAGACACGCCCTCGATACACCCGGCACATGAGGACGCAACAAACAATTCTGTCAACCACGTATACAATACCGTATGATACAACCTCCCCTACTAAACAAACTGACGAAACGTATGATACAACATCCACTGCTAAACAAATTGACGATACGTATAATACAACTTCCCATACTAAACAAACTGACGAAACGTACAATACAATAACGAATCCAACAATCAGTAAACACAACACAGATGGCGTTTATAGTGTTGCCGACCACAACGGCGGTAATCTTTATTCTCAAGTTAATAATGGCCGGAAAACTGACAAATGAGTGATGTTACGAAAGTGTTCGTTGTACTTCTGCCTGTTGCCTGCCAGTTGCTCGTTCCGTTCAATAACGTTCTTGTACTAACTTTTAAAGGTTTTATACTTATCATATATATCTGGGTAATTTATGGCTAGATTTAGTTTTGGGTGACAAATCTGGAGTCGACGGAATTTGAAAGAATACATAGGAAGAAATTGCTCAAAATCAATGCTTTGCTTATTGTCTCATTACTTTCTATATTTTCTCATTACTTTCTAAATGTTCTAATTACTTTATGTTTTTTTATTATTTTATGTAGTTTTAAACAAAAAGTACAAGCTGTTATGGTCTTGTTTTACTATTTGTCTTAAGACATTTTCAGCATAAAAATGATCATGAACCACTACACTTGTGTTATTAACATGCCATACCAATGGAGTGCAAAAACGACTTGAACATGCTTTGTTTGATTTGTGTTACAAGCCGCTTTCAACAGTATTTCAGTTATATCACGGCGTGTCCTGAGTAACTTTACAGTACTACCGGTATTATTTATCCTGACACCGACTGCGTCAGTCGTTATGCTATCCCCACAACCATTAGCGCCACCAAGGAGGGTAACCATAACGTACTACAATCTGTCTTTGATATTAACTGACCGGGAATCGAACCCTGATCTCTCGCTCTCAATACGAATGTTCTAACGATTACACCACTGATATGACAATGCAATATGCACATAAACGGGTACCATCATTTTACATCATCTCATTTGATTATACCGTGTGCAATAAACATATAAGCTACAGATGTTTTCGTCACTTTTGTCGATGCATAAGGGAAATTAGATATAATCGTATTTTAAACCTGTCGCAATTTTGTCAAGTTTATAAAAGTTGTAAGCTGCCACGATAATTCCCCATAAAATAATATAGCTTACGTAATACACAAGAGGGCCAAGATGGCCTCAAATCGATCACCTGAGTGATAGTATAGTTACACATGTGTAACTGCTAATATAGGGGAAAAGAGTGGGAATAGAACTGCATGTAGTTGATACTGTAAATAAAACAGCTAATCGGTAAAGGACATTGGAAAAGTTGCATTTAATCATTCAACAATTTGAAAGAGGACCATCAAAAGAACATTAATGTGGAGTTTGGTTGATAAGGTCTAGGAGGGAATGCTGTTTGAAGCTAAACGTTCATTTTACCCTCTTTCTAATGCTGCCTGCCGGCTATTTTCCTTCCACCAATCAATGTAGCTTGAACAAATTATGAATAAGGTCACTACTGCTAATTTCTGCTAAATAATCTTGAAATCAGACGATAACTTTACTACGAATGTAATTATAAAGTTTTGTAATTTTGCCTTTTTTTCTGATGCCTCCAGGCCCCCATGTTTTATAACCAATCAATATGGTTCACATATTTTATGTAGAGAAAAAGAGTCCGTCAAGAAATATTCCTACTAAATTATCTTGGAATCAGACAAGTGGTTTCAGAGCAAAAGCATTTTAAAGTTAGGGCCTTTTCTTCCTTTCTGATTACACAGCAACCAACATTTTTAATTATATTTATATATTGGAACAGTTTTTGAAAGAAGACCACATACGAAACATTCATGTGAAACTTGATGGAAATTGGTCCAGTGGATTAGGAGATGTCATTCAAAGTTTAATGTTAATATGGCTTGGAAAAAATCCGTAAATGTTCACTGACGGATTATTTCTGCCAAATTATCTTGAAATCAGAAAAGCACTTTCATGGAAATGGAATTTAATATTTTCTCGTTTTGCCCCTTTCTGATGAACTCTGGCTGCCACGTTTTTCAGTCAATCAATAAGGTTTGAACAATTGTTTAACGAAGGAAGAAGAATGTTACAGATTGGGCATTTTCCATCTTTTCTGATGCCGCAGCAACCAAAGTTCTCCATAACATTTTTGAAAGAGGACCTCCGTAGGAACATTTCTGTGAATTTTGGATGAAATTGGTACAGTGGTTCAGGACGAGATGTCGTTTAAAACTAAAAGTTATAACGACGGACGACGGTTGCCAGGCAAAGAGTTATCAGACGTAATCACTTTGAGCCTTTTGGCAATTTTTCATTCAACAAAGTCCACCTTAGACGGGTATTCGTTCATATTAAGCGAAGTTGGTACGATTTGTGATTCATAGTAAGCGCCGTGTCGTGCACAATTTGTCATACACACGTTTAGAACAGTTCACTGAAGTGACTGACAAAGCGCAAAGTATTTGCAACCAAATCGTGAATCCCGCTAATGATTGAGATATGAGAATGGACGACTGTACAGAGATGTAAAAACTTAACTAGGGGTGTGCCTGTGCATACGCACGTGGGCACAATTGGTTTGAAAAATACTAGAATTTAAAATCGCTAAAAATGCATTAAAAATAAAGCCTCACTAGGGTATGGTTTCTAGGAATTCTTACAGAACTTCAAAGGTCCACAGTTCTGTTAATGTCAATATGATCAGGATTTGAAATTAAGATAATTAAAAGTAATTGACCTTGCATCCCTTCATAGATTTTACGCGATTGCTTGATTGCTTTGTTTTGTAACTACATTAATATGACGTCTGGTTGCACTGTTTTTCATCCTCCTTACAATGACGTTTTTGTCTACAAAGTTGGACTTGCAGACAACAATGACACTATGAGGCAGCACGCCTCCAAGTGGGACTGTGAGCGAAGTCATATATGTAAATACTGACTACTGTTCGGTTATGATGTTATGCCCATAGCCTATATATACATTACTGATCATGAAGCTGTGTTGATGTTAAAGAAAATGCGTTCTTTAAATCACAGTTGTCGATTGAAATGTATCTTATAATATTAGAAGATGCATTCAATCAGAAATATATTTTTATCCAAGGGTATGGGTTTCAAACCAATGGAGGGAACTGTTACAATGTAGCAATCGTGTGCAAAGTGAATAATCTTTCTTTGATAGGCATATATCTCTCGAATTACAGCGTCAAACGAGTTATAGGTTTAACAACAGCAGAGAATAAAATGTTCCATTGATTGTAAAATTTTGCAAATATTTCAATTTGTGTTTTACACATTTATGATTAAAAAAATAGAGTATTTTACATTAAAATTCTGTATCTGAAAATACGCACATTTTAAAATCTGTACGACACGCTAACATTTGAATATTGATGTATCAACGCATTCGTTTTAATCTGATTGTAATGTCGGAAACATTGAAAGAAAACTCATGATGATGTACAAGCCAGGCTTTTTTTTCGATTTTCGTTATACTTCTGGGGTTTTCCGTTTTTTTTTCTTGGAGTCTACTCATATTGGCTGCATAATGGTCTGACACTGCCTTAACGAGTTACTTATGTCTTCGGTATGTCGCGGTTAGTATTTGTACTCACGACCTCACATGCAACGCTCTAAAGGCTAAGCTATCGATACTTGTTAATATGGTTTAAAACGCTTCATGGAAAGCAGTCAGGTATGTACAACAACTTTACAGAGTATTTTGTAAAAAAAAAAATAAACGGAATGTTAAGTTGTTTGTATGAAGTAGATTAGAAAATAATATAATATATAAAAACTAAATAAGTTATGAGACGTTTGTTGATTAAACAATTTTCAATTATATATTAAATATTTCTTCTTCTTTTTTTCTATTGTTTAAAACGTTTTATTTAAAAGTGTTATATCATAAAAAGATAGAAAATGAAGTAAAATAAAATACTAATGGTGTGTCGTTATTAACAACATACATTATTCGATGGCCTAGTAGTTACTGTACCAAATCTCACATCTAATAGGTTTTGTGTTCAAGGCCCACCGGGAAAACTTCCTTATACCATCTCAAAATAGGCACCAGTGCTTGTTTCTACCCAGGAAATACTCGCGAGTATTTATATCAGCTTTCAGATGCCTTCACAACCAAACTTTATTAAATTAGTCAACTATTAACTCACGAAGCCCGCTGTATCGACTACAATTCAAAACGGATCAATATTTATAATATTTGATGTTATCTAAGATTATAAAATGCTCATATGAGCCGTCCCGCGAGAAAACCAACATTTTGGACTCTGCGTAAAGAATCGACCCGGAACAGCCTAAGCATATGCCGCGCAGGTTAGCCCGGACATACACTTTTCGCCTCCTGTGGATTACCTATTTCAGAATTAATTACTCTATACCTGTATACCCCTGAGACGGAATGTGTCGGCCCGGATGAGCCTGTGCGAACTGCGCAGGCTAATTTGGGTCGATACATTACGCAGGGGCCAAAATGTTGGTTTTCTCGTGGGATGGCTCATATTTAGGTATTTGTATGTTTTCTGCATAACATCGAAATTATCAAATTGGATTATCAGAGCTTATCAGTCAAACAACAGCCTGTTTTGATAAATTGATGTGTATTATTCGTTTATATCCATTTTCCAGTAAATTAAAAATATATATTCTTGAATGCCGTCGTCATGGTACAATATCTCGTTTTATGATTTATTTTCACGCCACTTTCCACAGTTTTTCAATTTGACCACGACGTTTCCCAGGAATATATCCGGTGCTACTGGTAAGTTTATCATCATACGAATAAATCAGTAGTTTTGCTATCCACGCAAGTCTGGGACGTAAGGAGTGAAATTGCTACTACCATTTCTTTAAAAAGTATTTGATAAAGCTTGATAATGAATCGAACCCGAGTCTACTGTTCAGGAGGTGGACCGTTCTAACCGCTACACCATTGAGGCGGTCCACACTGTACGTCATATACATGTATATGAATATCTCAACCATGACACCATCCGATGTTTACGTCTTATCGATTAACCTTATACTTTGTAATGAATCGAACCCGGGTCTCCTGTTCAGGAGGTGGACCGTTCTAACCGCTACACCATTGAGGCGGTCACACTTTACCTCATATACATGTATGTGACTATCTCAACCACGACACCAATGAGGCGGTCCACACTGTACGTCATATACATGTATGTGACTATCTCAACCATGACACCATACGATGTTTACGTCTTATCGATTTACCTGATATGTCTAGTATAGCCTAATCCGAAATGAAAACGTCGTAGGAGAGCTAATGATAATTTGTAAATAATCACGTATGACATAACTAAAATAAACAACATTGTTGGAACAGTACAAAATAGCTCACAATGAAAATGTTTTTCTCAGAAGGGTTTTGTTTTTTAGTTCTATCAAAAGCAGTCCGTTGCGAAGGCTTTACGGTAGAGGTTAACTAAGTTATGGAAAAGGATATTGCACTTTAATTAGCGATTAACCTAATAGTGTATATCTTTACTAATGGATACACGAATTTAGTGGAGGAGAACATTTTGTTTCAAGCGAAAAGGTATTCTCATAAACAATGCATATACGACAGTATATATAAAAGAATGGTTGCAGATTCAGGCAAATGCCTCAATTTCTGCGTAAGTGTATTGTGGACCTGAATGAGGTTTTGATAAATGACTAGGATTGTATAATCACCATGACAAAGAGGTTGCACATTTGTTTTAATGAAAACAATATTTCTGAAAACCTTCTTTTTTCCTGCCGAGAATACTGTCTTCTTTAAAAAGAAACATTGACATATGGGGTGCGTCTAGCTGTTTAGGGTATCTTTGACTTTCAGACTAAAGAATCATTTAAGGTTCCATTTTGTGTAAAACAAGTGGGTCTAATAATCTATAAGTTTGTCAAAATGTAGGTTGATAAAGAAGGTGAGACTATATGAATGCGCGTGCTCGTTCCGAATTTCCATTGTTCGAACATGCAACAAGACCCAATACTAACGACACTTTGAAAGTCAACCAATTATATCACCTTACTTCGAACTCTTCTCAATTGGAAACACATGCATTAAACTGAAAAAAAAAAACTCTTGTCGAAGGGAAGTATACTAAATTAGTCTCCCAGAAAAAGAGATATACGTAATTTATAACAACTTTCCTTTTATAATTAGCATAAAGTGTATATTAGTGCGCTAACCCTTTCCCACATACAACAAATCTGAAGCAGACGACTTTCAAAACATGGTGACAAAAACCTGAAAGATCTCCATAAAAGAAGATATTGTTAAATAAAGTTGAAAACATTATGAGCAATTTCACCTGTTGCCACAATGTTTTCAAAAGTCATCTGCTACTATTGCGTCTAAATCAGTCTGCATATGGGAAAGGGTTAAAGCAATTGACGTTTGTACCGCTGCATCATTATTGTCCTGTTTACTCTATGTGATGACAATCAAACTACTAAGATTTCATTTTCGAGCATTCCAAACTTCGTCTACATCAATAAAGTTGTATCTTTTAATCGTTTGGTCATCAGCTTACATTATTTTTGCAGATAAGAAAATAAATTTGTATATATTTGATAAAACGTTTTCAAAGTTCAAGCGTTGTAGGAATGAAACGGATGAAGAAACGAAGAACGAAATAAGACATCCCCCTCCGGAATGAGGAAATTAAAAGGAGCATTAGTCATAATCACCCTTTATCTCTTTCGCCTTTTTAGAAATATTGTTGACACTGTATTTATTTTTTAGACTTTGATTCAAATGAGTACAATTTGAAGCTTAAGTAAATGGAATATTTTGACATATTTTTAACATATTAATAACAGTTCCATCGATATAAATCGGAATTAATTACATTAAAGTATTTGTGTAAACTTGTGTGTAGGTACATTTTGTATCACCGAGAAGGGTTTTAAATGAGTCGTTCCATTGTGTTAACTAACGTACTAAGATATTACAATGTAGATGTAAACCTGTTTTCATTGTTTCATTGAGTATGGACATTTACAATTTGTAATGATAAGATAGCCACGGATAGACAAACTATGAGGAGTTGTTGGATCTTAAGTATTGTGAGCTGGTACGCCGTTGCAGGTAAATAAACATCTTTTTTTTTTTTTTTTTTCAGTGAAAGCATAACTGTTTCAAAATAACAAATGTTTTTTTTATATCAAGTTTCCTTCAGACATCTACTCAGCAGATAACTAAGGATATGTTGTAATTCTGCTAAATGGTTAATTGAGTTGACATGATCCACATTCACTATATGATCCGTCCCACGAGATAACCAATATTATGGTCTCTGCGTAAAGTATCGATCCGGATCAGCATAAGCATGCCGCGTAGGGCTAACCTGGACAGTTACTTTTCGCCTCTTGTAGATTTTCTGTTTCAGGAATCATAACTCTATACCTCTATCCCCCTAAGACGAAATGTGTCGGCCCGGATTAGTCTGTGCGGACTGCGCAGGGTGATCTGGGTCGATATATTACGCAGAGACCATAATGTTGGTTTTCTCGTTGGACGGCTCATATTCACTTAAGAAATATATAGAGAATATTATGTCCCTGACTTAAGTTATGAACTTTATCTAACGAGGTTGGGAGAATTGATAATTGTCGAGCCTTTGGCGAGACAGTTATCATTTCTCCCAGCCGAGTCAGATAAAGTTTATGTCGAAAGTCAGGGACGTAGTATTCTATTTATCTTGAATGCAAAATTAGGTTTTCAGGTAAATCTACATTAATTTCAACTAGTTTCAAGAAATAACACACACAAATTTCAAAAAGCCCATTCATAAATGACTCCACCTAAATAGAATGACGTCACGCGCGTGCATAAATACTTGCCGAATAACATTGTGAACTCACGACATACGGAAGCTAAAGAGTTCCTACTTTAACTCCATATTTCTCGATTATTACGTCTTAATTTGTATATATGGTGTGACAAAATACCTTTACACGGCGCTATTAACTCGAACATAGTCTTAGTAGATGTGTAAGTATTGCGAATTGGCTTCAGTACACGCAATATGTCAACATGTATCTCAATCGCCGTATTTTGAAAATGAATAGTTGTGTTGGATCGTGAAAGTCGTTGTTTTAAGTTAGTTTAGGCTATGAAAGTTCAGGTAAAATTTAAGTTTAAATACAGAATACTATATACTAGACAATTGTGATGCTTAGTCGTCGTTAAGATTGGAGATATTCATTTTTGGAAAAGGATACCGTCACAGTTGTGGGTATACATACATGTCGAAGACACGTTACAACTTTTAGTTTTAAGGATAATCATAGACACTAGTTGTACGTAAATGATAAAATCATATAACAAGACGAAATTATTTCTGGATATCTAGATGTAACGCAAAATGATTTTCTGTCGAAACTGCTGTATGCAAGAGGAATCCATTGGTAGATGAGGCTGTTCATGAACCCTTTCTCGTGGTAGAAAACAGACTGACGATAGAACTTCAACATTTGACGATTATCGTGGAGGCATTTATGTGTAAAACTACTTCTGGAAACATAGATATGCTTCTCATTATAGGACATAACTCGCTTCAGATTGTATTTAACAAGGTTACCTATGAACTGATCATGAAGGAATAAACAGCAGGTATATGTATGCTACATTTTCAACGAAGAAAGACAGTTCATGAAGTAAGACTGAACATGCAGATTCCTTGTGATTTATATGACGATATTCTGTTCGATTTGTATTGGCATTATCAAAATATGTTGAAAAGTAATTAAAACGATAGTAACTTTATTTCTGCTTTTTATTTGTGTTTGTTCATTGCTTTGACTGCTATACTATCAACATAATTGAGCCGTTCCACGACTCTGCTTAATGTATCGACCCTGCGCAGGATAATCCGGTCAAACACATTCCGTCTCAGTGGGATAGAGGTATTGCGTAATGATTCCTGAAACAGAAAATACACAGGAGGCGAAACGTGTCTGTCCGGGTTATTCTGCGCGGCATGCTGAGGCTGATCTGGGTCTATACCTTTCGCAGTCAACACTTTTGGATTTCTGGTGCGTTTACGTCATTTCTAAAAAAAATAAGTATACTGATAAATATAAAAGTTTATCATACCAGTAGACATGTAAACAAAAAGTTTATCATACCAGTGTTATATATCTCATAATCTGCTTATTGCAAGATAAATCATGTTACCAGAGACTGTGACTTCATATCAAAGTCTATAGGGACATCATTTGTAATGACCGCTTCTTTTTTAAACATCATTGGGGAAAAATGTGTGTGTGCCGTGTTTAAACGCCGCTTTCAACACTTTCAGTTATATCAAGGCGTTTCCTGTGTAAGTAACCTGTAGTACTGGTTAGTTGATCCTGACACCACATAGTCAGTCGCAATACTTACCACACAACCCTGAGTGTCAACGAGGGAACGCCATTACTACCATTTGGTATGAATGAGCCGAGAATCTCATCCTCAACCATCTCCGGTACTTATAATGCAAAAGGAACGAATAACTTACATTATATTCTATAAACATAGCGTGTTTGCTTTAAAAAAGCTGTTTGATCTTACACCTGACAAACACTCTATGTAGAACAACATGGTTGTTTGATTGTACGCCGCTGTCCGTGGTATTGTAATCATATCTCGGCGTTCCTTGTGTAATTTACCAGTACTTCCGGTATTATCCATCCTGATACCAATGCATCAGTCCCAATGTATCCCGGATGGCCAAGGATAGAAGCCACTACTACCATTCCCATAACTATTTGGTATATCTGCTTTACCTGGCGACCAGCAATTTTAAATGCAAATGGCCAAAGCTAATGCACGTTATATAGCAATTTTACTTGCAAGCGTCTCAACAACATTGAGCGAAAGGACAGTTTCAACCTCCGTGAGGACTGGATCCTCGATCGTGGAAACGATACTGCGGGAATAATTGGTAACGTGCTCCTCAATGGCAACCATTTTAGGCCAACTTTAACTGTATCTCGTCAGACGTGACTTCATGTTTTTGAAGGATCTTTACTTCCATTCTTAAAGTTTTTGGTATGACCCGGATGGTGATCCAATCTGCTTCCTCCCTCACCCGAGACGGACGCTCTTCCACAAGGAGGTTTTAGGAACACACCTAACCGATATCTCTAATAATAAGAAATTGTTTTAATGGACATCGCATGCTACTCATATATCCTTTATAAATGGTTCAGTCTTTGGTTTGCAAAACTACTTTTGAACCCTTTCCAACTGCAGTAGATAATTCATGAACACGTTGTGTCAAAGGTACGATTTGCTGATAATGAGCAATTTCTTCATTTGCCACAATGTTTTCGATTTTATTGAATCATTGTTCTTTCATTTATAGAGAATTTCCATAGATTTGTCCAGATGTTTACAAATGCGTCTGATTCAGATTTGCTGTACGCGGAAAAGAGTTCGTAAACAATAGGACTTATCGTCACTAATAGTCAATGAAAAACCTTAAACGTAAAGCTAAGTGTTGGGTTACTTGTATATGATTTTGTTGTTGTTGTCGTTTCAACACATAAAGACTGTTTCACCACAGAGGTAATTGATGTGTTTGGGTGTTACGTCATATCAACAGTAAACGGTATTTCAGTTATACCAGGGCGATAGATCCTTGAGTAAACAAACCAATAATAGTCTAGGATATGGGCCTTGTCCAAGGACACAACACCATGACTGCCGCGAACGGGTATCGAACCTGGAACGCCCTGTTCCAAATCCATAAATTTAAACTGCGCTACAGACAAACCGTCCCCGCATTGTCTGATTCAAATTGGCACTGATAATATAGTATTCGAGAGGCCACTGGCAGACAGTGAACAATATAGTCCAGCAGATTAATAGCAAATTTTATGAAAATTGTGCTTTTTTAGGTGAAAGCTTGAAATTTGGTACAAAGATTCTGATTTACTATACAACCAAATTAAGCTATGGAAGCTGAATTTTGCCAACTTCCGGTTTTATGTCAATATTGCCGCCATGTACCTACGTAACCAAATAGCAACAGTCTACAAACCAATTTCTCTTACTTTTTTGCTCTGAAAACAGTTTTAGACACATTGTGTATCCACAAACTACCTAATGCATGTCTACAGATCAAAATGACAGACTTCCCGTGTTATTAATTCTATTTCCGGTGTCTTTTTTCCAACCAAATATCGCTTATTCCTCGCATATATATTTTACACACATTTTCTTTACAATATTTTGCTCATTGTAAGCACTCTTCCATTTGGAAGGACTGAAAATGTCAATTGACTAGATAGTTTTATGCTAGCAAACATATTCATGCCAGGTCAATTATATTAGGTGATTGAGAAGTTCAGTACCGTCTATCAAGAGACATTTATTCTAGACTCTCTTTGTTACTCGACTGCTGTGCATGCTTAATACCATTTAGTTGATTAGCTATAGAACACCAGGCGCGTATCCAAGCATACGCACGCACGCCAATGCGTACACTTCGTCAGAAAAATTGAAAAAAATAAAAATCTCAACTATGCAATAAAAACTGAAGGCTGAGGGGGCTAAGTGCTATGAAGAATGAAGAAAGGGTATCAGCCTGCCACTTCGCGCAGTTTGGTTAGAAGATAAAGAGATGTCTACACATAAACTTCAAGCCATTGTTTGCTCTGTTTCGCCTGATATTCAATGAGTAGATCAGCGGACGAGAGCCCAGCCCCGGTGGCTCAGTCGGTAACGACGCGCGCGGTCAATATAGGGGTTGCGAGTTAGCACTCCAGCTAATCCTAAATTCTTTCCGACGTTTCACAAATGTCACTGTGACTCGCGTCATTCGTTTTCCACCAATGGGCTTATAGTCTATGTGGAAAACCAGCCAGTTGCTTGGAAAGTATGGTGTGGGAAAGCCAGAAAACGCATGAATATGTGAACTGGCCGCCTTAATATGACCGCAAAATGGTTGAACACGGGGTTTAACCATAATCAATCAATATATCATAGGGCGAGAACATATCTGAAACCATGGATGATTCACTCAGCTGGATGATGGTTAATTTATTTACCTGATATAAACGACTTCCGACAGCATATGTATGCAACACTTATCTTTTTAAAAAAGAATGTTTAGGGAGAATTACCTCAAAACAAGCTATTTCTCCTTTTACCTCAATATTTCCCCAAAACGGTATTAATTTTTTAATATTTCGACGTTTCAATCTTGTCCATGGATGTTTGCAATCCAGACGAATCAGTCAAACTGAAAGCAGACATCGAGCATATTAATAAAACATGAATCGATGTATAATTAAGTTTAAACTAAATCGAGATAAAATGTTTTAAACTCTGATTTCATAATTAATTCAGTAAGCGTATTAGAATCATTAGTGTTTAAATAATTTGTTAAATATACGGATTCAGTATTTGTGAACATTGCTAAATTACACATTTTAATTAATGTATCTATATTGTCTAACATAGAATGGAGACGAGTATCGGTCAGTATGTGAATATGCGGGGTGTAACTTAACTAACTATATCAATTCTAACAATGATCCAGCCTATTGGTAGTTCAAGAAAGCGCCCACCACTTAACAAAGATACTATGTATTCCATGTTATCACAACAAAAGATGGGATATATTCAGGTTATCCAATTAAACTAACCGAGAACTCGGATGTCTTCAAATTATTACTTTTAACTAGCACCTGTCCGAGCGTTCAGTGTGTTAGTGCATCTCAATACACCCCATATCCCTCTTTGTTCCATGGAAAAATAATTATCGTGTTAAAATCGTGAATACATAATCATTCTATTTTTCTGTTTATTAACTTTATCTATTTACAGGCAATGCAATAAACCTGCTTGTGGTTATGACTAGTTTATGTTTTCTGTATGTGCTAAAAGGATGCTTCTAGAATGCATCAGATGCAATGTTGGATTAAAAAAATTCCCAGGGGAACATGCACGTCAGTGCGTATACTTGATTTTAATCCAGGAACGCCCCTGAACACTATTTATAAAAATATTGTTATATACATTTATATAAGCCTTCTACAGGAAAAGTATAACTGTCATGAAATGACGTCATAATATTACGTGTATAAAAAAAAGGGATCAAAACCGTATAGCGAGAACAATAACTACGTAAATCATATGTATCCACCATCCTTAAGCTGAATGGGACTTTTCGACAATGCACAAAGTCAGAACTGCTTTCAAAATGCATTGAACCTTAATCAAAGTCAACGGATGAATCCCCTAATGTAAATGCAATAGTGATAGATGGTGCAGCTATTGTTAACATCTTAAATGTCAGCCAGCAAATACAACTAGTGCAAAGAATCGATATTGTATGGGATGTATATATAACAAACAGTCTTAAAGCTAATGCAAGAAGCATGAGGGGTAAGGTAAGAAGGTGCGTTCAAGGAAAGAACAACATACCGCAAAATTGGCAGTCGTTCCTGCGAAATGACAAATACAAAACAGAATTATTTGAATTCCTATTACAAAAGCTGATAGAAATTCCCAACGATGGAAAGACTGTGATAACAACACATGGTTCAAATGTGTTATGTAATCCCTTCCGGGATGACGCTTAAAATAAATAAATTAAAGCTGAAACAAGAATTATGGTTCACCCTGCCGATGCTGTAATAGAAGGGCATAAGAACATTCTGATAAGAATGATCGATACTGACGTTGTTGCCCTTGCCATATCATGTATGCAGACGACATCAGCAGACCAAATTTGGGTTGCATTTGGCTCCGGCAAGAACTTTAGGTATATCTGTAAATAAACTTTCTATAGAGCTAAAATCTTCAAGATTGTATGTGTTACCAGCCTTCCACGCTTTTACCGGATGTATCATCATTCATTTGAAAATAAGGGGAAGAAAACAGCATGGGATACATGGATGCTATTTGGTGAGGTAATAGCTGCATTAAAGGTCATGATGGACAACCCTTTGGAAATGATAAACGATGAAAGTTCCACGAAGTTGCTTGAACGTTTTGTGGTGATTATGTATGACCGCACAAGTGCATTTGAGAATGTGAACGAAGCCCGAAAAAATAATTTGTGCACTGAAAGGAAGGTCAATAGAGTCAATACTTCCAACAATTGCAGCTCTATTGCAGCATACCAAGAGATCAACTGTTCAAGCCCTTTGTGTGTGGGTAACTCTCTTATTCCAAGCCCAGAACTTCCAAGTACAGCAGATTTTGGATGGACAAGGACAAATGAAATTCATTGGCAACCACTTTGGACTCTTCTCCCAGAGGCATCTCCTAATGTCAGGAACTTATCCATTGTAGTTGTAATAAAGGTTGCCGAGGATTCTGCAAATGCTTGAAAGCAGCTCTCCCCTGCACGGCTCTTTGTGTTTGTGGAGGTGAATGTATTTAAGTACTGATGCATAAGTTTACGCAGAGTTTTGTACATGCAACCTTCAATTGCAATGACAACTCATGACAATTTCGTTTATAAATATTAACTTTCATTGTGCCCTTCAACAGGATAAAATATAATATTATTGACATATATATGAGTCTCACATGGTCGACAAATACAAAATAAGACTATGTCATCTATGTTATCCGCCATATTTGAAATAAAACCGGAAGTAGAAGTAATTGAGAATGCCTCTATAGCTAATTTTGTTCGAAACTGCATTCTGAGCATATATTCCAAATGTCATGCTTTTACCACAAATAGCACAATCCTTTTATTGTGCCCTTCAACAGGATAAAATATAATATTATTGACATATATATGAGTCTCACATGGTCGACAAATACAAAATAAGACTATGTCATCTATGTTATCCGCCATATTTGAAATAAAACCGGAAGTAGAAGTAATTGAGAATGCCTCTATAGCTAATTTTGTTCGAAACTGCATTCTGAGCATATATTCCAAATGTCATGCTTTTACCACAAATAGCACAATTCTTCCATGAATCTGCTGGACTAATACTCTCACAAAGTGTACTAATAGATATACACTTGTCAAAACACCTGATGTGGGTTTTCGTAGAACATGTATCGATTGTTCTCATAACTAACGATAGAAAACAAACCAATTAATATATTAACATGTATTACATTGTATTATTATTGGTGGGCTGTTTGATTAACAGTTATTAAGTATTAAATATTAAGTATTAAACTGAGTATCACTGAATTTGCAATCGCTTTTACTTTACTTTTTCAATATGCAAATCTGTCTTGACCTAGTTACATCCAGATCTAACCATTACTAAGTAAGGAAACTCATTTTTTATTGACAAAAAACAACAACATCACAATATGTTTTAGTTTTAAAGGTGGGACATACACACATACATATATCTATCATGAGAAAAAGGTAATAAACTGAACTCGAATATTAACAAAGTAAAAAGTAAATAGGGGTATTACACTAACCAGTTGCCAGCTCTTTCATAACTATAGTAGATTGACTATACACCAGTGTTCAGCTCTTTCATAACTATTGCAGATTTGACTATGAACCAGTTGTCAGCTCTTTAATAACTATTGTAGAGTGACTATAAACCAGTTGTCAGCTCTTTCATAACTATTGTAGATTTGACTATAAACCAGTTGTCAGCTCTTTCATAACTATTGTAGATTGACTATCAACCAGTATTCAGCTCTTTAATAACTATTGTAAATTGACTATGCACCAGTTGTCAGTTCTTTCATAACTATTGTAGATTTGACTATGAACCAGTTGTCAGCTCTTTCATAACTATTGTAGATTGACTATAAACCAGTTGTCAGCTCTTTCATAACTATTGTAGATTGATTATTAAACAGTTGTCAGCTCTTTCATAACTATTATAGATTTGACTATGAACCAGTTGTCAGATCTTTAATTTTTATTGTAGATTGACTATGAACTAGTTGTCGGCTCTTTCATAACTATTATGGATTGACTATACACCAGTTGTCGGCTCTTTCATAACTATTGTAGATTGATTATGAAACAGTTGTCAGCTCTTTCATAACCATTGTAGATTGACTATACACCAGTTGTCAGCTCTTTCATAACTAGTGTAGATTGATTATAAACCAGTCGTCAACTCTTTCATAACTACTGTAGATTGACTATAAACCAGTTGTCAGCTCTTTCATAACTATTGTAGATTGACTATCAACCAGTATTCAGCTCTTTAATAACTATTGTAAATTGACTATGCACCAGTTGTCAGCTCTTTCATAACTATTGTAGATTTGACTATGAACCAGTTGTCAGCTCTTTCATAACTATTGTAGATTGACAATAAACCAGTTGTCAGCTCTTTCATAACTATGGTAGATTGATTATTAAACAATTGTCAGCTCTTTCATAACTATTGTAGATTTGACTATGAACCAGTTGTCAGATCTTTAATTGTTATTGTAGATTGACTATGAACTAGTTGTCGGCTCTTTCATAACTAGTGCAGATTGATTATAAACCAGTCGTCAACTCTTTCATAACTACTGTAGATTGACTATACACCAGTTGTCAGCTCTTTCATAACTATTGTAGATTTGACTATACACCAGTTGTCAGCTCTTTCATAACTATTGTAGATTGACTATACACCAGTTGTCAGCTCTTTCATAACTATTATAGATTGACTATTAACCAGTTGTCAGATCTTTCATAATTATTGTAGATTGATTATGAAACAGTTGTCAGCTCTTTCATAACTATTGTAGATTGAGTATGCAACAGTTGTCAGCTCTTTCATAACCATTGTAGATTGATTATGAAACAGTTGTCAGCTCTTTCATAACTATTGTAGAGTCAATATGAACCAGTTATCAGCACTTTCATAACTATTGTAGATTTGACTATGAACCAGTTGTCAGCTCTTTAATAACTATTGTAGATTGACTATGAACCAGTTGTCATCTCTTTCATAACTATTGTAGATTTGACAATGAACCAGTTGTCAGCTCTTTAATAACTATTGTAGATTGACTATGAACCAGTTGTCAACTCTTTCATAACTATTGTAGATTTGACTATGAACCAGTTGTCAGCTCTTTAATAACTATTGTAGATTGACTATGAACCAGTTGTCAACTCTTTCATAACTATTGTAGATTTGACTATGAACCAGTTGTCAGCTCTTTAATAACTATTGTAGATTGACTATGAACCAGTTGTCAGCTCTTTAATAACTATTGTAGATTGACTATGAACCAGTTGTCAGCTCTTTAATAACTATTGTAGATTTGACAATAAACCAGTTGTCAGCTCTTTAATAACTATTGTAGATTTGACTATGAACCAGTTGTCAGCTCTTTAATAACTATTGTAGATTGACTATGAACCAGTTGTCAACTCTTTCATAACTATTGTAGATTGTAGATTCCTGGAGCACCGCTCATATACATATGAAAAAACTTATTTAATGAGGTTCCTACACTGTTTATTAATACTTGGTTACAAAGACTTGATGCTTCGGAGCTGTGTACATTACTGAATTCCTTAATACATGTGTTTATAAATAATTTAATGTTTTGAAAATATGTCAGAAAAAAAGAAACATCTGAAAAATTGGTAAAGCATCTATAATATTGCTCCTTATACATCATAGGAAATGTTATATGTGGATCAACACGTTCCACTGTTGAACAATTTAAACATAAATTGTATTTTAAGTTTTATTTAAAAAGTTGTGAGGGTTTTGTGTTGAAGTACGGGATTATTAATAATGACAGTTGATCCCCTTTCACGTCTGGGGGGTTTCTTGTTGCCTGGGCGAAAAATAAAGATTATTAGCATGCATACACTCTAACCTGAGTCGTAACTGTCCGTGTGTTTGTAATGAGCTCGAAATATAACCTTTGTCAGAAAAACACACACCAGAATTGTAGTTCCACTGGTTTGCTCTGTATTGATACTTTATCAGGCTAACACGGGGATGCAGTAAAATCCCCTTTTAGACTGACGTGGTTGGTTTTCATTTCAGTCTATTGCAGTTTTCAAGTCAAAAACGGTACAGTTTGGGAACTTAGAAGGCAATGTGTGTTGGCTACTCCTGAAATAAAATTTTCTCCGTCACAAAATACAGTTCACTTAGAAACAGAGCTGTTAGAAGATGGGGATAAAGCATGGATTGGTTACGTCAAGGAATATGTGGAGTTTCAATACATAGGTACTAGTATTAGGAATTGCGCAGACATTTAACTGTAGATTGGTTTCTAAATTAAACTATTAAACACTTTATTTTACCATAAAGTGAGGATAAATATATGAGTATTTGCTAGATGTTAATTTGATCAGATTACTATTGATCCAGACAAACAGTAGTATAGTAGTTATATGTTCGCTTAAAAGCAAATCTAATTCCGATTACACATATTTATTTCATTCTCATGTGAATGATTGTTGATGATATTATATATATTTAAGAAATAAACTATCAAAAACCGTGGTTTATTGGCGAATAAATAATGGGTTGGAGTTCTGATGCGCAGGAATTAATCACGAAGGCCGTAGGCCTGAGTGGTTAATTACAACGCATTATTTCAGGAGTAGCCAACACACACTGCCTTCTTAGTTCCCTAACTGTACCTTTTTGGACTTGAAAACTGCAAAAGACTGAAAAAAAAACCAGCCACGTCAGTCTAAAAGGGGATTTTGCTGCATCCTCGTGTTAGCCAATAAACCATGGTGTTTGATAGTTTATTTCGATTTTAACATGACCCGACACCTTAACAAAGGAAAATAAATGCACTATTTAGCAAACCAGTTTACCCACTAGTTTTACTTCCCTTAGAATGAGAGAACATGTGTGCTTCTTTACAATCACATGACGCTGAATGACAGGCGTATACGCGGAGTGATAACTGGAATAGCCAGTGAAAAGTAGTGCATTTCCATTGGTTATTGACAAATAATCAAAGGTTATTTTCTTCGCTCTCTACAGGCAATGAAAACAACGTCATGTTAGAATAATTCAATAATGTCTTATAACATGGAAATCATGCCTCAACTCTCTAACTGCCGCATTTCACAAAATCGACTCTTCCATGTTGAAAATTGAACCACCCAATGTGTCGTCCTAGCAGTCCAAGTGGCAAACGATACAAATACAGGAGCTGTCTCACCTGAATATGCATTGTTTGCAAAAGGCTTTAATTGCCATTGTCAGCGAAAGAGTAAAAAAGTCTTCCCATTAAAACGTCATATGGTATGGTCAGTGGTAAACGATTGTTTAAGCGGAAAAGGTAACTTAAATATTTATTCTTCCATTTGACGCATCTGCAACAGAACACATGCGTGAGCAATTACGATTTGTGTCTTACAATGTTTATCATTCTTTTCTAAGATTATACAATGATTCATAGTTTCCGTATTTATCACCGAACTATTTTGAAGTCGTCTGCTGTAGATCTGTCCTATTTGGGAATTCACACAAGGATAATTACGTCCACATACTGAATATACAAACAAACATTAAATATTGCCAAAAAGAGGTTAGGTGCATTAACCACGTTAGCTGTGGTTTCATTCTTCAACTAATGTTGGGCGATTTCTGAAAGAAACCATGAGGTTTTTTTTTATATTAAATTTGAGCAAAGGAATAGTACCAAAATATAGTTATTGGAACCCGACAGAAGGCGGCTTCCTGTAGGGATGCCTAGAAATTTAGCACAAGGAGAATTTAGAACTGCCGCAGTGACCACATATCGGGATTTCTCTTTGTCCTTGCTAAGTACATTCATTTAAGGTAATGACTTTTAAAACATTTCTTTTACACTCTATATACATGTGTGAGTTTCACAAATTAAAAAAAAGACAAAGGCCAGTATATTAATTGAATGTATGTACATTTTTATTTAAGCGAAATTCATACTGTATCTAGTCTAAACATTAAAAATGCCTCATACGCTTTATTAGTTCGATAGTATGTTAAACCGGGAACCATAAACAAGAGGCGCGCGCTAAATGTAATCTGGTTCCTTACATGCTATGATATATTACGCAGTAATTAGATGAAGAAGTCACGGCCCGTATTCACCAAACTTTTCAATTTAGATTTTTAACTAAAGCTAAATCTTAATATTTAGTTCACGTTTTTGATTACCGGTAATTTAGATTTAGTCCGTATTTACCAATGCGTTTGAAACCGACCTCAATTAAACCAAGCAGTCATCTATTGTCTATTTATAGATTTTCATTTTATAGACAATTCTTACATCGCCGTGACCATGGAAGGGAAACAAAAACACGACCTTGACATGTGTAACAAACATCAGAAATTAGGAAATACTATAAAGTGTAATCATTGAAAACAATTGAAAACATAATGGCAAAAGGAGAAACTGCTAATTTTGAGCAATATCTCCTTTAGTCACGATGTTTTTCAAAAGTCGTCTGCTACAAACGCGTCTTCCTCAAAGAAAATAGTCGACGTGTTCAATAAAAGGGTAAATTCATTTTGTATTTGTTTGGAACAAACAAATTTAGAGAGCTAAAATTCTGAAGCCATACGTCTTATGGAAAATTCCCTAAATTTCATACGCGTGAAAGTAGTACTCAATACTTGCTCTTACTTTTCAAATGTATCACGATATTTGAAATAATGATATATTTATATCGTTTTTGTTTTCTTATGTGGTTCTTATATTCAAAGAGAATTTGGAAATAAAATGAAACATTGTATTTTAAAACATGAAGCGGAGAGGTTTATAAATCTCAATGAGTGAACTGCTACAGAGATAACTATTTCCGATTTAAGCTCCAGATACGGTATTTGAATTTTCAATCACGCATTGAAAATGTAGATAAAAACAGAATTGAAAATATTTTCTTTGTGCCTTGTCGGCCATATCATTATAGTATAAAGAATTAAAAAAGCAAATATGTGCGTCATAAAATGCATTTAAAATGAGAGTAACACATTTGCAGAGAAATCGTGATCGTCGAATTCTATTTATAAATACAACGGTATGGGGGGAGGGTCTAAAGTGCGGACGCGATCTGCGGACAAATACATTATAGAGGGAAAATGCGGACTCTATAGAATATAGAGCAAATCTGCGGACGCTATGATTTGTTGTAAAAAATGTTTAAATAAAGATGGGCAAATGTGTATAATTTGTTACATATGATCATATCCGGGGTTTTCTTTGTAAATATATAATGTGTTTGATTGCTTTTATCAGTGATATAGATTAAACCAAAAATCGAGATCATGCTGAAATGGAATCTCTTTGTAAAGTGTTTTAACGACTTTCCTCTTTATATCATCTCTATAGATATCAATAACGAGAATTGATGGATTGATTTTCCGACAAGTAAACGTCTTTTGACGCATCTGCAGCGGACGAAATTTGAAAACATTGCAAGAAAAGAATAGGTTGCTAGTAACCAGCCATAGATTTTGCTTCAATTATATCCTCTCCTTTACAATCGATTGAAGGGTCATGGGTTCTAGTTATTGTTTGGCCTCTTCATGTTCTACTTTGTAACTTTCAACAGTTTTCCATGTGCCATACTACGAGGCAAATGGTCCATGCAACATTCTATTCTGTAGGGTACTTGGAAGGGGCAGAACAATTTCAATAACAAATAAACAATAAGTATATATATATATATATATATACAACACTTTTAATCTTAATTTGTTTCTAGTAATTATATATATATACAACAATAATACTAATCTATAACAAATAAGTTAAATGTTTTTTCTTGCTGTGTAAACAGTAAAAAGCAACATATATTGAACACATTGTGGCAAAAGGAGAATTTGCTTATTTAAACAGTTTCTTAATTCCCATAACCTTTCTTTACCGTCGTATAAACCAAATTTGTATTTGAAGGCTGTTATAAGTAAAAAACTTAAATGTTGCCAATTTAATCACATATTTTATCATTATAATAGCCAAATAATTAACAAAAGTTACAATTTAAGTCCGCATCTGTTGTCGAAATATCCACAGGTGCATTAACACAAGATTTGTGAAACCAATTTGTGCATATATCACATTGTACCATGACGGTATCGACATATCCCGGCAAGTTACAAATACATAAATGTATATGATAGGTTTATTGGGAAAAGGGGTTACATTTATAATTTGTTTGAAATGACACTCGTACACAATGGTAATTAACAGTGTATGGTCACGCATACTTAATTGATTTGGCAAGCTTAAACACCCTTTAAAGGAAACAGCGGCCAGCTTAGGTGTATACTGTAGAGTAAAATGGGGACGGCACAGGTATTGGTTTTCTCTGGAGCATTTAATCCTTTTATAATGCAAATGAATTCAAAAGCCTCTGAAGTCTGAAGCATGTTTCTTTTAAAGTGCTCATATAAATATTAGTACTGCCTTTTTCCACAATATTTTCTACATGATTTCAATTACTCTTTCATTTGGATAGATGTTTCTTTTTTAGCTCACCTGAGCACGAAGTGCTGAAAGTTAGTTATTGTGATCTCCTTTTGTCCGGTGTCTGTCGTCCGTCAACATCTTCTACTCAGTAACGAGTGGGTCAATTGGGATGAAACTTCACAGAAAGCATCCTCTCATTGACCTCACCAGAATTCCTTCAAATGTTTGTGATTCATGCAGAATTATGGTTTCCATGGCAACGAAAATAAAATAACTTTAAAATTCTTCTTCTACCAAACTGGTTGACAGATTTTCAAATTATTTTAAAGAAGTGTTCCTTGGCCGCCAGGGAGCGGGGCTTTGTTGCCTTATATGGCTATAGTGTAAACTCAAATAAATCTTCTCCTCTTAAAGTGTCAGGCCGATTTTCAAATAATTTTGTAGAAATGTTCCTAGGGTGACCCTCTATTAGATTCCTTTCAGCCAAGTTGATTGGTCGAAAAACATGGCCGCCAGCGGGCGGGGCTTTTTTGCCTAATATGGCTATAGTAAAAACTTGAAAAATCTTCTCCTCCGAAAGTGTTTGGCCAATTTTCAATTCTTTTTGTAGAAATGTTCATTGGGAGAGCATCTATCAGATTCCTCCAAGCCATGTTGATTGGTCGAAAAACATGGCCGCCGCCAGGAGGCAGGGCTATTTGGCCTTATATGGCTATAGTGAAAACTTGAAAAATCTCTTGTTAAGCAGGAAGCTTTTGAGTAAGATTTTAGAAAACCCTTGGTCAATTGTGATTTTTTTGGTAACAAAAATTGGTAAATACTATAATGAGTGAGTCGGGGCCATAATGGTTATCTATTTGTTTTACATGTCTTTTGAAACTTGGAAATTAAATATAATATTCACATGTATGTCTCATGATTTAATTTTATAGACAACTAAAATGGCATTTAATTTTAACGGATGCGTCATTTATTCTTTTACCCGAAGTTGTAATATTTATAAACAATGCATAGTTTATAAATCACACATCTATACAAAGGCAAATGTTTGAGCAGTTTTATGTACCAAAACAAAGTCTGTAACTTCAGCGCTTTGATTTTTATATCTGACAAAACTTTCAAAAGATTTATTTGCTTGTCAAAGAATAAATTGTAAAATAATTTCTCACAATTCTCATATTCCAAATGATTTCTCACAAACCTGCATAAAAATCCCTTATAATCCAAATGAAATCGTCCAATTTCACAAGCACAAAAGGTCACAGATTTTAACACCAAAATTTGCGGGTGCCTATATGGGAAATGGATACATCATAGCGCGTGATGATTTTACTCAAATCAACCGCGTCAGCACAAATTCCGCATTTGGATGGTTTAAAACTTAGGTAGGTTTTCGGTAATGAATCGTCTGAAGTGGCGTACAGTGCGATTCACAATTAAAAATCAAAGACAACAATTCATGACCAGACTGATCTCTTCCTCGCAAGGTTTTCCCCCTTTTCGTATGGTCTGGTACAAATCCTTTACACAACAAATTTGGGACAATTTTCCGAATTTGTTATGTGTGGATAATTCAAATTATTTGGTGGGTATACCGATAAAAATAATATATTATATATCTCATAATTGAAATAAAACGGTATGGGTGCAAATAAGACATAATGGATAGTTTTGGACAATTAACCCTTTTCCACATGTGTACGGCAAATCTGCACCAGTCAACTTTGAAACCATCTAGCAAAACTGTGTACAAAAAACTCTTATGCTTGATTAGATTTTGACACTATTTCAACCATTTTCAATCATGTCACGATCAAAACTTGGGACATCTTACTAAATGAAGGTATAATTTATGTACATAAAGTAGAAAGCATTGTAGCAAAGGGATAAATTCCTTGTGAGCAATTTCTCCTTTTGTCACAATGTTTTCAAAAGTCGTCTGCTGTAGCAGCTTTAAAATGCATATGTTATAAGATAAAGGTTAACAAAATATGGACTTTACCCACCCATTGAATTGTACATTTATTGTTTCATTGAAAAACTTACCAGTGAAAGATTGGCCACTTTAAAATTAATGTTGACTGTACGAACATTGTAGACTGCCCACATTTCTCGGCGTGTCAGTGTTTCGGATTACGTTAACATTGAAATGCGTTTCTTTGAATTTCTGAATGCTAATCAAGACAAGAGTTCACATTATTGTCGTCCACTCGAGATTGTGCGTTTGTAATCCGACAGCTTTGATTTTCAATTGCTCCAATTGCCACAATAATTTAAACTCTTACTATCATTTATGGAGTTTTCTATGTTTTGCACTTGATTATTTCAAACTCTGTCAAGTTAAACATCATTGAAATCGTTGTGGCAAAAGGAGAAATTGCTCATATTGAGCAATACATTGTATCTGCATTTGTCACAATAATTTCAACATTTTTCAATTATCATACGATCATTAATAGAGATTTTTTTATATTTTGTACTTGATAATTTCAAAGTCGTCTGCTGCCGATACGAAACAACGATTCAAAACGCGAACCACGCTGAAAATACACATGTGCAATTAGTTTAAACTGCATGTTGCATAAGAATTAAATCACTACAGAACTAATATGTTATATCAAAACATTGAAACATTGCAAAACACGATAATGTGAAAATACTGACAAATTCTATGTTTTTGTTTCATTCATTTAAACTGAAGGTTGCGTAAACCTGACTAGTTTACAAGGCGTGAATATCACGCAGAAGTACATTAAGACGTCTCTAGACCCAGGCCAGTGTTATTCCGCTTGTAAAGGATATCCAATTTTCGGACTAAACGCCGAGGTAAGGATTTTTTTCTCGTTAGCAATGAAACCAGTTTTAACATTAAATGAGCCTGTCCATGCAACATGCTGCAAGTTGGCATTTCTGAAAAGTATAAGTTGAGATCAGCCTGTGTGGACCTGTGATGTTCACAAATGAACAAGTAGCACTTTATGGCATGGACATGCTCTGATAGTTAATTCTAACTTTCTGTAAAGAGGCAGATTTAATTTCCATATAAACATATGTTCAAAATCGGTAATAGCGGCTCATCCTGCAAATTGGACCATGCGGACAAGAAGTGATAAAGATAGACAAATGACGAAACTGTGAGTATAGTGTTCTGCCTTTGCTTATATGTATACAATTCTCTTCGCCGGTGTATGTTCGACTTATGTGCAATAGTAAGAATATTAAGACTCGCTCTTGTTCTTTTGACAATTTTTAAAACATTACGTTTACGAATTCAAAATTAAATGACCGATTTAGTCGAAAACGTTAAAATATTAACAAGATTCCCATTTACACAAATCGAAAATGAAGTGAAATTGCGATAAGGAAAACATACACAATCCTTTGAGTTATCGACATGGTCGAAGGATACCTCCATTTATGCGTAATCCATTGGTGTAATTTCAGATTTTATAATTCATTTACATTGAAATGTGTATTATGAGATGCAAACGAGTGATAAAATAAAATAAAAACAGCACAACAATTCTGATTGGACTTCTATGCAATCAGAACTACTGTTACACTGATTTTAAATGAGATATCCGTTAAAAGAGTGTGTTCGAGTGAACACATGTTCGAGTTATCGCGAGTCCACTTTTAACGAAATACATGTTCTTACATCGAAACATTTTTTTTGAAAGCCAGAATAATTATTTTAAGTTTCCATAGTTTGAATTGGCAATCTATCAATGTCACTGACATACTGTCCATATTTGAAGAAAACAGATACGTTTTCATGTAAAAGTATAATGTCAAATATATCAAACTCATGACGAAATATTTCGTTTATCTTTTTTATAGATAGGAGAAAGTTCTTGCCGATGTTTACCTGATGCACTTCTAGAAAATGGTATACATCTAAAGGAGACAACTTGTGCCACTTTGTGTGAAGATAAACAATTCCTGTGTGGAAGTATGACATCAATGTCACTCTATAATAGAGGTACTTATCCGAAGTTCCTGATTCTTCGTGACTATTCTAATGGTATAATACTTAAGTGAATTACACTGACAGTTAAAAGCATTTTATCAGTATTCAAAGAAAGCATACGGTATCTTATATAATCAATAGGATTCACGAGAATTTAGAACGAACACATATGGTCTAATACACCCTTTAAGGTCAGAATTCGCGCAACATAGATACTACAGAAGACAAAATTCACTATCTACTACAATGTCAGCACTTTATAAATATTCGGAAACAATATTATTACTATGCAAGACCAAATATGTACAAACTAAGTAAATAATTGAATATTCCAAATTGAAAAGAAAAAAAATGAAACATTTAAACACAATTTGTGAAAGTATTATGAAACGGTTAAACTAGCTACGAATTATTAAATCAATATTTGTGTATGTATTTAAATTCCATAAGCCCTTGAACAGATATAATCAAACGGATATCTTTACATTCACTTCTTTTTTATCATTGTGATTTATGTAAATTGAACAATAGAGCATATGCTGTTTACTTAATTGTAATTCAAAGAGCATATAATTAACTTCATTGCAAATTTAAGCCAATATACGAATAAAGTAGTTAAAAGGATCAATATCTATGGAATGGATATCCATGGATATCTTTAATAGTCCTAATGCATTGGAATTAGATGTGTTGAAGCGTTTAGATATTGTGAATATAAATTTGATTTTAAAGTAATTAATAAGTGTTTAAATGAATATAAATTGCAATAATATTTTCGTCGAATTTCTTTCAAGGTGTTGGCATTACACAACTTAGTTTCGATTAAGATATTCAAAGCTAAAAATAATACCGTTAAACAATTAGCGTACTGTTAAATTGTATGCATGTAAGCTTGCGTTTGAAAAATAAGGCACATGGGTGCAATTGGATGCTAAATTTACTCATTGAACTTTATATACTGACTGATTTATTATAGTTTAAAAACTAGTTGGACCAAACCCCGCCTAAACATACTAGTATGTACTTGTTTATATTCCACATGGTTCTATGATAGCGAGTAAATAAAAACATCTTTTCAATTCTGGTACATTAAATCTTGATTTCTGCATAGTTTTATGCTTCAATATGATTATTTGTTATTGATCATTTGCCTTTTTAAAATAAGTAACATACATTAGAGAATCTCATTTCAGTTACTGTACAGGATCGGCAAATGACATTAAACAGACACCAATGCCTTTCATGTAGTTTCGGGAGCAGGTTAACACAGTATTTGTATAACTGGACTTCGTGTGACAATCGAATGAATGCGATGTGCATTTTAGGTATTATTATTTACAGGGTTTCAAGTTGTTACATACAGTTTGAACAAATTTAATTTCATAAGAACATAGGATTACCACTTTTAATCAATGATTGCTTTAAAATTGTCTAAAGCTTAATCAAGTTCTGGTTTGACAAGGGTTTGTTTGTTTGTTGATTCCACTTGGACACTTGACTATTATATGTCTTATTTTCAAATGAGACACCGTGACTTAATTTCAGTCGAAACTTTATTACGGTTGCGTTGTGTATGTTTCAGCAATGCCGTCATACTCAAAAAGCTAGAAACTAAACAAAATCAAGGTTTACTATGTTCTTTTAAACAAATGAATAGATTTTATGCTGACGCCAATGAGCCATCCTTATATATATGACGCCAAAAACAAACTGGCTATGCAATAATTTTTACTGAGATTAGAATCAATACACCGCCTCTTAGCCTCTTTATGTTGCCAGTCTTGTCGACCTTGAAGATATTGTCGAACAAAATATTTCTGAAATTCAACCAAAGCTTAACAGTCCTACATAATTATAAGACCTTGCTCCAGACAAAATGGCAACAACTTACTGTCCGCCTCGGTTGTGGGAGGTTTCGAGTTCGGTCCCCGACCGGGTCATATTAAATACTTTAAAATCAAAAGAAATTGTTGCTTTAAGAAATTGTTTCGCTCATTTCCACTCCGAAAATGTGGTCTTAGCATTACGACTGGCTCGCTTGTGTCAGGCTACCTGAACATTTATGAATAGTACTGGTTACTTACACAGGAAACGCAGTGATATAACTCGAAACATGTTGAAAGCAGCGTAAAACACCATACAAACATTCAAATCCACTTTTATACGAATGCCTAAAATGTCGAAAAATACAGTTGCTACCGCAATTTACCTGACTGCTGCGAAATAGTATTTATACTGTCAGATAATTCTTTAAATTGTTTCAGAGATTAAACTCATTGATCTAGCCTTGGATCATATTCAATCTGAAAAATTCTTTCGATATCTAATTTGTTATAGATTTATTGTCTGCAATACAAGCGATTTATAAAGAAAAGAACATCCATTGATAAATAACTTGATTGCTAAACTTTGCCTCATATGCTTAAACAGTAGACCAGTTTTATGCTGGCTTCCCAGTCATATTAGGTATCCGAGGTTATGAAAATGAATCTGAAAGTCGTTACTATCATTCCTAATGTCTACGGATGTTAAAGGATCTTTGTTAAAACTAGACAATATTGACATCATCTAGACCTTTATGTAAATGTTATCATAACGTATATGCAATTTTATAAAAGTTGTGTTCTTAGGGTTAACTCCAGGAATTACAAGTAATAAAATGTTTCACCGTCATCCGTTTCGAACATAACTATGCAGAAGTGTACTAGATGTATATTTGATCAAAATCTGAAAGCCCTAGATTAGTTCTTATTGAGAAAAGTAAAAAATAAATAAAACTTAAACGTTGATGTTTGACGCCGCCGCAATAAAATCAACAACTTTGTCTCGCTTTCGCTACTTCGTCACGGCGAGACAACTAGAGTAGGATACATTTCAAATAATAAGATGTATACATCTATACTGTTTAAGGACAGTGATGTTTAGCAATCCTTCTTATTTTCCCATTCTGTTCCAATATGCATTGTATCATTCTAATGGGAGAAATAATCAAGAATTACACTTCTGTGCACTGTCGATTTTTGTTGTCGATTTTTGTTTATCTTAAATAATTATTGTATCTGGTTCACGTTTGTTTGTATTTAAAAGCATAAAGCTATTTTATTGAATGTTTCAAGGGTATGAATTTTAAAATCGTTTTAACATGTTATCAGAAACAAGATAAATTCACAAAAAATACTTTTCGAAATTATGGAAAATGATAATTCCTGCAAATATTGATTGGTAATGTAAATAGGAAATTTCCGAAATATTTACTTAGCCAAAATATAAGTCACAAAGATTTACATATACTCCAACATTATAGGAATTTATCAAAACGCGAGAATTATCAGGCATTAATAAACTAAACTATTGTTTAAATAATATTTTATTCCATTTTCAACATATACATTCTGTCTTTGGTACTGCTATTTTCTGTTACCTTGTCCAGTGTTAAATCAAACAAGATTTACATGAGTAGCCATGTGTGAATTTTCTATAAAAGTAAATGTAAATGAAGTAGAAATAGGCTAGTTTACAAATAAACTGACGTTGTCAAACATACTTTAATTTTAAGAATGATAGCGTAACATTCTTACTAATGAAATTATTATCGTTTTTTTCTTTATATCAGTGTTTTATAATTAGAAACAACTATTCCAATTTTCAGATAACGAAAGAAAGAACAAGGGGGATACGAACGCAAAATGGAGTGAAAGTATCAGGGCTTGTTTTGATATCAACGGGTATCCGATGCAATACCAAACTGATCCTCCTGAATATCACAATGTATGGATGGGTGTCATACGAACACTAGCAATTACAGAATATAATGGTAAAGAGGGTCACATGTATTAACACATGTAGACTTACACATATACATGTTATAGGCAAACGGGTCTGGCCACAAGTTCTCAAAACTTAGATACGGCCATCCCCTTTGATAATTATTACATTTTTTTTTTATTTTGTCTCTAAATACGACTTTGATTTTTTAAGTTTGTTGTAGCTAAACAATAAACATTGGAGACAAAACATAGTCCGGTTAGGCAACATTTCCGGAGTAGCGTGTCACACGAGCGCAGCCATATCAAAGGCAGGATAAGACTGAGCACGCCAAGCACAAAACCGCCGAAGTGTTTGAAAAAATACAAAAAATATTGTTTCATTGATGAGCTTCGAACTTGTATCATCGTTATTGTATTACTATATCATTACTTCATTTAATGAAAGATCCATTACTATATATATATATATATATATATATATATATGTTATATCATTACAGCAACGGGAGATAAAGTAAACTATCTAAGGTATGGGTACGTGGAGCGTCAAGACGGCCAATTTCTGATAAATTTCGCCAAAAAGTCTTTGAGAAGCTCATCGAGAATAAATATGACAATATGTAAAACAGGTGAATAGTCTTCTAGAATTTTTGATATCAAATGAATATATTGTTTGAGAATATTGCGGACATTGTTTACATCTTATATATAACTTACGCTGGATAGTTATACAGCAGTGGTACGGCTGGTCACAGTCAGCACACCTTTGGAACATACATCTTTCAGAAATAAAACGAGGTTGCTTTATTCGCGCTAGTTTAGCCCACCTGAGCACGAAGTGCAAGGGGTGAGCTATACTGATGAGTTATCGAGTGACGAGTCCGTTGTCCGTCCGATTTCCTTTCAAATATTCATCTTTAAAACAACAAGTCGCAGGAACGTTCCCTAAAGGCCCTCATCTAAAAGGAATCCAACCGTTTCACTCCGTTGCACAATATGCTACCAAAATTGAACGTAGACAAATATGTTTAACAACGTATGTTTCTAAACCACTGACCCAATTTCAAATAACTTTATGCAAATGTTCCCTGAGAAGCCCTCTACCATGGTTGTTCATATCATTCCGTTCCGTCGCACTAGATGGCCGCACGAGCTAAACTATAATGTTTCGAAATGAAATCTCCCCCCTATCCATAGGAGCAATTTAAAAAAGTCATACAAGTGTTCCTTAAGTTGCCCTCTACCAAAACAGTTCAAACCGTTTTGCTCTGCTGCATGAACTGGCATCAGACCTAAAACTAGAAGACTCTTATAACAACATCTGGCCAAATTGAAAACATGTTCGCACGAATATTTCTTAGCTTATCAGAATCAGTCAAGCGGTCTCGAACCGTTGCACAAAATGACCACCAGAGCTTAGAATGGAAACATCTTAAAATTCAAAAATATTTTGATATAAATGCTTCCTGTGCTGTCCTGTCCTAAAAATGTTCAAATAGTTTCGTTCCATTGCACAAGATTGCCGTCACTGCTAACATAGAAGAACATATGTAAAGAAATCTAAACCACATGACCCAATTTCACAATTATTCACAAATGTTCATGGAGATGCCCCTACCAAAATTATTCAAACATGTTTTGTTTTGAAGCACAAGATGGTCGCCAGAGCTAAAACTAGAATTTTATTGAAATCCCTGACCAGTGATTCGATTTCAAAAATTGAAAATAGTATCACACAAATGTTCTTTAAAAAAACCTCAATTAAAATTGTTCAAACTAGATCGCCGCCAAAACAAAAAAAGAGAAATGTGTTTAAAAAACACATTTTCCTACTCCGTAAGCTTAATTTCAAAATACTTTCAGTAAATTGTTCCGAAGCATACCTTGAATCAAAATTGTTTGAGCTAAAAACAGAATAACAACAAATAACGACAGTTCCCTCCTAAATCAGAGACCAAATGACACAATGATTTCAAACGATTGCACATCATGTGGCCGTCTACCCAAATGATGTAAACCCTTCTGCTCCGCTGCAAACATTTTCTGTTTAAAACTTGCTGTGTCAGCGGGCCGATATGGGACCAATCGAGGTTTTATATTGTTTTATTTTGCATTAGTAGTATACGTATACTTTAATTTTCATCTCCATTCTTTGTAAATATGGTTATCTCATTAGCCTATTTAAAACCTGTTTATAAATGTTTGAGAACCAAAAGGTGAAAAATAGCTGAATGAGTAAAACGATTAAACTCTCTACTAATTTTACAGACTCCAAAAGCACTCAGGACAGTCAACAAAGTAACGGTAATGTGTTTTTTTTAAACTTTTAGTGCAGTACATACCAATTAGCATGCCAATTACTTATTGCAATACGTTCATATGGATTTCGATTTGAAATACACCAGAACACTTATAATTGTTTTTTTCTCTCGTGTGTAAAAACTTCATATCATATTTACATTAATATTTTAAATGTGTTTGTGCTATTATTTTAAATACCATTCCGACAACACCATTTTGACGTGACCCACTTTCGGATCTGTAAATATCCCGAGTAATATTATGAGGCACGTCTAGTAATATTGAGTTTTATCATTAGAAAAAATGTCGGGCTATTTTGAAACCCTTGGCGTCGTCGTCGTCGTCTTCTGCGTTGGCTGCGTCGTCACAAAACTTTAATCTCAAACACCGTTTAACCTTTTCAAATGAAACATGGTACACATGTTCATATGAACAATACGCATGTCTATACCAATTCACATGTCTCTGGCTTAAATGATTATTCCGTAATGCCCCTTTTTTTTCGACGAAGAAAAATATCGACGAGCGTTGGCTTCGATCCGCAGCGCTTTTGTTTCATCTGTGTAAAGTGATCACTCGCGTTAGTCAGTGTATACGCACATTATCACAAGCCTCTTCACAGTCAGCGTTTATAATATTTATAAGTAGACCGAAATTATAAGTATGACCGTATACATGATTTCAAATCGCCTGACGCGTTTCATACTGTTAACATATTACATAGTTCAATAATCCATTATTTCTGAAATATCATTAACCCTTTCGCACATACAACAAATCTGCAGCAGACAAATTAGAAAACATTTGCTCAAACGTATGAATTTTTCTGTAAAAATAGAAGAATTAATGAAAAATGAAAGTATTGAGGCAAAACGAGAAATTGGTCACTATGAGCATTTTTTCCTTTTGCCACAATGTTTTCAAAAATCGTTTGCTGCAGAGGCCCCTGTATATTGGATATTGTTTAAATACATACAATATACTCATTTTATCATTTCAGTTGGTGTATTTGTTGGTGTTCCAGTAGCGATTCTAGTTCTTATCGGTATTATATGCGGTGTCATTTTGCTGTGGAGAAGAAAGTACATTTTCAGTATCATCTTTTATTATATACCTGCATATTTTCCTCAAATACATGCAGTTGGTCATGCTGCGAAGATCAAACATAAAGTCATTTACATATGCTTTTATGCCTGTCTAAACGTAGTAGTTGGGCGTGGTTGACACGCCAAATATAAATTATATTCTATATGTAAATTATTTCTTTATTTAGAATATAGAAATTTGTATTTTTTTTTTTAATTCTGTCTTAAATTATACATGGTATACAATAAAAGGAAAAATATGTTGCGAAAGAGGTTTAAGTATTCACTACTCGGGGCGTGGACAATCTGACATGTCAATTAACCACGCCCCTCTTAGTACAATACTAAATCAAGTATACCTTCTGCAATATAGTAGTCCCTATAACTAACATATATGTAGACAGACAAGTGATGCTTATCTCATCCCAAATCCGATTACATCTAGTGAATTTACGACGACATTGGCAAGTAAAAGTAAAAATAAAACTTTAAATGAACATATAATCAGTTTTAATCTCTTTATTGTAGTAGCAAATATAGGTCTCCGCTTTGATTTATGACCTCACTTCAAATAACATTATAACAAAGTCTTAAATTTACAAATCCTTGTTTTTATTTATATAGGAAGCAACCGAAGGACGCAGCTGCCTCTTTGAAAACGCACCACAATGGTGCCTATATTGGCGACTCCTCTAGAATTATTCTTGGAAACATAGTGTCTGATAAGAGAGAAGTTGATCCGCAAACAAAAAGTTTATCGCCAAATGTGTACGACTACATCAGTGACGTACGTGCAGATGATAATCACCAGACCGCGAACGCAAATACGTATGTCGTTATAGAAGATGTTAGGTGTGACAATCAAACCCCTGGCGTCACGGAAACAGCGATCACTAGTGAAAACCATGGCGACCATACATACTTTGTACTTGAAAGGGCAGAAAAACAACCTCATTACACAGACACGCCTTCGATACACACGGCACATGAGGACGCAACAAACAATTCTGTCAACCGCTTATACAATACCGCTGGATACTCTGCATTGAACAGTGACAAGGACGTTTACGATCATGTCGGGGGGGATAAATGTCGGCCAGTAGAAGACACTAGTCATTATGATACAACCTCCTCTTCTAAACAAACTGACGGAACGTATGATACCACCTCCCCTACTAAACAAATTGACGGAACGTACGATACAACCTCCCTTACTAAACAAATTGACGGAACATACGACACAACCTCCCCTTCTAAATAAATTGACGAAACGTACGATAGAACCTCCCCTAATCAACAAACAGACCACAACAGCGTTAATATGTATTCTTAAGTTAATAATGGCCGGCAATCTGACAAATGAGGGAATTTACGAAATAGTTCTTTGTACTTCTGCCTGTTGCCTGCAAGTTGTTCGTTCCGTTCAATAACGTTCTTGTACTAACTATTACATGTTTTATACTTATCATATTTTCTGGGTAATTTGCGGCTAGATTTATTTTTTAGTGGCATATCCCTATTCTTTCTACGTATGAACAACATTTGAGAATCTGAAGTCGGCGGAATTTGAAAGCATGCATAAGAATAATTTGCTCAAAACGAATGCTTTTTTTATTGTCTCATTAGCTTCTATATTCTCTCATTATTTTCCATATTGTCTCATAACTTTTTAAATGTTCTCATTACGTTCTATGTGTTCTCATTATTTTCTCAAAGGTACAAGTTGTTATGATCTTGATTTACTATTTGTCTTAAGACATTTTCAGCAGAAAAAAATTACGAGTTAAATGTTCATGAACCACTTGTGTTATTAACATACCATACCAATGGAGTGCAAAAAAGGCTTGAACATGTTGGGTTTGATCTGGTTAACTTTACAGTACAAAACAAAACTTTATTCAAAATAATGACTTGAACACATTAAAGGTAGATAAATATAAAGTTGCTAACACTCTCTTTTGATGAAAATAAAGTACTACCGGTATTATTTATCCTAACACCGACTGCATCAGTCAATATGCTATCCCCATAACAATGAGCGCCACCAAGGAGGAGAGCCATTAAGTACTACAATTTGTAAAGTCATTGATATGAACTGACCGGGAATCGAACCCTGATCTCTCGCTCTCAATACGAATGTTCTAACGATTACACCACTGAGATGGCAATGTATTATGCACACACACGGGCACCATCATTTGATATCCTCTCGTTTGATTATAACGATGTATTATAATGTGCAATAAACATATAAGCTACAGTTGTTTTCGTCACTTTTGTCAATTCGTAATCTGGAAGCGGGAAATTAGATCTAGTCGTATTTTAAACCTGTCGCAATTACGTCCAGTTTGTAAATGTTGTAAGCGTCCGCGAAAATTCCCAATAAATTAATAGAGCTTAAGTAATAAACAAGAGGGCCAAGATGGCCTTAAATCGATAACATGAGGGATAGTATAGTTACAAATGTGTAACTGCTAATTTCGGGGAAAAGAGTGGTAAAAACTGCAAGGAGTTGATACTGTAAATAAAACAGCTAATCGGTAAAGAACATTAGAAACGTTGCATTTGATCATTTAACAATTTAAAAGAGAACCATCAAAAGAACATTAATTTGAAGTTTGGTTGATATGTTTAGGAAGGAATTCTGTTTGAAGCTAACAGTTAATTTAACCTCCTTTCTAATGCCGCCTCGCAGCTATCTATTTTCACCAATCAATGTAGATTGAAACAATTATGAACGGGGTATCTACTGCTTATTTCTGCTAAACAATCTTGAAATCAGTCAATAACTTTAATACGAACGTAATTATAAAGTTTTGTAATTTTTCCTTCTTTTCTTTCTTCTTTTGAATCAGACAAGCGGTTTCAGAGGAAAATAATTTTAAAGAGGACCACATAAGGAACATTCATGTGAAGCTTGATTGAAATCGATCTAGTGGATTAGGAGGAGATGTCATTTAAAGCTTAATGTCAATATGGCTTGGACAAATTACGTAAAGGGTCACTGACGGATTATTTCTGCTAAATTATCTTGAAATCAGAAAAGCACTTTCATGGAAATGGAATTTTTTAAATTTTGTCGTTTTGCCCTTTTTCTGATGACACCTGGCTGCCACGTCTTTCAGTCAATCAATATGGCTGGAACAATTTTTTAAAGAATGTCAACCAAGGAACAACTCTACACATCATACTGGAATCCAAATAACCGATTCAGAGAAGAAGAAGATTAGTCAATTTCCATCTTTTCTGATGCCGCAGCAACCAAAGTTCTCCATGGCATTTAAATGGTTGACCAATTTTGAAATAGAACCTCCGTAGGAACATCCCTGTGAATTTTGGTTGAAATTAGTAAAGAGGTTTAGGACGAGATGTCGTTTAAAACTAACCGTTATAGCGACGGACAGATTATAATAACTTCGAGCCTTTGGCATTTTTTCATTCAACAAAGTCCGCCTTAAACGGGTATTATTTCATATTAAGCGAAGTTGTTAACATTTGAGATTCATAGTAAGCGCCGTGTCGTGCACAATTTGTCATACACACGTTCGAACATTTCACTGAAGTGACTGACAAAGCGCAAATTATGAGCAACCCAATCGTGAATCCCGCTAATGATTGAGATATGAGAATCGACGACTGTGCAGAGATGTAAAATCTCAACTAGGGGCGTGTCTCAGCATAAGCACGTGCGCACAAGTGGTTTGAAATTTTTTAGAATTTAATCGCAAGAAATGCAATAAAAATAAAGCCTCACTAGGGAATGGTTTACACAACTTCAAAAGCCCATAGTTCTGTTAATGTCAATATGATAGTTTAAAGTAAGTTGTCAATGTGGTCGTTAAATTGACCGTGCATCCCTTTATAGTATTTAGGCGATTGCTTGATCGCTTTGTTTTGTTACTTCATTGATATAGCGTCTCTAAGCACTGTTTTTAATCCTCCTTACAAGGAAGTGTTTGTCTACAACGTTGGAATTGCAGACAACAATGACACGATGAGTCAGCACGCCTCCAAGTGGGACACCGTCAATTAAATCACGTTTCCAAGCAGGCATTAATATATATGTAATAACTTTATAATATCTGACTGTGAGCGAAAGCGAAGTCTTATATGTAAATACTGACTACTGTTCGGTTATGATGTTACGCCCATAGCTTATATAGACATTACTGATCATGAAGCTGTGTTGATGTTAAAGAAAATGCGTTTTTTAAATCACAGTTGGGTATGGGGAGATTCTGGCCATTTTGTTACAAACCAAGGGAGGGAACTGCTTCAATGTAGCAATAGTGTGCAAAGTGAATAACCTTTCTTTGAAAGGCATATATATATATATATATATATTTCGAATTACAATGTCAAACGAGTTGTAGGTTAAACAACAACAGAGAATAAAATGTTCCATTGATTGTAAAATTTCGAAAATATTTCAACAGGGTTTGTTATGACCTGAATGTGTTTAATTTATGTTTTACACATTTATGGTAACACAAATAAGAGAATTTTACTTTAATATTCCGTATCTGAAAATACGTACATTTTAAAATCTGTACGACAAGCTTAAATTTGAATATTGATGTATCTACGCAATCGTATTTGTCGGATTGTAATGACGGAAACATTGAAAGAAAACTCATAAAGCATAAGCCAGGCTTTTTTTCTATTTTCATTTTACTTCTGTGGTATTCCGGTTTATTTTCTTGGAGGCTACTCGAATTGGCTGCATAATGGTTTGACACTGACCTAACGAGTGACTTATGTCTTCAGTATGTCGCGGCGAGAATGTGTACTCACGACCTTACACAACTCTCTAAAGGCTAAGCTGTCGATGCTTGTTAATGTGGTTTAAAATGCTTCAATGAAAGCAGCAAGTTATAAGAAAAACAAAATTACAGAGAATTTTATTAAAAATCATTTAAACGGAATGTAAAGTTGTTGGTATAAAGTCAATTAGAAAATAATATAATTTTTATAAACAAATTAAGTCATGCGACGTTCGTTGATTGAACAATTTTCTTTCATCACAAGAACAATTACATATTAAATATGTCTTATGCTAGTTGTGTATTGTTTGAAATGTTTTCAATTAAAACTTTTATATCATAAAAAGATAGAAAATAAAGTACAATAAAATAGTGTGTTGAAATTAACAACATACATTATTCCATGGTCTAGTGTTTGCTGTGCCAAATCTCACATATAAAAGGTTGAGTGTTCAAGCCCCACCGGGAATACGACGTCCTTATACCATCTCAAAATAGGCACCAGTGCTTGTTTCTACCCAGGAAATAATCGCGAGTATTTATATCAGCTTTCAGATTTTTTCACAACCAAACTTTATTAAATTAGTCAACTATAAACTTATTTCATTGCTTTCACTAAGCGCGATGTATCGACTACAATTCAAAACAGATCAATATTTATAGTATTTGATGTTATCTAAGATTATAAAATGCTCATACGAGCAGTCCACACGTTATTCCTTATATGATTATATCATATTAGCCGTCCCGCGAGAAAACCAACATTGTGGACTCTGCGTAAAAAATCGACCCGGAACAGCATAAGCATATGTCACGCAGGTTAGCCCAGACATACACTTTTCGCCTCCTGTGGATTATCTGTTTCAGGAGTCATTATTCTATACCTTTAAAGCCCTGAGACGGAATGTGTCTGCCCGGATAAGCCTGCGCGGACTACACATGCTGATCATGGTCGATACATTACGCAGAGGCCATGATGTTGAATTTCTCGTTAGACGGCTCATATTTAGGTATTTGCATGTTTTCTTGCATAACATCGAGATTATCAAATTGGAAATACCAAAGCTTATCAGTCAAGACAGCCAGTTTTGATGAATTGATGCGTTTATATCCATTTTCCAGTAAATTAAAAATAATATATTCTTGAATGCCTTGGTCATGGTACCATACCTGTGTCTACGGTTTTCATTTTCACGCCACTTTCCACAGTTTTTTCAATTTGACCACGAAGTTTCCCAGAGAATATATCCGGTGCTACTGTGTAAGTTTAATCATCATACGAGTAGATCAGTCGTTATAACTATCCCCGCAATTCTGGGGACTAAAGGAGGTGAAATCGCATCACTACCATTTGTTAAAAAAGTATTTGATAAAACTTGATAATGAATCGAACGGGTCTCCTGTTCAGGAGGTGGACCGTTCTAACCACGACATCAATGAGGCGGTCCACACTGTACGTCATTTACATAGTATGTGACTATATCTCAACAATGACACCATTAAGGTGGTCCAACACTGTACGTCATTATACATGGTATGTGACTATCTCAACCATGACACCATATGATGTTTATGTCTTATCGATTTACCTGGATATGTCTAGTATAGCCTAATCCGAAATGAAAACATCTTAGGGAGAACTAATGATACTTTGTAAATAATCACGTATGACATAACTAAAATAAACAACATTGTTGGAACAGTACAAAATAGCTCACAAAAAATGTTTTTCTCAGAAGGGTTTTGTTTTTAGTTCTATCAAAAGCAGTCTGTTGCAAAGGCTTTACGGTAAAAGTTTACCTTAGTTATGGAAAAAGGATATTGCACTTTACTTTCGCGATTAACCTAATGGTGCATATCTTTACTAATGGATACACGAATTTGGTAGAGGAGAAACTTTTGTTTCAAGCGAAAAGGTATTCTCATAATCAACTGCATATACGAAAGTATATGAGAAATAGTGTTTGCAGATTCAGGCAGACGCCTCTATTTCTGTGTAAGTGTTTTGTGGACCTGAATGAGGTTTCGACAAATAGCAAGGACTGTATAATCACCATGACAAAGAGGTTTCACATGTTTGTTTGATGAAAACAATATTTCTAAAAATCTTGTTTATTCCTGCCGAAAATGTTGTCTTCTTTAAAAAGAAACATTTAAATTAAATATGGGCTGCGTCTAGCTGTTTAGGGTATAATTGACTTTCAGGACTAAAGCATCATTCAAAGTTCCATTTTGTGTAAAACAAGTGGGTATAATAATCTATAAGTTTGTCAAAATTTAGGTGGACAATGAAGGCGTGACTGTTTGGATGCAAGTGCTCGTTCCGAATTTCCATTGTTCGAACATACAACAAGACCCTCAACCTTGTCATGACGCGGATCTTATACCCTCTCAGTTTGTACTCCAGCTTATTAAACCCATACTAATGACACTGTGAACGTCAACCAATATATATAGCCTTACTTCGAACTCTTCTCAATTGGAAACACATGCATTTTAAACTGAAACAATAAAAAAAACTCTCTTGTCGAAGGAAAGTATACTAAATTACGTCTGCGAGAAAAAGATATATACGTAATTTATAAGAACTTTCCTTTATAAATAGCATGAAGTGTATATTGGTGTGCTAACCCTTTCCCACATACAACAAATCTGCAGCAGACTAATTTCAAACATGGTGACAAAAACCTGAAAGATCTCCATAAAAGAAGATATTGTTAAATAAAAGTTGAAAACATTATGAGCAATTTCACCTGTTGCCACAATGTTTTCAAAAGTCATCTGTTACTATTGCGTCTAAATCAGTCTGCATATGGGAAAGGGTTAAAGCAAATGACGTTTGTACCCGCTGCATCATTATTGTCCTGTTTACCGCTATGTGATGACAATCAAACTACTAAGATTTTATTTTCGTGCATTCCAAACTTCGTCTCACATCACTAAAGTTGTATCTTTTAATCGTTTGGTCCATCAGCTTACATTATGTTTGCAGATAAGAAAAGAAATTTATATAGATTTAATAAAACGTTTTCAAAAGGTTCAACAGCGTAGGAATGAATAGAATGAAGAAACAAAGAAGTAAAGAAGATAAGCCCCCCCCCCCCCCCCCCCCCCCCTCCTTCCCAATGAGGAAGTTAACTAGGAGCACTTAAAGGTATTTCAAAAGTCTTTATATATAAATTAAAACCACCCTTTTTGTCTATTTCGTCTTGTTAGAAAATTGTTGACACAGACAGAACTTTTTTGGACTATGAATGAAATGAGTACAATTTAAAGCTTTAGTAAATGTAATAACTTTGACATAATTTTTAACAGTTTCATCGATAACAATCAGAATTAATTACATTAAGGTATTTGTGTAAACTTATTTGTAGGTACATTTTGTATCACCGTGACGGGTTTTGAACGGGGGGTTTCCCTTGTGTAAACTAATGTATTAAAATATTAAATTATAGTCCTAAACGTGTTTTTACTTTTTCTTTGAGAATGAACATTTACAATTTGTAATCATTAGAAAGCCACGGATTGACAAAACTATGAGTAATTGGTTGGATCTTAAGTATTGTGAGCTGGTACGCCGTTGCAGGTAAATACAAATCTTATTTTTGTTATTTGACGCCAGACCAGCATACTTCATTTGTTCTTTAATAGCGAGTTGGTCGATCTGGGTCGTCGATCGTAGCTCAGCCACTGAGAAATACATGGCGTATTGGTTGATCTAAGTCGTAGATCGTAGCTGAACCCACTCAAAAGACATAGAGAGTTGGTTGATCTGGGTCGTAAATCGTAGCTCAGCCAATGAAAAAACATAGCGAATTGGTTGATCTGGGTCGTCGATCCATGGTTGAAAAAAGAGTCTTCAAAGCAGTAATCGATTCATATGTTTAGCTAAAAGGCGTTATAATGACTTTATTTCGCGTTATTACGCCTTTTTTTTCGCGTTATAACGTCCTTTTCCCGCGTTATTACGACTTTCTATTTCGCGTTACTACGCCCTGTCATTCTTCGCGTTATAACGCCTTTTATTAGCATTAATATGCATTTTTTTAGCGTTATTACGCCTTTATTTTCGCGTTATTACGCCTTAATTTCGCGTTATAAACGCTTTTTATTAGCGTTAATACGCCTTTAATGGCGGCGTTATTACGCCTTTTTTTTCGCGTTATAATGCCTTTATTCGCGTTACTACTTCGCTTGTTTCGCGTTACTTCGCCTATTGTTCGCATTATAACGCCTTTTTTCGCGTTATTACGACTTTACGATATATATTTTTTCTCAGATGGTCCTAATAGGCTTTCGTAGAAATCTACACAGCAGGTCACTTAGGATATATTGTATCCGCTACACGATCAACAATCACCATATGAGCCATCCCACGAGAAAACCAAGATTATGGTCTCTGCGTAAAGTATCGACCCGGATTAGCCTACAGCAGCATGCCGCGCAGGCTAACCCGAACAGTAACATTTCGCCTCTGTTGATTTTTTGTTTCATGAATCATTACTCTAAACCTCTAGGCCCCTTATACAGAATGTGTCGGCCGGGATAAGCCTGCGCTGATTGCTCGTTCGATATCTTACGTAGACCAAAATGTTGGTTTTCTCGTGGCTTACGGGTCATATTCGCATAAGAAATATAAAGAGAATATTATGTCCCTGACTTAAAGTGGCATTTCTATCCAGAGGGAAAGAAACTCATGTAAAAAAAGTTCAAATCAATTTTTTTAAAAGTAAGAAGCTGAATGGGTTTGGGATTAACCACAAACATGTTACCCAAGAGCCCACACTCAAAAATTATACTTTTCTCAAAGATTTCAGGATTTTAAAAACGGAGCCGTTCATGTACATTTTCATTCCGGAATGTATTTAAAGGTTAGATGTCATATACAAACCGTGTTGAGATAAAATGTACATAACTGTTATAAAAACACACTCAGTTCAATGAGGCATATACATTGTATACACAATAATGTTAGTTTTCTGTGACATACCTGAAATCATCTATATCCCATACACAGCATAATTGTATAATGCTTTAACACTAGATAAACACACTTAGTGTGTATCTGTGCTTCAATGAGTTATTTTTAATGTATCTGTGCTTCAATGAACTGAGTTATTTTTATAACAGTTGACTTGTGTACACTTTATCCCCCCCCCCCCCCCCCACACCGAATGTTTGTATTAGACACCAACCTTTAAAGAGGTATAATTTAGTTTCAGCAATTCCTTAATCGGTACCTACCGAGCAGGGAAAAACAACTTAACTTAAATAATTAAAATATGAAAAGCTTTCTCATACTACAGTCTAATTAGAATCAAACATGTCCTCATAAAGGTTTTATAAGGGAAAACAATTGTTATTTTACTCTTCTTTTTTTATGAATTTCTATAAGAGTGCAACTTTAAGATATGAACTTTATCTGACGAAGTTTGGAGAATTATCATTTCTCCCAGCGGAGTCCCAGCCGAGTCAGATAAAGTTTAAGTCGAAAGTCAGGGACGTAATATTCCTTGCATGTAAAATTAGGTTTTTAGGTAAATCTACATTCATTTCAACTAGTTGAAAGAAATAACATACACAAATTACAAATTCCCTTCAGGCTATGGAAGTTCAAGTAACACTCAAAGTTTAAATACAGAATACTAAATACAAGACATGTGTGAAACTAGTCGTCGTTTAGATTGGAGATATTCATTTATGGAAAAGGATACCGTCACAGTTGTGGGTAGACATGTCGAAGACACGTAACGAAACTTTTAGTTTAAAGGATGATCATTAACACTAGCTGTACGTAAATGATAAAGTCATATAACAAAAATAAATATTTTCTGGATATCTAGATGTAACGCATAATGATTTTCTGTCGAAACTGCTGTATGAAAGAGGAATCCATTGGCGTGAACCTTTTCTCGTGGTAGAAAACCGACTGACGATAGAACTTCAACATTTGACGTGTATCGTGGAGGCATATAAGTGTAAAACTACTTATGGAAACATAGATAGGCTTCTCAGTAAACGACATTGTATTTAACAAGGTTACCTATGAGCTGTATGCTACATTTTCAACGAAGAAAGACAGTTCATGAAGTAAGACTGAACATGCCGATTCCTTGTGATTTATATGACGATTTTTTTTTCGATTTGTATTGGCATTATTACAATATGTTGAACTGTAATTAAATATTTATTTATTTATTGGGATTTTACGCCGCTTTCAACAATATTTCAGTTATATCACGGCAACAGTTCACTTATTCATGATCCCTGGGTAAACAAACCAGTACTTGGCTAGAGAATGTGCCTTGCCCAAGGGCACTCCACCATGACCGTAGTGCCGCGACTAGGGATCGAGAAATGTAATTAAAACAATAATAATTTTATTTCTGCTTTTTATTTGTGTTTGTTCAATGCTAAGACTGCTACACTATCAACATAATTGAGCCGTTCCACTAGAAAACCAACATTGTGGACTCTGCGTAATGTATCGACCGAGATGAGCCTGCGCCGGATACATTCCGTCTCAGGGGAAGGTATTGAGTAATGATTCCTGAAACAGAAAATCCACAGGAGGCGAAATGTGTCTGTCTGGGTTATTCTGCGCGGCATGCTGAGTCTGATCCGGGTCGATACTTTTCGCAGTCGACAATTTTAGTTTTCTTGTAGAACGGCTCATTTTTTTTCAGAAAAAATAGTAACGGCGGTTACGTCATTTCTAAAAATAAGTATACTGATAAACATAAAAGTTTATCATACCAGCTGTTTGATCTTACACGTGACAAACAGTTTATATAGAATAACATGGTTGTTTGATTGTACGCCGCTGTCAGTGGTATTGTAATTATATATCGGCGTTCCTTGTGTAATTTACCGGTACTTCCGGTATTATGAATCCTGATACCGATACACTTGATGTTACACGTTCAGAGTATCCGCTGTCCACGTACATGTCATTCTAGCATTCTAGCATACATTGTTATCGTTTGAGGTTACAAGTTCAGAGTATCCGCTGTCCACGTACATGTCATTCTAGCATTCTAGCATACATTGTTATCGTTTGAGGTTACAAGTTCAGAGTATCCGCTGTCCATTGTCCAGTAATTCTAGCATACATTGGTATCGTGTAATGGTTGTTTAAATCCAGAGTATCCGATGTACACTGTCCAGTAATGCTAGCATATATAGGCTGCTGGCTACCTTTGAGGTTATAAATTCATAGTATGCGCTGTCCACTTACCAGTAATTCTAGCATACATAGGCTACTGGGTACCGTTTGAGGTTACAAGTTCAGAGTATCCGCTGTCCATTGTCCAGTAATTCTAGCATATATTGGTATCGTTTAATGGTTCAAATCAAGAGTATCCGCTGTCCACTGTCCAGTAATTATAGCATATATAGGCTACTGGCTACCTTTGAGGTTACAAGTTCATAGTATCGGCTGTCCACTTACCAGTAATTCCAGCATACATAGGCAACTGGCTACCGTTTGAGGTTACAAGTTCAGAGTATCCGCTGTCCACTTACCAGTAATTCTAGCATACATAGGCTACTAGCTACCGTTTGAAGTTACACGTTCAGAGTGTTCGCTGTCCACATACCAGTAAATTTAGCATACATAGGCTACTGGCTACCGTTTGAGGTCACAAGTTCAGAGTGTCCGCTGTCGCAATGCAACCTGGATGGCCAAGGATGGAAGCCACTTCTACCATTACCATAAGTATTTGGTATATCTGTTTTACATGTATACGATCCGCTCCAGGCGACCAGCAATTTTAAATGCAAAAAGCCAAAGCTTATGCACGTTATATAACAGTTTGACTTCCAAGCGTCTCAACAACATTGAGCGAAAACACAGGTTCCAAATCCGTTCAGACTGGTTCCACGTTCGTGGAAACGATGGTAGATTGGTAACGGGCTCCTCAGTGGTAACCATTTTAGGCCCCTTTCATCTGTAATAAGACATCTAATGGACAGATGAGACTTCATGCATTTAAAGGATCTTTTCTTCCATGCTTAAAGTGTTTGGTATCTAATCTGCGTCCTCCCTCACCCGAGGCGGACGCTCTTCCACAAGGAGATTATAGGAACACACCTAACCGATATCTCTAATAATAAGAAATTGTTTTAATGGACATCGCATGCTACTCATATAGCCTTTATAAATGGTTCTGTCTTTGGTTTGCAAAACTACTCTTTAACCCTTTCCAACTGCAGTAGAATAGTCATGAAAACATTGTGTCAAAAGTACAAATGGCTCATAATGAGCAATTTCAACATTTGCCACAATGTTTTCAACTTTATTGAGAGTTTCCATAGATTTGCCCAGATGTTTACAAATGCGTGTTCTTCAGATTTGTTGTACGTAGGAAAGGGTTCATAAACAATAGGAATTATCCTCATTAATAGTCATTGAAAATCTTTAAACGTAAAGCTAAGTGTTGGGTTACTCGTAAGTGACACCTGTATATGATTGTGTTGTTGTTGTCGTTTTAACACATGAAGAACGTTTCACCTCAGAGGTAATTGATTTGTTTGTTTTTTGTCTTATTTGGGTTTTACGTCATATCAACAGTATTTCCGTTATATCACGGCGATATATCCATGGGTAAACAATCCAGTACTAGGCTAGGAAATATGCCTTGACATTCGTGAACGGGGATTGAACCTGAAACGCCCAGTTCCAAATGCACTGCGCTAAGCACTCGACCACGGCGGATTGCTCAGAAGTATTTTAACGGCGATACAGAAAAACTGCGTAGTCTGATTTAAATTAGCACTGATAATATCGCATTCGAGAGGCCACTGGCAGACAGTGTACATTAGTATCCAAAGTGTGTATGTGTTAATATATCGATTTATACACTTATGTTGGTTTTCGAAGAACTCTATTGTTCTCATATGTTGGCACCGTGACAATAACTTTACGTTAACTAACGATAGAAAACAAACCAATTATTCAATAGTTACATTTCTACATCGTAATTTTTTATTGGTGGGTTGGTTGATAAACAATACCTAAGTAACACACAATACACTGAGTATCACTGAATTTGCAATCACTTTTACTTTACTTTTTCAATATGCAAATATGTCATGCCCTCGTTACCAAGTCAAATATTTAAATGTTTTATAGTCTAAAAAGGTGGAACATACATATGTCTTGAAAGCTGTTTGGGATATTACACATCATTGACATTTTGTTTATGTCGATGGATGTTAGCCATGTATGTTAATTTGGTCAGCTTGTAGATTTACTTTTAAGCAGTTGAACACATTTGTGCTGGGACGAATATCTTCAATAGTATTTGCCATTGCTATGAAGACTAAAATATAACGGTTTAATACTATTCATTTTCTAATGCAGATTTTCTTTACTTATTCCATTGTTTCGCGGTATAGTGTTATAGCTACCGGTTTAAGTCGTTCACGAATTGCTTGATCATCTGAGTTACCTTTATGCCTATCTATATTTGAAGTTTTTCAATTCACAAATCTGTCATGCTGTCGTTACGTCCGAAGAAAAACACCTCAATATAGAGGATGATTGTTTATTTCCGTGTATTATCGAAATTTCTTTCATCGAGTTAAAAGCAAAGGGTGATATTTTCAAGAGTGACAACTTTTGTTCTCACAAGATGGCTAGTTCTTTATTATGGACGTCTATCATTCCTCTATACATAGAATACTCGAAAACTCTTTTCTTAAGTAACGTTACATCTGATATATTCGATGTTTATTACTCATAACATTCTTATATTTATTATGTCTGCAAACATAACGCAAAAAAGACAATGTGTAAATATGGAAATCTAGCTTTATTCCCGTGTTCCTCCCTTCTCAACCTGATTTGAACACTTCTGATCATAGCAATACAAGCACGATTATCCACAATAGTTATTAATATCAAAATCATTCGAGCTAGAGAGAGATATCACTTATACTATCTAAAAAAACAAATAGATATACAGTAAAATACAGGTTATTGCATACGTGTAAAAAAGTATGTCGATTTGTGTATTTATTCAATCACTGGTAAAGGGAAGTAAAGCTCGCATATTTACGTATTTTTAATCATATGTTGGTTCCCTTGATACTATTCCCAACAGGTGAAAGGTATTTATTCTTTGAACATTCTTTTAAATCTGGCATTTGCTATTGGGTTTCTTTGGGGTTAGATAATCACTCTAATACCCAAAGATACAATACGATTTTAAAATCACTGCAACCATTATTTCAATTTAATCAGTGACTTTTATTGATTCTCGTCATTCTATGTAGGCCTACTCGGCATATTCAATATGTTATAACAAATCATCTTTAGTGTATAGTTAAGTCGAGTTGTTACTCGTTTTAAGACTCAGTATTTTCATAAATACTGTAACAACATGGAGAAAAAGGTAGTTCCGTAAAGTAAAAGTCATAAATTCACTGCTAAAAGTTATAAACTAGTCACTGTGAGTTTATAAGACTATATTTCACTGGAGAAGCTTGAAAGAAAAATAGTTTAATATCTTGAATATATGTCAGAAAAAATGAAACATTTGCAAACTTGGTCGATCATGTATAATAATGCTCCTTATACATTATAGGAAATGTTTCAACACTTTTCACTGCTTAGCATTATAAACAGAAATTGTACTTTAAAATTTAGTTGACATGGCATTTGTAATAATTTTGCTTCCATGTACAGGAGTAAAAATATGTAAATTTGAACTGCGTACACGTCTGGTAGGGTCTTGTATATCGGGTGAACAGTAACTAATATTAGCTTGCATACAGTCTAACCAGAGCTAGCAGTAACTGTCCGCTTATTTGTATTGAGCTCGAACAAATAATTTATGTTAGAATAATATTAACCAGAGGTGTAGTTTCCAATGGTTTCATCTGAATTGGTATTACATCAGGTTAATTCGGAGATGCAGCAAAATCCCTTTTGAGACTGACGTGTCTGTTTTTCTTTTCAGTCTCATGCAGCTTTTACGTCCAAAACGGTACGATCGGGTTACTAGGTAATAAATGTGTGCTGGCTACTCCTAAGCAAAACTTATGCTGACGTGGCTGATTTTCTTTTCAGTCTCCTGCAGTTATTACGTCCAAAAAGGTACAATCCCAACCAGTGAATGCGTACTGGCTACTCCTGCAATACAATTTGCTCCGTTACAAAATACAGTACAGTTACAGACATACCTTTTAAAGAATGGGGATAAAGCATGGATTGGTTACACCATGGACTATGTGGAGTTTCAATACATAGGTACTGGTATAAGGAGCTGTCAGGGCAATTAACAGTAGTTTCGATTCTAAACTAAATTGCAGTGTTATAAACACCATCGTTAAAACAGGCAATATAACACTATTTGCTATGTGTTGATTTTGTTATGAATATTATTGATGCAAACCAGACAATCGTAGGAATAACTACGCAAAACCGATTCTGATCACACATAACAAATAGTTACCAGACCATGTCCTGTAAATGCATGACGATGTATAATTCTTAAAGTATTTCTTTAATCAGTTCCCGATAGAACCACGTGTGGTTTAATCGACAGTAAACGACTTTGAGGAGTATAGAGAAGAAACTGTGCTCTTCATGAACATTTTTTTGCCGAGCCCCGGTAGCTCAGTCGGTAGCGACGCGGGCTGTCAATCCAGGGGTTGTGAGTTCGAATCCCGGCTCGGCCAACTTTCTTTCCGACGATTGACAAAAGTCAATGCGACATGCGTCATTCGTCTTCCACCAATGGGCTAAGTCTATGTGGAAAAGCAGCCAGTTGCTTGGGAAGATTGTTGTGTAGATTACTGGTGTGATAAAACCAGGAAATGCATGAGTAGGAGAACCGGCCGCCGTGATATAACTGTGAAATTGTTAAAAATGGCGTTAAACCAATCAATCAATCAATCAATCAATCAATCATGAACATTTTGCATTATCCCATAATGTTCTACCATCCTTGTATTTCACTACTAATTTTCTTTGTTCCTCAAATGTTTGATGACGATTTCTTAAAGTAAACCAGTTCATTGTGTTACATTTTGATTCGATATCTGGTTTCAAAACAAGCCAAACTACGCGTCGCTGAACCGTCATATAGTACTATCTACTTAAATTAAGCCTATATCCAGTACGACAACGTACACATATCTGAAAAGTCAAAATGTCAAAAACATATCTGTTTATAAAACATCAAAAATCGAAATACACATGTTTAACATTCTATGATTGATTACATGTTTTGTGAAATGCTGACATTTGCTTGTTGTTTTACTTCTAAAGGTTGCGCAAACCTGCAAACTCAAGACGGGGTTATCAAACAGGAGGTCAATACGTCTTTAGATCTAGGCCAGTGTTATTCTGCTTGCAAAGACAATGAACTATTTGGACTTACAGTAAGTAGCTCCTGTTATATTATTATTAACAAGTGTTTACATATTTCTTGCTGAATAAATGTCATTTCCCTTGATTTAAAAGAACAACAATCCGAATGTACATTGATAACATGCTACCTATTTATTAATTAGAATCGAGCGATTCAGACGATGGTTTGAATGCATGTATGAGGGCCTGTATTATTCAATTGCGTTCTAAAGCATTGCTTAATTTCACGGATAGAAGTAAAATGGTTTATAACGATGTCTTTTCGATTGTCACACTTTTTGAAATTGCTATTTAACCTTAATGTGAATGGAGAAGGAGGGAAAGGTGAGAATACAGTCCAGTTCATTCGCTTATTCCAACAAACGCTGTTAAGATACATATATATATATATACATAAGTATATTATTCTGTAAAGTGGTTTTGCAAGTCAACTTCAATTAGAAACTTTAATTCGCATATATGCCTCCTACCTATTGTAGATCTTAATTATATGAGGAACCGGCACTAGTTTGGTTTTTCGAACAGTGTAGATGTACATGCTTATCTGAACATATGCTGTTTAGAATTCGCTCACTTTTACCCTTTACCATGGTCGAACTTTTAAGTTGGAATATGATATAACTCTTTCAGCGCCGAATGTCCAAAATGGGGCTTCTCAATTTGTTATGTTTAAATTGTGTTGGAATATTTCGAACTATAACGCAAACATAGCTGATTTAAGGTTAGATAGCTCTTTATAGACTGATTTCATTTTTTGTACAACCTAAATATTGCCATTTGCACTTAAATAGTTAATACTTAGGTATTCATTCCATGATAGGGTTGAATATCAAGAACATTTACACTGTGATATTAAACAATTACCAACAGCATGACTGAATTCCAAGCAAATACTGAAATCTATGCCAAAAGTCTCTATAAATGAAAGAACAACTATTGAATTAAAATGCAAAACACTGACAAAAAGGGAAAATTGCTCCTTTTGCCACAATGTTTTCAAAAGTCGTCTCTATATATGGGAAAGAGTTAAAGTCAGTTTGATTCCCAAATTCTGCTCTGATCTATTGAAAGTTCTACGACAAACAACAATTTATTTCGGAGTACTTTACTATAAAGAAAGATTTGTCTCTTAGATAAATTACAACTACGTTTGTCGTTGTATTAATTCCGTAGACAGACGGAAAATGGTGTCGATGTTTAACTGCAGAAATTCTAACAGAGAATCTAAAACAGACAGACTGTACCATTTTGTGTGATAACCAATCGTTTTTGTGTGGAAACAAGATGTCGATGTCCATATATAAAAGAGGTACATTAATTTACCTAGTGATTTATTCATTCTTATTCATATGATATGTTGCGGTCTGTTTTCATTATCTAAGGAGCGTTACAGACTCATTACTAGACAGTTGTCCGTTATTGACATCTGAAAAACATATACATTGGCGATTGAGTTTCACATCACTGGGTCAAGATTTGCCAAGTATTACAAATGATTTTACTAATATAAAGTTCTTGATAAAAACAGTTAAGCAATTATAATTACATTTGTAATGTAACGTTACCTTGTCTAGGAACACTTACCAGACAACATTGTTGGTGAGACAGGATAAAAATGTTCTGTTCATCTGTCCAATTTCAATGTTTTTAAGTGTACCAAACAAAAACAAAATGTCGACATCGCTTTATTGTGCAGATATCTGTATCGCCATGGCCGTGCAAACTGTATTGCTTTCATTTATTCAAAGGTATTAATCATGATTGTATGTTTCTCAGCTGTATCTGCTAGTTAAACATGTGAGTTATCACCCCCTCGTCCGTAAACAGATACTTCAAAATAAAGTCAAGAACTTTTTTCAACACTATTTAAACAACAAACTATCTAAAAACTGCTGAGTGCATGTGTATCCCTAAATAGTAAAGTATAATCAAAATACGACTCTGATTTGCACAGATCTTATTGTTATAGGGTAGGTTAATCACACTTCTTTTCCTAACACGATGCTACTCTATTTCAGTGTTTACAGAACTTAATACTAGGAAAGCAAAAGATATTATACACCAATGCCTTTCATATATTGAAGTTAAACCACCACCTAAAACACCTAAACCAGAATACTTTTCCTGGAAAGCATGTAGTAATGAAATGGATGCGATGTGTATTGATGGTAAATATACTTATTAATGTCATGTTTCTAAGACAATGTCCAAAGGTTAACTCTTGAAACTATAATGTTTAAAGATATATTATTACATTATTAGCTGTTGCCAAAGTAATCTGTGAATATAATATATATAAAAAAAACCTAGGAAACTCATTTTCACAGATGTTTGCAAAACTTAAAAAAAATAAAAATCGTATCGAGATTATCAAAGTTATGTGTTAAATTTGGATTGTTTCTTGGTTCAGGCAATCAGTCGAGGCAGTCTTTTGATATATAATTTGTTCAGGTCTATTCCAGCATGGGGTCATTTTTATAGTATTTTTGTCAAATAATAATAATAAAAGAATTAAACACGCTTGCTCACATAAACCGCTCTTTGACTCCGAGCATTGCAAACATTAGTAAGAGAACTAACTGGTAGTTGTGTACAACCCACTGAATTACAAGAGTAAAAGGAATAAGATTGTTTTATTTATTATTTACCTTATTTTTGGAAATTGAGAATCATAATAGTCAATTGTATTAACTTATATAGTAATATAGTTCCAAGATCAATATTGATAACATTAAAACAGAAAGATCAATGAAAGTGCTTACAAAATTTAAAGAATCCCCACTAAATGGCTTACCCGATTTTAACAACTTTCATCTCTGAATTATATACTATACAAATAAATGACAATGTGTTTAGATCATTATCAAAGTCCATTTTGCTAGTCACAATGTGCCTTAATAATGTGTTTATTTAAAAAAAAAAAAATCCCAAAACACAAGAAGAATATCACGAAATGTCTCATGGCAATCAAAATAATTATGAGAATCAGATATGATTCTATTCAGTTTTGATAAACAAAATACAGCCTCGAATTACGGCGGTATCTTACAAAAAGACTAGCTTTTTGTATAGTCATGAAAGGTTATGTATTGAAAGTTCTACTTATAAAACCTTAGACGATCTTAACATTTAGTTCTAGAATTAAAACCACTACTTTAATTTCCAGAAAACGGTGACCAATGTAAAAGCAAAATGAAGAAAACATGGAGTGAAAAGAACAAGGCTTGTTTTGTTGCTGGCAAATATCCTATGCCATACAAACCTATTACGGGTAATAATAAGGATGTATGGTTGGGTGTTGTTCTTACAATCGCAATAACAAAATATGAAGGTAAAAGACACACACACACACACACACACACACACACACACACACATAACAATTGCAATTACTAATTGTAGTATATGCATACAGTAACAACTCTGAGTGATTAAACCTTTCCCAAAAAAAACAAATTAATATCAGACGACCTTGAAAACGTATAGACAAACACATGGGAACTGTTTTTAAATTAAAGTATAAGTATTGAAAACACTTGAAAACATTGCTTCAAAACGTCATCTACTGCAGAGGTGTCAGGAATCGTCTGTATGTGAGAATGGGCTGATACACGCAAAATGTATCAGCGTAGTCTCACCCTGGAGAAATGTTTGACTAGGATTGGAGCATCTAAACTATCGTCTGTGGCTGAACTGTGCGCTCGGTGGTGTCGGCAAATGTGATATGCAATATTTTTCATTTAACCTATGAGACGCCGTTTTACTTTTATTTAGTACTTAATTACATGGAAATATCATTGTATCTCTGTTAACTTTGATTTTCCGGTAGGAAAACGAACATAACGAGATATAAAAAATCCTTCTAAATAAATGGAAAACAGCTATTTAACCCTTTCCCACATACAACACATCTACAGCAGACGCATTTGAAAACACGTGGGGGGAAATATTGAAAATCTATATAAATGATAGTATTATCATCAAATAGAGTTGAAAACAGTGTCGCACAAATGTTTTTCACAAGTCGTCTGGTGCAGATGCGTTAAAATGCGTCTATATGTAAGAAAGGTTTTAATGGGCTATCTCTATCGTGTGTCTGGTTACTCTCTACCTTTTTCCGGGGAAATATATCTATAATACAAAAGAGCATATATAATTTAACGATACACACATTTCCATTGTTATCATTATAATGGTTTGGTGTTTTTACGACGCTTTCAACAATATTTTAGTTATATCAGAGCGTTTCCATGATAAGTTACAAGTACTACTGGTCCATTTATCCTGACACCAGTAAGTCAGTCGTAATGCCTAACTCCGCAACACTGAGCGCCAAGTTGGGCAGCCATTACTTCCATTTTTAAAGTATTTTTAATGACCCGACCAGGGATCGAACCCACGATTTCCCGTACCCGAGTCAGACGCTCTACCATTACACCACCGATGCGGTCTATAATAATGGACATTAAACTATAGTTTCTGAGGTTAAATCAGCTGTTTTATTTAGATTAAATTTAAATGTGGAATTAATTGTTCTACTATTTGACCATATGTAGGATACACAAACATATATTTGAATAAATGGGAGAGTAAAAACATTGAGCCACATCTAGCGATTTGAGAAATTAATGCATTTGCGTAAAGTGAAGACCAAGGCGAACCCGTGCATCCGCGCAGTCTCATCCGAGACTTCACTGACCGTCTACATGTAAGATAGTCTAATATGCATATTTTGACAAAAAGCTAGAATTGTAGCCCCATTAGTTTTACTCCAAATTACCCTTATTTGCTATTGTTATTCAAATTATTAATTTAAGAGACATCAAGCAATAAGAATATGAATGTAATTAACATAGAGTTACTAATAAAGTAACTGGCACCTATTTTGACTGTGCTTCAGAAATGATCTAACAAATGTAGATAAGAAACATGTGAAGCATGTATATATGTGACATTGTGGATGAGACTTCACTGCTTTATTGATGAGCTTCGAACTTGTATCATCATTATTTTATTACTATATTATTATGTCATTTAATATAAGATCCATTAATATTTATATGTTATATCATAACAGCACCGGAAAATATAGCAGACTATCGAATGTATGGGTACGTTGAGAAAGAAGACGACAAATATCTGTTGAAATTCACTAACAGTTCTTTGGATATAAATATGACAATATGTAAAACAGGTAATTAGTGTTCTAGAAATTGTTATATCAAATATTCGAATATATCGTATTGGAAAATTGTTTACATATTATATATAAATGACACTGGATAGCAGTGTTAAGATTGGTCACAGTCAGCACACCTTTGGAACTTACATCGATCAAATATAAAACGTGGTTCCTTAACCCAAGCTCCTCCTTTTAGATCACCTGAGCACAAAGTACACGGTGTGAGCTATTATGATCACTCACCCTCCGTGGGCCATTCATTTATTCTTCTCTGAAATGACTGTTCTGATTTAAAAATAATTTCTCTGGAATGCTTCCTATATGGCCCTTATCTTAAAATTGGTAAACTGTTAAGCTCCGCAGCATAGAGGTCTACCTCAGGAAGATGTGTGTGAAATTATGTTTAAATTGGGTCGTGTGACATACGACCCAATTTAAACATAATTTCACACACATCTTCCTGATGTAGCCACCATAGGTAAAACAAGAAACAATCTTTAACCAACATCTGTTCCTAAACCACTGGCACAATTTCAAAATATTTTCACAATAATATATCCAAAGTAGTCAAGCGGTTCCGTTTCGCAACACAAGGCGGCCACCAGAGCTAAATAAAGAAAAATATATCAAAATAATTTCACATTAATATCCCTCGTACATAGCCCTCTAACAAAATTGTTCAAATAGTTTCTACCCATTGCACAATATGGCAGTCATAACTTAAAATAGAAGAATCTATAAATGACATCTTCTCTTAAATCACACTACCCAATTTAAACATAATTTCACACACATCTTCCTGGGGTAGCCCTCTATCAACATTGTTCAAACCATTTTGCTTTGATGCACAAGATGATCACCAGAGCTAAGATATGATGATGATCTGTGTTTCAGATCAAATCAATACAATTATGTTATGTTCTGTTCTGTTTAAACTACATCTCTATAAGCCAGTGAACCAATTTGAAAATAGTTTCACCAACATATGCCTTGTATAAGACTCTGTCAACATTGGTCAAACTATTCAACTCGGCTGGACAGGATGGCCGCCATAAATGAAAATAGAGATGTCTTTAAAGAATATTTCTTCCTAAACCGCTCGCTCAATTTCAAATACTCGTATTTTCAGAGAGATATTACAAAGCATGCCTTCTATCAAATATGTTTGAGCTAGTATAAAGAATAAAAATAACGACACCGCGTCATTAATCAGAAGTCAAATGACAAAATTATACAACACAGTTATGCCTCATGTTGCCTTCTACCAAAAACCTTTTGTCCCGCTGCATAATGCTTCTGTTAAAAGCTTGATGTATCAGGTGGGTGATATAGGACCAATATAGTCCCTTTGTTTCATTTTGCATTGGTAGGTTTCGTATACATGTAATTTTTAAAAGTTACATTTACTCAATTTTTGAGTAAATTTGGTATTTTCATTAGCCTGTTTTAAAAACTGTCTATTTGAAAACCAAACTCTGAAAATTAACTGAATGAGATGTAAAATGATTAAACTCTCATATAATTTTACAGACTCAGCGAGCACAACAGCAACTACAACTAACCCAACAAGTATTAGTGATACTGCAGCTGTAACAGTTACTAGCATGTCGACTACTACAAGTAGTAGTGATATAGCGACTGTAACAGTTACTAGCATGTCGACTACCACACGTAGTAGCGCTATTACGGCTGAATCAGATACTAGCATGTCGACAACCACGACGGAATCTACACTAACATCTACGCATCCTCCAGTAACAACTATTTCAAATATATCAACGTCATTAGCAACAACAACAGCGACGGTTGACCCAACAACAACAACTACTTCAACCACAGAAGGCATTAATAACTCAGTTGGTGCACAGATATTACAAAATTATCAGGACAGTCAACACAGTAATGGTAAGGTTTGTTTTCAACTTTAAGGGTAGTACATTCTGATGCATGCTAATTACCTATTGCAAAACGTTCATATAGATTTCGATTTGAAATACAAATATTGTAGACAATTGAAAGGACAATACGAGAGATATTCATAGACATTTGCTATAAGATAGATACTGTCGCAAATTAATAAAGAAAATAATACACCAGAACGCTCAGAAATCTTTTTTTCTCTCGTGTGTAAAAACTATATATCACATTTACATTAATATTTTAAATGTGTTTGTGCTATCATTTAAATGCAATTCCGACAACACCATTTTGACGTGACCCACTTTCGGATCTGTAAAATCCCGAGTATATATGAGCCACGTCTAGCAATATTAAAATTGAATATTTACATTATTATAAGTTCGTCTGTTTTTCGAAGAAAAAATGTCGGATATATTGTGAGCCCCTTTGGCGTCGTCGTCGTCTTCTGCGTTGTCTGCGTTGCCACAGAATTTTAAACTAAAAAAACGTTTAACCTTTTCAAATGAAACATGATACAGCTATCTATACCAAGTTAGGTAACTCTGGCTTAAATGCCCCTTTTCCGACTAAGAAAAGAACAAACGAGCGTTGGCGTTCACTCCGCGGCACTTTTGTTTCATCTTTGTCAAGTGATCACTCGCGTTAGTCAGTGCATATGTACATTTTCACAAGGCTCTTCATAGTTAGCGTTTATATTATGTTGACAAAATACATGACGTGTATCCCCCTCTAGTGTTACAATGTTGCCAAACCGGAGATCCAATAAGACCACAAATCGCCTGACGCGTTTCGTACTGTTTACATATTACATCTTTCAATCATCCATTTCTTCTGAAACATCATTAACGTTTTTCCACATACAACGAATCTGCAGCAGACGAATTAGAAAACATTTGCTCAAACATATGAAATATTTCTGTAAAGAAAGAAGAATAAATGAAAACAAAAGTTAAAAACATTGTGGCAAAACGAGAAATTGGTAACTATGAGCATTTATACCTTTTGCCACAACTTTCTTTTTGTTCAAAAGTCGTTTGCTGCAGAGGCGCTTGTATATTGGATATTTGTTAAATACATGCAATAGACTCATTTTATTGTTTCAGTTGGTGTATTTGTTGGTGTTCCAGTTGCGATTCTAGTTCTTATCGGTATTATTTGCGCTGTCATTTTGCTGTGGAGAAGAAGGTACATTTCAGTATCATCTTTTATTATATACCTGCACATTTCCCGGTGCAAATACATGCAGATGGTCATGCGAAGATCAAACACGACAGATTAAATGCAGTATTTGAATACGATATCTAATATGGTAATTGTACGTCAATGAATATGATGTGACGTCATTTACATATGCTTTTATCCCATTCAAAACGTGTAGTTTGGCATGGTTGACACGCCAAACATAAATTATATTTGATGCGTAAATTATATTATTTCTTTATTTAGAATATATAAACTTGTATTTGTTTCTTTATTCTGTGTTATATGATAAAACGAAAATTATGTTCCAGTAGCGAAACAGGTTTAAGTATTGTCTTCTCGGGGCGTGGACAATCTGACATGTCAATTGACCACGCCCCTCGGAGTACACTACTAAATCAAGTATACTTAATGCAACATAATATTCCCTATAACTTACATATATGTATACTATTACGTAAACTAGCTTTTACCTTAATAGCATCATCTCATTGAATAGGCAGACAAGTGACGCTGATCTCATCCAAAATCCGATTACATCTATTCTAGTGTATTTACGAAGTAAACGTAAAACTTAAAATGAACATATAATCAGCTTTAATTTCAATAGCAAATCTATTTGATAAGTGTCCGCTTTGAGATACCTCACTTCAAATAACATTATAACAAAAGTCTTAAATTTACAAATCCTTGTTTTCTTTATATAGGAAGCAATCGAAGGACGCAGCTGCCTCTTCGAAAACGCACCACAATGGTGCCTATATTAGCGACTCGTCTAGAATAATTCTTGGAAACATAGTGTCTGATAAGAGAGAAGTTGATTCGCAAACAACAAGTTTACAGCCAAATGTGTACGACTACATCAGTGACGTTCGTGCAGATGATAATCACCAGACCGCGAACGCAAATACGTATGTCGTTATAGAAGATGTTAGGTGTGACAAGCAAACCCCTGGCGTCACGGGAACAGCGGTCACTAGTGAAAACCATGGCGACCATACATACTTTGTACTTGAAAAGGCAGAAAAACAACCTCATTACACAGACACGCCTTCGATACACCCGGCAAATGAGGACGCAACAAACAATTCTGTCAACCACGTATACAATACCGCTGGATACTCTGCATTGAACAGCGACAAGGGAGTTTACGATCATATCGGAGGGGATAAAGGTCGGCCAGTAGAAGATACGAGTCACTATGATACAACCTCCTCTTCGAAAGAAACTGACGGAACGTATGATACCACCTCCCCTACTAAACAAACTGACGGAACGTATGATACAACCTCCCTTACTAAACAAATTGACGGGACGTACGACACAACCTCCCCCTCTGAACAAATTGACGAAACGTACGATACAACCTCCCCTAATCAACAAACAGACGGAATGTACAATATAACAAAGAATCCAATAATCAGTAAACACAACAGAGGTGGCGATTATAGTGTTGCCGACCACAATAGCGGTAATCTGTATTCTCAAGTTAATAATGGCCGGGAATCTGACAAATGAGGGATTTTACGAAATAGTTCGTTGTACTTCTGCATCGTCGTACTTCTGCCTGTTGCCTGCCGCGCCATAAAACAATATACATTCATTCATTCTGTTGCCTGCCAGTTGTTCGTTCCGTTCAATAACGTTCTTGTACTAACTATTAATTGTTTTATACTTATCATATTTTCTGGTTAAATCGCGGCTAGATTTAATTTTTAGTTGCATATCTTTATTCTTTCTACGTATGAACAACATTTGATAATCTGCAGTCGGCGGAATTTGAAAGCATGCATAAGAATAATTTGCTCAATACGAATGCTTTTCTTATTGTCTCATTAGTTTCTATATTCTCTCATTACTTTCCATATTGTCTCATAACTTTTTAAATGTTCTCATTACGTTCTATGTGTTCTCATTATTTTCTCAAAACTACAAGTTGTTATGATCTTATTTTACTATTTGTCTTAAGACATTTTCAGCAGAAAAAATTACGAGTTAAATGTTCATGAACCACTTGTGTTATTAACATACCATACCAATGGAGTGCAAAAACACCTTGAACATGTTGGGATTGATCTGTGTTACAAGCCGCTATTCAACAGTATTTCAGTTATATCACGGCGTATCCTGGTTAACTTTACAGAACAAAACAGAACTTTATTCAAGAATAATGACTTGAACACATATGGTTCATCGTCAAAATACAACATATTTAAAACATACATGAGTATGGCGTACAAATTAAAGGTAGATCAATATAAAGTTGTTAACACTCTCTTTTGATGAAAATAAAGTACTACCGGTATTATTTATCCTGACACCGACTGCATCAGTCAATATGCTATCCCCACAACAATGAGCGCCACCAGGGAGGGAAGCCATTAAGTACTACAATTTGTAAAGTCATTGTTATGAACTGACCGGGAATCGAACCCTGATCTCTCGCTCTCAATACGAATGTGCTAACGATTACACCACTGAGATGGCAATGTATTATGCACACACATTTGATATCATCTCGATTGATTATAACGATGTATTATAATGTGCAATAATCATATAAGCTACAGTTGTTTTCGTCACTTTTGTCAATTCGTAATCTGGAGGCGGGAAATTAGATCTAGTCGTTTTAAACTTGTTGCAATTAAGTCCAGTTTGTAAATTTTGTAAGCGTCCGAGAAAATTCCCAATAAATTAATAGAGCTTAAGTAATAAACAAGAGGGCCGAGATGGCTTTAAATCGATCACCTGAGGGATAGTATAGTTACACATGTGTAACTGCTAATTTCGGGGAAAAGAGTGGTTAAAACTGCAAAGAGTTGATACTGTAAATAAAACAGTTAATCGGTAAAGGACATTGGAAAAGTTGCATTTAATCATTCAACAATTTGAAAGAGGAGCATCAAAAGATCATTACTGTGAAGTTTGGTTGATATGGTATAGAAGGGATGCTGTTTAAAGCTAAAAGTTCATTTTACCCCTTTTCTAATGCCGCCTGGTGGCTATCTTTCCCCACCACCAATCAATATGGCTTGAACAAGGTATGAATGGGGTAACTACTGCTAATTTCTGCTATATAATCTTGAAATCAGACAATAACTTTAATACGAATTGGTCCGGTGGATTAGGAGGAGAAATAAAGCTTAATGTCAATATGGTTTGGAAAGATTCCGTAAAGGGTCACTGACGGATTTCTGCTAAATTATCTTGAAAACAGAAAAGTACTTTCATGGAAATGGAATTTTAAAATGTTGTCGTTTTGCCCCTGGCTGCCACGTTTTTCAGTTAATCAATAAGGCTTGGACAATTATTTAAAGAAGGTCTCAGAGAAGAAAAAATTTAAATATTGGGCATTTTCCATCTTTTCTGATGCCGCAGCAACCAAAGTTCTCCATAGCATTTAAATTGTTGAACACTTTTGAAAGAGGACCTGCATAGGACCATTCCTGTGAATTTTGGTTGAAATTGGTAAAGTGGTTTAGGACGAGATGTCGTTTAAAACTAAAGGTTATAACGACGGACGACGGTCGTCAGACAGAGAGTTATCAGACGTAATCACTTTGAGCCTTTGGCAATTTTTTATTCAACAAAGTCCGCCTTAGACGGGTGTTCTTTCATAGAGGTACGATGTGTTACTAGTAAGCGCCGTGTCGTGCACACTTTGTCATACACACGTTTCGAACATTTCACTGAAGTGACTGACAAAGCGCAAATTATGTGCAACCCAGTCGCGAATCCCTCTAATGATTGAGATATGAGAATCGACGACTGTGCAGAGATATAAAAGTTCAACTAGGAGCATGCCTATGCATACGCACGTGCGCATAATTATTTTTAAAAAGTCTAGAATTTAAAATCGCTAAAAATGCATTAAAATAAAGCATCACTAGGGTATGGTTTCTAGGAATTCTTACAAAACTTCAAAAGTCCACAGTTTTGTTAATGTCAATATGATCAAGATTTGAAATTAAAATAATTTAAGATAATTTGTCAATGTTGTCCTTAAATTTACCGGGCATCCCTTTATAGTTTGTACGCGATTGATTGGTTGCTTTGTTTTGTAACTACATAAATATGGCGACTAGAGGCACTGTTTTTATCCTCCTTACAATGACGTTTTGTCTACAACGTTGGACAACAATGACAAGATGAGCCAGCACACTTCCAAGTGGGACACTGTCAACCAAATCACGTTTCCAAGCAGGCATTAATACATAAATAATAGTTTATAATATATGACTGTTAGCGAAGTCATAGATGTAAATACTGACTACTGTTCGGTTATGATGTTACGCCCATAGCCTACATAGACATTACTGATCATGAAGCTGTGTTGATGTTACAGAAAATGCGTTCTTTAAATCACAGTTGTCGATTGAAATGTATCTTATAATATAAGAAGATGCATTCAATCAGAAATATATTTTTACCCAAGGGTATGGGGAGATTCTGGCCAAATTTTTTTCAAACCAAGGGAGGGAACTGCTTCAATGAAGCAATCGTGTGCAAAGTGAATAACCTTTCTTTGATAGGCATATATATCTCGAATTACAGCGTCAAACGAGTTGTAGGTTTAACAACAACAGAGAATAAAATGTTCCATTAACAACATACATTATTCGATGGTCTAGTGGTTACGGTGCCAATTCTCACAACTAATAGGTTTTGAGTTCAAGCCCTACCGGGAATACTTCCGTATACCATCTGAAAATAGGCATCAGTGCTTGCTTCTACCCAGGAAACGAACTTGCGAGTATTTATATCAGCTTCCAGCCGTCTTCACCACTAAACTTTATTAAATTAGTCAACTATAAACTTATTTCATTACTTTCGACTACAATTCAAAATTGATCGATAATTATAGTATGTTATCCGAATGTTATCTAAGATTATAAAAAGTCCCGCGAGAAAACCAACATTATGGACTCTGCGTAATGTATCGACCCGGATCAGCCTAAGCTTATGCCACGCAGGCTAGCCCGGACATACACTTTTCGCCTTGATGTTCCGTTTCAGGAGTCATTACGCTATACCTGTATACCCCTGAGACGGGGAATGTGTCGGCCCGGATAAGCCTGCGCGGACTGCGCAGACTTATCTGGTATGATAGATTACGCAGAGGTCATAATGATGGTTTTCTCGTGTGATGGCTCATATTTAGGTATTGGTATGTTTTCTGCATAACATCGGGATTATCAAATTGGATTACCAAAGTCTTTCAGTCAAACAGCCAGTTTTGATAAATTTATGTGCATTTTTCGTTTATATCAAGTACATGAAAAATATATACTTGAATGCCGTGGTCATGGTACCATATCCTCGTGTCTACGGTAAAATATGTTCCCCCATTTCCTATATAAGTTCACATTTATCACTGAATTATGTATTCAAAACTATTTTGGTAAACCCTAAGGGTAAAGTCTAAGACTCGGATACGATTCATTTTCACGTCTCATTCCACAGTATTTTAGTTAGACCACAACGTTTCCCATGAATATATCCGGTGCTACTGGTCAGTTTATCATCATACGAGTAGATCAGTCGTTATACTATTCCCGCAATTCTGGGACCAAAGGAGTGAAATCGCTAGTACCATTTTGTTTAAGTATTTGATCCTCGACAGTGAATCGAACCCGGGTCTCCTGTTCAGGAGGTGGATCGTTTTAACAACGACACTATTGATGCGGTCCACGCTTTACGTCATATACATGTATGTGACTATGTCAACCGTGACACCATACGATGTTTACGTCTTATCGATTTACCTGATATGTCTATAATAGCCTAATCCGAAATGAAAACATCGTAAGCAAACTAATTTTAATCTAGAAATGATCACGTATGACATAGCTAAAATAAACAACATTGTTGACACAGTACAAAATAGCTCACAATGAAAATGTTTTTCACAGAAGGTTTTTTGTCTTTTAGTTTTATCAAAATCAGTCTGGGGTTGAGAAGGCTAAATACGGTAAAGGTTTACTAAGTTATGGAAAGAGATATTGCACTTTACTTAACGATTACCCTAATGGTGCATATTTTTACTAATGGATACACGAATTTGATAGAGGAGAACATTTTGTTTCAAGCGAAAATGTATTTTCATAAACAATGCATATACGAAAGTATATGAGAAAGAGTGTTTGCAGATTCAGGCAAACGCCTAAATTTCTGTAAGTGTATTGTGGACCTGAATGAGGTTTTGACAAATGGATAGGACTGTATAATCACCATGACAAAGAGGTTGCACATTTGTTTTGATGAAAACAATATTTCTGAAAACCTTGTTTTTTCCTGCCGAAAATGTTGTCTTCTTTAAAAAGAAACATTTAAATATGGGCTACGTCTAGCTGTTTAGGGTATCATTGACTTTCAGACTAAAGCATCATTCAAAGTTCCATTTTGTGTAAAACAAGTGGGTCTATAATTTTGTCAAAATTTAGGTGAATAATGAAGTTGAGACTGTTTGGATGCACGTGCTCGTTCCGAATTTCCATTGTTCGAACATGCAACAAGACCTCAACTTTCATGACGTGGCTCATATACCCTCTCAGTTTTACTCCGGCTTATTAAACGTACCCTTACTAACGACACTTTGAAAGTCAACCAATTATATCACCTTACTTCGAACTCTTCTCAATTGGAAACACATGCATTAAACTGAAAAAAAAAACTCTTGTCGAAGGGAAGTATACTAAATTAATCTGCGAGAAAAAGAGATATACGTAATTTATAACAACTTTCCTTTTATAATTAGCATGAAGTGTATATTGGTGCGCTAACCCTTTCCCACATACAACAAATCTGCAGCAGACGACTTTCAAAACATGGTGACAAAAACCTGAAAGATCTCCATAAATAAAGATATTGTTAAATAAAGTTGAAAACATTATGAGCAATTTCACTTGTTGCCACAATGTTTTCAAAAGTCATCTGCTACTATTGCGTCTAAATCAGTCTGCATATGGGAAAGGGTTAAAGCAATTGACGTTTGTACCGCTGCATCATTATTGTCCTGTTTACGCTATGTGATGACAATCAAACTACTAAGATTTCATTTTCGTGCATTCCAAACTTCGTCTACATCAATAAAGTTGTATCTTTTAATCGTTTGGTCATCAGCTTTCATATTTTTTTTGCAGATAAGAAAAGAAATCTGTATCGTTTTAATAAAACGTTTTCAAAGGTTCAGCATTGTAGGAATGAATAGAATGAAGAAACGAAGAACGAAATAAGATACCCACCTCCGGAATGAGGAAGATAAAAGGAGAATTTAAGCAGTATTTTAACAGTCTTTGTATATAATATTGTTGACACAGACAGAAGTTTCTTGGACTATGAATGAAATGAGTACAATTTAAAGATTTAATAAATGTAATACTCTGACATATTTTTTAACAGTTTAATCGATAAAAATCTAAATTAATCACATTACGGGTTTTGTGTAAACTTGTTTGTAGGTACATTTTATATCACCGTGAAAGGGTTTTAAACGGGTGCTTCCCTTGTGTAAACTAATGTATTAAAATATTAAATTGTAGTCGTCAACGTGTTTTCATTTGTTCTTTTTAAGTGTGAACAGTTACAATTTGTAATGATTAGATAGCCACGGATTGACAAACTATGAGGAGTTGGTGGATCTTAAATTGTGTAAACTGGTATGCCGTTGCAGGTAAATAAACATCTTATTTTTGTTATTTGACGCCATACTTCATTTGTTCATAAAAGGTTTCATAACTGTTTTAAAATAACACTTCAAATGGTTTCCTTCAGACATCTACACAGCAGGTAATTTAGGACATATTGTATCCGCTACACGATCAACAATCACCATATGAGCCATCCCACGATAAAACCAACATTATGGTCTCTGCGTAAAGTATCGACCCGGATTAGCCTAAGCATGCCGCGCAGGCTAACCCTTACAGTAACATTTCGCCTCCTGTGGATTTTCTGTTTCATGAATCATTACTCTATACCTCTAGCCCCTTATACGGAATGTGTCGGCCCGGATTAGCCTGCACGAAATGCGCAGGGTGATCTGGTCGATATATTACGCAGAGACCATAATGTTGGTTTTCTCGTGGGACGGCTCATATTCACTTAAGAAATATATAGAGAATATTATGTCCCTGACTTAAGTTATGAACTTTATCTGACGAAGTTTGGAAAATTGATAATTGTCGAACCTTTGACGAGATAATTATCATTTCTCCCGGCCGAGTGTCAGCCGAGTCAGATAAAGTTTAAGTCGAAAGTCAGGGACGTAATATTCCTTGCATGCAGAATTAGATTTTTAGGTAATTCTACATTCATTTCAACTAGTTTAAAGACATAACATACACAAATTACAAATCCCCTTCATAAATGACTCCACCTAAATAGAAGGAGGTCACGCGCGTGCATACATACGAGCAGAATTACATTGCGAACACACGACATACGGAAGCTAAAGAGTTTCGACATTAACTCCATATTTCTCGATTATTACTTCCTAAATTTGTATATCTGGTTTGACAAAATATCTTTACAAGGCAATATTAACTCTAACATATTCTTAGTAGATGTGTAAGTATTGCAAATTGGCCGTCGCTTCAGTACACGCAATAGGTCAACATGTATCTCAACCGCCGTGTTTAAAAATGAATAGTTGTGGTGGATCTGAAAGTCGTTGTTTTAAGTTAGTTCAGGTTATAGAAGTTCAAGTAACGCTCAAAGTTTAAATACAGAATACTAAATACAAGACATGTGTGAAGCTAGTCGTCGTTTAGATTGGAGATATTCATTTTTTGGAAAAGGATACCGTCACAGTTGTGGGTAGACATGTCGAAGTCACGTTACGAAACGTTAAGTTTACAGGATGATCATTAACACTAACTGTACGTAAATGATAAAGTCATATAACAAAAAGAAATATGTTCTGGATATCTAGATGTAACGCATAATGATGTTTTGTCGAAACTGCTGTATGCAAGAGGAATCCATTGGCGTGAACCCTTTCTCGTGGTAGAAAACAGACTGACGATAGAACTTCAACATTTGACGTTTATCAATGAAGCATTTAAGTGTAAAACTACTTCTGGAAACATAGATATGCTTCTCATTATAGGACATTGTATTTAACAAGGTTACCTATGAACTGATCATGAGGAAATAAACAGGTGTATGTATGCTACATTTTCAACGAAGAAAGACAGTTCATGAAGTAAGACTGAACATGCCGATTCCGTGTGATTTATATGACGATTTTTTTTTCGATTTGTATTGGCATTATTACAATTTGTTGAAATGTAATTAAAACAATAATAACTTTATTTCTGCTTTTTATTTGTGTTTGTTCAATGCTATGACTGCTATACTATCAATTTGATTGAGCCGTTCCACGAGTAAACCAACATTATGGACTCTGCGTAATGTATCTACCCAGATCAGCCTGCGCAGGATAATCCGGTCAGACACATTCCGTCTCAGGGGTATAGAGGTATTGAGTAATGAATTCTGAAACAGAAAATCCACAGGAGGCGAAATATGTCTGTCTTGGTTAATCTGCGCGGCATGCTGAGGTCGATCCGCGTCGATACTTTTCGCAGTCGACAATTTTAGTTTTCTGGTAGAACGGCTCATTTATATTTCAGAAATAATAGTAACGGCGATTACGTCATTTCTAAAAATAAGTATACTGATAAACATACAAGTTTATCATACCAGTGTTATTTATCTCATATTCTGCTCATTGCAAGATAAATCGTGAGACTGTGACACCATATCAAAGTCTATAGGGATATCATTTATAATGACCGCCTCGTTTTTGAACATCGTTGTGGGAAAAATGTGGTTGTGTGGTGTTTAACGCCGCTTTCAACACTTTCAGTTATATCAAGACGTTGACTGGGTAAGTCACCGAATTACTAGTACATTTATCCTGACACCAGAGAGTCAGTCGCAATACTTACCACACAACCCTGAGCGACAACGAGGGAACGCCATTACTACCATTTGGTATGAACGGGTCAGGAATCTCATCCTTAACCGTCCCCACACTCAAAGCGGATGCTCTACCACTACCCATTGAGGCGGTTAACGGGGAAAAGCATACTGTATAATTTTCTATTTATAATCAAATGAGATAAAGTTCTCTTCACACTTTACTGCCATTTTTAAAATAGTTGGTATGAACGGGTCGGGGATGTCATCCTAAACTGTCCCCGCACTCAAAGCGGACGCTCTGCCACTACCCATTGAGACGGTAAACGGGGGAAAGTATACTGTATAATTTTCCCGACATCTTATTCATATGAGATAAAGTGCTCTTCACACCTTATTGAACTTATTTCCGAAACCATATGGGGAAAACCCCATTTACATTCACGCTGCTCCCCTCAATATATTGTGGAACACATGGGCACATTATTTATCTATATTATAACTCCCAGTGTCATTGTTAACACAATCAAGTGTTCGTATCAGAATAGTTTCAATAATTTGGCCACACATTTCTGAGAAATTGTTATCTTGTAGATTAAACAACTATTTTGATTTATATTCGTCATTTGTATCATTTGAGATCATACATATTTACGACACTGTATTTGCATCTTACAATGCAACAGGAACGAATAATTTTAAAATATTCTATTTACATAGCGTATTTGCTTTATACAGCTGTTTGATCTTACACGTGACAAACAGTCTATGTAGAATAACATGGTTGTTTGATTGTACGCCGCTGTCAGTGGTATTGTAATCATATCTAGTCGTTCCTTGGGTAATTTACCAGTACTTCCGGTATTATTAATCCTGATACCGATGCATCAGTCGAAATGCTATCCCTGCAACCTGGATAGCCAAGGATGCAAGCCTCTACTACCATTACCATACATGTGTACGATCCGATCCTGGCGACCAGCAATTTTAAATGCAAAAAGCCAAAGCTAATGCACGTTATATAGCAGTTTGACTTGCAAGCGTCTCAACCACATTGAGCGAAAACACAGGTTCCACTTCCGGAAGGACTGGTTCCTCAATGGCAACCATATTAAGACCCCTTTAACTGTATCTCATCCGACGTGACTTTGTGTATTTGTAGGATCTTTACCTCCATTTTTAAAGTTTTTGGTATGACCCGGACCAATTTGCATCCTTCCGATCAAGAAGCGGAAACTCTTCCACAAGGAGGTTTTGGGAGCAAACCTAAACGATATGTCTAATAATAAGAAAAGGTATACGTTGACATCGCATGCTTCTCATAAAGCCTTTATAAATGGTTCTGTCTTTGGTTTGCAAAACTACTTTTTAACACTTTCCAACTGCAGTAGATAATTCATGAAAACGTTGTGTCAAAAGTACAAATTGCTCATAATGAGCAATTTCTCCATTTTCCACAATGTTTTCAACCTTATTGAATCATTGTCCTTTCATTTATAAAGAGTTTCTATAGATTTGCTCAGATGTTTACAGATGCGTGTTCTTCAGAGTTGTTGTATGTGGGAAATGGTTCATAAACAATAGGACTTATCGTATATGATTTTGTTGTTGTTGTCGTGTAAACACATGAAGACCGTTTCACCTCAGAGGTGATTGGTTTGTTTGTTTGTCTTATTTGGGTTTCACGTCATATCAACAGTATTTCAGTTATATCACGTCGATAGATCAATGGGTAAACAAACCAGTACTAGGCTAGGAAATAGGCCTTACACAAGTGCACTCCACCATGATCGCCGCGAACGGGGATTGAACATGGAACTCCCGGTTCCAAATTCACGACGCTAACCACTCGGCCACGGCGGACAACTCAGGGGTATTTAAACGGCGCTACAGAAAAACCGCGTAGTCTGATTTAAATCGGCACTGATAGTATCGCATTCGAGAGGCCACTGGCAGATAGTGCCCGATACTATCACAAAGTGTGTATGTGCTAATAGATTGTTTTGCACACTTAACTAAAGCCTCACCTGACGTGGTTTTTCATAGAACACGGCTTGATTGTTCTCATATTCTAGCACTGCGACCAATTAAGTTTACATCAGGCTAACACGGAAATGCAGCAAAACTACTTTTTATGCTGACGTGGCTGATTTTCTTTTCAGTCTCCTGCAGTTATTACGTCCAAAACGGTACAATCCCAACCAGTGAATGCGTGCTGGCTACTCCTGCAATACGATTTTCTCCGTTTCAAAATACAGTACAGTTAGAGGAAGTTAGTACAGGTAGTTACCTTTTACGGAATGGGGAAAAAGCGTGGATTGGTTACATAAAGAAATATGTGACGTTTCAATACAAAGGTACTAGTATAAAGAACTGTCAAGACAATTTACAGTAGTTTCGATTCTAAACTAAATTAAATTAGAGTGTATTAAACACCATACTTAGAAGAGGAATTGTTTCACACTATTTGCTTTGTGTTGAGGAATAGTATTGATGCAAACCAAACAAACGTAGGAATAACTACGCAAAGCCGATTCTGATCACACATAATCATCAGTTACCAGGCCATGTCCTGTAAATACATGACGATGTGTAATTCTTAAAAATATTTCTTCTGTGTGGTATCCTGCATGTGGGTGTAATCGACAGCAAACGATTTTGAGGAGGATAGGGAAGGAACTATGCTCATAATGAACATTTTGCATCATCCCATAGATTTATATTATCCTTGTATTTCACTATGATTTTTCTTTGTTCCTCAAATGTTTGATGACGATTTCTTAAAGAAAACCAGTTCATTGTGTTACATTTTGATTCGATATCTGGTTTCAAAACAAGCCAAACTACGTGTCGCTGAACCGTCATATAGTAATTTCTACTTAAATTAAGCCTATATCCAGTACGACAACGTACATATATCAGAAACTTCGAAATGTCAAAAAAATATCTGTTTATAAAACATCAAAAAACCGAAATACACATGTTTTACATTCTATGATTGATAACATGTTTTGTGAAATTCTGACATTTGCTTGTTGTTTTTCTTCTAAAGGTTGCGCAAACCTGCAAACTCAAGACGGGGTTATCGAACAGGAGGTCAATACGTCTTTAGATCTAGGCCAGTGTTATTCTGCTTGCAAAGGCAATACACTATTTAAACTATTTGGACTTACAGTAAGTAGCTTCGGTAATTTTATTTAGAGATGTGGCTCGGAATTTGAAACTAGTCAACAATAACAAGTGTTAACCTATATTTTTCAGGATAAATTTCATCCTCCTTCATTAAACCCCCAACTTGTGTAGGTTCTTATAAGTCCGAGCGGAAGTGTAGATAGATCTGAATATAAACTGTTCAGAAATGTTGATTTTGACCTTTTCCCATGGACGTGCTAATAATATGCTATTTAGTCCACGACTGGAGTTGAATGTCAAGAAAAGACCTACGGTGATATTGAACGATTACCAAAAGCACGAGTTCCAAACCATTACTGAATTCCGCGCAAATGCTAATGTGGATATCAAGCAATTAGAAAAACAAGAGGGTCGTGATGGCCCTGGATCGCTCATCTTAATTATACAATGTACTGCAATGCAAAACACATCAAGACAATTATTCTGAATGCAACCTCCACAGTGTTAACAATATTTTCCTTCATTTGGCCTAGTGATCTATATTTTTTTACCTGATATGATCCATATTCCAACATGGACTAGATATCATCAAGACAACATTCTGACAAAGTTTCAACTTGCTTAAAGTAAAAATGCGGCCTCCGGAGTTTGAACAATATTTTCCTTTACTGACCTTTTTCTGATCCAATATGACCCATATTCGAACTTGACCTAGATATAATTCAGACAAACATTCTGACTAAATTTCAAGCTGCTGAAGCAAAAAATGTGGCATCCAAAGTGTTCACAAGATTTTCCTTCAATTTGATCTAGTGACCTAGTTTTTGACCAAGCATGACCCATATTCGATCTTGGATTACATATCATCAAGAAAAACATTCTGATAAAGTTTCATCATGCTGAAATTAAAATTGCGGCATCCAAAGTGTTAACAAGATTTTCCTTCAATTTGACTTAGTGACCTGATTTTGACCCCGCATGACCCATATTCGAACTTGGCCTAGATATCATTCAGCTAAATATTCTTACCAAATTTCAAGCCGCTGAAGCAAAACATGCGGCTTCTACAGAGTTAACAAGATTTTCCCTCAATTTGGCCTAGTGACCTAGTTTCTGATCCAATATGATCCATATTTAAACGTGACCTAGATATCTTTAAGACAAACATTCTGACAAAATTTAAAGCTGCTGAAGCAAAAAATGCGGCATTCAAAGTGTTAACAATACTTTCCTTCAATTTGTCTAAGTGACTTAGTTTTTGACCCTGCATGACCCATATTCAAACTTGGCCTAGATATCATTTAGCTCAATATTCTGAACAAATTTCAAGCCGCTGAAGCAAAACATGCGGCTTCTACAGAGTTAACAAGATTTTCCCTCAATTTGTCATAGTGACCTAGTTTCTGACGCAATATGAGTCATATTTAAACTTGACCTAGATATATTTAAGACAAACATTCTGACCAAATTTAAAGCTGCTGAAGCAAAAAATGCAGAATCTAAAGTGTTAACAAGATTTTCCTTCAATTTGACCTAGTGACCCATGTTCGAACTTGACCTACATATCATCAAGACAAACATTCTGATAAAGTTTCAACATGCTCAAGTATGAAAATGTGACCTCCTGAGTGTTAACAAGATTTCCCTTCAATTCGACCTAGTGACCTAGTGTTTGACCTCATATGGCCCAGTTTCGAACGAACTTGTCCAAGATTTTATGGAGATGAACGTTCTGATAAACTTTCATGAAGATTGGATGCAAAATGTAGCCCGTTGAGTGTTAACAAGCTCAAATGTTGACGACGGACGGACGCCGGACAAAATGTGATCACAATAGCTCACCTTGCACTTCGTGCATAGGTGAGCTAAAAATAAGCAACAATCTATAAACAACAATAGAGTTTTAGCCAGATCTTGATTCAATTTGCAGTTAGAAGTAAAAACACTCAGTTGCGCTGATCTCCACTCCAGATGGAATATTCAGCAATAAGAAAATACCTTTTCACTGGTCAAATCCTCAGTAAGTTAATTAATACTTTCCCACATACAACACATTTGCAGTAGACGATTCTGGAAACATTTAGTCAAAAATATGGAAAGTCTCTATAAATGAAAGAACAAATATTGAATTAAGATGAACCCACTGCCAAAAGGGGAAATCGCTCTTTTTGCCATTATGTTTTCAAATGTCGTCTGCTGCAAAGGCGTGTCTGTATGTTGGAAAGGGTTTAAATCAGTTTGATTCAAACTTCAGTTTGACGGAAAATCGTGTCGATGTTTAACTGAAGACATTCCAGTAAATGATCTAAAACAGACAGACTGTACCACTTTGTGTGACAACCAATCGTTTTTGTGTGGCAGCAACACGTCGATGTCCATATATGAAAGAGGTACATGGCTTTACCTACTGATGTATTCATTCTTATTTATATTACCCGTACATGTGATATGTTGCGGTCTGTTTTCATTATCTAAGTAGCGTTGCAGAAGCTTCTATATATATATGACATTAATATTTACAAGCCAGTTGTCCGCATCTGTAAACCACATATATTGGCAATTAAGTTTCACTATACGGGGAAGACAGTGGTGCAGAGGTAGATCGTCGGCCTTTCATATCAAAGGTCCCTGGTTCGAATCGCGTGATGAGCGGGTCCTGACTTTGGGATGTTCCACACAAACGGTGCGAGTACTGGTTAAGTCTCCAAGAAGCAGACATCGAGCGTGATTAATCTAAGCTGAAAGCTTATTTCGCAATCGATGTAAAATAAATAAGTTTAAACTGAAACTAATACATTACGGGGTCAAGAATTGCCAAGTATTATAAATCTTGATTTTACATTTTTCTTGAAAAAACAGTTAAGCAATTAAAATTACATTTGTAGCGTAACGTAACCTTGTCTAGAAACACTTCCAAGTCAACTTCTTTTTTTCGAGACAGGATAACAATGTCCAATCTGTCCAATTTCAACAATGTTTTTAAGTGTACCAATCAAATAAATGTCGGTATCGCTTTATTGTGCAGATATCTGTACCGCCATGACCGTGCAAACTGTGTTGCTTTGATATTTTACAAATGTCTAAACATGTGCTGTATCTGCTAGTTATCGCCTCGTCCGTAAACAGATACTTCAAAATGAAGTCAAGAACTGTTTTCAACACTATTTAAACAACAAACTATCTAGAAACTGGTATGTGCAGGTGTATTCCTATATAGTAAAGGATAACCAAATCACGACTCTCATTTAATTTCCACAGATCTTATATTTATACGGTAGGTAAATCACACTTCTTTTCCTAACACGAGGCTACTCTATTTCAGTTTTTACAGAACTTAATACTGGGAAGAAAGAAAATATTATACACCATTGTCTTTCATATATTAAACGACCACATAAACCAAAATACTTTTCCTGGACAGCATGTAATACGACCATGAAAGCGATGTGTATTAATGGTAAATATAACTATTAATGTCATGTTTCTAAAACAATGTCCAAAGGTTTACTCTTGAAACTATAATGTTTAAAGATATATTTTTAGACTATTACATGTTACCAAATGTCATATACGGTCATTTATTTAAAATAATGATTACATTACTAGCTGTTGCCAATGCAATCTGTGAATATAATATATAAAACAAAACCTAGAAAACTTATTTTCACAGATGTTTGCAAAACTTCAAAAAATTAAAAATCGTATCGAGATTATCAGAAGTTATGTGTTAAATTTGGAATGTTTCTTGGTTCAAGGCAATCAGTCGAATCAGTCTTTTGATAAGGAATTTGTTCAGGTCTATTCCAGCTTGGAATCGTTTTTATGGTATATTTGTGAAATAATAATAATAAAAGAATTAAACACGCTTGCGCTCTCTCATATACCGCTCTTTGACTCCGAGTATTGCAACATTATTTAAAGAACCCAATGGTAGTTGTGTACGACCCATTGAGTTACAAGAATAAAAGGAATTAGAAAAACATGTAATTCAACTTTGAAACGTTATCATTGTTTACCTTATTTTTGGAAATATAGCCAGTTTTATCAACTTATTTAGTAATATAGTTCCAAGATGTTGATAACATTAAACTAGATAGATAAATGAAAGTGCTTTGTATTAATTTAAAACAAAATTTAAAGTCCTCCTCCCCCTTTTTTTAATTCTAAAGTGGCTTTTCTTGTAACAAGGTCTACTAAATTTTACACGGGTCAATAAATAGGACAGTAATTAGATTTGAGATTTGAACAACTTAAATCTCCGAATTATGTGCTGTACAAATAAATGACAATGTGTTTAGATCATTATCCAATTCCATTTTGCTAGTCACGCTGTGTCTTAATAATGTGTTTATTTTAACAAACGGTTTTTTCCAAAACACAAACAAAATATCATGAAGAGTCTCATGGCAATCAAAATAAGTATTAGAATGATAAAATCAGATATGAATTTATCTTCAGTTTTGATAAAAAAAAAAGCCCACGGCGGTATCTAACAAAAATACTAGCTTTTTGTATAGTCATGAAACGTAATTTATTGAAAGTTCTACCAATAACACCTTAACAGTTGTATAATTTAGTTCTAGAATTGATACCACTATTTCAATTTCCAGACAACGATGTCCAAAAAAAACATAACCCGAAGGCAAAATGGAGTAAAAGTATCCAGGCTTGTTTTGATGTTGGCAAATTTCCTATGCCATACGCAACTATTACGGGTAATGATAAGAATGTGTGGTTGGGTGTCGTACTTACAATCGCCATAACGGAATATGAAGGTAAAAAGGGACACACATAACAATTGCAATAACGTATTGTAGTATATGCATACAGCAACAACTCTGAGTGATTAAACCTTTCCCAAATAAAACAAATTAATATCAGACGACCTTAAAAACGTATATGGGAGCTGTTTTTAAATTAAAATGTAATGATTGAAAACACTCGAAAACATTGTTTCAAAAAGTCATCTGCTGCAGAGGAATCGTCTGTATGTGAGAATGGGCTGATACACGCAAAATGTATCAGCGTAGCCTCACCCTGGAGACATGTTTGACTAGGATTGGAGCATCGTCTGTGGCCGAACTGTGCGCTCGGTGGTGTCGGCAAATGTGATATGCAATATTTTTCATTTAACCTATGAGACGCCGTTTTACTTTTATTTAGTACTTAATTACATGGAAATATCATTGTATCTCTGTTAACTTTGATTTTCCGGTAGGAAAACGAACATAACGAGAGATAAAAAATCCTTCTAACTAAATGGATAACAGCTATTTAACCCTTTCCCACATACAATACATCTACAACAGACGCATTTGAAAACACGTGGGGGTAAATATGGAAAATCTATATAAATGATAGTATTATCATCAAATAGAGTTAAAAACAGTGTCGCACAAATGTTTTTCACAAGTCGTCTGGTGCAGATGCGTTAAAATGCGTCTATATATAAGAAAGGTTTTAATGGGCTATCTCTATCGTGTGTCTGGTTACTCTCTACCTTTTCCGGGGAAATATATCTATAATACAAAAGAGCATATATAATTTAACGATACACACATTTCCGTTGTTATCATAATGATGGTTTGGTGTTTTTACGACGCTTTCAATAATATTTCAGTCATATCAGAGCGTTTCCTTGATAAGTTACAAGTACTACTGGTCCATTTATCCTGACACCAGTAAGTCAGTCGTAATGCCTAACTCCGCAACACTGAGCGCCAAGTCGGGCAGCCATTACTTCCATTTTTAAAGTATTTTTTATGACCCGACCAGGGATCGCTCTACCATTACACCACCGATGCGGTCTATAATAATGGACATTAAACTATAGTTTCTGAGGTTAAATCAGCTGTTTAATTTAGATTAAATTTAAATGTGGAATTAATTGTTTTACTATTTGACCAGATGTAGAATACACAAACATATATTTTAATAAATGGGAGGATAAAAACATTGAGCCACATCTAGCGATTTGAGAACTTAATGCATTTGCGTATAGTGAAGACCAAGGCGAACCCGTGCATCCGCGCAGTCTCATCCGAGACTTCACTGACCGTCTACATGTAAGATAGTCTAAGATGCATATTTTGACACAAAACTAGAATTGTAGACCCATTAGTTTTACTCCAAATAACCCTTATTTGCTATTGTTATTCAAATTATTAATTTAAGAGACATCAAGCAATAAGAATATGAATGTAATTAACATAGAGTTACTAAAGTAACTGGCACCTATTTTTACTGTGCGTCAGAAATGATCTAACTAATGTAATTGGTGCAATTTTGACTGTGTTACACACATTATTAGCTTATAAGAAACATGTGAAGCATGTATATATGTGACATTATGGATGAGACTTCACTGCTTTATTGATGAGCTTCGAACTAGTATCATCAATATTTTATTACTATATTATTATGTCATTTAATATAAGATCCATTAATATTTATATGTTATATCATAACAGCACCGGAAAATATAGCAGACTATCGAATGTATGGGTACGTTGAGAAAGAAGACGACAAATATCTGTTGAAATTCACTAACAGTTCTTTGGATATAAATATGACAATATGTAAAACAGGTAATTAGTGTTCTAGAAATTGTTATATCAAATATTCGAATATATCGTATTGGAAAATTGTTTACATATTATATATAAATGACACTGGATAGCAGTGTTAAGATTGGTAACAGTCAGCACACCTTTGGAACTTACATCGATGAAATATAAAACGTGGTTCCTTAACCCAAGCTCCTCCTTTTAGATCACCTCAGCACAAAGTACACGGTGTGAGCTATTATGATCACTCACCCTCCGTGGGCCATTCATTTCTTCTTCTATGAAATGACTGTTCTGATTTAAAAATAATTTCTCTGGAATGCTTTCTATATGGCCCTTATCTAAACGTGTATAAACTGTTAAGCTCCGCAGCATAGAGGTCTACCTCAGGAAGATGTGTGTGAAATAATGTTTAAATTGGGTCGTGTGACATACGACCCGATTTAAACATAATTTCACACACAACTTCCTGATGTAGCCACTATAGGTAAAATAAGAAACAATCTTTAACCAACATCTGTTCCTAAACCACTGGCACAATTTCAAAATATTTTCACAATGATATATCCAAAGTAGTCAAGCGGTTTCGTTTCGCAACACAAGGCGGCCACCAGAGCTAAATAAAGAAAAATATATCAAAATAATTTCACATTAATGTCCCTTGTACATAGCCCTCTAACAAAATTGTTCAAATAGTTTCTACCCATTGCGCAATATGGCAGTCATAACTTAAAATAGAAGAATCTATAAATGACATCTTCTCTTAAATCACACTACCCAATTTAAACATAATTTCACACACATCTTCCTGAGGTAGCCCTCTATCAACATTGTTCAAACCATTTTGCTTCGATGCACAGGATGATCACCAGAGCTAAGATATGATGATGATCTGTGTTTCAGATCAAATCAAAACAATTATGTTATGTTCTGTTCTGTTTAAACTACATCTGTATAAGCCAGTGAACCAATTTCAAAATAGTTTCACCAACATATGCCTTGTATAAGACTCTGTCAACATTGGTCAAACTATTCAACTCGGCTGGACAGGATGGCCGCCATAAATGAAAACAGAGATGTCTTTAAAGAATATTTCTTCCAAAACCGCTCGCTCAATTTCAAATACTCGTATTTTCAGAGAAATATTACAAAGCATGCCTTCTATCAAATATGTTTGAGCTAGTATAAAGAATAAAAATAACGACACCGCGTCATTAATCAGAAGTCAAATGACAAAATGATATAACACAATTATGCCTCATGTTGCCTTCTACTAAAAACCTTTAGTCCCGCTGCATAATGCTTCTGTTAAAAGCTTGATGTATCAGGTGGGTGATATAGGACCAATATAGTCCATTTGTTTCATTTTGCATTGGTAGGTTTCGTATACATGTAATTTCTAAAAGTTACATTTACTCAATTTTTGAGTAAATTTGGTATTTTCATTAGCCTGTTTTAAAACTGTCTATTTGAAAACCAAACCCTGAAAATTAACTGAATGAGATGTAAAATGATTAAACTCTCATATAATTTTACAGACTCAGCGAGCACAACAGCAACTACAACTAACCCAACAAGTAGTAGTGATACTGCAGCTGTAACAGTTACTAGCATGTCGACTACTACAAGTAGTAGTGATATAGCGACTGTAGCAGTTACTAGCATGTCGACTACCACACGCAGTAGCGCTATTACGGCTGAATCAGATCGATAAAAATCTAAATTAATCACATTACGGGTTTTGTGTAAACTTGTTTGTAGGTACATTTTATATCACCGTGAAAGGGTTTTAAACGGGTGCTTCCCTTGTGTAAACTAATGTATTAAAATATTAAATTGTAGTCGTCAACGTGTTTTCATTTGTTCTTTTTAAGTGTGAACAGTTACAATTTGTAATGATTAGATAGCCACGGATTGACAAACTATGAGGAGTTGGTGGATCTTAAATTGTGTAAACTGGTATGCCGTTGCAGGTAAATAAACATCTTATTTTTGTTATTTGACGCCATACTTCATTTGTTCATAAAAGGTTTCATAACTGTTTTAAAATAACACTTCAAATGGTTTCCTTCAGACATCTACACAGCAGGTAATTTAGGACATATTGTATCCGCTACACGATCAACAATCACCATATGAGCCATCCCACGATAAAACCAACATTATGGTCTCTGCGTAAAGTATCGACCCGGATTAGCCTAAGCATGCCGCGCAGGCTAACCCTTACAGTAACATTTCGCCTCCTGTGGATTTTCTGTTTCATGAATCATTACTCTATACCTCTAGCCCCTTATACGGAATGTGTCGGCCCGGATTAGCCTGCACGAAATGCGCAGGGTGATCTGGTCGATATATTACGCAGAGACCATAATGTTGGTTTTCTCGTGGGACGGCTCATATTCACTTAAGAAATATATAGAGAATATTATGTCCCTGACTTAAGTTATGAACTTTATCTGACGAAGTTTGGAAAATTGATAATTGTCGAACCTTTGACGAGATAATTATCATTTCTCCCGGCCGAGTGTCAGCCGAGTCAGATAAAGTTTAAGTCGAAAGTCAGGGACGTAATATTCCTTGCATGCAGAATTAGATTTTTAGGTAATTCTACATTCATTTCAACTAGTTTAAAGACATAACATACACAAATTACAAATCCCCTTCATAAATGACTCCACCTAAATAGAAGGAGGTCACGCGCGTGCATACATACGAGCAGAATTACATTGCGAACACACGACATACGGAAGCTAAAGAGTTTCGACATTAACTCCATATTTCTCGATTATTACTTCCTAAATTTGTATATCTGGTTTGACAAAATATCTTTACAAGGCAATATTAACTCTAACATATTCTTAGTAGATGTGTAAGTATTGCAAATTGGCCGTCGCTTCAGTACACGCAATAGGTCAACATGTATCTCAACCGCCGTGTTTAAAAATGAATAGTTGTGGTGGATCTGAAAGTCGTTGTTTTAAGTTAGTTCAGGTTATAGAAGTTCAAGTAACGCTCAAAGTTTAAATACAGAATACTAAATACAAGACATGTGTGAAGCTAGTCGTCGTTTAGATTGGAGATATTCATTTTTTGGAAAAGGATACCGTCACAGTTGTGGGTAGACATGTCGAAGTCACGTTACGAAACGTTAAGTTTACAGGATGATCATTAACACTAACTGTACGTAAATGATAAAGTCATATAACAAAAAGAAATATGTTCTGGATATCTAGATGTAACGCATAATGATGTTTTGTCGAAACTGCTGTATGCAAGAGGAATCCATTGGCGTGAACCCTTTCTCGTGGTAGAAAACAGACTGACGATAGAACTTCAACATTTGACGTTTATCAATGAAGCATTTAAGTGTAAAACTACTTCTGGAAACATAGATATGCTTCTCATTATAGGACATTGTATTTAACAAGGTTACCTATGAACTGATCATGAGGAAATAAACAGGTGTATGTATGCTACATTTTCAACGAAGAAAGACAGTTCATGAAGTAAGACTGAACATGCCGATTCCGTGTGATTTATATGACGATTTTTTTTTCGATTTGTATTGGCATTATTACAATTTGTTGAAATGTAATTAAAACAATAATAACTTTATTTCTGCTTTTTATTTGTGTTTGTTCAATGCTATGACTGCTATACTATCAATTTGATTGAGCCGTTCCACGAGTAAACCAACATTATGGACTCTGCGTAATGTATCTACCCAGATCAGCCTGCGCAGGATAATCCGGTCAGACACATTCCGTCTCAGGGGTATAGAGGTATTGAGTAATGAATTCTGAAACAGAAAATCCACAGGAGGCGAAATATGTCTGTCTTGGTTAATCTGCGCGGCATGCTGAGGTCGATCCGCGTCGATACTTTTCGCAGTCGACAATTTTAGTTTTCTGGTAGAACGGCTCATTTATATTTCAGAAATAATAGTAACGGCGATTACGTCATTTCTAAAAATAAGTATACTGATAAACATACAAGTTTATCATACCAGTGTTATTTATCTCATATTCTGCTCATTGCAAGATAAATCGTGAGACTGTGACACCATATCAAAGTCTATAGGGATATCATTTATAATGACCGCCTCGTTTTTGAACATCGTTGTGGGAAAAATGTGGTTGTGTGGTGTTTAACGCCGCTTTCAACACTTTCAGTTATATCAAGACGTTGACTGGGTAAGTCACCGAATTACTAGTACATTTATCCTGACACCAGAGAGTCAGTCGCAATACTTACCACACAACCCTGAGCGACAACGAGGGAACGCCATTACTACCATTTGGTATGAACGGGTCAGGAATCTCATCCTTAACCGTCCCCACACTCAAAGCGGATGCTCTACCACTACCCATTGAGGCGGTTAACGGGGAAAAGCATACTGTATAATTTTCTATTTATAATCAAATGAGATAAAGTTCTCTTCACACTTTACTGCCATTTTTAAAATAGTTGGTATGAACGGGTCGGGGATGTCATCCTAAACTGTCCCCGCACTCAAAGCGGACGCTCTGCCACTACCCATTGAGACGGTAAACGGGGGAAAGTATACTGTATAATTTTCCCGACATCTTATTCATATGAGATAAAGTGCTCTTCACACCTTATTGAACTTATTTCCGAAACCATATGGGGAAAACCCCATTTACATTCACGCTGCTCCCCTCAATATATTGTGGAACACATGGGCACATTATTTATCTATATTATAACTCCCAGTGTCATTGTTAACACAATCAAGTGTTCGTATCAGAATAGTTTCAATAATTTGGCCACACATTTCTGAGAAATTGTTATCTTGTAGATTAAACAACTATTTTGATTTATATTCGTCATTTGTATCATTTGAGATCATACATATTTACGACACTGTATTTGCATCTTACAATGCAACAGGAACGAATAATTTTAAAATATTCTATTTACATAGCGTATTTGCTTTATACAGCTGTTTGATCTTACACGTGACAAACAGTCTATGTAGAATAACATGGTTGTTTGATTGTACGCCGCTGTCAGTGGTATTGTAATCATATCTAGTCGTTCCTTGGGTAATTTACCAGTACTTCCGGTATTATTAATCCTGATACCGATGCATCAGTCGAAATGCTATCCCTGCAACCTGGATAGCCAAGGATGCAAGCCTCTACTACCATTACCATACATGTGTACGATCCGATCCTGGCGACCAGCAATTTTAAATGCAAAAAGCCAAAGCTAATGCACGTTATATAGCAGTTTGACTTGCAAGCGTCTCAACCACATTGAGCGAAAACACAGGTTCCACTTCCGGAAGGACTGGTTCCTCAATGGCAACCATATTAAGACCCCTTTAACTGTATCTCATCCGACGTGACTTTGTGTATTTGTAGGATCTTTACCTCCATTTTTAAAGTTTTTGGTATGACCCGGACCAATTTGCATCCTTCCGATCAAGAAGCGGAAACTCTTCCACAAGGAGGTTTTGGGAGCAAACCTAAACGATATGTCTAATAATAAGAAAAGGTATACGTTGACATCGCATGCTTCTCATAAAGCCTTTATAAATGGTTCTGTCTTTGGTTTGCAAAACTACTTTTTAACACTTTCCAACTGCAGTAGATAATTCATGAAAACGTTGTGTCAAAAGTACAAATTGCTCATAATGAGCAATTTCTCCATTTTCCACAATGTTTTCAACCTTATTGAATCATTGTCCTTTCATTTATAAAGAGTTTCTATAGATTTGCTCAGATGTTTACAGATGCGTGTTCTTCAGAGTTGTTGTATGTGGGAAATGGTTCATAAACAATAGGACTTATCGTATATGATTTTGTTGTTGTTGTCGTGTAAACACATGAAGACCGTTTCACCTCAGAGGTGATTGGTTTGTTTGTTTGTCTTATTTGGGTTTCACGTCATATCAACAGTATTTCAGTTATATCACGTCGATAGATCAATGGGTAAACAAACCAGTACTAGGCTAGGAAATAGGCCTTACACAAGTGCACTCCACCATGATCGCCGCGAACGGGGATTGAACATGGAACTCCCGGTTCCAAATTCACGACGCTAACCACTCGGCCACGGCGGACAACTCAGGGGTATTTAAACGGCGCTACAGAAAAACCGCGTAGTCTGATTTAAATCGGCACTGATAGTATCGCATTCGAGAGGCCACTGGCAGATAGTGCCCGATACTATCACAAAGTGTGTATGTGCTAATAGATTGTTTTGCACACTTAACTAAAGCCTCACCTGACGTGGTTTTTCATAGAACACGGCTTGATTGTTCTCATATTCTAGCACTGCGACCAATTAAGTTTACATCAGGCTAACACGGAAATGCAGCAAAACTACTTTTTATGCTGACGTGGCTGATTTTCTTTTCAGTCTCCTGCAGTTATTACGTCCAAAACGGTACAATCCCAACCAGTGAATGCGTGCTGGCTACTCCTGCAATACGATTTTCTCCGTTTCAAAATACAGTACAGTTAGAGGAAGTTAGTACAGGTAGTTACCTTTTACGGAATGGGGAAAAAGCGTGGATTGGTTACATAAAGAAATATGTGACGTTTCAATACAAAGGTACTAGTATAAAGAACTGTCAAGACAATTTACAGTAGTTTCGATTCTAAACTAAATTAAATTAGAGTGTATTAAACACCATACTTAGAAGAGGAATTGTTTCACACTATTTGCTTTGTGTTGAGGAATAGTATTGATGCAAACCAAACAAACGTAGGAATAACTACGCAAAGCCGATTCTGATCACACATAATCATCAGTTACCAGGCCATGTCCTGTAAATACATGACGATGTGTAATTCTTAAAAATATTTCTTCTGTGTGGTATCCTGCATGTGGGTGTAATCGACAGCAAACGATTTTGAGGAGGATAGGGAAGGAACTATGCTCATAATGAACATTTTGCATCATCCCATAGATTTATATTATCCTTGTATTTCACTATGATTTTTCTTTGTTCCTCAAATGTTTGATGACGATTTCTTAAAGAAAACCAGTTCATTGTGTTACATTTTGATTCGATATCTGGTTTCAAAACAAGCCAAACTACGTGTCGCTGAACCGTCATATAGTAATTTCTACTTAAATTAAGCCTATATCCAGTACGACAACGTACATATATCAGAAACTTCGAAATGTCAAAAAAATATCTGTTTATAAAACATCAAAAAACCGAAATACACATGTTTTACATTCTATGATTGATAACATGTTTTGTGAAATTCTGACATTTGCTTGTTGTTTTTCTTCTAAAGGTTGCGCAAACCTGCAAACTCAAGACGGGGTTATCGAACAGGAGGTCAATACGTCTTTAGATCTAGGCCAGTGTTATTCTGCTTGCAAAGGCAATACACTATTTAAACTATTTGGACTTACAGTAAGTAGCTTCGGTAATTTTATTTAGAGATGTGGCTCGGAATTTGAAACTAGTCAACAATAACAAGTGTTAACCTATATTTTTCAGGATAAATTTCATCCTCCTTCATTAAACCCCCAACTTGTGTAGGTTCTTATAAGTCCGAGCGGAAGTGTAGATAGATCTGAATATAAACTGTTCAGAAATGTTGATTTTGACCTTTTCCCATGGACGTGCTAATAATATGCTATTTAGTCCACGACTGGAGTTGAATGTCAAGAAAAGACCTACGGTGATATTGAACGATTACCAAAAGCACGAGTTCCAAACCATTACTGAATTCCGCGCAAATGCTAATGTGGATATCAAGCAATTAGAAAAACAAGAGGGTCGTGATGGCCCTGGATCGCTCATCTTAATTATACAATGTACTGCAATGCAAAACACATCAAGACAATTATTCTGAATGCAACCTCCACAGTGTTAACAATATTTTCCTTCATTTGGCCTAGTGATCTATATTTTTTTACCTGATATGATCCATATTCCAACATGGACTAGATATCATCAAGACAACATTCTGACAAAGTTTCAACTTGCTTAAAGTAAAAATGCGGCCTCCGGAGTTTGAACAATATTTTCCTTTACTGACCTTTTTCTGATCCAATATGACCCATATTCGAACTTGACCTAGATATAATTCAGACAAACATTCTGACTAAATTTCAAGCTGCTGAAGCAAAAAATGTGGCATCCAAAGTGTTCACAAGATTTTCCTTCAATTTGATCTAGTGACCTAGTTTTTGACCAAGCATGACCCATATTCGATCTTGGATTACATATCATCAAGAAAAACATTCTGATAAAGTTTCATCATGCTGAAATTAAAATTGCGGCATCCAAAGTGTTAACAAGATTTTCCTTCAATTTGACTTAGTGACCTGATTTTGACCCCGCATGACCCATATTCGAACTTGGCCTAGATATCATTCAGCTAAATATTCTTACCAAATTTCAAGCCGCTGAAGCAAAACATGCGGCTTCTACAGAGTTAACAAGATTTTCCCTCAATTTGGCCTAGTGACCTAGTTTCTGATCCAATATGATCCATATTTAAACGTGACCTAGATATCTTTAAGACAAACATTCTGACAAAATTTAAAGCTGCTGAAGCAAAAAATGCGGCATTCAAAGTGTTAACAATACTTTCCTTCAATTTGTCTAAGTGACTTAGTTTTTGACCCTGCATGACCCATATTCAAACTTGGCCTAGATATCATTTAGCTCAATATTCTGAACAAATTTCAAGCCGCTGAAGCAAAACATGCGGCTTCTACAGAGTTAACAAGATTTTCCCTCAATTTGTCATAGTGACCTAGTTTCTGACGCAATATGAGTCATATTTAAACTTGACCTAGATATATTTAAGACAAACATTCTGACCAAATTTAAAGCTGCTGAAGCAAAAAATGCAGAATCTAAAGTGTTAACAAGATTTTCCTTCAATTTGACCTAGTGACCCATGTTCGAACTTGACCTACATATCATCAAGACAAACATTCTGATAAAGTTTCAACATGCTCAAGTATGAAAATGTGACCTCCTGAGTGTTAACAAGATTTCCCTTCAATTCGACCTAGTGACCTAGTGTTTGACCTCATATGGCCCAGTTTCGAACGAACTTGTCCAAGATTTTATGGAGATGAACGTTCTGATAAACTTTCATGAAGATTGGATGCAAAATGTAGCCCGTTGAGTGTTAACAAGCTCAAATGTTGACGACGGACGGACGCCGGACAAAATGTGATCACAATAGCTCACCTTGCACTTCGTGCATAGGTGAGCTAAAAATAAGCAACAATCTATAAACAACAATAGAGTTTTAGCCAGATCTTGATTCAATTTGCAGTTAGAAGTAAAAACACTCAGTTGCGCTGATCTCCACTCCAGATGGAATATTCAGCAATAAGAAAATACCTTTTCACTGGTCAAATCCTCAGTAAGTTAATTAATACTTTCCCACATACAACACATTTGCAGTAGACGATTCTGGAAACATTTAGTCAAAAATATGGAAAGTCTCTATAAATGAAAGAACAAATATTGAATTAAGATGAACCCACTGCCAAAAGGGGAAATCGCTCTTTTTGCCATTATGTTTTCAAATGTCGTCTGCTGCAAAGGCGTGTCTGTATGTTGGAAAGGGTTTAAATCAGTTTGATTCAAACTTCAGTTTGACGGAAAATCGTGTCGATGTTTAACTGAAGACATTCCAGTAAATGATCTAAAACAGACAGACTGTACCACTTTGTGTGACAACCAATCGTTTTTGTGTGGCAGCAACACGTCGATGTCCATATATGAAAGAGGTACATGGCTTTACCTACTGATGTATTCATTCTTATTTATATTACCCGTACATGTGATATGTTGCGGTCTGTTTTCATTATCTAAGTAGCGTTGCAGAAGCTTCTATATATATATGACATTAATATTTACAAGCCAGTTGTCCGCATCTGTAAACCACATATATTGGCAATTAAGTTTCACTATACGGGGAAGACAGTGGTGCAGAGGTAGATCGTCGGCCTTTCATATCAAAGGTCCCTGGTTCGAATCGCGTGATGAGCGGGTCCTGACTTTGGGATGTTCCACACAAACGGTGCGAGTACTGGTTAAGTCTCCAAGAAGCAGACATCGAGCGTGATTAATCTAAGCTGAAAGCTTATTTCGCAATCGATGTAAAATAAATAAGTTTAAACTGAAACTAATACATTACGGGGTCAAGAATTGCCAAGTATTATAAATCTTGATTTTACATTTTTCTTGAAAAAACAGTTAAGCAATTAAAATTACATTTGTAGCGTAACGTAACCTTGTCTAGAAACACTTCCAAGTCAACTTCTTTTTTTCGAGACAGGATAACAATGTCCAATCTGTCCAATTTCAACAATGTTTTTAAGTGTACCAATCAAATAAATGTCGGTATCGCTTTATTGTGCAGATATCTGTACCGCCATGACCGTGCAAACTGTGTTGCTTTGATATTTTACAAATGTCTAAACATGTGCTGTATCTGCTAGTTATCGCCTCGTCCGTAAACAGATACTTCAAAATGAAGTCAAGAACTGTTTTCAACACTATTTAAACAACAAACTATCTAGAAACTGGTATGTGCAGGTGTATTCCTATATAGTAAAGGATAACCAAATCACGACTCTCATTTAATTTCCACAGATCTTATATTTATACGGTAGGTAAATCACACTTCTTTTCCTAACACGAGGCTACTCTATTTCAGTTTTTACAGAACTTAATACTGGGAAGAAAGAAAATATTATACACCATTGTCTTTCATATATTAAACGACCACATAAACCAAAATACTTTTCCTGGACAGCATGTAATACGACCATGAAAGCGATGTGTATTAATGGTAAATATAACTATTAATGTCATGTTTCTAAAACAATGTCCAAAGGTTTACTCTTGAAACTATAATGTTTAAAGATATATTTTTAGACTATTACATGTTACCAAATGTCATATACGGTCATTTATTTAAAATAATGATTACATTACTAGCTGTTGCCAATGCAATCTGTGAATATAATATATAAAACAAAACCTAGAAAACTTATTTTCACAGATGTTTGCAAAACTTCAAAAAATTAAAAATCGTATCGAGATTATCAGAAGTTATGTGTTAAATTTGGAATGTTTCTTGGTTCAAGGCAATCAGTCGAATCAGTCTTTTGATAAGGAATTTGTTCAGGTCTATTCCAGCTTGGAATCGTTTTTATGGTATATTTGTGAAATAATAATAATAAAAGAATTAAACACGCTTGCGCTCTCTCATATACCGCTCTTTGACTCCGAGTATTGCAACATTATTTAAAGAACCCAATGGTAGTTGTGTACGACCCATTGAGTTACAAGAATAAAAGGAATTAGAAAAACATGTAATTCAACTTTGAAACGTTATCATTGTTTACCTTATTTTTGGAAATATAGCCAGTTTTATCAACTTATTTAGTAATATAGTTCCAAGATGTTGATAACATTAAACTAGATAGATAAATGAAAGTGCTTTGTATTAATTTAAAACAAAATTTAAAGTCCTCCTCCCCCTTTTTTTAATTCTAAAGTGGCTTTTCTTGTAACAAGGTCTACTAAATTTTACACGGGTCAATAAATAGGACAGTAATTAGATTTGAGATTTGAACAACTTAAATCTCCGAATTATGTGCTGTACAAATAAATGACAATGTGTTTAGATCATTATCCAATTCCATTTTGCTAGTCACGCTGTGTCTTAATAATGTGTTTATTTTAACAAACGGTTTTTTCCAAAACACAAACAAAATATCATGAAGAGTCTCATGGCAATCAAAATAAGTATTAGAATGATAAAATCAGATATGAATTTATCTTCAGTTTTGATAAAAAAAAAAGCCCACGGCGGTATCTAACAAAAATACTAGCTTTTTGTATAGTCATGAAACGTAATTTATTGAAAGTTCTACCAATAACACCTTAACAGTTGTATAATTTAGTTCTAGAATTGATACCACTATTTCAATTTCCAGACAACGATGTCCAAAAAAAACATAACCCGAAGGCAAAATGGAGTAAAAGTATCCAGGCTTGTTTTGATGTTGGCAAATTTCCTATGCCATACGCAACTATTACGGGTAATGATAAGAATGTGTGGTTGGGTGTCGTACTTACAATCGCCATAACGGAATATGAAGGTAAAAAGGGACACACATAACAATTGCAATAACGTATTGTAGTATATGCATACAGCAACAACTCTGAGTGATTAAACCTTTCCCAAATAAAACAAATTAATATCAGACGACCTTAAAAACGTATATGGGAGCTGTTTTTAAATTAAAATGTAATGATTGAAAACACTCGAAAACATTGTTTCAAAAAGTCATCTGCTGCAGAGGAATCGTCTGTATGTGAGAATGGGCTGATACACGCAAAATGTATCAGCGTAGCCTCACCCTGGAGACATGTTTGACTAGGATTGGAGCATCGTCTGTGGCCGAACTGTGCGCTCGGTGGTGTCGGCAAATGTGATATGCAATATTTTTCATTTAACCTATGAGACGCCGTTTTACTTTTATTTAGTACTTAATTACATGGAAATATCATTGTATCTCTGTTAACTTTGATTTTCCGGTAGGAAAACGAACATAACGAGAGATAAAAAATCCTTCTAACTAAATGGATAACAGCTATTTAACCCTTTCCCACATACAATACATCTACAACAGACGCATTTGAAAACACGTGGGGGTAAATATGGAAAATCTATATAAATGATAGTATTATCATCAAATAGAGTTAAAAACAGTGTCGCACAAATGTTTTTCACAAGTCGTCTGGTGCAGATGCGTTAAAATGCGTCTATATATAAGAAAGGTTTTAATGGGCTATCTCTATCGTGTGTCTGGTTACTCTCTACCTTTTCCGGGGAAATATATCTATAATACAAAAGAGCATATATAATTTAACGATACACACATTTCCGTTGTTATCATAATGATGGTTTGGTGTTTTTACGACGCTTTCAATAATATTTCAGTCATATCAGAGCGTTTCCTTGATAAGTTACAAGTACTACTGGTCCATTTATCCTGACACCAGTAAGTCAGTCGTAATGCCTAACTCCGCAACACTGAGCGCCAAGTCGGGCAGCCATTACTTCCATTTTTAAAGTATTTTTTTATGACCCGACCAGGGATCGCTCTACCATTACACCACCGATGCGGTCTATAATAATGGACATTAAACTATAGTTTCTGAGGTTAAATCAGCTGTTTAATTTAGATTAAATTTAAATGTGGAATTAATTGTTTTACTATTTGACCAGATGTAGAATACACAAACATATATTTTAATAAATGGGAGGATAAAAACATTGAGCCACATCTAGCGATTTGAGAACTTAATGCATTTGCGTATAGTGAAGACCAAGGCGAACCCGTGCATCCGCGCAGTCTCATCCGAGACTTCACTGACCGTCTACATGTAAGATAGTCTAAGATGCATATTTTGACACAAAACTAGAATTGTAGACCCATTAGTTTTACTCCAAATAACCCTTATTTGCTATTGTTATTCAAATTATTAATTTAAGAGACATCAAGCAATAAGAATATGAATGTAATTAACATAGAGTTACTAAAGTAACTGGCACCTATTTTTACTGTGCGTCAGAAATGATCTAACTAATGTAATTGGTGCAATTTTGACTGTGTTACACACATTATTAGCTTATAAGAAACATGTGAAGCATGTATATATGTGACATTATGGATGAGACTTCACTGCTTTATTGATGAGCTTCGAACTAGTATCATCAATATTTTATTACTATATTATTATGTCATTTAATATAAGATCCATTAATATTTATATGTTATATCATAACAGCACCGGAAAATATAGCAGACTATCGAATGTATGGGTACGTTGAGAAAGAAGACGACAAATATCTGTTGAAATTCACTAACAGTTCTTTGGATATAAATATGACAATATGTAAAACAGGTAATTAGTGTTCTAGAAATTGTTATATCAAATATTCGAATATATCGTATTGGAAAATTGTTTACATATTATATATAAATGACACTGGATAGCAGTGTTAAGATTGGTAACAGTCAGCACACCTTTGGAACTTACATCGATGAAATATAAAACGTGGTTCCTTAACCCAAGCTCCTCCTTTTAGATCACCTCAGCACAAAGTACACGGTGTGAGCTATTATGATCACTCACCCTCCGTGGGCCATTCATTTCTTCTTCTATGAAATGACTGTTCTGATTTAAAAATAATTTCTCTGGAATGCTTTCTATATGGCCCTTATCTAAACGTGTATAAACTGTTAAGCTCCGCAGCATAGAGGTCTACCTCAGGAAGATGTGTGTGAAATAATGTTTAAATTGGGTCGTGTGACATACGACCCGATTTAAACATAATTTCACACACAACTTCCTGATGTAGCCACTATAGGTAAAATAAGAAACAATCTTTAACCAACATCTGTTCCTAAACCACTGGCACAATTTCAAAATATTTTCACAATAATATATCCAAAGTAGTCAAGCGGTTTCGTTTCGCAACACAAGGCGGCCACCAGAGCTAAATAAAGAAAAATATATCAAAATAATTTCACATTAATGTCCCTTGTACATAGCCCTCTAACAAAATTGTTCAAATAGTTTCTACCCATTGCGCAATATGGCAGTCATAACTTAAAATAGAAGAATCTATAAATGACATCTTCTCTTAAATCACACTACCCAATTTAAACATAATTTCACACACATCTTCCTGAGGTAGCCCTCTATCAACATTGTTCAAACCATTTTGCTTCGATGCACAGGATGATCACCAGAGCTAAGATATGATGATGATCTGTGTTTCAGATCAAATCAAAACAATTATGTTATGTTCTGTTCTGTTTAAACTACATCTGTATAAGCCAGTGAACCAATTTCAAAATAGTTTCACCAACATATGCCTTGTATAAGACTCTGTCAACATTGGTCAAACTATTCAACTCGGCTGGACAGGATGGCCGCCATAAATGAAAACAGAGATGTCTTTAAAGAATATTTCTTCCAAAACCGCTCGCTCAATTTCAAATACTCGTATTTTCAGAGAAATATTACAAAGCATGCCTTCTATCAAATATGTTTGAGCTAGTATAAAGAATAAAAATAACGACACCGCGTCATTAATCAGAAGTCAAATGACAAAATGATATAACACAATTATGCCTCATGTTGCCTTCTACTAAAAACCTTTAGTCCCGCTGCATAATGCTTCTGTTAAAAGCTTGATGTATCAGGTGGGTGATATAGGACCAATATAGTCCATTTGTTTCATTTTGCATTGGTAGGTTTCGTATACATGTAATTTCTAAAAGTTACATTTACTCAATTTTTGAGTAAATTTGGTATTTTCATTAGCCTGTTTTAAAACTGTCTATTTGAAAACCAAACCCTGAAAATTAACTGAATGAGATGTAAAATGATTAAACTCTCATATAATTTTACAGACTCAGCGAGCACAACAGCAACTACAACTAACCCAACAAGTAGTAGTGATACTGCAGCTGTAACAGTTACTAGCATGTCGACTACTACAAGTAGTAGTGATATAGCGACTGTAGCAGTTACTAGCATGTCGACTACCACACGCAGTAGCGCTATTACGGCTGAATCAGATACTAGCATGTCGACAACCACGACAGAATCTACACTAACATTTACGCCTCCTCCAGTAACAACTATTTCAAATATATCAACGACGTCATCATCAACGTCATTAGCAACAACAATTGCGACGGTTAACCCAACAAGAACAACTACTTCAACCACAGAAGGCATTAATAACTCAGTTGGAGGACTGATGTTACAAAACTCTCAGGACAGTCAACACAGTAACGGTAAGGTTTGTTTTCAACTTTAAGGGTAGTACATTCTGATGCATGCTAATTCCCTATTGCAATACGTTCATATGGATTTCGATTTGAAATACAAATATTGTAGACAATTGAAAGGACAATACGAGAGATATTCGTAGACATTTGCTATAAGATAGATACTATCGAAAATTAATAAAGAAAATAATACACCAGAACGCTCATAAATCTTTTTTTCTCTAGTGTGTAAAAACTATATATCACATTTACATTAATATTTTAAGTTTGTTTGTGCTATCATTTAAATGCCATTCCGACAACACAATTTTGACGTGACCCACTTTCGGATCGGTTAATATCCCGAATATATATGAGCCACGTCTAGCAATATTGAGTGTTATCATTAGCTCGTCTGTTTTCCGAAGAAAAAAATGTCTGGCTATTGTGAAACCCTTGGCGTCGTCGTCGTCTTCTGCGTTATCTGCGTCGTGACAAAACTTTAAACTCAAAAACCGTTTAACCTTTTCAAATGAAACATGGTACACATGTTCCTATGAACAATACGCATGTCTATACCAATTCACATATCCCTGACTTAAATCATTATTCAGTAATACCCCTTTGTTCCACTAAGAAAAATATCGACGATCGTTTGCGTTCGCTCCGCGGCGCTTTCTGGTTCATCTGTGTCAAGTGATCACTCGGGTTGGTCAGTGTATGCGTACATTCTCACAATCCTCTTCACAGTCAGCGATTATAATTATGTAAACATGTAAGTAGACAAAAAATATGATTATGACAAAATACATGACGTGTATCCCCCTCTAGTGTTACAACGTTGCCAAACCGGAGAGGCAAGCCTGACGCGTTTCATACTGTTTACATATTACATCGTTCAATTATCCGTTATTTCTGAAGCATCATTAACCCTTTCCCACATACAACAAACCCGCAGCAGAAGAATTAGAAAACATTTAGTTCAAAATATGAAAACTTTCTGTAAAAAAAGAAGAATTAATGAAAAAAATATTAAAAATATTGATGCAAACCGAGAAATTTGTCACTATGAGCATTTTTTCCTTTTGCTACAATGTTTTCAAAAGTCGTTTGCTGCAGAGGCGCCTGTTTATGGGATATTGGTTAAATAAATACAATATACTCATTTTATTATTTCAGTTGGTGTATTTGTTGGTGTTCCAGTAGCGATTCTAGTTCTTACTGGTATTATTTGCGCTGTCATTTTGCTGTGGAGAAGAAGGTACATTTTCAGTATCATCTTTTATTATATACCTGCATTTTTTCCTCAAGTAAATGCAGATGGTCATGTGAAGAACTAACACGACGGATTAGAATGCAGTTTTTTAATACGGAACATAATATGTAAATGGTACGTCACTGAATATGATGTGACGTCATTTACATATGCTTTTATGCCAGTCTAAACGTGGTAGTTGAGCGTGGTTGACACGCCAAACTTAAATTATATTTTATATGTAAATTATGTTATTTCTTTATTTGAATATAGAAATTTGTAATTCTTTTTTTATTCTGTCTTTAAAGTTGTAAAATTATGTTCCAGTAGCGAAACAGGTTTACGTATTGTCTTCTCGGGGCGTGGACAATCTGACATGTCAATTGACCGCGCCCCTCGTAGTACACATCTAATTCCTGTATACCTACTGCAACATAATATTCCCTATAACTAACATATGATGCGTAAAGTATCGACCCGGATCAGCCTAAGCATACCGCGCAGGCGTACGCGGACAGCTAATATATGTATACTCTTACGTAAACTAGCTAAATAGCACCGTCTCTTTGACTAGGCAGACAAGTGACGTTTATATCATCCAAAATCCGATTACATTTGGTGAATAAACGACGAAATTGGCAAGTCAAAGTAAAAGTAAAACTTTAAATGAACATATAATCAGTTTTAATTTCTTTATTTTAATATCAAATATATTTGATAACTGTCCGCTTTGAGATGCCTCACTTCAAATAACAAAGTCTTAAATTTACATCATTGTTTTATTTATATAGGAAGCAACCGAGGGACGCAGCTGCCTCTTCTAAAACGCACCACAATGGTGCCTATATTGGCGACTCCTTTAGAATAATTCTGGGTAATATAGTGTCTGATAAGAGAGAAGTCGATGCGCAAACAACAAGTTTACAGCCAAATGTGTACGACTACATCAGTGACGTACGTGCAGATGATAACCACCAGACCGCGAACGCAAATACGTATGACGTTATAGAGGATGTTCGGTGTGACAATCAAACCCCTGACGTCACGGAAACAGCGATCACTAGTGAAAACTATGTCGACCATACATACGTTGTACTTGAAAAGGCAGATAAACAACCTCATTACACAGACACGCCTTCGATACACACGGCACATGAGGACGCAACAAACAATTCTGTCAACCACGTATACAATACCGCTGGATACTCTGCATTGAACAGCGACAAGGGCGTTTACGATCATATCGGAGGGGATAAAAGTCGGCAAGGAGAAGACACGAGTCACTATGATACAACCTCCTCTTCTAAACAAACTGACGGAACGTACGATACCACCTCCCTTACTAAACAAACAGACGGAACGTACGATATAACCTCCCTTAATAAACAAACTGGCGTAACGTATGATACAACCTCCTCTACTAAACAAACTGACGGAACGTATGACACAACCACCTCTACTAAACAAACTGACGGAACGTACGATACAACCTCCCCTAATTAACAAACTGACGGAACGTATGATACAACCTCCTCTACTAAACAAACTGACGGAACGTACGATACAACCTCCCCTAATTAACAAACTGACGGAAATGTATGAAACAACCTCCCATTCTCAACAAACTGACGGAACGTATTATACAACTTCCCGTACTAAAGAAACTGACGAAACGTCCAATACACAACGAATCCAACACTCAGTTAACACAACAGAGATGGCGTTTATAGTGCTGCCAACAACAACAGCGGTAATCTGTATTCTCAAGTTAATAATGGCCGGAAAACTGACAAATGAGGAATTTTACGAAATTATTCTCTGTATACTCTGCCTGTTGCCTGCCAGTTGTTCGTTCCGGTCAATAACATTCTTGTACTTACTATTAAAGTTGTCATACTTATCACATTTTCTGGGTAAATTACGGCTAGATTTAGTTTTGAGTGGCATATCTTTATTCTTTCTCCGTATGAATAATTTTTGAGAATCTGCAGTCGGCATAATTTAAAAGCATGCATTGCTCAATATGAATGCTTTTCTTATTGTCTCATTACTTTCTATATTGTCTTATTGCTTTCTTTGTTTTCTTATTATTTTCTCAAAAAAACTATAAGTTGTTATGTTCTTGTTTTACTTTTTATCTTAAGACATTTTCAGCATAAAAAAGTACGATTTAAATGATCTTGAATCACTTGTGTTATTAACATACCATACCAATGGAGTGCAAAAACGGCTTGAAATTGTTTTGTTTGATTTGTGTTACAAGCCGCTTTCAACAGTATTTCAGTTATATCACGGCGTTTCCTTGGTAACTTTACAGAACAGAACAGAACTTTATTCAAGAATAATGACTTGAACACATATGGTTCATCGTCAAAATACAACATATTTAAACATACATGAGTAAGGACATACAAACTAAAGGTAGATAAATATAAAGTTTTTAACACTCTCGTTTGAAGAAAATACAGTACTACCGGTATTATTTATCCTGACACCGACTGCGTCAGGTAGGTATTTTAAAAGTACTACAATGTGTAAAGACTTTGATATGAACTGACCGGGAATCGAACCCTGATATATCGCTCTCGATGCGAAGGTTCTAACGATTACACCACAGAGACGACTAACTGAACATGTAATTTCAGTTCCAAAATGATCTATGATGAACGCGAAGCTTGAATTGAGCCTCGGTACGATAAGTTCATTAAAGTTTGCAATGGTTAACTAGATAACATACATACAGAAAAATGCTTACATCTAGCAAAAGAGGGATTATCTATTTCTTGATAGTAAAAACATGTGTTTATTATATTAGATTGACACCTTCTTTGACTCATACTAAATATCCGTGGTTGCAGTTTGATAATGTAGCTACAACAATGGTATTCTAGATTCAATACACTGACGCATTTTAAATGTGCTCTTTCTTGTAAAAACAAACTTCTTTTATCTTTACTGTGTTTGTATATTACATGCACTGGTTATTTGGAATAAAACATTACCTGAATCACTCGTGGTATTGGTTTCCTTATTCATTCGGTTGGAGTATGTGCACTCTTGAGAATTCATAGTGTTCGATACCCTGTGCCGCAGTCGTGATGTTTTCGGGATCCTATTCAAGTGGTAGAAGTTATTTATTTATTAATCTTTATTTCCTCCAAATAAGAAGATAACATTTATAATAATACAACAAACAGAAAACACAATTTGCTACAACTACATGAAAACAAACAAAGAAACAAAAATAGAAGAAGAAGTGAATATATATTTACATGAGTACATGTTAAGGCACGTACCTTTAAAGTGTATAAACCATTGTACTGTGTGTACACCTACCTGTCTTACTGCTCGACAAGAAGAATACATAGAAGGTTGCCACCGGCATATCACACATATGTCTGTGACAGCCTTATGTACAGGAGTAACAATGTACATGAAGTCCCCCAACATAGAGCACTTAACGAAACGGGGGGGGGGGGGGAGGGGGGAAAGCATACAATAAGAAAAAGGATGGATAATGCACAATAGAGACATGCACTCACTCATGCAACTATCTGAGCCCGCTTAGTATGATAAGAGTGTATAACAATTCGTATGCCAGTTGTAAGCACTCATGTCAAAGCATACACACATAATTATACCTGTACACATAGTATAGTGTGTACGACTATACTTTCAATTTCAATGAAATATCTACAAATATTAACAAAATTATTTCAACTCCTTTCGCAAATGAAATAGTGTATTTCCGGTTTGAATTTAAACCTTATCAACTTGAATAATTGTTAATTATCTACCGTAAACCAGGTTATTATTTTTAACAGACTTACACGACCGTATACCAACACAATACTTTAAATGAGCCAGTGCATGAGGAAAGGTACAAGTGGACCGTTCTGAATAGTGTAGGTAAAGATCAGCTTGTCCCCTTGCTCGGTCCTGTCAACACAAGTTGATAAACAATTCTAAGAAGCTTATGTAACCAATATGTGAATAGTGTAGATATTGATCCGACTGTGCGGATGTACAGGCTGATCTGGATATATACTGTACGGATAATGCAACTCGTACCTTTACTCGTGCACTAGCTCATATAAGGTATTGAGTTGGTACCCGGTTGTATACTAGATATATTCAGAAACGGAGCGCGTGGTCTAAAGTAAAGTGAACGAATTTGGCCGATATGACCGGATTGATCTACAACAACAACTTGATACGTACATGCGTGTGTTACATTACTTATCTAAACAGTTAAACGTCCTACTTTCACAATAGTTTAACTACGTCTTGTCGCTATGCGTAGTTACACCTTTGTTGAAACGAGCGAATGATGTTGATAACATAAGATTATCACGAGAACACCGTATTGGGATGCAGCTGATCACCATATGATCTATTTTAGGATTTTGTTCATAAATAGAGGTTTTTGTGATGGATTATATTTAGGTAAGACGTTTAATGCTTTTCCCAGATACTTGTATAAGAAATCAGCAGGAGACGCATTTAAAGATATCTAGGCAATACAATGAAAAAAGTATGAGCAATTTTTCGTTTCGAAACAATGTTTTATAGATAAATATAAAATGATAATAGCTATTGAGTCATGTGAACATCTTTATGACAAAAGGAGAAAATTGTTTAAAATGAGTATTTGCTACCTTTCTCGCAATGTGTCCAAAAAGTCATCTGCTGTAGATGCGATACAATGCCTCAGATAAGCACTAATTACACGTTTTATCAGTCAATTATGATGATTTTAATTTACACTACCTGCCAGGTATTTTAGTGTTAACATGTATCTGTATTTATTTAGCTGTTACCTATGTTAATTGATTATATGCCATATAGTTGTACCAGAGCCGCTACTAGGCCATGTACATGTACAGTGTACAGTTAACCACATTTGTATAGTAACACTCTGGCTTTAGCAACCAAACTTTTAGTTTCACAAGTACTCATTTTCTTCACAAATGACCCTGCAGTTAAAGACCAAATGTGAACAAAGACCAGAGTGTTTATTTTCCCAAGTACTCATTTTCTTCACAAATGACCCTGCAATTAAAGACCACCTTCCTTCAAAGACCAGATGGTTGCCTTCCCATCGGTGGTCTTTATACACAGGTTCCACTGTGTATCTTTAGCTTAATAGTTTCTATAGTATTACAAACACTATCCATCGATTACCGTACGTACCTTTCTCACATTAAAACAAGGAATCCGCCCTGGCCTAGTTGTTAGCGTCGGGGATTTAGAACCGGGATTCCCGGGTTCGATCCCCAGTCGTGGCGCTGTGGTCATGGCGGAGTGCCATTGGCGAAGGCTCATTTCCTAGCCTAGAACTGGTTTTTTTACCCAGGGATCGTGAATAAGTGAACTGTCGCCGTGCAAACAATGAAATAATGTTCGAAACCGCGTAAAACCCAAACAAAACGATGATGGCAGATATCTAGACGGAAAAGGTCCATGTGAATTTGGATTATCCAACATTTAATGAGATCCTTCCATCAGATATGGTCAAAAATACGCGAGCCGCGTCTAGCGATTTGGGTTCTTTTTATCCCTTTCCCACATACAACAAATCTGCAGCAGACGACTATGAAAACATGGTGAAAAAAAACCTGACAAATCTCTATAAAAGATAGCTTAAATTGTTAAATAAAGTTGACAATATTGTGGCCGATTGAGAAATATCTCATCATGAGCAATTTCACCTTTGGCTACAATGTTTTCAAAAATCGTCTGCTGCTATTGCGTCAAAATGCGTCTGCAGGTGGGAAAGGGTTAAATGCGTACGGTGAAGCCTCATACGTGCCTTTACATCCGTATATTCTCATCAGCCCCTTCACTGTTCGTCTATATGTAATGTCATGTAGTCCCAGTTTTACCTTTTAACACAAGAGAACAACTTAAGCCCTATAAGTTTTAAGCCAATTTAGCCAATAGCTCCGTCACTAGCGATCTGGTTATTAATCCAAAGGTTGTGAATTCAGCTCGGCAATTTTTTTTTCCGACGTTTGATAATGGTCAATGAGACAAGCACCATTCGTCTTCCGCCAATGTGCTAATAACCTATGTGGATGACACTGGTGCAGAGGTAGAGCGTCGGCCTCTCATATCAAAGGTCCTTGGTTCGAGTCTCGTGATGAGCGGGTCCTGACTTTGGGAATTTTCCACTCAAACGGCGCAAGTACTTGAGTCCAGGAAGCAGACATCGAGCGTGATTAATCTAAGTCAAAGGCTTGTTTCGCAATCGATGTAAAATAAATAAGTTTAATAATCTATGTGGTAAAACCACCAGTTGCTTTGAAATACAGTGCGGAATACTGGTGTGAGACAGAAAGGAAACACATGAGTAGGTGTACTGAAGTAGGCCGCCGTGATATGACTGACAGATTGTTGTAAACGGCGTTAATCCCCAATTATTCAGTCAGTTTACACTGATTTACCTTTATATGATCCAGTGATGGAGTGTTTAAACGACATTACGTGTCCAAAATCGACTCAATTATACTGTATATATTTTTAATAATAATAACAAATGTCACTTTCTAAAGGAAACCGATAATTTTATAATCACCAAAAGGAACATGATAAATAATAATTTTACATGGAAAATCTACACCGTTACATGTACAAAACGAGGCTAGTCTACCTCCAAGCTTTGCGAGATATGTATCACCTAGTAATTGTACACATTGATATCATTGTCATTGCACTTAAATCATATTTAAAATTGCATATGAATGTATATTGTTTTATGGCGCATCGACAACTAAGGTCATTTAGCGCGCAATCAAATTTAATTATTCATGATCCCTGGGTAAACAAACCAGTACTAGGCTAGAAAATGTGCCTTGCCCAAGGGCACTCCACCATGACCGTAGTGCCGCGACTGGGGATCGAACCCGGGACACCCGGTTTCGAAATCCCCGACGCTAACCACTCGACCACAGCGGATTCCTAAAATTGCATATGAGCCGTCTCGCGAAAAAAACACTACATTATGACCTCTGCGTAATGTACCGACCTAGATCAGCTTGCGCAGTCCACGCAGACTGATCCGGGCCGACACATTCCGTCTCAGGGTGATATAGATAAAGAGTAATGATTCATGAAACAGGAGGCGAAAAGTGTCTTTTCGGATAAGCCTGCGCGGCATGCTTAGGCTGATCTGGGTCGATACTGTACGCAGAGTCCACAATGTTGGTTTTATCGCGGGACGGTTCATATGTATGACATAATACAGAACATTAGATAATGTTTTATTCTATTAAAATGGCGGTGGGTCCCTTTCAGATCACAAACATGAAAGGGTCAATCATTTAAAGAAAATCCTAAAGTGTTCCCTTGTTTTAATATACTCACACGAAAAGGAAAGTGATTTTTTTATACTTATAGAAGCAAGATATAGGCAAATTTGGTATCAAAATGTGCAAAAATGTATTGGCTATACGATGTTTTACTTTTAATTGAAATTTGATAATTATCAGAACATTGTTTTACGTGTGAACGTCAACTTTTGACTTCGAAAAAACACACGAAAAAAGGACATTGTTTTTGTTCACGAAAAGAAGTGTTTATTTTCCCTTACTTCTATACCTGTACGACGATCTGATGGCACAACAACATAACGAACTCAATGTATAAACCAAACATAACGGCTATGCTTTTATGGTATTGGTGTTTGTTTATAAACAATGGAAACAATATATATGTCATTCGATTGTAATACATCTATACACACTGTTATGTTTAGTTCGAGATTTTACTAAGCAACTTCAAGTAACGTTTGTCATAGAATGAAATAAAAGGTTAAAATTGATGAAACGCACTGGTTGAAGCAATGAGTTTATCAGCATATAATCCATGTATTTAACAACTTTTTTGTTTACAAATGTATGTTAATGTATATTTTAAACAGGACCAACAGAATGAATATGGCTGACAAACAACGAATATTTTACGACGAAGAGTATGAACCGGAGTCCGTTCGTGAGAGACGAGCATCGTCCGGAAGAAGTGGGTCACTTCCGGGATTAGTCGGATCGTCCAACATTTCTGGAGACACTGTATATTTAGTAAGCACGGATTCTAAAGCCTCAACGAGAAAATATTTACTCGGACCCTTAATATTTGCGTACGCCGCAGCGTATTTGACAACGTTTGTTGTATTTATACAATATCTTTACCAAAGAGTTCACGATGACGTTTTTCAAGGTCAAAAAGGCGTAACGTTTTCTGCATGCAATGAAAGTATCAACAAAAGTGACCCAGACTTTAAAATGCAGATTCGAGTCCAACAACAGTCGAGCGAATGGACGACTTATTATAGTATAGCAGCTGGTATTCCAAGTATTCTCGCCAATGTGATATTCGGTTGCTACACGGACAAATTCGGCAGACGTTTTCTGTTGCTACTTCCCTGTATTGGCTCCTTTCTGAAGCTGGTGGTATTCAGCATAGGTATCTATTTCAAGCTAAGCCTTGCGTACTTTATAATCGGCTGTGTGATCGAGGGTATGACTGGTCAGTTATTTACTTTATTGTTAGCATGTTTTACTTATATAGCGGACGTGACGCCTCCGAAAGGAAAACAGAGATCGTTTTCAATTGTTGTGATTGAGCTTTCTCTGGGAGTATCTTCCACGATATTCCTCTTTCTCTCCGGTTACTTTATAAACTACTTTGGTTATTTCTATCCGATATTAGCGAGTGCGGGTTTCTTTGCGGTTAGCATCATTATTGTCATTTTCATACCAGAGAGCTTTCCAAAGCACAAAAGACGTCAAGACATGTCAGCGTTAAACGTTCTGAAAACAATGTATGACTTATTTCTGGGCGAGTTCAACTACGGTCGGCGATGGATGTATAATGTGTTGTTAATAGTGTTTACCCTTACGCTGTTCACCGTATTCGGAAGAGGCAGCGTGGAGACAATTTATGTCAAAGACAACCCGTTCTGCTGGTCGGCCGAGACTATTGGGTATTTTGGGGCAGCTAAAGCCATTTCTTCCCAGGCCGTGGGCATGTTACTAGTCAAGTTGATGCAAAAGAAGATATCAGATGAATCTATTGCAATATTAGGATGTATTTCGTTCGGAGCATGCTATGTGCTTGAAGGGCTCGCGTACAACGACACAATGATGTACATTGGTAAGTCGAGGGCTTGACGTGAAACGGTTGTAACTAAAAACCTATTTTGAAAACCCTGGTTTAGGGGCAATTTCGACCCCTTTGTAAACAATGCAAATGTAGGTGCCATTGCTCAGAACGAGCAATGGCACCTAAATTTCCATTGTTTACCAAGAATAATGATTTAACGCTTACAAAGAGTTAATGGCGAGGTGATTAACCTTGGTAAAAAAAATACCAATTTTAGTTACAACCGTTTCACGCCAAGCCCTCGAAGTAATCTTTGGTTGTCATATTGTTATTAACCCTTTCCCACTGGCAGACGCATTTTGCGCAAAAATAGCAGACGACTTTTGAAAACATTGTGGCCAAAGGTGAAATTGCTCATGATAACAATTTCCCCTGTGCCACAATGTTTTCAACTTTATTTAACAATTAAGCTATCTTTTATAGAGATTTTTCAGGTTTTCGTCACTATGTCTTCAAAGTCGACTGCTGCAAATTTGTTGTATGTGGGAAAGGGTTAAGTCGCTTATGCACGAACCTTAATATAATTGCCGTCCTTATCCTGCTTAGATCACGTGACCACCCGCATTATCTTTCATGTTTGTGTCTATGTGGATACTCACTAAATGAGCCGGCACGCGAGAAAACGAACGTAAAGAATCGACCCGGATCAGCCTAAGCATGCCGCACAGGCTTACCCGAATAGACAATTTTCGCCTCCTGTGGATTTTCTGTTTCATGAATCATAACTCTATACCTCTTTCCCCTTGAGACGGAATGTGTCGGCCCGGATCAGCCTGCGCGGATTGCGCAGGCTGATCTGGATCGATACATTACGCAGAGGCCGTAATGTTGGTTTTCTCGCGGGACGGCTCATAGGATATCGAGCAATGTAGACCAAAGTTACAATTTAAAAAATAAAATTTAGATTGATCGTTTTGTGTTTAACGCCGTTTCGACCAATGTTTAAGTTATATTACGGCGTATCCTGGGTAAGTTACCAGTACTATTTATCATATATATCCTGACACCGGCCAGTCAGTCGTTATGCTAACCCCGCAATCCTAAGCGCAAAAGGAGGGAAGCCATTACTACCATTTTTGAAGTCTTTGGTATGACCCGGCTGGGGGTCGAATCCGCGACTTCTCGCACCGAGTCGGACGCTCTACCAACACACAACCGAGGCGGGGTGCAATTAAATCTAGGTCTATATATATATTAATTATATAAAGTGTTTTTTGTAGGTCTATATAGTTTGCACATTTAGTTTAATGTCGTTCATAATTAGTATATGTAAATGTTGTTTAAAGTGGCTTATCGAAAAATGAGGTTTGAATAGGTAGAGAGGCTAATCAGCTGTAATCGGGTAATATGAAAAAAAAGTCACGAGAATGGGATGTTATCAGGTCTTAAAACGAGTTCGAAGATATGATTTGATTGATAACGTACTACTTGTATACAAGTAACATATTTTGTTATACATATCGAACTACTGCATTTGATTATTCTATATAAAACATTGCTTTCTGCTTTTAAAATTAAACAGAAAGAAGTTACAGAAACCACGCACCGTAACTGTACATACGCGCATGAATATTTGCTAATAAGTAGTTCCGGCATCGCTTTAAAAGTATCATCATCTAGTGACGATATTCGCTGTGAAAATGAAAAAGAATAATATACTGTTAATTAAATCCCAGTATTTCATTAAAGGAATAAGATAATTGACCCTGGTCGTGTTCGCTCTGGTCAATATATGTACATGTACATTGAATTCGCGCTTACTCGACCATTCGGTAACGCGAATATATTGTTTAACCCTTTCCCACATACAGACGCATTTTGACGCAGTAGCAGCAGACGACTTTTGAAAACATTGTGGTCAAAGGTGAAATTGCTCATGGTGAGCAATTCCTCCGTTCGCCACAATGTTTCCAACTTTATTAAACAATCAAGCGTTCTTTTATGGAATTTTTCCAAGGTTTTTGTCACTTTGTTTTCAAAGTTGTCTGCTGCAGATTTGTTGTATGTTGAAAAGGGTTAACACGAACAATTCCCGGAAAAGATCAGTCGTTAATAAAACAAATCTTACCGACATTGTTAACCCTTTCCCTCATACGACAATTCTGCAGCAGACGACTTTACATATTTTGTCAAAAAATAGAAAATTTCTTAAATTGAATGGATAACCTATGACTAAAAGTGGAAAACATTGTGGCCAAAAAAAATGAAAATGCTCGTTTTTAGCAATTTCTTCTTTTGTCGCTTTGTTTTCAAAAAGCCGTCTGCTGCAGAGGCGTCAGAAAGCGCATATATCAGGGGAAAGTGTTAAGAAAACATAAACTGATTTATTATAAATCCAACTATCACTGACTTGGAACACGTCGATATATGAGTATATGTCTTGGTCCCTTTCGACCTCGAGTTAACTAGAGATCGCTGTATTTTCAAAACAAAAGCAGTTGAAATATGAGCCATCTCGCGAGAAAACCAACATTACGGCCTCTGCGTAATGTATCGACCCGGATCAGCCTGCGCAGTTCGCGCAGACTGATCCGGGCCGACACATTCCGTCTCAGAGGGATAGAGGTATAGAATAATGATTCCTGAAACAGAAAATCCACAGGAGGCGAAATATGTCTATCCGGGTAAGCCTGCGCGGCATGCTTAAGCTGATCCGGGTCGATACTTTACGCAAAGTCCACAATGTTGGTTTTCTGGACGGCTCATATACGAACTTCACTTGATATATTTCCTTTTGTCTTTGTTAGATGTTTCTTCAACGATACGTTACACATTTCGGAATTGTTTATTACGTTTTGTTCGGCTCCCATTACGTCAGAAAATGCTGTGGGCGTAATCGAATTATTCTACATGTAGTTTAATGTTTCCTATTTTCGTAGGCATGCTAACACATATAAATACGTTATATAAATACTATTTTGTTATGAAAAAAAAATGAAAAAAGTATTCGTATTATTTTTTTTTTTTTTCTTTTATCAAAGTTATTACATTCAATTCAAAGTTGATACATCTATATACATGTATTCATGTTATGGTTATGCAATGGGTCAATAAACACAGCCCTGGCAAAGGAAAATAATAATAAAAAATGTTTTCTTTTTAGTTCCAGTTGTTGGTGTGTTTGGGCTTCTAACAGTCCCAATGTGTCGAGCACTTCTGTCAAAACTAACCCGGGAAGACCAACAAGGTAAGAATAACAAATACATGTACGTGTATTAATTTCGTGAGGAAGTCGTAAAGTATTGTATCCGACTCGAGAAGGAAAAATGTCGTGAGTTTTCTGGTCTTGCAAAAATGGTAATTTACTTAAACTTAACCCCAGGACTGTGGGTATACCATAACAATATACCCAACACTGGTTCCAAGGAGTGAGGGTAAAGATGTACTATAATAACGCATCCAACACTCCGGGTTCGAACCAGGGATATGGGTATGCCATCAAAACCCATCCAACACTGGTTCCCATGAGTGTGGTTATTCCAAAGCAAGTTATCCTACACTGGTTCCAAGGAGTGTGGGTAAAGATGTACCATAATAACGCATCCTACACTCCGGGTAGAACCAGGGATATGGGTATACCATCAAAACCCATCCAACACTGGTTCCCATGAGTGTGGGTATACCAAAGCAAGTTATCCTACACTGGTTCCCAGGATTGTGAGTAAAGATGTACCATCAAAACCCATCCAGCACTGGTTTGAACCAGTAATATAGGTATATCATTAAAACGCATCTAACATTGGTTCGAACCAGGAATATGGGTATATCATAAAAAATGCATCTAACACTGGTTCGAACCAGGAATATGGGTATACCATCAAAAGGCATCCAACACTGGTTCCCAGGTGTGTGGGTATACCAAAGCAAGTCATCCTACACTGGTTCCCATAATTTGGGGGTAAACACGTACACTAGCAACTCGTCCAACACTGGCTCCCAGGTGTGTCCGTATTCAATAGCAACTCACCCGGTGGTATTATAATATCCTAAACCTTTCCCACCTGCAGATGCATTTTGACACAATAGCAGCAGACGACTTTTGACAACATTGAGGCCAAAGGTGAAAATGCTCATTCTGTGCACATTCTGAGCAATTTCACCCTTGGGCACAATGTTTTCAATTTTATTTTAACGATGAACTTTTCTTTTATAGAGATCTTTCAGGTTTGTGTCAGTATGTTTTTTCAAAGTTGTCTGCTGCAGATTTGTTGTATGTGGGAAAGGGTTAAATGATTGAAAACAATTGTGGGATCTGTACTCAGTCAAACCTCAAATTATGATTACAGAAATAGTTTTACTTTTTGCAAAGGCCTTACTAATACAGTGGACTCGCGTTACCTCGAACGTACCAAACTTCGCATTTCGTTTAACTTCGACTATTTCTGGAATAGGTCTGTCATTTGAAAACAGGTCATATGAGCAATCAAAAATGTTGTTGCGGTGTTTTCTATTTATATTTTTTTTCACTGGCTTGCTTTTAGTAATAATCACTTAAAAAAACAAATGAGATACGAAGCATACAATACATAAACGGATTTAGCATAAACCCAGTAAACACTTGAACACGTCGATAACTCGAAGTACTGTATGGCTTGCGCGTCCGCCTAGGGTGTAGGAGTCGTGGGTTCGATGCCAGGTCAGGCCATAATATACATTAATTTAACCATTTCCCTCATATAGACGCTTTCTGTCGCCTCTGCAGCAGTCGGCTTTTTGAAAACATAGCGACAAAAGAAGAAAATGCTCAAAACGAGAAATTTCTCTGTTTGCCACAATGTTTTCCACTTTAAGTCATAGGTTATCCTTTCAAATATAGAGATTTTCTATTTTTTGACAAAATATGTTCAAAGTCGTCTGCTGCAAATTTGTCGTATAAGGGAAAGGGTTAAATCAGAGGTTAAGATGGAAATAGTGGCTTCCCTTCGTGGCACTCTGGGTGGTGAGATGACATTGTGACAGATGCATAAATGTCAGTATATCAATACCGTTAATACTGGTACATTACCATGGAAACGCCGTGATATAACTGAAATACTGTTGATAATACCGGTAACATTGGTACATTACCAAGGAAACGCCGTGATATAACTGAAATACTGTTGATTATACCGGTAATACTGATACATTACCAATAAAACACCGTGATATAACTGAAATACTGTTGACAATACCGGTAATATTGGTACATTACAAAGGAAACGCCGTGAAATAACTGAAATACTGTTGATAATACCGGTAATATTGGTACATTACAAAGGAAACGCCGTGAAATAACTGAAATACTGTTGATAATACCGGTAATACTGGTACGTTACCAAGGAAACGCTGTGATATTACTGAAATACAGTTGATAATACCGTTAATACTGGTATGTTAACAAGGAAACGCCGTGATATAACTGAAATACTTTTGATACAATGTAATACCGGTAATACTGGTATGTTAACAAGGAAACGCCGTGATATAACTGAAATACTGCTGATAATACCGGTAATACTGGTACATTACCAAGAAAACGCCCTAATATAACTGAAATACTGTTGATGAAACCGGTAATACCGGTAAATTACCATGGAAACGCCATGATATAACTGAAATACTGTTGATAATACCGGTAATACTGGTACGTTACCAAGGAAACGCCGTGATATAACTGAAATACTGTTGATAATACCGGTAATACTGGTACATTACCAAGGAAACGCCGTGATATAACTGAAATACTGTTGATAATACCGGTAATACTGGTACGTTACCAAGGAAACGCCGTGATATAACTGAAATACTGTTGATAATACCGGTAATACTGGTACATTACCAAGGAAACGCCGTGATACAACTGAAATACAGTTGATAATACCGGTAATACCGGTTCCTTACCAAGGAAACGCCGTGATATAACTGAATTTGATTGATTGGGGTTTGACGCCGTTTTTAACAATTATATCACGGCAGCCAGTTCACCTACTCATGCATTTTCTCACACCAGTACTCCACACAACAATCTTCCCAAGCAACTGGCTGCTTTTCCACATAGACTTAGCCCATTGGTGGAAGACGAATGACGCATGTCGCATTGACTTTTGTCAATCGTCGGAAAGAAAGTTGACCGAGCCGGGATTCGAACTCACAACCCCTGGATTGACAGCCCGCGTCGCTACCGAATGAGCTACCGGGGCTCGGCTGATATAACTGAAATACTGTTGATTATACCGGTAATACTTGTACATTACCAAGGAAACGCTATGATATAACAGAAATACTGTTGATTATACCGGTAATACTGGTACATAACCAAGGAAACGCGTGATATAACTGAAATAATGTTGATAATACTGATAGGACTGGTACATTACCAAGGAAACGCTGTAATATAACTGAAATACTGTTGATAATACCGATGAAACTGGTAAATTACCAATGAAACGCCCTGATATAACTGAAATATTGTTGATAATATCGATAATACTGGTAAATTACCAAAGAAACGCCTTGATATAACTGAAATACAGTTGATAAACCGGTAATACTGGTACATTACCACGGAAACGCTGTGATATAACTGAAATACTGTTGAAAGCAGCGAAAATCACCATACCATCATACAAACAAATAATTATACATACGTCCAGTCGTTTTTGCAAACAACTTTGAACAAATATGGGAAATACCTTTAGAAAGTATAATTGTTTAATTTAGTTTGGAGAAATAAATAACTCGCAAAGATTTATATCTCCATTTGTCACACTGTTTTGTGATAGTCGTCTGATGCAGGTGCGTCAAATGTGTTTGTTTTTTTTAATTATAAATGGTATTCCCCAACGTTATGAATCACAACGATCTTATACTTTACGCAGGGGCCGTATTTGCCGCCATTGCCGGAATGGAGACGATGATCAATATGCTGGGAAGCATTGCTGCTGCACAGATCTACGCCAACACTCTTTCATACTTCAAGGGAATCGTATTCTTCGTTTTCGCAGTGGCGAATCTAGTCTGTCTTATAATGCTCAGGTATGTATACCTTGATCAATATGTATTCCCTTTACTCACACACAGGCAATTTGCAATTCAATTCATCTGCAACAGATACTTGAAAACATTGTCGAAAAAGTAAAAATTGCTCAGACTTGACCATTATTCATTTTTTCTGACAATGTTTTCAACTCTACATCAAAACAATTCTCTAACACTGTCAAATCAAGCGAAGTCTTGATCTCAGTTCTCAGTTGTATCATACCTTAGGGCTAATTTGTGCTCAGTACATGTGCTTTTTAGCAATGCCATATGAAAATCGACCTACGGAAGGTTTGAAATTTAATACAATAGCGATCAAGTTGAGTACGTGCTAAAAGATATAATAGTCATAGCCTGTCTTTATACGATACAAGAATTCTTACACAACCAAGATTTAATAAACTGACGCGCATTCTGATCTGGTTCTTCTTTGGTTGCAAATTACATGAAGTCAGTTTTTGTGTGACGCTACCAGAAGACATTTGTCTCACACACTAACATCTTGATATGCAACAGAATCCATTATAAAGAAGATCGAACTGCGATCCGTCCAATTTTATTTGGCACTGCATTGTTCGTGAAACAAAAGACTTTTAGTGCAGTGCGCACCATTAACATATTCCATGAATGAACCTGAATATGCTTATATCGATATTGCTAGATAACAGTTCCAAAAACTTGTAACCACTTTCGGTTTTACACATACGACGTTTTCAAATGGGAGACATCGGTCAGTTATCTCCCTTTAATACTCTCTACATCTAGCCAGGTCCTATCATTTGGTTTCCTCTGTTTTTATCATTGGTTTCTTTGCACTGGATGGTGCACATATAATTGCATTTTCTTGGCAAACTGTTATTAGATTGATTAGTAATTCCACATTTGTTTTCTTTAAACACTGCTTTGTAAATTTTCTGTTTTTAATCATCACTTTAATTAACACATTTATGATTAATATGTACAGAGTAATTGCAATATCTCATTGCGAAATAGCGATAAAGACAAAGGAATCCAACTAAAAGGACCTACCAACTATTTGGTCTTCCTTGGTCTTTATCTGACAAGGGAGATAATATAATTATCACTAATGTCCCTAATTGGCCCAAAAATTCCATATCAGGTTAAAGTTGTAAGTACAAGACATGTGGTACATGTAGTTTGAAAATAACTCAAATAATAAATATATGGTCAAGGGAGAGCACTCATATTTTGATATTTTTATGCACGACCGCAGTTGATCTCTAACCGAATTGATACAGGTTTATTGTCGATCAGACAAAAGGCAAAAGAGGGTAATCAGACTACGTATATGTGTTTGCGTGTTTAGTCGTCGTTGCAGTTAAAAAAGAAAAACAAAAGGTCTGTTGTATGTATGTTTTGCACTGCATGACCGATGTTTATTTATCATTTCAGTGTGTACAGGTTCGGATCTCGAAGAACATACCCACTTATAGTTAGATAGAAAGGTTACGCAGGGGAAATATGGACATCGTGTTAAAGAAAATCCTAGTTATATGATAGACACAAATGGCGGGGAACCAGAATAACTAAAGGAGAAGGCTCGCGAATAACCAAAATCGGCCGAGACAGGGCATATGTTGACGTTTCGCTAAATACATTTTATTTGCAACCAATGTAGAACAAGATATAACTGCATATACTATTTTCTCAGAGAATATCAATGAGCTACCTTTTCATTTGTTTTGTTTGCGTCGGGGATTTGGAACCGGGCATCACGTGGTTCGACTCCCAGTCATGGCGGTCGTGGTGGAACGCCGTTGGGCGAGACACATTTCCTAGCCTATTACTGGTTTGCTTACCCAGGGATCATGAATAAGTGAACTATTGGCGTGATATAACTGAAATAATGTTCGTATATAAGGTATTCCAAAGTGAAGAGATGCCGTAAAACCCCAATAAAAACACACCTCGTATTTAATGATACATGGTGGACAGTAATGACAGTAGTGTCTCGTGCCTTTTCTAATGAATAACACAATTAATAGTGTAAGGTTAATTTATAGATCCGATATCGTATGTTAACCCTTTCCCTCATACGACAAATTCTGCAGCAGATGTATTTGAACATATTTTGTCAAAAACTAGAAAATCTCCATAATTGAATGGATAACCTATGACTTAAAGTGGAAAACATTGTGGCAAAAGGAGAAATTGCTCGTTTTGAGCAATTTCTTCTTTTGTCACTATGTTTTCAAAAAGCCGTCTGCTGCAGAGGAGTCAGAAAGCGTCTTTATGGGGGAAAGGGTTAAGCGAAGCCCATTGCGATGCACTACCCGGTTCTCTTGCACCACATGACTTTTGTTTGTGATGCAGAAACCGCGCTTCGGCAGAACATACCGATGTTTTTATTGGCTAAAATACTGCATCTTATTTGCATATCAGATCTATGAATTGTAAAATGTAATTTAACCCTGCCTTTGTTAAATATATTGAATGTGAAAAGAGGCTAATGAACCAATTAATATACGTGTTTTCGTGCAGTCTAATCCGGTGCTGCAGTGTTCGTCAATTTGTCAGAGGAACTATCAAGAAAAACAGACAGTTTTGACGCACATATTTTCTTTTACACTATGTAATCTAAGGTTAGTAACCTGACAGTAATGACTGTGCCATTCTTGTTGCATAGTTGTTCGATACTATTGATACTTGATTGATTGGGGTTTAGCGCCATTTACAACAAGTGTTCATTCATATCACGGCGGCCAGTTCACCTACTCATATGTTTCCTGGTTGTCTCATACCAGTACTCCACACAACATACTTTCCAAGCAACTGGCTGCTTTTCCACATAGACTGTTAGCCCATTGGTGAATGACGTTTGTCACAGTGACTTTTGTCAAACGTCGGAAAGAATGTTGGCCGAGCTGGGGTTCGAACTCATAACCCCTGGATTGACAGCCCGCGTCGCTACCGACAGAGCTACCGAGGCTCTACACTACATTATATCGCGCATGCGCATGAGTCACATGACCCATATTCGACTGACGCAACTCCTGAGAAGAAGTATACATGTACAGTCCCTTACTCTGCTTTAGAACATATTCCTTTAATCATATCATGGATAAGGCGTTAATAAAACAAGTATTTATAATTGTATAAGTATTATATTGTCTTTAATAGTACACACAGACATAACTATACACATTTTGTGAATCGTTCCTTTGTCACAATTGTATCAATCGTTTTAATGAAAATGCATAGAACGTTCAATGTCTGTCGGAAAATCACTGTGAACAAAAGCATTACGGCAAATAAATCTCTATTAATTAGTAATTAATTAATTAATTTTACTAATCGATGAAGAAACATCATTTAAAAGCTTATCACTGAAAACATCGCCGTCCTTGATGCGTTAAACAATCAAAATCGTAGTCTATCAATGATGTCTAAATATTCAACACCAACTTTTTAATTATGAAACCTTTCACGGTTAAATTAAATCAATTAAAAGTCTGTGCCAATCCGTAAACAAATGCGTCTAAATATGCAACACCAAGGAATTAAATGTATCATTATTAGATTATACGAATTAAAAGTCCCATCAAGTGTTCCTCTTCATTTGTGTTGCTACTTTAAGTGCGTCTGAATTATTTAACACAAGTGGATATCACGTGTTACGATTAGATTGAATATAAATTAAAAGTCCCTTCTATAACTGTCCATTCCGAGATTCGTGAAACTGGTCTGTCGTCCAATCCCCACATACGACGTGTTGTTCCTGGAAGGCGTGGCTGCACGGTCTGTACCATTGGACTTCATTCTCTCCACATCCTTGCACGTTTTCTCAAATTGTCGCATTATGCTCCTTAATTCTACTTTCTTCTTGGATTCACGGGACAATTCGGTTATATGATTAATTTCGCATGTTGATGATATTCTAGATAAAGATGAGTATCTGAAGTCGTTGTTCGATCTATTTGGGCTGACACATCTGCTGGAACTCTGGTTCTTGCCAAGACCATATCGTTCTCTTAGTGTCTAGAAAAATAAATAGCACAACTAAGTCCGTAATCAACTACCATTGCAAATGCACTCTAGTTCTAAAATGTTGGTTAATCCAATGAAAATATGTCGTTCTTTTGTGAAAATTAATGATTTAGAATGATTGGTACATACGGGTCCTGATTCAATAATCTTACCAATGAGAAAAAAAAGAACATTACATCGATGGATTACAGCAGGACATTTTACTCTGACCAAATATATTCAAGAATGCGTGGTTAGTGTACATGTACCTTCTTGAGTATCCGGAGAAGTCTTCGGAAGGAATCGGATTAATGATTAGCATATTTTAAATTCCGAATTCCACGGACATGAACGATTTATAATTTGTCTGTGAATATAGTGGTCCTAGTAACATATTCAGGTGTCCACGGTCAATTATTTAAAAGAATAAATGTAGCACATTGGTTTACCTTTTCATTCATAGCTTTGACGACCCTGTTATGTATGTGTGCAGCAAGCGAATTATGAAAATGCATGCTTCGATAAGACAATCAAAAGTCATGAGAATTATTATTGCGCGGTTGCATCAGCACCAGCGCATATATTGGTTGTGTTTAGAACTATCAGTGGTGTAATGGGCTTGCGCATGCGCCGTGTTAATCGTCTTGATCGCGCATGCGCCGTACTTTACCGTCAGCTCTCGGATATTTCTGTAACATTTCGTCACTAGACTGGTTCTCGTTCGAGTTTGTTGTCAATAGTTGTAGTTTATTGACGTTTTCAACTGTTATAGTAGTTTTATTGTATCACAGCGTTAAGTTGCTCTACCCATGTATTGCATAGCTTTCTAGCCGCAAACTGCCGTAAAACATTCCTTTCACAAAGGGCTACATTCCCATATTAGTATATTAATGCAGATTGTAAATCTCTAGACACAACGCTTTTTGTCAATCATCGAACAAATGAACGGCCGAATGGAAATTCCCCGTCGCTACAGACTGGGCTATCAGGGTCTAAACCGTCCAAAGGCTTTCGTGATGCATGGAGCCATAGGAAGCATGGGCTGTGGGTGATCTGAATCATCGCAAAGCAGTTTAATTGTGTACAGGCTCAGCAATTAGTATGACATTGTTATGTAATAAAATAAAATAAAACAGTACCTGTATTGTTGCTGGTTTGATGTGACTTGTACTTGAACTATGAGATCGCATACTGGTTGGGGTAGGCTTTACTACGGGTGGTAAGTGGTTATAACGGTTATAACGGCCATTCGCTATCGAGGCAATCATCTGTAATAAAAGCATTTTGGTATTGGTAGTTGTGTTCCAAAGCATGTGATACGGCCCTAGTTTGAACGAGGCGACAGGAACACCGACATTCGGAGAACTAGATGTACCAGATGTTTGGACACGAGGCTCTTATGATTATATTGTTGACAGTATTAAGGCTGATCATACTGCATGGATGCGCACATTGATAAGATGTTTACTGGTTGCAGAGTCATGGTCGTTTTATCAACGGTCGTACACGCTGGTCGCTTATAGGATGTTTTTTTTATGGTAAAAACGAGCCTTTGAATGTCGGGTTTTTCCATGACTTGAATCAATCATGCAAGATATGTGGAGGTTTGGACAAGACTACACACTTGATTTTGCTGTCAGCAGATTCTAAACAAACTTCTTAACACGGACTGTTTCGATGCATATACAAATATGTGAATAAATATCATTCAGACGTTCAATTAAACCAAATAATGACGGGGTAGCCCTATTCTTGTTATGAGACAAATTAAAGGATTTGAATATGAGAAGGACCTAGGTACTTGCAAATACGCGTCGACACGGTACAATATGCATTTTGATATATGCGACAAATGCAGATATATATCAGACAGTTTATCAGCATATTATAATCTGTATCTTTACTGTTTGCAAGTGAGTAAACGGACCGCTGAACAATTTGTTAACAAGGAGTCTGACCACTGATCAGGCTGTTCGAATGAGTAGGTTGATCTTGATCTGGATGAAATATCGGAAAGAAACCTGATTTCCTCCATTCAGAATCAAAGGGTGTATAATGAAGTTAATTACTTTGTACTTTTCATTGTCCATGGCAGCCTTTTCTCTCCTAACCTCTAAGCGAACGCCCGTTCTCATGTGTCTGCTCCACTTCAATTCTTCTATACTTCCGTGTCTGTCTTGCTCAGTTAGTATTTTTCTACTTTTTTCGAAATTCATGCTGTCTTTCTTAAGTCTCTCTATCTCTTTCAACTGAGGTTTTTGTCCAATGCGAATCATAGTATCGAGGGCGCCAGGATACACTCGCTTCTTCACTGGGGTTCTACGACGATGCCATGATTTCACTCTGTTTAAAACGGCGCTCTTTGGCATTGACCGTTTAACAATTATCGGCTTTGTTTTATTTAAATAGGGTTCTGTTGTTGATACAACAAACTTGTTTCGTTGTTTAGGAATAACGTTGGCTTGTTTCAATTCCTTCGCAAATCCAGAAACCAAAGCAACACATTGTCTTATTGGAATTGATCTCGACCGCGGAATTAATTCTACCCGTTTGTTATCACTTACAGATTCAACATCGTGAGGCATTTGTTCCAATGTATCCGTGCAGTCATGTCCGTCGATGCTTGTATCTCCGATATTGGAATCTTGATATGTGTTCGTATCACCACTAGTCATAGCTGTCTCGCTTTGAAGCTTTACATCTGATGTTACAGAAAACATAAACTCATTGTTCTCAATTAATTTTAAACTGTGTTTATCATCGGTAATAGAACATAACTCATGGTTTTGTTTTGTGTTAATATCTACTTTTTCCAACGGATCTTCGTTTGACTCTTTTAAGCTGCAACATTTTACAGACAGTTCGTTCGATGAACATTCATCAGTAATTGAATTATAATGTCCCATTGATTCACTGCCATTCTCTTTTGTTCTAGTTGAATCATCGGCATCCTCTGTATCATCGATCAAATTTGATTCACAAGAAATTACCTCATTTTCATAAGTTGTCGCTTTGTCATCTTCAGGGTTAAAGTCTAATTTTGTCTCGCCTTTACCTTTATCATGGGTTGTAGTAATTGTATTCCTTGTATACTTACTGTCTTCGCATTCCTCAGATTCCACAGAACGGTCAGTCTTGTCCGCAATATCGCTGTCGTTCACATGGTCAGCATGGTCAATATCATTTTGGATGAAATATTCATGTTGGTCTTCTGTATGGTTATGTGTTTCCGTTTTCTCTTCTTCGCTAGGTAATGATTTATCGCTGTGTACGATTTCATTGACATCCTTAGCAGTATCCGGCGTAGTAGAAATGTGTTCGTCATTATAGGAGTTATCTTTATTTCCTGTTGTAGGGTCAGTTGTCAAGCATTCCAAATCGCCACTTCCTTCTGTCGTCGTTCTTAGACATGCTGTACTTTCGTTATAGATATATACTTTTGCCTCACATATGTCCACATCAGTATCATTTACTTCTGTCACGTCTGGAATGGCAATTGTGACATCGTGTAAGTATTCATTAACTTCTGTTGTCGTTCCTGGAGAGTCAGACTGTTCCTCATCTATGCGTTCTTTTGTCTCACTCATTGCCACATCCTTGTCATTGACTTCTGTCACGTCTTGACTATCAATCGTCGCATTATGTATGTCGTCGTTATTTTCTCTGTCCATACTTGGAGGGTCTAGATGTTCCTTATCGATCGTTACCTTTTCCTCACCCATTTCCACATCTTTTACATTTACATCTGTCACGTTCTGGCTATGAATTGTCGAATTGTTTATCTCACTGTCTTCGTTATACGTCTCGTTGTTGTCGGATTTATGTATGTCTTCCGTCTTAGTGCTCTCATCCTTTTGACAATCTTGGTCAGTATTCGATTCAATTCCCACAAAAGTATCAGTTGTTATAATTTCTTTTTCATTTGTCGTCTTTTTGTGTGCGCCGTTGTCTAAGTTTTCTGTGTCGTTCTTTGTTATATCGTCTACTGTTGTCTCTGCTGTCGTCTCCTTGCTGTCGGATTTATGTATGTCTTCCGTCTTAGTGTTCTCATCCTTTCGACACTCTTGGTCAGTATTCGATTCAATAACCACAAAAGTATCAGTTGTTATAATTTCTTTTTCATTTGTCGTCTTTTTGTGTGCGCCGTTGTCTAAGTTTTCTGCGTCGTTCTTTGTTATATCGTCTACTGTTGTCTCTTCTGTCGTTTCAGGACAGAGGGGTTTCTCTTGTGTCATGCTGTTATTATCAATATCATTTACCCTTGCTTGTAGATAATCTATAACATCACATGAAGGTTGGGTGTCGTCAATGGTTGTGTCAATAAGCGGTATGTTTGGAATGTTCTGGTGATCAGACAGTTCACGAAGGTCTCGTTCTTTTGTCTCATGTTCAGCAGTGTTGTTGATGTCGGTATCGTGTGTCTTCGGTAGGTACATATTAGTGTTGTTGACTTCTGAGTCGTCTGAGGATGCTGCTTCAGACGAGTGTGTGTGCTTAGTATTAGGAATGACATTTGCATCCTTCATTGTGTTTTGCTTTACGTCATTGTTATTGATGAGAGTTTGCTGTTTAATGGAAACATCGCCATCATCGGCATCGATGGCATCTTTTTGCGGCGAATCTGAAAATCAGTGGTATTTCGCATCTAACATGGTGCAGAAAAACAGAGGTAATGGTAGCATATGTGGTTTACAAAATTCATATAACATTTTCGGACTATTTGAGCCTGTATACATACAATTCTATGATGGTAACTTTATCAAAAGCAAAATCTTCAATATGAAACACAGATAGTTTGAATAATCAATTTTCAAATGGATGGCAGTATAGAGAAGTGCTTATCTTCCCGATTCAGTATGATAAATTTGACAGTTTATACCTGATTCGTCCACATTGTTTTTGAGCGAAGGGTCGCGAAGCGATCCGAAGCTCATAACAGGCCTGCTTTCGAAAATCCAACTTTCGCCGCAATCACGCTGAACCACGCAGAAGGATTTGGGAATACTGCATTTGATTGGCTTTCATTCGCATCGCACTATTTTCGACGCGCCTTATTGCACAAGTTCAAACAGATCCATCCGCCTTTCCCATGAATGAGATCAAATAGTAATTCCACTGTGAACTAGATTGTTGTCAATATGTACAAATACTTTTGATTTCATTGAATATTATCCCACTGTAGACAAGTCACCCAGTCATTTTAAACAAAGTTTTATAATATCATTATTTATATACACAGAAAACTGATTACGATCAGAAGAACACTCTGACATGCTAGGTTTGTACGTTTTCATTAATGAACTCTCAGTGCTTAACCATTTGCTTGATACAATACGACACAAATGAAACGGGTGAATTTTGAAAGCTTTTCTATAAAATATAACAATTATTCAAAACTACTTATACCTCCTGTTTACACAATGTGTCAACCCTCTAGCATGAAGATTATTTAAATATTCTAGATATCACACACTTTTTCTACAGCTAGTCTTATACCATTTTCCGCACTTAGGCCATGAATGTAGATACGTTCTTATATGCGTTTCTGGGTGTTTTGTTGTTTATATCTTAAGCAGAATACCTTTAAAAACCATTGTGACAGTGCTTCCCACTTTATTACGTTACACTTTCAATGACAAAGGTTTTCCTTAATTTTGTCTGGGTATTTTCCAATTCGCCGGCCTGTGAGTTTGGGTTTTGAGAAAAAGTGTAAGTTAGACTGTAACACTATCAGATCTTATAAACGGTTGGGAGGTAATCGTCTCCAGTTACTCTCTCGATTATATAACTGATTATCGCCCAAGCAGTTCAGAGAGCGGTACACTGTTCATACAGGGCATGACTAAGTGGCCACTTACTCGTAGCTTAATTCTTCCTTCATCCCTATCATATGAGTGTCAATTTATCGAAAAGGAAGAGTTATCGATTTTACAAATTAAGATTTAAGTAATGTCTGTCGGATTAACATACACACGACTAATACTAACACTTGTTTAGGTCTTTTCTTACTTGATGCATTCGAAAAATAAGACATTTTGGTAAATCTATACATATTGATATATAGATTATGATACAACATAGAAATCATCCTGCTAAAAAAAGAAATAACTTTTTTCTTCTGAAACGAAATAAACCTAACAAAATGTTACATATATGCTAAAAATACCAAAGGTTTCTATTTCAGTTCATTCAGTACAGGGGTCTCGGTTCACGTTTAGACTTTCATCTATGGTCAATGCACCTTTTTCATCAGCAATACAGTACTGGTGACTTTAATTAAATACAGCTATAGAAGTTAAATGTAATTTAAAATTAGTCCAATCTCGCTGCATGTCTTTAAATAAATATAACCACTAGAGTTTAACCTACCTTCGCTCTGTTTCTTCAAGCATTTCTTTTCTCTTTTTCTCTTTTGTCTCTCATCACGCTTTTCACGTTTAAGAGCATCAGCAACAAGATCATCGATGCGTTTTCTCTTCTTACTAGGTTTCTCTGTCCTTCTTAAAAGCGTTTTAACGCTTGTACCTTTCTTTTGATCGCTTGGGTGATAACAACATATCAAATTGCCCATTGCAATATTCTTTTTTTTAATTTTTTATCAAATGCTTTGAAAGTATTTCATAATATAAATAATAATTCGCTATGCCGTTTAATGCTTAATCTAACTTGGTGACGTTGCCATAGAGCGAACGTTTATTGACGCTGTAACGTCATGCGCGGTAACTTTATGCGCAACGAAAAATTCCTAACGTTTACACACGTGACTTTTTGACGTTATTGAATTGGCTGATAACACATTTGGTTATCAATAACAGAGTTAATTAACTATTGTTCATAGTATGTGATGTACACGCACATTTATGGTGAAATTGAAACAAATCAGTTATCCGTTTAAAACATGATTACGACATTTGCGTCAAGCACTTTTTTTAAATTAGAATTTACTAATTTTGCCATTTCTTTATTACCCTTGGATGCCTACTCGCCTACATAGAATGAGAGTCTCCCATCCCTGCCATTGCTCTATTTTTATATAGTTCTATACACGAGTCGCGTCAGCACATTTGAGGGGTTGATGTCTTCACGTATTTGCATTATTTACAGCAAAACTCGTCGGGCTACAGTTCTATTGTGTTGTTAAAGGTTGCATCTAGAACTATTTTTTATATAGGCTCACATAGAGTCTTAGGAATCGAAATCGACAAAAATCTGGACTTTAAAGAACAAATTAACAGAAAATGCAAAACAATTTCTTCAAAGCTAAATGTTTTGTAAAAAATAAAACAATATCTCCCTATAAGTACAAGACAACTCTTTTATAACAACTATCTCGTCCCGGTTATAGATTATGGAAGCACTATATGGGGAACTGCTGCAAAAACACAAATAGAACGAATATTTAGGCTTCAAAAGAGAGCAGCGAGGATAATTCTAGACAAACCTCCAGATTTTCCGTCCCGTCAATGGTTTGAAGGCTTAAAATGGCTAACAATTTTTAAAAGGATAGACTACAATAAAGGAATTCTCCTCTTTAAAGTAACAAAAGGCACTGCCCCATCATATTTTGATGAATATTTCAAATGCAAAACGAATGAAAACTACTGTTTAAGGTCGCAATCAAATCAATTTCTTCAGTTACCTTTATACAGAAATGAGTTATATAAAAGAATCTTTAAATATTCAGGTACAAGTCTTTGGAACAGTTTGGGGATAGAGAGAGAGAAAGAGAGAGAGAGAGAGAGAGAGAGAGAGAGAGAGAGAGAGAGAGAGAGAGAGAGAGAGAAAGAGAGAGAGAGATAGATAGATAGATATATAGATAGATAGATAGATAGATAGATAAATAGAGATATATAGAGAGATGGAGAGAAAGGGATAGACAGTGTGAGAGAGAATGAGAGGGGGAAGAGATCTATTTGTTAAAAGAGCTTACTATTTATAATGCTGACACTCCATATGTCCATATGTTTAATTGTTTGTTTGTTTGATTCTTAATGAAATTGTATTATGATTGTATTTGTAATTCTATGATACTGTTTTAGAAGGCCTCATGGGAGATTAGTGTTAACTCACTAAATGAATCACCTTCTTAAAATAAAGTATTATTATTATTATTATTATTATTATTATTATTATTATTATAGACGGACATTGAAGATTATGTTGAGGAGTGGATGATATAATGACAACAAGACCCCAAATCACTTGACGAGGCTGTTGTACGCTACATGTTTATATAAAATAAGCGTTGTAAGGAAACGGCCCTGTTCTCTTGGCAGTAATATATCCAGCATCCAGATATTTTCTTTTTGTGGACTTTGTCAATTAGATCACAAAAAGAAAACTTAACGAACAGATGTGTGTAATGCCACATTGTTTTTTGAAAGTTGTCTTATACAGATATGCCAAAATGAGTTTATAAACAGAACATTTAAGCGAGGAAAACGGCTTAACCGACAAGATTATACTTGTATACTGTCAGACAAGACACTTATCAGACTTTTCATCCTTATTCTATTTTTTGTTTACGTTTATTCAGACACTAACCAGTGTACACTCGTCTAAATTCAAGCAGAACCACTAGAAACCGAGCAACCCGGCTTCGATCCCCAGTCGCAGCACGACGGTCATGGTGGAATGCTCTTGGGCAAGGCACATTTCCTAACCTTGTACTGGTTTGTTTTCCCAGGGGTCATAAGTAAACAATCGTCGTAATATAACTGAAATAATGTTGAAAACGGCGTAAAATCCCAATATTACAAACAAGCAGAACCACTCATGGAACATTTACGATTATCAAGATCAGTCTGTGCATCAACACAGTACGATCTGTGTCTATACTGTTTACAAAATAGTCAAAGAAGGTTAAGTGAAGCTTCTGACAAAGTGCACGATGGAATTAGCTTGTATGGATGCAAAGGCTCATCTTTGTACTCATCGTTGGGTTAACTTGATTTATTTCTGCCATATTTGTAATAGGATATATGGAAGTTTCAAATGGGCCGTTACACAGAACTCTAATGGCAATTAACGTTTAAACACATACACCAAATTTGCAGCAGACGACCTCGAAAACTTCAAGACACGCTTACAGAATAACTCTTTTAATGACAGTTTATTAATATTGAATAGTTTAAATCATTGTGACAAAATGGGAAAATACTCATTAATAGCAATTTCTCCTTTATTCACAATGTTTTCAAAAGTCATCTGCTGATGTGTCAAATGCGTCTAATTGTTGGAATGTGTTAACTACTTGTATGGTTAGATTTTTACCAAAACCATGGTCAAGAGGGGTCGTGAGTTCTTGTTTGGCTAGATAGCCAATAGGAATGACACAGATCACCCTGTGTAGAGGCGCAGTGTGGACAAGGTCTGCTCAAGTTTCATATTATTGAAGGTCGTTTTTCGTGTAATGTACCAAAATCGTTATTTCATTGCATAGATCTGTCGAAAAGGTAAAATATACATGTACATAAAACAAGAAACGATAACGATAACGAAATGTTATTGCATAATTAGGACTCCGGCCTATACACAAGATGTTACAAATACATAATTATATACAATAAAATATCCATGTAATGCAATGATAGGTTAAACCGCACATTAAAACAACATGTTCAAAAGCAATAATTAAGGTAAAGTAGTCATGTTATTTCTCAACGATGTTAGTATTTGTTCATATGTAAATATATTTAAAATCTAGAACTATCACTGAAGTTGATAAGCACCCCCAAAACAGCACCTTGACCTACACCATAACTTAATAAGTAAAAGGGCCATAACTCTGTAAAATAACATGCAATTGTAAGACCTTAAGGATATGCACATCTCCTCTTGGTATAGTAGCTTTATGTAAAATTTTATTAAATTCCACCACGTGGTTTGTAAGAAATAGGCTAGATAAATATGGCTTCTGACGGACCGACGGACCGACCGACAGCCAGCCGGATTCCTATATAACCACTCTTCTTCAAAGGGGGTATAATAATTCAAATCTGTGTATTAAAAGAATAAACAATAGTAAATGTTACCATATTGTTTCCAAACATACGAAAAACGAAGTTACAATAAACATGCCCTTTCGCACATATAACAAATCTGCATCAGGCAACTTTGAAAACATTAAGTAAAAACCATGGATAATCTCTATAGATACAAGTATAATTATTGAATAAAGTTGAAAACATTGTGATAAAATGACACTTTGCACATTTTGAGCAATTTCTCCCTAATGCCACAAAGTTATGAAAAGTCGTCTGCTTCCGACCCGTCAAATGTGTTTGCAGGTGAGAAATTGTTTTGGAAGCAAAATTTATATTGTCTTATCTTGGATGACATCTAGTTTTGCTAATCATTTATCTCAACAATTAAGTAACAACATGTCTAAAAACATAGATGATGATCAGATGCAGGAATTCAGGAATATAAAATGTTTATAAGTGTTGTTGTAAGTTTGTTGGTGAATATACTCAAGACTAGAAATGGCTAATGTTTATAAGTGTTGTTGTAAGTTTGTTGGTGAATATACTCAAGACTAGAAATGGCTATATATTTTTTGTGTTTTTGATAATCTTAAACCCTTTCAGTGCTAAATTTTTAAAATGAATTCGTCCTGCTTTATATTTGGAAGTGAAGAGTCCATAGTCAATGAAAGGAATAAAAAGATAAAAATATTTAGTTGAGCAGCAAACAATATAGAGTCTGGCCAGTTGGTGCAGATGTGATATTTGGCCTGGCTCTGTACAGATGGCAGAGTCTTCACACTATCAGTTCCAGCAGGCAATTAGATTAATCTTTATTTGACACACAGTCTGTATTGTGTGTATTCAAAATAATTGCCTCTGTGAGCAAAAGCCAAATAGAACATTTACTCTATTCATAAAATTGCTAGAGACATATAATAGTCATAGCCTGTCTCAAGACAATTTAAGAATTCTTACACGACCAAGATTTAATACGCTGACGGGCATTCTGATCTGGTTCTTCTTTGGTTGCAAATTCCATACTGTCAGTGTTTGTGTGACACGACCAGAACATAATTATCTCATTAGTACTTCCCGCGAACATCTGTATATGCAACTGATTGCTTTCCCGTTTGATTAAGTAGTGCGCCTTCTGTAGATCAAGATCGACCTGCGATCCATCCAATTTTACATAGTGTTGCATGGTTCGTCAAATATTCACCGAGTTAAACAAACAACTTTTGGAAGAGCGCACCGTTAACATATTCCATGGTCTAATCCGAATATCGATGGCTTGGCGTGAAACGGTTGTAACTAAAACAGGTATTTTTTTTTGTAACAGGGTTAATCACCTCTTTATAAAGTCTTAATACACATTCAATGTTTTGACTAAAAATACCATATCAGGTGTTGCAGTAGTTAGAACAATATATATGATAGGTTGAAAATTACCAAGACATTTATGGTCAAAGATCATATCAAATATTTCTTTGCACGAACGCAGTTTATTCCTAACTAAATGTTTACATGTTTATTGTCGATCAGAAAAATGGAAAAGAGGGTAATCAGACTGCGTATAAGTGTTTGCGTGTTTAGTCGTCGTTACATTTAGCAAACAAAAAGTATGTTGTATAGTATAACCGTATAAACTAAACAACAAGTGTTTGTGTTTTTTATTATATTTGTTTGATTTATTCTTTTTATACAATTTTACCTATTCCGAAACTGCAGCAAAATAAAGAAGTTTTAAAGACTTAAATTCTTTCATTCATTTATTTTCCAACATATTTGCTCTCTTTTGTTCCTATCCATATATCCTAGCCATGATCTGTTCATACCTTGCATAGAATTCATTATCCCATCTGCACCTGGCTGACATCACTCTAAAATCACCTTCCAGCAGTATTTTCAGGACTTTGATTAAATATCGGCATTGAATGTGAAAAGAGGCTAAGGAACCAATTAATAAACGTGTATTCGCGCAGTCTAATATGGAGCTGTAGACAGTTTTGACGCACATATTTTCTTTTACACTATGTAATCTCAGGTTGGTAACCTGACAGTAATGACTGTACCATTCTTGTTACATAGTATTGATACAATACATCGCGCATGCGCATGAGTCACATGACCCATATTCGAATGACGCAACTCCTGAGCAAGCGCGTAGCTGCCTATACGCGAGTACGCGGTTGAATCCACATGATTCTGACAAAAAAAAGAAAAGAAATTCAGCCAAAGTTGCAGTATGCGTACTTGACTACATGCTCATTTCAAACGTACCTTGCCGTTTCTATACTAAATTATAATAGCACTAATAGCATATGCGGCCCCGGCTCACATTTCCCCGGCCATCAACGGAGTGCTAGCTTGAAACATCTTCGCCGTAAGCGCGGGTAGACGGTGAGACCTGCCTTATAGCATATGTGTGGCCCCGGCTCACACTTCCCTACCAGCAGAGGAGTGCTAGCTTGGAACAAGACCAGCACTTCGACGTAATTCCGGGTAGAGTGTAGCATATACGGCCTCGGCTCACATTTCCCCTACCAGCAGCGGAGTGCTAGCTTGAGACAAGGCCAGCACTTTGCCTTAAGCGCGGGTAGACTGCAGGACCTGCCATATTGCAAATTCGGGCCGGGCTCACATTTCCCCTAATAGCAGCGGAGTGCTCGCTTGAAACAGGACCAGCACTTCACCGTAAGCGCGGACAGAGGGCGGGACCTGCCTTATAGCATAGGCGGCCCGGCTCATATTTCCCTTACAAGGAGCGGAGTACTCGCTTGAAACAAGGCCAGCAACTCGCCGTAAACAGGGGTAGACGGCGGGACCTGCCTTATAGCATAGGCGGCACGGCTCACATTTACCCGGCCAGCAGCCGAGTACTCGCTTGAAACAAGGCCAGCACTTCGCCGTAGGTTCGGGTAGACGGCGGGACCTGCCTTATAGCAAATTCGGCCACGGCTTACATTCCTCCTACCAGCAGCCGAATGCTCGCTTGAAGCAGGGCCAGCACTTCGTTGTAAGCGCGGTTAGACGACGGTTCCTTTCTTATTGTAAATTCGGCCACGGCTCTCATTCCCTTACCAGCAGCGGAGTGCTCGCGTGAAACAAGGCTAGCACTTTGCCGTAAACGCCGGTAGACGGCGGGACCTTCCTTATAGCATATACGTATAATGTTCCACTCCAGTGACAAAACAAGTGTTCCACTTCGGTGAAAAGGGCCTCTGGGCCTGAGTGCATCCTCTAATACATGCGGCAGACTCTGCGAGAAACCCGCCTACTAAAGGTCGGCGTTCCTCTCCCGTGACAAAAAAAGGGTGTTCCACTCTGATGACAAAACAGGTGTTCCTCTCCGCTGACAGGGGCCTCTGGGCCCGAGTTCTCCCCTAATACACACGGCGGACTCTGCGAAAAACCCTGGACCCCCTAGCACAATTATGAATCTACATGAATCGAGGGCTAGCTACGCCCCTGCTGAGAAGTAGTATACATGCACAGTCCCTTACTCTGCTTTAGAACATATTCCTTTAATCATATCATGGATAAGGCGTTAATAAAACAAGTATTTATAATTTTATAAGTTTCATATTGTCTTTAATAGTACACCCAGACATAACTGTACACATTTTGTTAATCGTTCCTTTGTCACAATTGTATTAATCTTTTTTTATGAAAATGGATAGAACGTTCAATGTCTGTAAACAAAACATTACAGCAAATAAATATCCATTAATTATTAATTAATAAATTAATTTTACTAATCGATGAATAAACATCATTTAAAAGCTTATCAATCATCTTGTCACTGAAAACATCGACGTCGTTGATGTGTTAAACAATCAAAATCGTAGTCTATCAATGATGTCTAAATATTCAACACCAACTGTTTAATTATGAAACCTTTCACAATTAAATTAAATCAATTAAAACTCTGTGCCAATCCGTTAACAAATGCGTCTAAATATGCAACACCAAGGAATTAAACGTATCATTATAAGATTATACAAGTTAAAAGTCCCGTCAATGTAAATGTTCCTATTCATTTGTGTTGTTACTTTAAGTGCGTCTGAGTTATTTAACACAAGAGGATATCACGTTTTACGATCAGATTGAATACAAGTTAAAAGTCCCTTCTATAACTATCCATTCCGAGATTCGTGAAACTGGTCTGTCGTCCAATCCCAACATACGACGTGTTATTCCTGGAAGGCGTGACTGCACGGTCTGTACCATTGGACTTCAATCTCTCAACATCCTTGCACGTTTTCTCAAATTGTCGCATTATGCTCCTTAATTCTACTTTCTTCTTGGATTCACGGGACAATTCGGTTATATGATTAATTTCGCATGTTGATGATATTCTAGATAAAGATGAGTATCTGAAGTCGTTGTTCGATCTACTTGGGCTTACACATCTGCTAGAGCTCTGGTTCTTGCCAAGACCATATCGTTCTCTTAGTGTCTAGAAAGATAAATAGCACAACTAAGTCCGTAATCAACTACCATTTCAAATGCACTCTATTTCTAAAATGTTGGTTTATCCAATTAAAATATGTCGTTCTTTTGTGAAAATTAATGATTTAGAATGATTGGTACATACGGGTCCTGATTCAATAATCTTACCAATGAGAAAAAAAAGAACATTACATCGATGGATTACAGCAGGACATTTTACTCTGACCAAATATATTCAAGAATGCGTGGTTAGTGTACATGTACCTTCGTGAGTATCCGGAGAAGTCTTCGGAAGGAATCGGGTTAATGATTAACATATTTTAAATTTCGAATTCCACGGACATGAACGATTTATAATTTGTCTGTGAATATAGTGGTCCTAGTAACATATTCATGTGTCCACGGTCAATATTTAAAACAATAAATGTAGCACATTGGTTTACCTTTTCATTCATAGCTTTGACGACCCTGTTATGTATGTGTGCAGCAAGCGAATTATGAAAATGCATGCTTCGATAAGACAATCAAAAGTCATGAGAATTATTATTGCGCGGTTGCATCAGCACCAGCGCATATATTGGTTGTGTTTAGAACTAGCGCTGGTGCAATGGGCTTGCGCATGCGCCGTGTTAATCGTCTTGATCGCGCATGCGCCGTACTTTACCGTCAGCTCTCTGATATTTCTGTAACATTTCGTCACTAGACTGGTTCTCGTTCGAGTTTGATGTCAATAGTTGTAGTTTATTGACGTTTTCAACTGTTATAGTAGTTTTATTTTATCACAGCGTTAAGTTGCTCTACCCATGTATTGCCTAGCGTTCTAGCAGCAAACTGCCGTAAAACATTCTCTTTCACAAAGGGTTACATTCCCATGTTAGTATATTTCTGCAGATTGTAAATCTCTAGACACAACGCTTTTTGTCAATCATCGAACAAATGAATGGCCGAATGGAAATTCCCCGTCGCTACAGACTGTGCTATCAGGGTCTAAACCGTCCAAAAGGCTTTCGTGATGCATGGAGCCATAGGAAGCATGGGCTGTGGGTGATCCGAATTATCGCAAAGCAGTTTAATTGTGTACAGGCTCAGCAATTAGTATGACATTGTTATGCAATAAAATAAAATAAAACAGTACCTGTATTGTTGCTGGTTTGATGCGACTTGTACTTGAACTATGAGATCGCATACTGGTTGTGGTAGGCTTTACTACGGGTGGTAAGTGGTTATAACGGTTATAACGGCCATTCGCTATCGAGGCAATCATCTGTAATAAAAGCATTTTGGTATTGGTAGTTGTGTTCCAAAGCATGTGATACGGCCCTAGTTTGAACGAGGCGACAGGAAAACCGACATTCGGAGAACTAGATGTACCAGATGTTTGGACACGAGGCTCTTATGAATATATTGTTGACAGTATTAAGGCTTATCATGGTCGTTTTATCAACGGTCGTACACGCCGGTCGCTTATAGGATTAACTTTTATGGTAAAAACAAGCTTTTGAATGTCAGGATTTTCCATGACTTGAATCAATCATGCAAGATATGTGGAGGTTTGGACAAGTCTACATTTTGCTTTCAGCGGATTCTAAACAAACCTCTTAACACGGACTGTTTCGATGCACATACAAAACCGTTAATAAATATCATTCAGACGTTCAATTAAACCAAATAATGACGGGGTAGCCCTATTCTTGTTATGAGACAAATTAAAGGATTTGAATATGAGAAGGACCTAGGTACTTGCAAATACGCGTCGACACGGTACAATATGCATTTTGATATATGCGACAAATGCAGATATATATCAGACAGTTTATCAGCATATTATAATCAGTATCTTTACTCTTTGCAAGTGAGTAAACGGACCGCTGAACAATTTGTTAACAAGGAGTCTGACCACTGATCAGGCTGTTCGAATGAGTAGGTTGATCTTGATCTGGATGAAATATCCGAAAGAAACATGATTTCCTCCATTGAGGATCAAAGTGTGTATAGTAAAGTTACTTACTTTGTACTTCTCATTTTCTATGGCAGCCTTTTCTCTCCTAACCTCTAAGCGAACGCCCGTTCTCATGTGTCTGCTCCACTTCAATTCTTCTATACTTCCGTGTCTGTCTTGCTCAGTTAGTATTTTTCTTCTTTTTTCGTAATTCATGCTGTCTTTCTTAAGTCTCTCTATCTCTTTCAACTGAGGTTTTTGTCCAATGCGAATCATAGTATCGAGGGCGCCAGGATACACTCGCTTCTTCACTGGGGTTCTACGACGATGCCATGATTTCACTCTGTTTAAAACGACGCTCTTTGGCATTGACCGTTTAACAATTATCGGCTTTGATTTATTTAAATAGGGTTCTGTTGTTGATACAACAAACTTGTTTCGTTGTTTAGGAGTAACGTTGACTTGTTTCAATTCCTTCGCAAATCCAGAAACCAAAGCAACACATTGTCTTATTGGAATTGATCTCGACCGCGGAATTAATTCTACCCGTTTGTTATCACTTACAGATTCAACATCGTGAGGCATTTGTTCCAATGTATCCGTGCAGTCATGTCCATCGATGCTTGTATCTCCGATATTGGAATCTTGATATGTGTTCGTATCACCTTTAGTCATAGCTGTCTCGCTTTGAAGCTTTACATCTGATGTTAGAGAAAACATAAACTCATTGTTCTCAATTAATTTTAAACTGTGTTTATCGTCGGTAACAGAACATAACTCATGGTTTTGTTTTGTGTTAATATCTACTTTTTCCAACGGATCTTCGTTTGACTCTTTTAAGCTGCCACATTTTACAGACAGTTCGTTCGATGAACATTCATCAGTAATTGAATTATAATGTCCCATTGATTCACTGCCATTCTCTTTTGTTCTAGTTGAATCATCGGCATCCTCTCTATCATCGATCAAATTTGATTCACAAGAAATTACCTCATTTTCATAAGTTGTCGCTTTGTCATCTTCAGGGTTAAAGTCTAATTTTGTCTCGCCTTTACCTTTATCATGGGTTGTAGTAATTGTATTCCTTGTATACTTACTGTCTTCGCATTCCTCAGATTCCACAGAACGGTCAGTCTTGTCCGCGATATCGCTGTCGTTCACATGGTCAGCAAGGTCAATATCATTTTGGATGAAATATTCATGTAGGTCTTCTGTATGGTTATGTTTGTCCGTTTTCACTTCTTCGCTAGGTAATGATTTATCGCTGTGTACGATTTCATTGACATCCTTAGCAGTATCCGGCGTAGTAGAAATGTGTTCGTCATTATAGGAGTTATCTTTATTTCCTGTTGTAGGGTCAGTTGTCAAGCATTCCAAATCGCCATTTCCTTCTGTCGTCGTTCTTAGACATGCTGTACTTTCGTTATAGATATATACTTTTGCCTCACATATGTCCACATCAGTATCATTTACTTCTGTCACGTCTGGAATGGCAATTGTGACATCGTGTAAGTATTCATTAACTTCTGTTGTCGTTCCTGGAGAGTCAGACTGTTCCTCATCTATGCGTTCTTTTGTCTCACTCATTGCCACATCCTTGTCATTGACTTCTGTCACGTCTTGACTATCAATCGTCGCATTATGTATGTCGTCGTTATTTTCTCTGTCCATACTTGGAGGGTCTAGATGTTCCTTATCGATCGTTACCTTTTCCTCACCCATTTCCACATCTTTTACATTTACATCTGTCACGTTCTGGCTATGAATTGTCGAATTGTTTATCTCACTGTCTTCGGTATACGTCTCGTTGTTGTCGGATTTATGTATGTCTTCCGTCTTAGAGCTCTCATCCTTTTGACAATCTTGGTCAGTATTCGATTCAATTCCCACAAAAGTATCAGTTGTTATAATTTCTTTTTCATTTGTCGTCTTTTTGTGTGCGCCGTTGTCTAAGTTTTCTGCGTCGTTCTTTGTTATATCGTCTACTGTTGTCTCTTCTGTCGTCTCGTTGCTGTCGGATTTATGTATGTCTTCCGTCTTAGTGTTCTCATCCTTCCGACACTCTTGGTCAGTATTCGATTCAATAACCACAAAAGTATCAGTTGTTATAATTTCTTTTTCATTTGTCGTCTTTTTGTGTGCGCCGTTGTCTAAGTTTTCTGCGTCGTTCTTTGTTATATCGTCTACTGTTGTCTCTTCTGTCGTTTCAGGACAGAGGGGTTTCTCTTGTGTCATGCTGTTATTCTCAATATCATTTACCCTTGCTTGTAGATAATCTATAACATCACATGAAGGTTGGGTGTCGTCAATGGTTGTGTCAATAAGCGGTATGTTTGGAATGTTCTGGTGATCAGACAGTTCACGAAGGTCTCGTTCTTTTGTCTCATATTCAGCAGTGTTGTTGATGTCGGTATCGTGTGTCTTCGGTAGGTACATATTAGTGTTGTTAACTTCTGAGTCGTCTGAGGATGTTGCTTCAGACAAGTCTGTGTGCTTAGTATTAGGAATGACATTTGCATCCTCTATTGTGTTTTGCTTTACGTCATGGTTATTGATGAGAGTTTGCTGTTTAATGGAAACATCGCCATCATCGGCATCGATGGCATCTTTATGCGGCGAATCTGAAAATCAGTGGTATTTCGCATCTAACATGGTGCAGACAAACAGATGTAGTGGTGTCTTATGTGGTTTACAAAATTCATAAAACATTTTCGGACTATTTGAGCCTGTATACATACAATTCGATAATGGTAACCTTATCAAAAGCAAAATCTTCAATATGAAACACAGATAGTTTGAATAATCAATTTTCAAATGGATGGCAGTATAGAGAAGTGCTTATCTTCCCGATTCAGTATGACAAATTTGACAGTTTATGCCTGATTCGTCCACATTGTTTTTGAGCGAAGGGTCGCGAAGGGTCGCGAAGCGATCCGAAGCTCATAGCAGGCCTGCTTTCGAAAATCCAACTTTCGCCGCAATCACGCTGAACCACGCAGAAGGATTTGGGAATACTGCATTTGATTGGCTTTCATTCGCATCGCACTATTTTCGACGCGCCTTATTGCACAAGTTCAAACAGATCCATCCGCCCTTCCCATGGATGAGATCAAATAGTAATTCCACTGTGAACTAGATTGTTGTCAATATGTCCAAATACTTTTGATTTCATTGAATATTATTCCACTGTAGACAAGTCACCCAGTCATTTTAAACAAAGTGTTATAATATCATTATTTATATACACAGAACACTGATTACACTCAGAAGAGGACTCTGACATGGTAGGTTCGTACGTCTTCATTAATGAACTCTCAGTGCTTAACCCTTTACGTGATACAATACGACACAAATGAAGCGGGTGAATTTTGAAAACTTTTCTAGAAAATATAACAATTACTCAAAACTACTTATACCTCCTTTTAACACAATGTGTCAACCCTCTAGCATGAAGATTATTTCAATATTCTAGATATCACACACTTTTAAGTAATGTCTGTCGGATTAACATACACACGACTAATACTAACACTTGTTTATGTCTTATCTTACTCAATGCATTCGAAAAATAAGACATTTTGGTAAATCTATACATATAGATATATAGATTATGATACAACATAGAAAACATCCCGGTATAAAAAGAAATTACTTATTTCTTCTGAAACGAAATAAGCCTAACAAAAAGTTACATATATGCTAAAAAACCAAAGGTATCTATTTCAGTTTATTAAGTACAGGGGTCTCGGTTCACGTTTAGACTTTCATCTATGGTCAATGCACCTTTTTCATCAGCAATACAGTACTGGTGACTTTAATTAAATACAGCTATAGAAGTTTAAATGTCATTTTAAAATTAGTCCAGTCTCGCTGCATGCCTTTAAACAAATATAACCACTAGAGTTCAACCTACCTTCGCTCTGTTTCTTCAAGCATTTCTTTTCTCTTTTTCTCTTTTGTCTTTCATCACGCTTTTCACGTTTAAGAGCATCAGCAACAAGATCATCGATGCGTTTTCTCTTCTTACTAGGTTTCTCCGTCCTTCTTAAAAGCGTTTTAACGCTTGTACCTTTCTTTTGATCGCTTGGGTGATAACAACATATCAAATTGCCCATTGCAATATTCTTTTTTTGTATTTTTTATCAAATTCTTTGACAGTATTTCATAATATAAATAATAATTCGCTGTGCCGTTCTATGCGAAAGCTAATTTGGTGACGTTGTCATAGAGCTAACGTTTATTGACGCTGTAACGTCATGCGCGTCAACTTTATGCGCAACGGAAAATTCCTAACGTTTACACACGTGACTTTTTGACGTTATTTGATTGGAAGATTGCACATTTGGTTATCAATAACACAATTAATTTACTATTGTTCATAGTATGTGATGTAAACGCACATTTATGGTGAAACTGAAACAAATCAGTTATCCGTTTAAATCATGAATATGACATTTGCGTAAGGCCCAATAACATTTTAGAATTTACTAATTTTATCATTTCTGCGTTTCTTAATTACCCTTTGTTGTCTTCTCAACTTAATAATATGAGAGTGTCCCCCTACCTGCCATTGCTATATTTGTATATAGATCTATACAAGAGCCGCGTCAGTACAGTCAGTTGGGGTATTGTTGTCTTCACGTATTTGCATTATTTACAGTTAAATCTCCGCAAAATTTCGCCGGGCTACAGTTTTATTTTGTTGTTAAAGGATGCATCTAGAACTATATGATATATAGACGGATAACCAAGATTCTGTCGAGGAGTGGATGATATAATGACAACAAGACCCCAAATCACTTGACGAGACTAATGTACGCTACATGTTTATATAAAATAAACGTTGTAAGAAAACGGTCCTGTTCTCTTGGCAGTAATATCCAGCAACCAGATATGTCTTTGTTTGGACTAAATCAATTAGATCACAAAAAGAAAACAAATTTAACGAACAGGTGTGTGTAATGCCACATTGTTTTTTGAAAGTCGTCTTCTACAGATATGCCAAACTGAGTTTGTATGTAGGAACTAGGTTATGTTCTGTATAACAGAACATTTAAGCGAGGAAAACGGCTTAACCGCCAATATTATACTTGTATACTGTCAGACAAGACACTTATCAGACTTTTTATCCTTATTCTATTTTTGTTTACGTTTATTCAGACACTAACCAGTGTACACTCGTCTAGATTCAAGCAGAACCACTAGAAACCGAGCGACCCGGCTTCGATCCCCAGTCGCAGCACGACGGTCATGGTGGAATGCTCTTGGGCAAGGCACATTTCCTAACCTTGTACTGGTTCGTTTTCCCAGGGGTCATAAGTAAACAATCGTCGTAATATAACTGAAATAATGTTGAAAACGGCGTAAAATCCCAATATTACAAACAAGCAGAACCACTCATGGAACATTTACGATTAGTGTATATCAAGATCAGTCTGTGCATCAACACAGTACGATCTGTGTCTATACTGTTTACAAAATAGTCAAAGAAGGTTAAGTGAAGCTTCTGACAAAGTGCACGATGGAATTAGCTTGTATGGATGCAAAGGCTCATCTTTGTACTCATCGTTGGGTTAACTTGATTTGTTTCTGCCATATTTGTAATAGGATATGCAAGTTTCAAATGGGCCGTTACACAGAACTCTAATGGCAATTAACCTTTAACACATACAACAAATTTGCAGGGTTAGACGACCTCAAAAACTTCAAGACACGCTTACAAAATAAACTCTATAAATGGCAGTTTATTAATATTGACTAGTTAAAATCATTGTGGAAAAATGGTAAAATACTCATTAATAGCAATTTCTCCTTTATTCACTATGTTTTCAAAAGTCATCTGCTAAAGTGTCAAAATGCGTCTAATAGTTTGAATGTGTTAACCCTTTCCCTCATATAGACGCTTTCTGGCGCCTCTGCAGCAGACAGCTTTTTGAAAACATAGTGACAAAAGAAGAAATTGCTCAAAACGAGCAATTTCTCCTTTTGCCACAATGTTTTCCACTTATGGTCATAGGTTATCCATTCAATTATAGAGATTTTCCATATTTTGTCAAAAATATGTCCAAAGTCGTCTGCTGCAGAATTGTCGTATGAGGGGAAGGGTTAACTACTTGTATGGTTAGATTTTTACCATAACCGTTGTCAAGTGGGGTCGTGTATTCTTGCTTGGCTAGATAGCGAATAGGGACCCAGATCACCCTGTGCAGAGGCGCAGGATGGACAAGGTCTGCTCAAGTTTCATATTATTGAAGGTCGTTGTTCGTGTGATGTTTCAAAAATCGTTATTTCATTACATACATCTGTCGAAAAGGTAAAATCCATGTACATAAAACAAGAAACGAAAACGATAACGAAATGTTATTGCATAATTAGGACTCCGGCCTATACACAAGATGTTACAAATACATAATTATATATACAATAAAATATCCATGTAATGCAATGACAGGTTAAACCGCACATTAAAACAACATGTTCAAAAGCAATATTTAAGAAAAAGTAGTTATGTTATTTCTCGACGATGTTAGTATTTGTTCATATGTAAATATATTTAAAATATTTCAAATCTGTGTATTAAAACAATAAACAATAGTAAATTTTACCATATTGTTTCCAAACATACGAAGAACGAGATTACAATAAATAATATTATATACATACACTTTCCTCCTTTGTACACGATAGATTGCATCCTGATCGTGCCCTTTCCCACATACAACAAATCTGCAACAGGCAACTTTGAAAACATTAAGGCAAAACCATGGATAATCTCTGTAAATTGAGAAAAATTATTTAATAGAGTTGAAATCATTGAGATAAAAGGATACTTTGCTCATTTTGAGCAATTTCTCCGTAATGCCACAAAGTTATGAAAAGTCTTCTTCCGACCCGTCAAAATGTGTCTGCAGGTTAGAAATGGTTTAGCAAAATGTGTACATTGTACAGTCTTATCTTGAATGACATTTATTTCATACTAATGATTTATCATTCAGTAGTAATAACTTCTCAATAAGTAAGTAACAACATGTCTACACTAATTTATAAGTAACAATATGCCTAAAGACATAGATGATGATCAGATGCAGGAATTCAGCAAGATAACATATGTATACGTTGGTGTTGTAAGTTTGTTGGTGAAAATATACTCAAGACTAGAAATGGCTATATACAGGGTGTTTTTGACAGTCTGTAACACTTTCAATGCTGAATTCTTAAACTGAATTCGTCAAGCTTTATATTTGGAAGAGAAGAGTCCATAGCCAATGAAAGGAATAAGAAGATAAAAATATTGAGTTGAGCAGCAAACAATATAGAGCCTGATTAGTTGGCGCAGATGTGCTCTTTGGCCCGTCTCTATACTGATGGCACAGTCTTCACACTAGTCTATCAGTTCCAGAAGGCAATTGGATTAGCCCGTATTTGACACACAGTCTGTGCTGTATCGAGGGCTTGGCGTGAAACAGTTGTAACTTAAATTGGAATTTTTATATCAAGGTTAATCACCTCGCCATAAAGTCTTAATAATCGTTAAATCATTTTTCTTGGTAAACAATGGAAATTTAGGTGCCATTGCTCGTTCTGAGCAATGGCACCTAAATTTGCATTGTTTACAAAGGGGTCAAAATTGCCCCTAAACCAGGGTTTTCAAAAAAGTTTTTAGTTACAACCGTTTCACGCCAAGCCCTCGGTATGTACTCAAAACAATCATCTCTTTGAGCAATAGGCAAAGAGAACATTTACTATATTCTCAAATTAGGAGCTCTGAAACAGTCTAAATTCTGTTCAAAATGTGCAATTTCTCCTCTTTCCACATTGTTTTTAATTTGTATTTAGATTTTCTTAAATATTCTTGTCCATTTGCCATGAAATTAAGTTATATTTCACCAATATTATGTCCATCTAATTATAGTATACTTTAAACATTAATAACAACAATATCAAACAGAGAAATAACAATGGAATTAACCCGTATTTGACAAAGTCTGTCTATGGTATGTGTACTCAAAATAATCATCTCTGTAAGCCATATAGGCAAAGAGAACATTTACTCTATTCCTCACAATATTTTCAACTATGCATCAAATTTAGAATAACTATGTCCAAGACATTGTACTTTTCACATTGATATTTGAATTGCTTAACTCAAAGTATAAAGAATTCTGTACATGTATCAATGAGAGAAAAGTATGATTTGTTTGACCTCCAGTACAATATACTAGATTAATTCAAAACTGTTGTAAAAAGGTGTTATTACCAGTTCAAGTTAAAGCATTTTGGTACTTATCCGAAATATTTTTTTAAAGTGTTTTACTACATAAGTATGTAAAACACTTGGCACAAGCATACCTATATATGAACAAATTGTAAATAACTATTTTAAAGAAATATATGACTAAGCAGAACAATGTAAGTGAATCGCACCCGCTCGGAGTATTTCGGCCATATCACACGAAAATTGAGCTGTGGGTCTATCCCTTGAATGAAGATCCAGATCAGCCTATGCCTTTCCACAGTCTGATCAGGATCTGCCCTGTTTACCACATATTCATACAAGCATCATATAAGACACTGGAAGGCGATTTTCCCAGGGGTCATAAGTAAACAATCGTCGTAATATAACTGAAATAATGTTGAAAACGGCGTAAAATCCCAATATTACAAACAAGCAGAACCACTCATGGAACATTTACGATTAGTGTATATCAAGATCAGTCTGTGCATCAACACAGTACGATCTGTGTCTATACTGTTTACAAAATAGTCAAAGAAGGTTAAGTGAAGCTTCTGACAAAGTGCACTATGGAATTAGCTTGTATGGATGCAAAGGCTCATCTTTGAACTCATCGTTGGGTTAACTTGATTTATTTCTGCCATATTTGTAATAGGATATATGGAAGTTTCAAATGGGCCGTTACACAGAACTCTAATGGCAATTAACGTTTAAAACATACACCAAATTTGCAGCAGACGACCTCGAAAACTTCAAGACACGCTTACAGAATAACTCTTTTAATGACAGTTTATTAATATTGAATAGTTTAAATCATTGTGACAAAATGGGAAAATACTCATTAATAGCAATTTCTCCTTTATTCACAATGTTTTCAAAAGTCATCTGCTGATGTGTCTAATTGTTGGAATGTGTTAACTACTTGTATGGTTAGATTTTTACCGAAACCATGGTCAAGAGGGGTCGTGAGTTCTTGTTTGGCTAGATAGCCAATAGGAATGACACAGATCACCCTGTGTAGAGGCGCAGTGTGGACAAGGTCTGCTCAAGTTTCATATTATTGAAGGTCGTTTTTCTTGTAATGTACCAAAATCGTTATTTCATTGCATAGATCTGTCGAAAAGGTAAAATATACATGAACATAAAACAAGAAACGATAACGATAACGAAATGTTATTGCATAATTAGGACTCCGGCCTATACAGAAGATGTTACAAATACATAATTATATACAATAAAATATGTAATGCAATGATAGGTTATACCGCACATTAAAACAACATGTTCAAAAGCAATAATTAAGGTAAAGTAGTCATGTTATATCTCAACGATGTTAGTATTTGTTCATATGTAAATATATTTAAAATCTAGAACTATCACTGAAGTTGATAAGCACCCCCAAAACAGCACCTTGACCTACACCATAACTTAATAAGTAAAAGGGCCATAACTCTGTAAAATAACATGCAATTGTAAGACCTTATGGATATGCACATCTCCTCTTGGTATAGAAGCTTCATGTAAAATTGTATTAAATTCCACAACGTGGTTTGTAAGAAATAGGCTGGATAAATATGGCTTCTGACGGACCGACGGACCGACCGACAGCCAGCCGGATTCCTATATAACCACTCTTCTTCAAAGGGGGTATAATAATTCAAATCTGTGTATTAAAACAATAAACAATAGTAAATGTTACCATATTGTTTCCAAACATACGAAAAACTAAGTTACAATAAAGAATATTATAGACACACACTTTCCTCCTTTGTACACAATATATTAACCCTGATCGTGCCCTTTCGCACATACAACAAATCTGCATCAGGCAACTTTGAAAACATTTAGTAAAAACTATGGATAATCTCTATAGATACAAGTATAATTATTGAATAAAGTTGAAAACATTGTTATAAAATGACACTTTACACATTTTGAGCAACTTCTCCCTAATGCCACAAAGTTATGAAAAGTCGTCTGCTTCCGACCCGTCAAATGTGTTTGCAGGTGAGAAATTGTTTTGGAAGCAAAATTTATATTGTCTTATCTTGGATGACATCTAGTTTTGCTAATCATTTATCTCAACAATTAAGTAACAACATGTCTAAAAACATAGATGATGATCAGATGCAGGAATTCAGCAATATAAAATGTTTATAAGTGTTGTTGTAAGTTTGTTGGTGAATATACTCAAGACTAGAAATGGCTAATGTTTATAAGTGTTGTTGTAAGTTTGTTGGCGAATATACTCAAGACTAGAAATGGCTATATATTTTTTGTGTTTTTGATAGTCTTAAACCCTTTCAGTGCTAAATTTTTAAAATGAATTCGTCCTGCTTTATATTTGGAAGTGAAGAGTCCATAGTCAATGAAAGGAATAAAAAGATAAAAATATTGAGTTGAGCAGCAAACAATATAGAGTCTGGCCAGTTGGTGCAGATGTGATATTTGGCCTGGCGCTGTACTGATGGCAGAGTCTTCACACTATCAGTTCCAGCAGGCAATTGGGTTAACCTTTATTTGACACACAGTCTGTATTGTGTGTATTCAAAATAATTGCCTCTGTGAGCAAAAGCCAAAGAGAACATTTACTCTATTCATAAAATTGCTAGAGACATATAATAGTCATAGCCTGTCTCAAGACGACTTAAGAATTCTTACACGACCAAGATTTAATACGCTTGTTTTATTTTTTAATTATCTCATAAGTACTTCACGCGAACATCTTTATATGCAACTGATTGCTTTCCCGTTTAATTAAGTAGTGCGCCTTCTGTAGATCAAGATCGACCTGCGATCCATCCAATTTTACATAGTGTTGCATGGTTCGTCAAATATTCACCGAGTTAAACAAACAACTTTTGGAAGAGCGCACCGTTAACATATTCCATGGTCTAATCCGAATATCGATGGCTTGGCGTGAAACGGTTGTAACTAAAACAGGTATTTTTTTCGTAACAGGGTTACTCACCTCTCCATAAAGTCTTAATACACATTCAATGTTTTGACTGAAAATACCATATCAGGTGTTGCAGTAGTTAGTACAATGTATATGGTAGGTTGAAAATCACCAAGACATTTATGGTCATAGATCATATCAAATATTTCTTTGCACGAACGCAGTTTATTCCTAACTAAATGTTTACATGTTTATTGTCGATCAGAAAAATGGAAAAGAGGGTAATCAGACTGCGTATAAGTGCTTGCGTGTTTAGTCGTCGTTGCATTTAGCAAAAAAAAAAGTATGTTGTATAGTATAACCGTATAAACTTAACAACAAGTGTTTGTGTTTTTTATTATATTTGTTTGATTTATTCTTTTTATACAATTTTACCTATTCCGAAACTGCAGCAAAATAAAGAAGTTTTAAAGACTTAAATTCTTTCATTCATTTATTTTCCAACATATTTGCTCTCTTTTGTTCCTATCCATATATCCTAGCCATGATCTGTTCATACCTTGCATATAATTCATTATCCCATCTGCACCTGGCTGACATCACTCTAAAATCACCTTCCAGCAGTATTTTCAGTACTTTGATTAAATATCGGCATTGAATGTGAAAAGAGGCTAAGGAACCAATTAATAAACGTGTATTCGCGCAGTCTAATCTGGCGCTGCAGACAGTTTTGACGCACATATTTTCTTTTACACTATGTAATCTCAGGTTGGTAACCTGACAGTAATGACTGTGCCATTCTTGTTACATAGTATATGCGCATGAGTCACATGACCCATATTCGAATGACGCAACTCCTGAGCAAGCGCGTAGCTGCCTATACGCGAGTACGCGGTTGAATCCACATGATTCTGACAAAGAAAAGAAAAGAAATTCAGCCAAAGTTGCAGTATGCGTACTTGACTACATGCTCATTTCAAACGTACCTTGCCGTTTCTATACTAAATTATAATAGCCCTAATAGCATATGCGGCCCCGGCTCACATTTCCCCGGCCATCAACGGAGTGCTAGCTTGAAACATCTTCGCCGTAAGCGCGGGTAGACGGTGAGACCTGCCTTATAGCATATATGTGGCCCCGGCTCACACTTCCCTACCAGCAGAGGAGTGCTAGCTTGGAACAAGACCAGCACTTCGACGTAATTCCGGGTAGAGTGTAGCATATGCGGCCTCGGCTCACATTTCCCCTACCAGCAGCGGAGTGCTAGCTTGAGACAAGGCCAGCACTTTGCCGTAAGCGCGGGACCTGCCATATTGCATATTCGGGCCGGGCTCACATTTCCCCTAATAGCAGCGGAGTGCGGACAGAGGGCGGGACCTGCCTTATAGCATAGGCGGCCCGGCTCATATTTCCCTTACAAGGAGCGGAGTCCTCGCTTGAAACAAGGCCAGCAACTCGCCGTAAACAGGGGTAGACGGCGGGACCTGCCTTATAGCATAGGCGGCCCCGGCTCACATTTACCCGGCCAGCAGCCGAGTACTCGCTTGAGACAAAGCCAGCACTTCGCCGTAGGTTCGGGTAGACGGCGGGACCTGCCTTATAGCAAATTCGGCCACGGCTTACATTCAGCCGAATGCTCGCTTGAAGCAGGGCCAGCGCTTCGTTGTAAGCGCGGTTAGACGGCGGGTCCTTCCTTATTGTAAATTCGGCCAAGGCTCCCATTCCCTTACCAGCAGTTGAGTGCTCGCGTGAAACAAGGCTAGCACTTTGCCGTAAACGCCGGTACACGGCGGGAACTTCCTTATAGCATATACGTATACTGTTCCACTCCGGTGACAAAAGAAGTGTTCCACTCTGGTGAAAAGGGCCTCTGGGTCTGAGTTCTCCCCTAAAACACGCTGCAGACTCTGCGAGAAACCCGCCTACTAAAGGTCGGCGTTCCACTCCCGTGACAAAAAAAGGGTGTTCCACTCTGATGACAAAACAGGTGTTCCTCTCCGCTGACAGGGGCCTCTGGGCCCGAGTTCTCCCCTAATACACGCGGCGGACTCTGCGAAAAACTCTGGACCCCCACAATTATGAATCCACATGAATCGAGGGCTATAGCTACGCCCCTGCTGAGAAGTGGTATACATGCACAGTCACTTACTCTGCTTTAGAACATATTCCTTTAATCATATCATGGATAAGGCGTTAATAAAACAAGTATTTAGATTTGAATAAGTATCATATTGTCTTTAATAGTACACACAGGCATAACTATACACATTTTGTTAATCGTTCCTTTGTCACAATTTCATCAATCGTTTTTATGAAAATGGATAGAACATTCAATGTCTGTCGGAAAATCACTGTAAACGAAAGCATTAGAGCAAAAAACAATCTCTATTAATTAGTAATTAATAAATTCATTTTACTAATCGATGAATAAACATCATTTAAATGCTTATCACTCATCTTGTCACTGAAAACATCGACGTCGTTGATGCGTTAAACAATCAAAATCGTAGTCTATCAATGATGTCTAAATATTCAACACCAACTTTTTAATTATGAAACCTTTCACGGTTAAATTAAATCAATTAAAAGTCTGTGCCAATCCGTAAACAAATGCGTCTAAATATGCAACACCAAGGAATTAAATGTATCATTATTAGATTATACAAATTAAAAGTCCCGTCAAGTGTTCCTCTTCATTTGTGTTGCTACTTTAAGTGCGTCTGAATTATTTAACACAAGGGGATATCACGTTTTACGATTAGATTGAATATAATTTAAAAGTCCCTTCTATAACTGTCCATTCCGAGATTCGTGAAACTGGTCTGTCGTCCAATCCCCACATACGACGTGTTATTCCTGGAAGGCGTGGCTGCACGGTCTGTACCATTGGACTTCATTATCTCCACATCCTTGCACGTTTTCTCAAATTGTCGCATTATGCTCCTTAATTCTACTTTCGTCTTGGATTCACGGGACAATTCGGTTATATGATTAATTTCGCATGTTGATGATGTTCTATATAAAGATGAGTATCTGAAGTCGTTGTTCGATCTATTTGGGCTTACACATCTGCTGGAACTCTGGTTCTTGCCAAGACCATATCGTTCTCTTAGTGTCTAGAAAAATAAATAGCACAACTAAGTCCGTAATCAACTACCATTTCAAATGCACTCTAGTTCTAAAATGTTGGTTAATCCAATGAAAATATGTCGTTCTTTTGTGAAAATTAATGATTTAGAATGATTGGTACATACGGGTCCTGATTCAATAATCTTACCAATGAGAAAAAAAAGAACATTACATCGATGGATTACAGCAGGACATTTTACTCTGACCAAATATATTCAAGAATGCGTGGTTAGTGTACATGTACCTTCGTGAGTATCCGGAGAAGTCTTCGGAAGGAATCGGGTTAATGATTAGCATATTTTAAATTCCGAATTCCACGGACATGAACGATTTATAATTTGTCTGTGAATATAGTGGTCCTAGTAACATATTCATGTGTCCACGGTCAATATTTAAAACAATAAATGTAGCACATTGGTTTACCTTTTCATTCATAGCTTTGACGACCCTGTTATGAATGTGTGCAGCAAGCGAATTATGAAAATGCATGCTTCGATAAGACAATCAAAAGTCATGAGAATTATTATTGCGCGGTTGCATCAGCACCAGCGCATATATTGGTTGTGTTTAGAACTAGCGCTGGTGCAATGGGCTTGCGCATGCGCCGTGTGAATCGTCTTGATCGCGCATGCGCCGTACTTTACCGTCAGCTCTCTGATATTTCTGTAACATTTCGTCACTAGACTGGTTCTCGTTCGAGTTTGATATCAATAGTTGTAGTTTATTGACGTTTTTAACTGTTATAGTAGTTTTATTTTATCACAGCGTTAAGTTGCTCTACCCATGTATTGCCTAGCGTTCTAGCAGCAAATTGCCGTAAAACATTCCCTTTCACAAAGGGCTACATTCCCATGTTAGTATATTACTGCAGATTGTAAATCTCTAGACACAACGCTTTTTGTCAATCATCGAACAAATGAATGGCCGAATGGAAATTCCCCGTCGCTACAGACTGTGCTATCAGGGTTTAAACCGTCCAAAGGCTTTCGTGATGCATGGAGCCATAGGAAGCATGGGCTGTGGGTGATCCGAATTATCGCAAAGCAGTTTAATTGTGTACAGGCTCAGCAATTAGTATGACATTGTTATGCAATAAAATAAAATAAAACAGTACCTGTATTGTTGCTGGTTTGATGCGACTTGTACTTGAACTATGAGATCGCATACTGGTTGTGGTAGGCTTTACTACGGGTGGTAAGTGGTTATAACGGTTATAACGGCCATTCGCTATCGAGGCAATCATCTGTAATAAAAGCATTTTGGTATTGGTAGTTGTGTTCCAAAGCATGTGATACGGCCCTAGTTTGAACGAGGCGACAGGAAAACCGACATTCGGAGAACTAGATGTACCAGATGTTTGGACACGAGGCTCTTATGAATATATTGTTGACAGTATTAAGGCTTATCATGGTCGTTTTATCAACGGTCGTACACGCCGGTCGCTTATAAGATTAACTTTTATGGTAAAAACAAGCTTTTGAATGTCAGGATTTTCCATGACTTGAATCAATCATGCAAGATATGTGGAGGTTTGGACAAGTCTACATTTTGCTTTCAGCGGATTCTAAACAAACTTCTTAACACGGACTGTTACGATGCACATACAAAACCGTGAATAAATATCATTCAGACGTTCAATTAAACCAAATAATAACGGGGTAGCCCTATTCTTGTTATGAGACAAATTAAAGGATTTGAATATGAGAAGGACCTAGGTACTTGCAAATACGCGTCGACACGGTACAATATGCATTTTGATATATGCGACAAATGCAGATATATATCAGACAGTTTATCAGCATATTATAATCAGTATCTTTACTCTTTGCAAGTGAGTAAACGGACCGCTGAACAATTTGTTAACAAGGAGTCTGACCACTGATCAGGCTGTTCGAATGAGTAGGTTGATCTTGATCTGGATGAAATATCCGAAAGAAACATGATTTCCTCCATTGAGGATCAAAGTGTGTATAGTAAAGTTACTTACTTTGTACTTCTCATTTTCTATGGCAGCCTTTTCTCTCCTAACCTCTAAGCGAACGCCCGTTCTCATGTGTCTGCTCCACTTCAATTCTTCTATACTTCCGTGTCTGTCTTGCTCAGTTAGTATTTTTCTTCTTTTTTCGTAATTCATGCTGTCTTTCTTAAGTCTCTCTATCTCTTTCAACTGAGGTTTTTGTCCAATGCGAATCATAGTATCGAGGGCGCCAGGATACACTCGCTTCTTCACTGGGGTTCTACGACGATGCCATGATTTCACTCTGTTTAAAACGACGCTCTTTGGCATTGACCGTTTAACAATTATCGGCTTTGTTTTATTTAAATAGGGTTCTGTTGTTGATACAACAAACTTGTTTCGTTGTTTAGGAGTAACGTTGGCTTGTTTCAATTCCTTCGCAAATCCAGAAACCAAAGCAACACATTGTCTTATTGGAATTGATCTCGACCGCGGAATTAATTCTACCCGTTTGTTATCACTTACAGATTCAACATCGTGAGGCATTTGTTCCAATGTATCCGTGCAGTCATGTCCATCGATGCTTGTATCTCCGATATTGGAATCTTGATATGTGTTCGTATCACCTTTAGTCATAGCTGTCTCGCTTTGAAGCTTTACATCTGATGTTAGAGAAAACATAAACTCATTGTTCTCAATTAATTTTAAACTGTGTTTATCGTCGGTAACAGAACATAACTCATGGTTTTGTTTTGTGTTAATATCTACTTTTTCCAACGGATCTTCGTTTGACTCTTTTAAGCTGCCACATTTTACAGACAGTTCGTTCGATGAACATTCATCAGTAATTGAATTATAATGTCCCATTGATTCACTGCCATTCTCTTTTGTTCTAGTTGAATCACCGGCATCCTCTCTATCATCGATCAAATTTGATTCACAAGAAATTACCTCATTTTCATAAGTTGTCGCTTTGTCATCTTCAGGGTTAAAGTCTAATTTTGTCTCGCCTTTACCTTTATCATGGGTTGTAGTAATTGTATTCCTTGTATACTTACTGTCTTCGCATTCCTCAGATTCCACAGAACGGTCAGTCTTGTCCGCGATATCGCTGTCGTTCACATGGTCAGCATGGTCAATATCATTTTGGATGAAATATTCATGTTGGTCTTCTGTATGGTTATGTTTGTCCGTTTTCACTTCTTCGCTAGGTAATGATTTATCGCTGTGTACGATTTCATTGACATCCTTAGCAGTATTCGGCGTAGTAGAAATGTGTTCGTCATTATAGGAGTTATCTTTATTTCCTGTTGTAGGGTCAGTTGTCAAGCATTCCAAATCGCCATTTCCTTCTGTCGTTGTTCTTAGACATGCTTTACTTTCGTTATAGATATATACTTTTGCCTCACATACGTCCACATCAGTATCATTTACTTCTGTCACGTCTGGAATGGCAATTGTGACATCGTGTAAGTATTCATTAACTTCTGTTGTCGTTCCTGGAGAGTCAAACTGTTCCTCATCTATGCGTTCTTTTGTCTCACTCATTGCCACATCCTTGTCATTGACTTCTGTCACGTCTTGACTATCAATCGTCGCATTATGTATGTCGTCGTTATTTTCTCTGTCCATACTTGGAGGGTCTAGATGTTCCTTATCGATCGTTACCTTTTCCTCACCCATTTCCACATCTTTTACATTTACATCTGTCACGTTCTGGCTATGAATTGTCGAATTGTTTATCTCACTGTCTTCGGTATACGTCTCGTTGTTGTCGGATTTATGTATGTCTTCCGTCTTAGTGCTCTCATCCTTTTGACAATCTTGGTCAGTATTCGATTCAATTCCCACAAAAGTATCAGTTGTTATAATTTCTTTTTCATTTGTCGTCTTTTTGTGTGCGCCGTTGTCTAAGTTTTCTGCGTCGTTCTTTGTTATATCGTCTACTGTTGTCTCTGCTGTCGTCTCCTTGCTGTCGGATTTATGTATGTCTTCCGTCTTAGTGTTCTCATCCTTTCGACACTCTTGGTCAGTATTCGATTCAATAACCACAAAAGTATCAGTTGTTATAATTTCTTTTTCATTTGTCGTCTTTTTGTGTGCGCCGTTGTCTAAGTTTTCTGCGTCGTTCTTTGTTATATCGTCTACTGTTGTCTCTTCTGTCGTTTCAGGACAGAGGGGTTTCTCTTGTGTCATGCTGTTATTCTCAATATCATTTACCCTTGCTTGTAGATAATCTATAACATCACATGAAGGTTGGGTGTCGTCAATGGTTGTGTCAATAAGCGGTATGTTTGGAATGTTCTGGTGATCAGACAGTTCACGAAGGTCTCGTTCTTTTGTCTCATGTTCAGCAGTGTTGTTGATGTCGGTATCGTGTGTCTTCGGTAGGTACATATTAGTGTTGTTGACTTCTGAGTCGTCTGAGGATGCTGCTTCAGACGAGTGTGTGTGCTTAGTATTAGGAATGACATTTGCATCCTCTATTGTGTTTTGCTTTACGTCATGGTTATTGATGAGAGTTTGCTGTTTAATGGAAACATCGCCATCATCGGCATCGATGGCATCTTTTTGCGGCGAATCTGAAAATCAGTGGTATTTCGCATCTAACATGGTGCAGAAAAACAGAGGTAATGGTAGCATATGTGGTTTACAAAATTCATATAACATTTTCGGACTATTTGAGCCTGTATACATACAATTCGATAATGGTAACTTTATCAAAAGCAAAATCTTCAATATGAAACACAGATAGTTTGAATAATCAATTTTCAAATGGATGGCAGTATAGAGAAGTGCTTATCTTCCCGATTCAGTATGATAAATTTGACAGTTTATACCTGATTCGTCCACATTGTTTTTGAGCGAAGGGTCGCGAAGCGATCCGAAGCTCATAACAGGCCTGCTTTCGAAAATCCAACTTTCGCCGCAATCACGCTGAACCACGCAGAAGGATTTGGGAATACTGCATTTGATTGGCTTTCATTCGCATCGCACTATTTTCGACGCGCCTTATTGCACAAGTTCAAACAGATCCATCCGCCTTTCCCATGAATGAGATCAAATAGTAATTCCACTGTGAACTAGATTGTTGTCAATATGTACAAATACTTTTGATTTCATTGAATATTATCCCACTGTAGACAAGTCACCCAGTCATTTTAAACAAAGTTTTATAATATCATTATTTATATACACAGAAAACTGATTACGATCAGAAGAACACTCTGACATGCTAGGTTTGTACGTTTTCATTAATGAACTCTCAGTGCTTAACCATTTGCTTGATACAATACGACACAAATGAAACGGGTGAATTTTGAAAGCTTTTCTATAAAATATAACAATTATTCAAAACTACTTATACCTCCTGTTTACACAATGTGTCAACCCTCTAGCATGAAGATTATTTAAATATTCTAGATATCACACACTTTTTCTACAGCTAGTCTTATACCATTTTCCGCACTTAGGCCATGAATGTAGATACGATCTTATCTGCGTTTCTGGGTGTTTTGTTTTTTTATATCTTAAGCAGAATACCTTTAAAAACCATTGTGACAGTGCTTCCCACTTTATTCCGTTACACTTTCAATGACAAAGGTTTTCCTTAATTTTATCTGGGTATTTTCCAATTCGCCGGCCTGTGATTTTGGGTTTTGAGAAAAAGTGTAAGTTAGACTGTAAAACTATCAGATCTTATAAACGGTTGGGAGGTAATCGTCTCCAGTTACTCTCTCGATTATATAACTGATTATCGCCCAAGCAGTTCAGAGAGCGATACACTGTTCATACAGGGCATGATTAAATGGCCACTTACTCGTAGCTTCTTCCTTCATTCTTCCTTCATCCCTATCATATGAGTGTCAATTTATCGAAAAGGAAGAGTTATCGATTTTACAAATTAAGATTTAAGTAATGTCTGTCGGATTAACATACACACGACTAATACTAACACTTGTTTATGTCTTTTCTTACTTGATGCATTCGAAAAATAAGACATTTTGGTAAATCTATACATATTGATATATAGATTATGATACAACATAGAAATCATCCCGGTAAAAAAAGAAATAACTTTTTTCTTCTGAAACGAAATAAGCCTAACAAAATGTTACATATATGCTAAAAATACCAAAGGTTTCTATTTCAGTTCATTCAGTACAGCGGTCTCGGTTCACGTTTAGACTTTCATCTATGGTCAATGCACCTTTTTCATCAGCAATACAATACTGGTGACTTTAATTAAATACAGCTATAGAAGTTAAATGTAATTTAAAATTAGTCCAATCTCGCTGCATGTCTTTAAATAAATATAACCACTAGAGTTTAACCTACCTTCGCTCTGTTTCTTCAAGCATTTCTTTTCTCTTTTTCTCTTTTGTCTTTCATCACGCTTTTCACGTTTAAGAGCATCAGCAACAAGATCATCGATGCGTTTTCTCTTCTTACTAGGTTTCTGTGTCCTTCTTAAAAGCGTTTTAACGCTTGTACCTTTCTTTTGATCGCTTGGGTGATAACAACATATCAAATTGCCCATTGCAATATTCTTTTTTTGAATTTTTTATCAAATGCTTTGAAAGTATTTCATAATATAAATAATAATTCGCTATGCCGTTTAATGCTTAATCTAACTTGGTGACGTTGCCATAGAGCGAACGTTTATTGACGCTGTAACGTCATGCACAACGAACAATTCCTAACGTTTACACACGTGACTTTTTGACGTTATTGAATTGGCTGATAACACATTTGGTTATCAATAACAGAGTTAATTAACTATTGTTCATAGTATGTGATGTACACGCACATTTATGGTGAACTTGAAACAAATCAGTTATCCGTTTAAAACATGATTACGACATTTGCGTCAAGCACTTTTTTTAAATTAGAATTTACTAATTTTGCCATTTCTTTATTACCCTTGGATGCCTACTCGCCTACATATAATGAGAGTCTCCCATCCCTGCCATTTGCTCTATATAGTTCTATACACGAGTCGCGTCAGCACATTTGAGGGTTGTTGTCTCACGTATTTGCATTATTTACAAGCAAAACTCGTCGGGCTACAGTTCTATTGTGTTGTTAAAGGTTGCATCTAGAACTATTTTTTATATAGGCTCACATAGAGTCTTAGGAATCGAAATCGACAAAAATCTGGACTTAGAAAGAACAAATTAACAGACTTCAAAGCTAAATGTTTTGTCAAAAATAAAACAATATCTCCCTATAAGTACAAGACAACTCTTTTATAACAACTATCTCGTCCCGGTTATAGATTATAGAAGCACTATATGGGGAAACTGCTGCAAAAACACAAATAGAACGAATATTTAGGCTTCAAAGAGAGCAGCGAGGATAATTCTAGACAAACCTCCAGATGTTCCCGTCCCGTCAATGGTTTTGAAGGCTTAAAATGGTTAACAATTTTTAAAAGGATAGACTACAAATAAAGGAATTCTCCTCTTTAAAGTAACAAAAAGGCACTGCCCCATCATATTTTGATGAATATTTCAAATGCAAAACGAATGAAAAACTACTGTTTAAGGTTCGCAATCAAATCAATTTCTTCAGTTACCTTAATACAAGAAATGAGTTATATAAAAGAATCTTTAAATATTAAGGTACAAGTCTTTGGAACAGTTTGCCACTTAACTTGAAACAATCTAAAACTGTTTTTAAATTAAAGATAAATGGAAAATGTATCTTTCTAACACGTAATATGTTAAGTTATTGAGAAAGAGAAATAAAGAGAGAGAGAGAGAGAGAGAGAGAGAGGATGGAGAGAGAGAGGAGAGAGAGAGAGAGAGAGAGAGAGAGAGAGAGAGAAGAGAGAGAGAGAGAGAGAGAGAGAGAGAGAGAGAGACAGACAGAGAGACAGACAGGAGAGACAGACAGAGACAGACAGACAGACAGGACAGAGCGAGCGAGAGAGATAGATAGAGAGGGGAGAGAGAGAGAAAGAAGAGGAGAGAGAGAGATAGATAAATAGAGATATATAGAGAGATGGAGAGAAAGGGATAGACAGTGTGAGAGAGAATGAGAGAGGGAAGAGATCTATTTGTTAAAAGAGCTTACTATTTATAATGCTGACACTCCATATGTTTAATTGTTTGTTTGTCTGATTCCTAATGAAATTATATTATGATTGTATTTGTAATTCTATGATACCGTTTTAGAAGGCCTCATGGTAGATTAGTGTTAGCTCACTATATGAATCACCTTCTTAAATAAAGTATTATTATTATTTTATTATTATTATTATTATTATTATCTATAGACGGACATTGAAGATTATGTTGAGGAGTGGATGATATTATGACAACAAGACCCCAAATCACTTGACGAGGCTGATGTAGGCTACATGTTTATATAAAAATAAGCGTTGTAAGGAAACCGGCCCTGTTCTCCTTGGCAGTAATATATCCAGCATCCAGATATTTTCTTTTTGTGGACTTTGTCAATTAGATCACAAAAAGAAAACTTAACGAACAGATGTGTGTAATGCCCACATTGTTTTTTTGAAAGTCGTCTTCTACAGATATGCCAACATGAGTTTTAAGTGGGAACTGGGTTATGTTCTGTAAAACAGAACATTTTAAGCGAGAAATCGGGCTTAACCTACAAGATTAAACATTTACGCAGTCACACATGATACATATCAGCCAATTCATCATTTTTATATTTTAATTTACGTTTATTTACAATTAACCTGTGTACACTTGTCTAAACTCGAATAAAACCACTAGAATTCGGGCGTCCCGGGTTCGATCCCGAATTGTGGTGGCACGACGGTCATTGTAGAGTGCCCTTGGGCTTGGGCGGTTTGTTTTCCCAGGAATCATAAATAAGTGAACTGTCGCCGTGATATAACTGAACTAATGTAAAACGACGTAAAACCCCAATAAAACAAGCAGACCAACTAATGGAACATTTATAATTGTTGTAGGTCAAGATTAATCTGTTCATCAACACAGTCTGATCTGTTTCTACACTGTTAACCAAATAGTCACAGAAGCTTTAGACAAGCTTCTGACAAAGTGCACGATGGAATTAGCTTGTATGGATGCAACGGCTCATCTTTGTACTCATCGTTGGGTTAGCTTGATTTGTTTCTGCCATATTTGTAATAGGATATATGGAAGTTTCAAATGGGCCGTTACACAGAACTCTAATGGCAATTAACCTTTAACACATATGGAAGTTTCAAATGGGCCGTTACACAGAACTGTAATGGCAAATAACCTTTAACACATATAGAAGTTTCAAATAGGCCGTTACACAGAACTCTAATGGCAATTAACCTTTAACACATATGGAAGTTTCAAATGGGCCGTTACACAGAACTCTTATGGCAATTAACCTTTAACACATATAGAAGTTTCAAATGGGCCGTTACACAGAACTCTAATGGCAATTAACCTTTAACACATATGGAAGTTTCAAATGGGCCGTTACACAGAACTCTAATGGTAATTAACCTTTAACACATATGGAAGTTTCAAATGGGTCGTTACACAGAACTCTAGTGGCAAATAACCTTTAACACATATGGAAGTTTCAAATGGGCCGTTACACAGAACTCTAATGGCAATTAACCTTTAACACATATGGAAGATTCAAATGGGCCGTTACACAGAACTCTAATGGCAATTAACCTTTAACACATATGGAAGTTTCAAATGGGCCGTTACACAGAACGAGTCTGAAACAATCTGAAAATGTTTTTAAATTTAAAGATAAATGGAAAATGTATCTTTCTAACACGTAATATGTTAAGTTATTGAGAAAGAGAAATAAAAAGAGAGAGAGAGAGAGAGAGAGAGAGAGAGAGAGAGAGAGAGAGAGAGAGAGAGAGAGAGAGAGAGGAGAGAGAGAGAGAGAGAGAGAGAGAGTGAGAGAGAGAGAGAGAGAGAGAGAGAGGAAGAGAGGGAGACAGACAGACAGACAGACAGACAGACAGACAGACAGACAGAGAGGACAGACAGACAGACAGACAGACAGAGCGAGCGAGAGAGAGAGAGAGAGATAGAGAGGGAGAGAGAGAGAAAGAGAGAGAGAGAGAGAGAGAGAGAGAGAGAGATAGATAAATAGAGATATATAGAGAGATGGAGAGAAAGGGATAGACAGTGTGAGAGAGAATGAGAGAGGGAAGAGATCTATTTGTTAAAAGAGCTTACTATTTATAATGCTGACACTCCATATGTTTAATTGTTTGTTTGTCTGATTCCTAATGAAATTATATTATGATTGTATTTGTAATTCTATGATACCGTTTTAGAAGGCCTCATGGTAGATTAGTGTTAACTCACTATATGAATCACCTTCTTAACATAAAGTATTATTATTATTATTATTATTATTATTATTATTATTATTATTATTATAGACGGACATTGAAGATTATGTTGAGGAGTGGATGATATTATGACAACAAGACCCCAAATCACTTGACGAGGCTGATGTAGGCTACATGTTTATATAAAATAAGCGTTGTAAGGAAACGGCCCTGTTCTCTTGGCAGTAATATATCCAGCATCCAGATATTATTTTTTTTGTGGACTTTGTCAATTAGATCACAAAAAGAAAACTTAACGAACAGATGTGTGTAATGCCACATTGTTTTTTGAAAGTCGTCTTCTACAGATATGCCAACATGAGTTTATAAGTGGGAACTGGGTTATGTTCTGTAAAACAGAACATTTAAGCGAGAAATCGGCTTAACCTACAAGATTAAACATTTACGCCCTACAAGATTAAACATTTACGCAGTCACACAAGATACATATCAGCCAATTCATCATTTTTATATTTTAATTTATGTTTATTTACAATTAACCTGTGTACACTTGTCTAAACTCGAATAGAACAACTAGAATTCGGGCGTCCCGGGTTCGATCCCGAATTGTGGTGGCACGACGGTCATTGTTGAGTGCCCTTGGGCTTGGGCAAGCCACATTTCCTAGCCTTGCACTGGTTTGTTTTCCCAGGGATCATAAATAAGTGAACTGTCGCCGTGATATAACTGAACTAATGTAAAGCGACGTAAAACCCAAATAAAACAAGCAGACCAACTAATGGAACATTTATAATTGTTGTAGGTCAAGATTAATCTGTTCATCAACACAGTCTGATCTGTTTCTACACTGTTAACCAAATAGTCACAGAAGCTTTAGACAAGCTTCTGACAAAGTGCACGATGGAATTAGCTTGTATGGATGCAACGGCTCATCTTTGTACTCATCGTTGGGTTAGCTTGATTTGTTTCTGCCATATTTGTAATAGGATAGTTTCAAATGGGCCGTTACACAGAAATCTAATGGCAATTAACCTTTAACACATATGGAAGTTTCAAATGGGCCGTTACACAGAACTCTAATGGCAAATAACCTTTAACACATATGGAAGTTTCAAATGGGCCGTTACACAGAACTCTAATGGCAATTAACCTTTAACACATATAGAAGTTTCAAATGGGCCGTTACACAGAACTCTAATGGCAATTAACCTTTAACACATATGGAAGTTCCAAATGGGCTGTTACACAGAACTCTAATGGCAAATAACCTTTAACACATATGGAAGTTTCAAATGGGCCGTTACACAGAACTCTAATGGCAATTAACCTTTAACACATATGCAAGTTTCAAATGGGCCGTTACACAGAACTCTAATGGCAAATAACCTTAAACACATATGGAAGTTTCAAATGGGCCGTTACACAGAACTCTAATGGCAATTAACCTTTAACACATATGCAAGTTTCAAATGGGCCGTTACACAGAACTCTAATGGCAAATAACCTTAAACACATATGGAAGTTTCAAATGGGCCGTTACACAGAACTCTAATGGCAAATAACCTTTAACACATATGGAAGTTTCAAATGGGCCGTTACACAGAACTCTAGTGGCAAATAACCTTTAACACATATGGAAGTTTCAAATGGGCCGTTACACAGAACTCTAATGGCAATTAACCTTTAACACATATGGAAGTTTCAAATGGGCCGTTACACAGAACTCTAATGGCAATTAACCTTTAACACATATGGAAGTTTCAAATGGGTCGTTACACAGAACTCTAGTGGCAAATAACCTTTAACACATATGGAAGTTTCAAATGGGCCGTTACACAGAACTCTAATGGCAATTAACCTTTAACACATATGGAAGTTTCAAATGGGCCGTTACACAGAACTCTAATGGCAATTAACCTTTAACACATATGGAAGTTTCAAATGGGCCGTTACACATAACTATAATGGCAATTAACCTTTAACACATATGGAAGTTTCAAATGGGCCGTTACACAGAACTCTAATGGCAAATAACCTTTAACACATATGCAAGTTTCAAATGGGCCGTTACACAGAACTCTAATGGCAAATAACCGTTAACACATATGCAAGTTTCAAATGGGTCGTTACACAGAACTATAATGGCAATTAACCTTTAACACATATGGAAGTTTCAAATGGGCCGTTACACAGAACTATATTGGCAATTAACCTTTAACACATATGGAAGTTTCAAATGGGCCGTTACACAGAACTCTAATGGCAATTAACCTTTAACACATATGCAAGTTTCAAATGGGCCGTTACACAGAACTCTAATGGCAATTAACCTTTTAACACATATGCAAGTTTCAAATGGGCAGTTACACAGAACTCTAATGGCAATTAACCTTTAACACATACACCAAATTTGCAGCAGACGACCTCGAAAACTTCAACTATAAATGACAGTTTATTAATATTGACTAGTTTAAATCATTGTGGAAAAATGGGAAAATACTCATTAATAGCTATTTCTCCTTTATACACAATGTTTTCAAAAGTCATCTGCTGATGTGTTAAAATGCATCTAATAGTTGGAATGTGTTAACCCTTTCCCTCATAAAGACTCTTTCTGGTGCCTCTGCAGCAGACATCTTTTTGAAAACATAGTGACAAAAGAAGAAATTGCTCAAAACGAGCAATTTCTCCTTTTGCCACAATGTTTTCCACTTATGGTCATAGGTTATCCATTCAATTATAGAGATTTTCCATATTTTGACAAAATATGTCCAAAGTCGTCTGCTGCAGAATTGTCGTATTAGGGAAAGGGTTAACTACTTGTATGGTTAGATTTTTACCATAACCGTTGTCAAGATGGGTCGTGTATTCTTGCTTGGCTAGATAGCGAATAGGAATGACCCAGATCACCCTGTGCAGAGGCGCAGGATGGACAAGGTCTGCTCAAGTTTCATATTATTGAAGGTCGTTGTTTGTGTGATGTTTCAAAATCGTTATTTCATTACATAGATCTGTCGAAAAGGTAAAATACATGTACATAAAACAAGAAACGATAACGAGTTTTATTGCATAATCAGGACTCTGTTACAAATACATATATACAGGGACATCTATGTCCCTGATATATACAATTAAATATCCATGTAATGCAATGACAGGTTATACCGCACATTAAAACAACATGTTCAAATGTAAATATATTTAAAATAATTCAAATATGTGTATTAAAACAAAAAGCAATAGTAAATTTTACCATATTGTTTCCAATCATACGAAAAACAAGATTACAATAAATAATATTATACATGTATACACACACTTTCCTCCTTTGTACACGATAGATTGCATCCTGATTGTGCCCTTTCCCACATACAACAAATCTGCAACAGGCAACTTTGAAAACATTAAGGCAAAACCATGGATAATCTCTATAAATTGAGAAAAATTATTTAATAGAGTTAATCATTGAGATAAAAGGATACTTTGCTCATTTTGAGCAATTTCCCCGTAATGCTACAAATTTATGAAAAGTCGTCTTCTTCCGACCCGTCAAAATGTGTCTGCAGGTTAGAAATGGTTTAGCAAAATGTGTACATTGTACAGTCTTATCTTGGATGACATTTATTTCATACTAATCATTTATCATTCAGTAGTAATAACTTCTCAATAAGTAAGTAACAACATGTCTACACTAATTTAAAAGTAACAATATGCCTAAAGACATAGATGATGATCAGATGCAGGAATTGAGCAAGATAACATAATATTATGTATACGTTGGTGTTGTAAGTTTGTTGGTGAAAATATACTCAAGACTAGAAATGGCTTTATACAGGGTGTTTTTGACAGTCTTTAACCCTTTCAAAACTGAGTTCTTAAACTGAATTCGCCAAGCTTTATATTTGGAAGAGAAGAGTCCATAGCCAATGAAAGGAATATCAAGATAAAAATATTGAGTTGAGCAGCAAACAATATAGAGCCTGATTAGTTGGCACAGATGTGCTCTTTGGCCGTCTCTATACTGATGGCACAGGCTTCACACTAGTCTATCAGTTCCAGCAGGCAATTGGATTAACCCTTATTTGACACACAGTCTGTGCTGTATCGAGGGCTTGGCGTGAAACAGTTGTAACTTAAATTGGTATTTTTATATCAAGGTTAATCACCTCGCCATAAAGTCTTAATAATCGTTAAATCATTTTTCTTGGTAAACTATGGAAATTTACATGTCATTGCTCGTTCTGAGCAATGGCACCTAAATTTGCATTGTTTACAAAGGGGTCAAAATTGCCCCTAAACCAGGGTTTTCAAAAAAGTTTTTAGTTACAACCGTTTCACGCCAAGCCCTCGGTATGTACTCAAAACAATCATCTCTGTGAGCAATAGGCAAAGAGAACATTTACTATATTCTCAAATTAGGAGCTCTGAAACAGTCTAAATTCTGTTCAAAATGTGCAATTTCTCCTCTTTCCACATTGTTTTTAATTTGTATTTAGATTTTCTTAAATATTCTTGTCCATTTGCCATGAAATTAAGTTATATTTCACCATTATTATGTCCATCTCATTATAGTATACTTTAAAGATTAATAACAACAATATCAAACAGAGAAATAACAATGGGATTAACCCGTATTTGACAAAGTCTGTCTATGGTATGTGTACTCAAAATAATCATCTCTGTAAGCCATATAGGCAAAGAGAACATTTACTCTATTCCTCACAATATTTTCAACTATGCATCAAATTTAGAATAACTATGTCCAAGACATTGTACTTTTCACATTGATATTTGAATTCCTCAACTCAAAGTATAAAGAATTATGTACATGTATCAATGAGAGAAAAGTATGATTTGTTTGACCTCCTGTTCAATATTAGATTAATTCAAAACTGTTGTAAAAAGGTGTTATTACCAGTTCAAGTTAAAGCATTTTTGTACTTATCCGAAATATTTTTTTAAAGTGTTTTACTACATAAGTATGTAAAACACTTGGCAACAAGCATACCTATATATGAACAAATTGTAAATAACTATTTTAAAGAAATATATGACTAAGCAGAACAATGTAAGTGAATCGCACCCGCTCGGAGTATTTCGGCCATATCACACGAAAATTGAGCTGTGGGTCTATCCCTTGAATGAAGATCCAGATCAGCCTATGCCTTTCCACAGTCTGATCAGGATCTGCCCTGTTCACCACATATTCATACAAGCATCATATAAGACACTGGAAGGCGATTTTGACTGAAGAAAGCAGAAACAATAACTCGGTTGGATTGTCAGTGTTTTAAACCATCTCAGAAGGTAAGTTTTTGTTGACATGGTTCATTTGAAAAATCTATTTACATTTAACCCTTTCCCTCATACGACAATTCTGCAGCAGACGACTTTGAACATATTTTGTCAAATAATATAAAATCTCTATAATTAATTGAATGGATAACCTATGACTTAACGTAGAAAACATTGTGGCAAAAGGAGAAATCGCTTGTTTTGAGCAATTTCTTCTTTTGTCACTATGTTTTCAAAAAAGCCGTCTGCTGCAGAGGCATCAGAAAGCGTCTATATGAGGGTAAGGGTTAAAACCCTCATTCAGACACATGTTAACGCAGCAGACATTCTCATTTCTATTCAACCATCATATTTCATTTAACCTTTTCCCACATACCTTGAAAACATCTAGACAAAAATTTGGAAAATCTCTATAAATGAAAGAATGATAATCAGTTGATAACATTGTGGCAAAAGGAGAAAATGTTCATAACAAGCAATTTTCCTTTTGCCACAATGTTTTCAATTCTATTCTATAATTATACTTTCATATCAACTCCTAACCTGATGATATGGATGACTTCAGAATAAATTGTGCAAGAAGTAGGAACTGTTCAAAATGTACTATTTTTCCTTTTCCTTTTCCAACAATGTATCCAACTTAGTTGAACATCTCTCTAAATGAAAGGATATTTTTTGTATATAGTTGAAAACATTGTGGCAAGAGGAAGAAATTGCTCACGATGAACAATTTCTCCCCTTGCCATAAACAGAATAGCACAAGAAATGTTCATAAAAAGGTTTCACTGTATCTGGTCCTGAGTTGTAAAAAGTATTTCAATCAAGAAAAAGGATGATTAATTTTTTTTTGTATCATTATGTCACAAAACAACCACTATTGCGTTTTATGAAAACGTACATAAACTGTAATGTATCATTAAAAAACTAAATATAAGTGCTGCTCCATGAAAACCAACCTAAGTGTAATTAGTACAACTGTAGACGATTTCTCCTTTTGCCACAATGTTTTCCACTTTAAGTCGTAGGTTATCCATTCAATTTTAGAAAATATGTTCAAAGTCGCCTGCTGCAGAATTGGCATATGAGGGAAAGTGTTAATGCAGTATAATCAAAGTGTTCACTGTTGGTCAGAAACTCCTCTGACTAAGATGTAAACAATGGAGAATCAGACCAGACTGCACAACAGTGTCATCTGGATCTAAACTGATCGGAAATGCCTTAAACTTCATTTTCCTGGAGAGTAGCTCATATGCACTTATTTGAATCAGGCTCAAAAGTTATCCGATGAATGAAACTAAAATGCACAAAATTGTGGAAAATTGTCACTTAACATTATGTCCATTTCATTATCATAAAATTTTTAAAAAACATAAAAAACAACAATATCAAAATGTCAAACAGCGGGACAACAAGTTATTGTTGTCAAAGACAACATCTAGGGTGCATGTTGTCAAATTATGTTAAAGTTAGCCCTTTCCCACGTACAGACGTTTTCTGATGCCTTTGCAGCAGACGACATGTGAAAACATTTTTTGGCAAAAAGGGAAATGGTTCATGAAGAGTCATACTTTTGTCCCATTGTTTTCATCTCTTTTTAAATGATAAAACTTTCCCTTAAAAAAAAATCCACAATTTGCCTAGATGTTTTCAAAGTCATCTGCTGTTGATTTGCTGTATGTTGGTAAGGGTTAACCTTTTTCCTCATATGACAATTCTCCAGCAGACAACTTTGAACATATTTTGTCAAAAATAGAAAAATCTCTATAACCTATGACTAAAAGTAGAAAACATTGTGGCAAAAGGAGAAATTGCTTGTTTTGAGCAAATTCTTCTTTTGTCACTTTGTTTTCAAAAAGCTGTCTGCTGCAGAGGCATCAGAAAGCGTCTGTATGAGGAAAAGGGTTAATTGTAGTTTATACTACATTAGTTGACTTCATTCAAAATCAAAAACATTGCATTTGAGTTGCTGAACTAACAATTACCCCCATGCAGACACATTTTGACACATCTTCAACAGACAGCTTTTGAAAATACAGTGATAAAAGGAGAAATTGCTCCTAATAATTGATTATATCCTTTTGTCATAATGCTTTCAACTTTATTCAATAAAAATATTTCATTTATTGAGTTTCCATATTTTGTGTAGATCATATTTTCAAAGTCGTCTGCTGCAGATTTGCTGTATAAATATGGGAAAGGAGTCCGCTGTGGTCGAGTGATAAGCGTCGGGGATTTCGAAACCAGGTGTCATGGGTTCGATCCCCAGTTGCAGCACTACGGTCATGGTAGGGTGCCCTTGGGCAAGGCACATTTTCTAGCCTAGTACTGGTTTGTTTACCCAGGGATCATGAATAAGTGAACTGTCTGAAATAATGTTGAAAGCAGCGTAAAACCCCCAATAAATAAATTAATATATATGGGAAGGGTTAAGAATAGACCCTTTTTAACCCTTTCCCACATATAGACGCTTTTTGACGCCTCTGTCGCAGACAGCTTTTTGAAAACATGGCATCCAAAGAAGATATAGCTCAAAATGAGCAATTTCTCCTTTTATCACCATGTTTTCAACTCTATTCAATTATTGATCTTTCATGTAAAGGGATTTTCTGTGTTTTTGCCTAGACGTTTTCAAAGTCGTCAGCTGCAGATTTGTTGTATGTGGGAAAGGCTTAAATGAAGTACCATCAACCTTTCAGAAGACACAAATCTATATAAATCATTCACAAAGTGGAGGCTTGATTTAATATTGGTGATATATATATATATATTTTTTAAATATTTTGAGCTATTTCTCCTTTTCCCACCAATCTTTAACCTTTTCCACATGTCATGCATATGCATTTTACAGATGACTCCTGAAAACTTGTGGCAAAAGGAGAAATTGCTCAGAGATTTCACATAGTTTGCTTATATGTTTTCAAAGTTGCCTACTGCAGATTTATTGTACAATAGTTTTCTACTGCAGAGCAGGGACGCAGATAAGAGAGATAAGTAACCAAGTTGTAGACTAAAATATCACCCGTCCCAACATTTGTAGCAAGTAAAATTCAAATCAAAAACTTTTGAAGATACGAAAATAGCAAAGATATTTCCTGGAAGTTTAAACATTCTTCTATTGCAGTCCATGTGCAGTCCATTTGCAGTCCATGTGCAGAGGTATATATAGCATGGAAAAGGTTGAATGTTACACATCAAATTTTATACAAGTCAACAAATAAACACCCACGATTACTCTTTAATTTGGATAAACAATCTCACTGTATTTTGGTGGATTAACAACCTCACTGTATTTTGGTGGGTTTGGATTTCCAGGTTGTGTGTAAGGAACGTTAGGATATGACCCTGGTCCTGGCTGTGGCATGTTTGGGTACGGTCCATCGCCTGGCTGTGGCACGTATGGATGCTGCATTCTATACGGTTGTTGCATGTATGGTTGTTGTGTATAGGGTTGTTCTGTAAAGGGTTGCACTGTAGTCAAGTCTTCTGTTATTTCTGCAATGAAAAGTACCATCTTTATCAATGTTTTTGTTTTATTGAGGTATTACGCTGCTTTCAACATTATTTCAGTTATATCATATACTAAGCAACAGCTCACTTATTCAATCATGATCCCTAGGAATAAGCCCTTTCCCTCATTATAGATGTGTTCTGACACCTCTGCAGCAGACGTTTTTTTGAAAACATAGTGACAAAAGAAGAAATTACTCAAAACGAGCAATTTCTCCTTTTGCCACAATGTTTTCTACTATTAGGCATAGGTTATCCATTCAATTGTAGAGATTGTCGTATGCAGAATTGTCGTATGGGGGAAAGGGTTAAACAAACCAGTCTAGGCTAGGAAATGTATGTGTCTTGCCCTTTATTAATGTATTGAATCTACAATGGTAGACAGATGGATAAACCCTTTCCCTCATACGAAAATTCTGAAGCAGAGCTCGTTTGAGCAATTTCTTCTTTTGTCACTATGTTTTCAAAAAGCTGTCTGCTGCAGAGGCATCAGAAAGCATCTATATGAGGAAAAGGGTTAATCTCTCAAACGCAACTGCTATCAGTGACCTGTCGACTTGAGAGAGGCGTAGAATTTGTGAGTTTTACTTCTCTGAAGACTTCTACCAAATGAACAGCTTGATTGTGTTTTTTAGAAAGAAACCAAAATTCAATATTAACAATATAAATGTCTCTGTCAGGTGGGAAACTACATTTCTGCTTAATCTATACAATTTCGTTATGACATAGATATGACGGATTTAGATCTGGTGTGTGTGAATCGGTTTGGATAAACAAGATGTTCCAGTCCAAATCATTCCTCACTCAGGGTTCCAACCCAATCACCTACCTATGTAATAGCCAATGGACAAAATTGTGTAGTGGCCACATAGGACAGATTCAAGCATCTGCTACCATTGTACATTCGTAATATATGCAATGATCATAGAAAGGTCAATATATATCAGTCATTGAAATTAATTTCTGAAATTCACTGGTCGGAAAATCTTAAATGTTTTGGTTATGTTAAATATTACATGTTAACCCTTTCCCTCATACGAGAATTCTGCAGCAGATGATTTTGAACATATTTTGTCAAAAAATAGAACATCTCTATAATTGAGTGGATAACCTATGACTAAAAGTGGAAAACATTGTGGCAAAAGGAGAAATTGCTTGTTTTGATCAATTTCTTCTTTTGTTACTATGATTTCAAAAAGCCGTCTGCTGCACAGGCATCAGAAAACATCTATATGAGGGTAAGGGTTAAATGACACCAGCCAAAGGAGATTTTTTTCACAGGTCCGAACCAAAGGTTATTGGCAATGGACCATAACACCACTGCTAATTGCGCAAACAGATATATTCAATTTCTCACAATATTTTCAAACGTTAGGCTGGTATGTAAAGACAGCTAAAATCTAATGGATCTTTATCAAATGATATAGACCATATAAATTGGAAAAATTAATGGAAATGTGCCATGTTATTTATTTTTGGGATGGTTCTGTTTTCTTTTGATATGGCTAGTATGTTAACCCTTTTCCATATATAGAAGCTTTCTGATGCGTTGCAGCAGACGACTATTGAAATCAATGTGACAAAAGGAGAAATTACTCAAAACGAGCAATTTCTACATTTGCCACAACCTTTTTCATCAATTACCTGCAGATATATAGAAAATTTCCATAATTTATCTGTTTCAATTGATTGATTGATTGATTGATTGGGGTTTAACGCCATTTTTAACAATTTCTCAGTTATATCACGGCGGCCAGTTCTCCTACTCATGCATTTCCTGGTTTTCTCAAACCAGTACTCCACACATCAATCTTCCCAAGCAACTGGCTGCTTTTCCACATAGACTTAGCCCATTGGTGGAAGACGAATGACACATGTCGCATTGACTTTTGTCAATCGTCGGAAAGAAAGTTGGCCGAGCCGGGATTTGAAATTCATATCTGTTTCAAAGTCATCTGCTGCAGATATGTCGTATGTGGGAAAGAGTTAAATTAAGGTTAAATGGCACATAATAATTGATATATATCATCTCAACATTATACTAAATCCTTTTTTTAACCGTTTCTATTATTTTCTTCAGATACTTTCAATAGTTTTGCAATATATATTGTAATATTTATTACTGTTTAATCATTTGTTAACCCTTTAATTCTCTCATATAGGCGGCTTTTGATGACTCTGCAGCAGACGGCTTTATGAAAACATAGTGACAAAAGAAGAAATTGCTCAAAGCCAGCAATTTCTCCTTTTGCCACAATGTTTTCCACTTTTGGTCATAGTTTATACATTCGATTACAGAGATTTTCTATTTTTTGAAAAAATATGTTCAAAGTCGTCTGCTGCAGAATTGTTGTATGAGGGAAAGGTTAATGGTGCTGAACTCAAAATGAAGATAAATAAATGATAATGTTGAAACTTCTGCAAATATTGCTTATAGTGACAACAAAGCAAGTAACAAATAATTCAAAACTATTTTGGCAGGGCAGTAAATGTTGAAAAACTGTCAATTGAAAGTCATGAAAATGTACACTATTTGGCTATCTACCCAGTAAACATGAAGCATGAAGCATTAAGCGATCAATATTTAGATGTTTATGGTACTCACTGGAAAGTGACATTATTACTCTAATTTTATCCCAGAATAATGATTCTAATCTAATATTTCAAGACAAATTTTGAACATTTTAAAACTTTGACTATAATATCCATGTTCTGGAGTTCAGCAACCCCTTTTCTTGAAAAACAAATTTGTACCACTTTAAACCACCTGGTTAACCCTTTCCCTCATTATAGACGCTTTCTGCAGCCTCTGCAGCAGATGACGTCATCTGCTGCAGAGGCTGTAGAAAGCATACTTTTTGAAAACATGGCGACAATAGAAGAAATTGCTCAAAACGAGCAATTGCTCCTTTTGTCACCATGTTTTCAACACTTTTTAATTATTGTACTTTCTCGTTTAAAGGGTATGTCCACATTTTTTCAGGTATGTTTTCAAAGTCATCTGCTGCAGATTTGTTGTATGTGGGAAAGGGTTTTAAAATTATCAAAATATTATTTATAGGAAAATATAATTATTCAATCAAGTTTAACCCTTTCCCTCATATAGCTGCTTTCTGACGCCTTTTTGAAAAACATGGCGACAATAGAATAAGCTGCTCAAAACGAGCAATTTCTCCTTTTTTCACCATGATTTCAACTCTTTTTAATTATTGTATATTTTCGTTTAGGGAATGTCCACATTTTTTCAGGTATGTTTTCAAAGTCGTCTGCTGCAGATTTGTTGTATGTGGGAAAGGGTTTTAAAATTATCAAAATATTACATATATATAGGAAAATATAATTATTCAATCAATTTAAAACATTGTGGCAAAAGAAGAAATTGCACTTTTTGAAGAATTAACCATTCTGCAGCAGACAACTTTGAACATATTTTGTCAAAAAATAGAAAATCTCTATAATTGAATGGATAACCTATGACTGAAAGTGGAAAACATGATGTAACAAAAGAAGAAATTGCTTGTTTTGAGCAATTTCTTCTTTTGTTTCTATGTTTTCAAAAAGCTATCCGCTGCAGAGGTGTCCGAAAGTGTCTATATGAGGGAAAGGGTTAACCCTTTCCGAAAGTGCTTTCAAAAGTTGTTTACCGCGGATTTATCAAAATCAAAATATGGCATGGAAAAGGAGTAACTTACCATTATCCTGTCCAGTTACAACCATTCCTCGGTCACCGGGAGCTCTCACACAGTAACGGATGGCGAAAATGCATCCTATCCAATAATCATGGTCACTGCCCTGCAGAAGATTTTGAAAAGCTGCACACCATTTACAACAAATTTTGTAACAGAAAAAATGGAAAATCTCATTTAACCCTTTCCCTCATATGACAATTCTGCAGCAGACGACTTTGAACGTATTTTGTCAAAACATAGGTAATCTCCATAATTTAATGGATAACCTATGACAAAAAGTGGAAAACATTGTGGCAAAAGTAGAAATTGCATGTTCTGTGCAATTTCTTCTTTTGTCACTATGTTTTCAAAAAGGCGTCTGCTGCAGAGGTGTCAGAAAGCGTCTGTATGAGGGAAAGGGTTAAGTGAAAATATTTTTATTGGATAAGGTTTGTGAAGCTGTATAAATGCTCCAGATGTGACAAAAAGTGTCACAAGTGGAAAAGGGTTAACAAAAGGGCTAAGATGGCCCTAAACCGATTGCCTTAGTGATAAAATAGTAGCAAATGTTACTGACTTTTGTGAATCGTCGGAAAGAAAGTTGGCCGAGCCGGGATTCAAACTCACAACCCCTGGATTGACAGCCCACGACGTGTAACCGACTGAGCTACCGGGTCTCGGCTTATCAAGAGTAAGAATGAACTGCAAATGAAACAGCTTATTAGTAAAGGATATTTGTAATATTTTAAAGGCATTAAATCTTTGAACAATTTAAAAAGAGGACCAGCACAGGAACATGCTTGCGAAGTGTGGTTGATATCAGTCCATTATTGGTTTAGGAGATGTCGATCCAAGATATAAGTTCATTTTACCCCTTTTCTGATGGCGCCTGACATTAATCAACCAATAGGGCTTGAACAAGTTATGTAGAGGGTCACTTAAGGAACATTTCTTCAAAATTATCTTGAAATCCGGCAAGAACTAAAATAAGAATCGACTAAAAATGTTTTGCCATTTTGGACCTGTTCTGCTTCCGTCTTGCAATATGGGTTTTTGTAGAGGGTCACTAAAGGAACGTTTCTACCAAATTATCTTGCAATGGGACAGGCTGATTCAGTGGAAAATATTTTGAAGTTATGGTATTTTTCTCCCTTTCTGATGCTGCAGCAATCAAAGTTCTGTATTTAATATATATCTTTGGGAAATAATTAAAGGACCACCAAAGGAACATTCCTATTAATCAACCCTTTCCCTCATTTGACATTTCTGCAGCAGACGACTTTGAACGTATTTTTTCAAAAAATAGAAAATCTCTTTAATTGAATGGATAACCTATGACTAAAAGTGGAAAACATTGTGTCAAAAGGAAAAATTGCACGTTTTGTGCAATTTCTTCTTTTGTCACTATGTTTTCAAAAAGCCGTTTGCAGCTAAAAGTTCATTTAACTTTTTTTCTGATGTCACTTGTATGCTATGCCTTTAAACTAATTATATGGCTTGAAAAATATATATAGATGGTCACTGAAGGAACATCTTAAATTCAGACAGACACTTACATAAAAAAGAAATTTTATAATAATTGTAATTTTTCCCCCTTTTCATTGGCTACAATGATTTCCAACCGATCAATTTGGCTGAAACAATTTTTGTACAGGGTCACCCAAGGTACATTTCTATCAAATTATATTGGAATCCAATTGGTGAATTCAGAGGAGAAGAATTTTAAGAATTTGGTATTTCCTCCACACCCCTTTCTGATGCCGCAGCAAACACAGTTCTTCATATAATTTAAATATTTGAACATATTAGAAGGAGGACCCCCATAGGAACATTCTTGTGAAGTTGGGTTGAAATTGGTCAAGTGGTTTAGGAGGAAATGTTGTTTAAACTGAAAGTTAATGACGGCGAAAATGGACAGAGAGTGATCAGAATAGATCACCTTGAGCTTTTAGCAACTTGCTATATTCCTGCTATATTATTAGAGTTGCTGCTATGGCAATTTCTGAAGATTTAAATTTACTGCTTTAATAAAAGCCTTTCATTTTACTACCGCTTTTAACCCTTTCCCTCATGTAGACGCGTTCTGACGCCTCTAGAGAAGATGACTTTTGTAAACATTGTGGCAAAAGGTGAAATTGCTCATGATGAGCAATATCTCCTTTGGCTACAACGTTTTCAACTTTATTTAACTATCAAGCTCTCTTTAATGGAGATTTTTCAGGTTTGTGTCACTATTTTATCAAAGTCGTCTGCTGCAGATTTGTTGTATGTGGGAAAGGGTTAAATATTATGGGAAAAGGATAAATACATGATTTAAAACAATTTATTTTTTATCCCACCATATTTCAAAAGTTGTTGAAAAGATGTCAATAGACGGGATTGTCTAAAATATTAGGTATATACTCTTACAATGATACATTTTATTCAACCCTTTCCCACATACAGCAAATCTGCAGCAGACAACTTTGAAAACAATCATGCAAACAGATGGGAAAATCTCTATAAATAAAAGTATTATTATTGAAAAAAGTTGAAATCATTGTGGCAAAAGGTGAAATTGCTCACTTTGAGCAATTTCTTCAATTATTGTCACAATGTTTTAAAAAAACATCTGCTATAGAGGCGTCATAAAGTTTCTGTAAGTGGGAAAGGGTTAACAACTTTCAAAGTATGAGTCCTGAGGACTTATACAAACTGACTATCAATGAATGAATGAATGTATATTGTTTTATGGCGCATCGACAGCTAAGGTCATTTAGCGCGCAATTAAATTTTATTATTCATGATCCCTGGGTAAACAAACCAGTACTAGGCTAGAAAATGTGCCTTGCCCAAGGGCACTCCACCATGACCGTAGTGCCGCGACTGGGGATCGAACCCGGCACACCCGGTTTCGAAATCCCCGACGCTAACCACTCGACCAAAGCGGATTCCCAAACTGACTATCAAGGGAGTCCCCATAAAAAATCAGGCGCGTAGCTGACTGTACGCAAAATATGCAGCTGCGTACACATTGTCTCCAGTACTCAAATGTTAAAAGGTTCAAATATGCAATAAAAACTTGGGGTAGGTGTAAGTATAAACAGAGACATATAAACACAGAGATAAGCAACACGATTGCCAATGCCATACGAAGAACAAAATACTTTAAACGGCGAGCGGGTCAAGCCACGTGATCAAACCACGTGTTCAAACCACGTGATCATTACAGTGGCAGCTGAAAATGAGGTGCCATATTTATTTTGTTGTGAAAGGAAGCGAGCGGTGGAAAATTGTTTTTACACATCCAGGAAACTAAATAAGGTAAATTGTTTGATAATTATTTATGTTTTTGATATTTATTAATGCATATGTATAGGAGAAGTATATGGAAAACTTGTTTTAAAAAACTTCTTTGCAAATATTGTGAAGCTCCATATTATGACAGTATTGACACCCATTTGTTTATGTTATATTCACAGCGAAGAAATAATATTTTCGGGTTCCTATGTTAGGTCTTACATAGGAAACTTTTGATGGTTGATTTTGTTAACATTGTTTATCATTTATTTGAAAGCTTTATCAAATTGATGTTGAAAGTGAAAGTACAGATTATACTGATTTGGAATATTGTCTTGCCACCGTCTACCACTAGAATAAGCAAAAAGACGTGTTAATAAATGACAATTTTCAAATATTCTACTTCAATTTAAACCATTTCGTATTGTCGGGAAGACTTATATCTTTAAACGGTGTACAGTCTTTTAAAATTAATAATTCAAAACATAGGTGTTATGACTAAGATTTCACTGATTTTACAATTTTACTTATAAACTGCACTGATTTTGAGAGCGCCTCCTTTTTTTAAATTGGTAAAAATGAGTGATTTCAATTTTCTTTTGTCAATTTGAATTAATCCATCCTGTCAGGGAGACTTATATATTTGAAACGGGTTACACTTTTTTTAAATTGATAATGCGAAACATAGGTGTTAGGACTAAGATTTCTCTGATTTTACATATCAACTGCACTGATTTTGATAGCGCCTCCTTTGGTAAAATTGGTGAAAATGGGTGATTTCAATTGTTGTTGTCAATTTGAATTAATCCGTCTTGTCAGGAAGACATATCTTTGTAACGGTGTACCATTTTTTAAAATTGATAAATCGAAACAAAGTTGTTATGACTAAGATTTCTCTGATTTTACTTATCAACTGCACTAATTTTGAGGACGCCTCCTTTTTTTAAATTGGTCAAATTGAGTGATTTCAATTTTCTTTTGTCAATTTGAATTAATCCATCCTGTCAAGAAGACTTATATCTTTGAAACAGTGTACACTTTTTTTAAATTGATAATGCGAAACATAGGTGTTAGGACTAAGATTTTTCTGATTTTACATATCAACTGCACTGATTTTGAGAGCGCCTCCTTTTGTAAAATTGGTGAAAATGGGTGATTTCGATTGTTTTTGTCAATTTGAATTATTCCGTCTTGTCAGGAAGACTTATCTTTAAAACGGTGTAAAAAAAATTTAAATTGATTATGCGAAACATAGGTGTTATTACTAAGATTTCTCTGATTTTACTTATTAAATGCACTGTTTTTTAGAGCGCCTCCTTTTTTAAATTGGTCGAAATGAGTAATTTCAATTGTTTCTTGTCAATTTGAATTAATCCGTCTTGTCAGGAAGACTTATATCTTTAAAACGGTGTACACATTTTTCAAATTTATAATGGGGAACGTAGGTTTTATGACAAAGATATCTCTGATATTCTTTATCAAATGCTCTGTTTTTAACAGCGCCTCCTTTTTTAATTTTAAATTTTGTGAGCGACATTTTTGTTTTGATGTGAAAAGACATGTTAATAGATTAGTGTAATAGAAATAGTTTCAGCTCTTCTATGACAATATTATTCCTAAGATATTATATCTAACATATTGATAAGTGTCCTGGTTTGGTGAATTACATAAATCAGTGATTTACTAATTATGCATTCTCTTAATGTTGAATGTTTTGTCTCCAGAGTAGCTAAAAAAAATCTCTATAAATAAAAGTATAATAATATAAAAGAAATGGCTAAAGGACAAATTGTTCATTATAATATGATACGGTTTAATTGATACAACTTGTTTCCAGATGGTAACCAGGTGTCAGGTGGTGACATACACGATTACCGACGATAGTACCAGATGTGATGTTTGATTTGACATGTACACAGAAACACCAGTATCTTTCAAATAAATTTCAGTTCAAAGGAGTCAAAGTTTACTGCTTTTAATGTTAACTTTCAACTGTTTTTTAAAAACCCTTTACACTTAACCACTCTAATTGACAGTTGATGTAACCCTTTCTTACCAATACGGTAAAGCGCATAAATCAAAATGTCTTCTTTTAACGTTTCCCATAATCTGCAGCAAACGACTTTTGAAAACAAGCATTATCTCTTTTTGCAACAAAGTTTTCAAATGATTTCAGTAATTGATCCTTCATGTATTGAGGTTTTCTTAATGTGTTCAAAGCCGTCTGCTGCAATTTTTGTTTGCATCTGGGAAAGGGATAAGAAAGGGTTAAGACAGTATTGTACAATTCGAACACATATAATTAGTGGCAGATGACTTTAAAATATGAAATATTTAATTGTAAATTATATTTTCAGACTAAGACTAGAGCCCCAAAAAAGAGAAGAATCGTGATTTGTCTCCCCCGAAAACTATTTTGGGAAAAAAAGACCTCTATAGAAACAGTGAAAACATCAAATTTACTCAATTACGTTACAGAGCTGCTGAAGGTGTCGTTATTGATAAACAATTACCATCGAGAAATTAACAAATTGATATAAGCTTTATGAATTTATCCCAAACAATTTGCAAACTACGTGTTTTAAGTTGGTCTTGTATCCGATATTATTCATTGTTTTAACATATATCTAAGGAATTTATTCATAAACCAGTTGTTGGGACATTCATTAAATGGATTAACTTGTATTATATTATTATATAAAGCAGAATTTCTTGCAATGTTGTCAGAGTGATCTATGGAAATAAATTGATATGTATGTGAAACACGATTTTTTTTGTATGTTTATCCGAGAAGAGTTATACTCCAAATGAGAGGTAATTAAAATTCCACAGATGGAAGAAATGTATTGATGACTAATTAGGTAATAACTGTGAAACATTTTTCACAACCAATGGGCCCTTTTATAATGGAAAGGTGTGAAAAAATATACTCTCTGTCAACTTCTAATTAACAAATTTATCTCAAACAATTAAACAAAGTATAGAGGTAGTTGGCCACAATCATGTAAATATGTGAAAACACATACTCTCTGTCAACTTCTCATTATCCTGCCCCACAATCAATGAATCTGCAGCAGACGACTTTGAAAATATCTATAAAAGATAGTATGATTATTGAAATCAGTGTTGCAAAAGGAGAAATTGTTTATTATGAGTAATTTCTCCTTGTGCCACAATTATTTCGAAAGGCGTAGTTAAGTGGGAAATTATGTCAAACCGGAAATGTAATTAAATAAATAGGGCCTTTGAATTGACATAAACGACATAGACATGTACACCATACAATATTGGTTATCCATTTATTAAAACAAAACCTCGATGAGTCGCATTGATGCTTGCAAAATCGTTGTAATGCCGAGTATGATGGTAATAAAAAAAGAAAATTAGAAGGGTAACATCCCATTTCATCTAATCCCATTTCGTCTACAGTTTTTTTAATTAGCGTGTTAGCAACGTCTGTCTCATTAATCTAAGTGTAGACGAAATGGGAGAAAGTGCAAAAGGTGTAGACAAAATTGGATTAGACGAAATGGGCAAAAACCAGTAGAAGCTGTGTTTATATGTCTCTGCGGTCCCTAAACATAACGTTGAACAGTAGATGTTTACAAGTAATGGTGTATTTCTTCTCGTATTCCATTATTAAACTACCAAAGATAAGTAAATAAATATTGACGGATCAACAGACATATAACTAGTAATTTTTGTGGAACAAATAAGACTTCGCTTAGAATTCAGGGTATTAATTGTATACAACCTACAAAGTAAAACAAGTATTCCGAGTGAATAATCGGCGTCGTCAGACGCTTTTCATTTTCTATAAAGCGCTTGCAATACACGGATCATTTTACGCAATATTATCGATTTTGTTGGCTATACCCGTTCACTGAATCGTGATTTTGCTTGAAAATCCAGTGTCGCTTATCTCTGTGTTTATATGTCTCTGGTATAAAACAACCGATCTGACGTGATAGATTCAATGAAAAATGACAATTGCAACACATTTAACTAGATATCAAAATTTCCTAGAAAATATGTTTATGTCACCATCAAGATAAGTCATATTTTGCTACTGAAATGCTCCTAGAAGTTACCACAGATGATATTAGAGTGGAACAAAATCCCCCCTAAACCTAAAGAAATTGCGAACATACTCTGCAGACCCTAGCTACGCCCCTGGAAATTAATGTGTTTCTTGTACTACACTATATGTCCAACAGACTGGAAACTTGTCTAGTTATGAGTCCCTTGATAAATATTGTGAGTGCAGTACTGGGGATTTGCAGCTAACAAGATCACTGTACTTTACTCTTTCCCACATGCAGACACATTTTGATGCATCTATAGCAGAAGACTTTTAAAAACATTGTGACAAAAGCAGCAATTGCTCATTTGTCACAATGTTTACAAATCTATTGAAAATAATATGTTTTGAATATACAGGATTTGTACATCTTTGTTGTTGTAAATGTTTTTCACAGTTGCACACTGCAGATTTTTTGTATGTCGGAAAGAGGAGTCAATACCTTTCCTTGTTTTGAAAATACAGGATGTGCCTTGATTACTCACAAACTGTAGCAGCAGTGTCTGTCTCACCAGAATAGGAATCGTCTATCAGAGTAGTGTTTACGCTCTTCGCACCGATCTCCTCCAACATGTACAACTGGAATGTTATCAAATGTTCATGGCATCAAAACCTATTACACATTTAACAACAGGCCTTCACTACAGAGAAAACAAGTCAAACCTTTTCCCACATACATGCACTTTCTGATGCTTTAAACAGAAAACGTTGTTTATAAGGAATTTTTTATTGACTACTTTCATATTGTAAACTATTTGGTTTATACTGTGGATTTTTTTATTTTATTTCGAGTTAATAAATCTGCTTCCGAATTTGAAAGAACTGTTTGTTTACATGAGTATTCATTTTGTTGCAAATGCCGTTTGCAAAGTTGAATTATAGCGGTGACTTTATTGTTTTAAATGACGTCATGCATGTGCATGACCAACATTTTAGACGCGCATGCAATGTAACAGTATACTGTTATCCGGTCAAAAACGTACTGTTAGCCTGAGACAGTAAGAATTTGTCCATGATCAGTATATGAGAATTTAACATTACTAAGTAACTTGATGTATAATAATGATATTTAGATCATCAGCTTTGTTTGTTTTCATAAAAAAGTAGTCCCTAGCATGTTAATTATTCGGAATTTTCACACATCCTTATCTACGGTCATGATCACTTCTTGACACTGGTCATGATCGAAAAATCATGACCAGTTTAGTTTCTTCAGGTAAAGTGATAGGAACAATATAAAAGTATGCAATTTAAGCTGTTTTACAGATTGTTAATTTTGCTTTTTTGGCCATATATGTAGCTGTAGTGTCTGGATGTGGTGGCAAGACATGATTGCCAGGTTAGCTCAGTTGGTTAGAGCGCCAAGCTAGTGTAATGGGGGTCGTGGGTTCGAGCCCCACATCAGGCGGACATTTTTCCCCTCTTGTGTTACTTTAATAATAATGGTGTCAGAAGTTAACTGGAATGCGCCTGGAGGTGCTGTGGGAGGTGCTGTTGGAGTTCCTGAGGTTGATGCCTGGCTCCCAAACATTAAGAGGGGGAGGAGTGTAGTGTCTGGATGTGGTGGCAAGATTGCCTGGTTAGCTCAGTTGGTTAGAGCACCAAGCTAGTGTTATGGGGGTCGTGGGTTCGAGCCCTACATTAGGCAGACATTTTTCCCCTCTTATGTTACTTCATAGCGATTGAAAGATAGGAGCTATTCATGGAGATATTAATGGTTTTAAAATACTTCAAGTTTCATAATTCCCAAACATGTGTACAACACTCTTGAACATTTTTAACAAATAAAATGTTTCACTTACCTGAGATGAGCCCTATAACAACAAGATCTGAGATAATGTCCCCCATATCTGTTCTAGTTTACTAATTTTGAAACAATACTAAAATTATGAAAACCTATGTAAACATGATGAAACTTGGTCTTTGTTTTAACAATATTTATTTGGCAATATACATGATGATATGGATCAGTGCATATACTGTAATGATAGTTACTACTTTCAGAACACGGACACTAGCCTGACTCCTACATTCGGCCCTAGCACTGATAATTCTGAAAGGAATGTCAAAATGTTTCCGCGTGACGCTTATAGCAACGTCCGAGTACTACTCAACTTTTCCGTGAAGACGAAATCCATTGTAAATCGAGAACTTATCCAGATAAAATACGTAGGAAGCAGATAAAAACATAGAAAAGTACCTTATTTAACAGCCGATTTTCTGTTTTCACGGTTTTCCTTCAAATTAAATCGATTTTCTGTGCTTTTGTTTAAGCAACATTTTCTGTCTGCAAACAACTCGTCGGTGTCGTGGAAGCGCTTTATGGAAGATACATCAGGGTCTTAGAAAGACCCTGGTTACATAGAGTGTGACCTGTGACTTTTTCGGCGATTTTAATTGTTTTTCGACCTCTGGTCTTCTGTTCTTCATCCACAGGATGATGGACTCTGCTGGCACCTGTTTTGAATAGATAAGTCCTCGTTCCAAAAGAAAGGGGTGCAAACGAAGTCACACAATGGGCGCATTATATTTTCGCTACTCGCAGTTCACAGGTGTATGTACCGCATTGATAACTTCACTATATAACTATCCTTAAATTAACACTGTTAAGGATACAATATATGGGCGTAAAATTATCAATCAATACAAACACCTGTGTCGCAGTTGTACAATTCAATTCAGTTCAGTTCAGTTCAATATTTCTTTATTGTCGGAAATAACTCTAAATAAAATTCTGGTTGGAAGTCTTCACTGCAACCGTTTGCATTTGACAGCAAAAATAGCTCTGCAACAATAGGGATGTAAATACGATTTATAGAGTGACTTCCATTTCTAGTATTGATTAGCATTCGTGTCTTGCTTTTTAAAGTGGACCTGCAACCGTTAACATCTCGTAAGTAGTGCCTGAATTGAACATTTTAAAAGCGTAACAGATGTCCAAGCAACATATATAACGTTAACCAATTGATGGAAGACGAGTGACGCTCGTAACATTGCTTTGTTTTAAATGACGGAAATAATGTTGGCCGAGGTTAATTTTTTTGGTCGTTGAACTCAAAACCCCGGACCGACTGTCATCCAGGGTACCACATGCATGTGGCACATTCCATCTGTTTTTGAATTCCTCTGCTATGCGGCTCCATTCTCCTGGAGTAGTTGTACACTTGATCGCCTCATCCTTATACTCCTCAATAATGGCCTGGCTAACCTCAGGTATGAGTAAGGTGATTGTATTCTTGACCACTCTGAAGTTATACATGAGGATCATAAAAATTTGCATATATATATTTTTCCCCCAAAAAAGTTATTTTGAAAAAAAACTGTTAGTGGGAAAAATATAGTCGGATAGAAAACATAATTTGATGAACTCGTAATCACTAAAACGTACAATAAGATAATAAATAAATACATTTTAATTTTTAAAAAAGGACTAAAAAGGGTACTTTTGAAATCGTAAAATAGGACAAAAAGGTGCATAAGACAAGCGCTTGTCTCTTGAAGCGAGACGTCTGATGGTGATGGCCAGCTTCATGCCTGGTTCTAGAGCCTTTTTCCAGTCTGTATCTTTCTCCTCGATCCTAGGACCAACTCTTCGGAGCAGCACATCGAACATCTCTGGATTCATCTTCAAGAGGTTTTAAAATGAGATGGTGTCTTCCAGTCTGAGGTCTCTCAGCAGTCTGCCACAATACCCAAGTTGGGACCTCCTGTCTGCAGCTAGCCACGGTCGTACTCTGTATCTTCTTGGTTTCCCCCTCCTCTGTATTACCTCTTCCATCTGGATTTCAACCAGCATCTGTTCATGTTAGAGGAGAGCCAGTTGAATAAAATCAGCACCAGGTCCGCTCATCTTCGAAGTTGGGAAAGAACTGAAGTAAAATGGTCAGCACCATTATCGTACAGTCTTCTTGGTGTGAGTAGCAACGTTGTATGATGCTGTACGTCGTAGTGGCAACGTAGTAGAAACGACCGCTTGGTCGGCATTGGACTTGATTACATAATAACTGATCACTAAGTCAATATGAGTTTCTAAGTTTTAATCGGAATAATATCTAAACAGGTATAAATCAATGGTGGTAATGAACTAACTATGCCTACTACATATCATAAACGTACTGCATTTAAGTGCAAGTAATGTAAAAATTAGTGAAATGTGACTTATAAATATTGAACCCTTGCAAGACCCTTGTTTAATTTGGCATTATCCACGATAAGGGTAAGAAACGGTTCAATATCTTAACAGTCTCGGTGCAATCCTAGTGGCGCCGAATCAGCATTGGAGTACAGTCGTAATATTGCATTTAATTTGCCAGCGGTCATGCTCCGGTCGCAAAGCTGACATGTTATCCATTCTTTAGCCGTTCTTAACATTCAGAACGGCCGACAAATAATTTCACAAACATCACATTTATAAAATTTGGTTTCTCTTGTGTTTGTGACATAACAGCGAAGAAAATCATTATTTATAAATTCATTATAATTTTCAGCATAATGAAATCAAATCCACGGATAAAGTAATTGAACACATTTATATTCAAATTATTCATATTTTAGCTGATACATTTAAAACAATCTAATTGACAAGTATAAAGTATCTGAATATGAACTTAAAATTATTACTTTATTTTATAATAAACAAAGATAATAAAGGGAGGTAATCTGTACATGTCAAGCGATAAATCTATTTTAAACTGCGGCGGTTTATGGTTGCATGAGAATCGTTGATTTTTTTAGGGGAGGCAATGTGGCTTGTTCATATTGGGGGTATGCTATTGTACAGAGCTTAGACTACGTTTTTGTTAACTAAGCGGAATGTTATTGGTTCGAATATAAGCGTGCTCCGTTTCTTTTTAATGTAACATACTAAAATTGATATAATTTTTTTTCAATTTTGATGATGTCAATGTGGTGCAATGCATACATAAAAGCTGTAAAAGTAAAAAATTAATTTAATTTAAACGAACTTAGAAATGTTCGCGTTTCTCTAGACATCAGGAAAACATTTTAACAGGACAACACCTCTCTGGAACGACTGTTTTAATTTACCCAGAGGACTAGATAAGAAGGAGTGAACAGGTCTTTTCCACACACTCTTTCTCTTATAACAGGTATTTTCCACACACTCTTTCTCTTATAACTCAACACAATCCTATGTTGTGGGTACTCAAAAGGATCGTCTCACAGAGACGATTCTTTTGAGTACCCACAACATAGAGTTTAGATGTGAAATAATGATTGTAGAAAAATAGTCCTTATCTAGAGCTATGTTAAAATTACCTACGTCAGATATTTCTCTGGAGAGGTTGTAGTCAAACTTGTCTTTAGCATCCACCCACGCGAGAACAACCATATGGCTGCTGAACACGGGTGACTGCTTAATACAAGTCAAACAAGAAGAAATCGTTGTTTGGGTTCAGTTTCAAGTGTCTGATTAATACAAGGTGGCTGCTTAATACAAGGTGGCTGCTTAACAAGGGTGGCCGCTAAAATAAATTATAAGTAAATTGACTGTATTGAATTAATTCCATTCTGTTGTCCCAAAAGCCTGAGTTGTGTACGTTCTCATTGGCTATAACTGTAGATGATTCCAGAGACCTAAACTAATGTTATTTTAGATCTCGGATTATTCTAATGATCCGAGCAAACACAGCAAGGTGAAAGTTATGAACCTAAAAGTAGTTCGAAGACAAATCAGATGTATTAAGGTCAAATTACGCTATAGTACTATAGTCCCTAAAAAAAACTTTGTTTGCGTAGAAATGAGTGTATACCATCACCAGAATGTATTGAATATATGACATTGAGTTTAAATGCATTGTGAATGTGTAAAGGATGCAATGGAAATGATTGATTTGATCACTTTTAGTATTTTGACCTTGTTTGAAAGTGAAAGTAGAGAATGTTAAACACCGGTTTTGTCCGGGCCCGATTTGGTCCAAAATGACGCTTAACATTTTCGCCTGGTGAGTTCTTTCTTGCTTTGGATTGTTTTAAAGCTTGGAGGTAACTCGTTGCAATGATATATAGTGTTCTACATGAGAAACGCTTAGAAAGTGTGACAATTCAGGACTGAAACTGGTCGATTTACATGGAAACAAAGAAGGATTTTTGTTGGTGTATTGTAACCTAAAGGTCTGCTACAACCCTTAGACAGTCCGGTTTATGTGACAAGAGCGACGGAGCCGTGTCGGCGGTTTTTTGTTCGTGTTATGGAAACAGTGAAGTCTAAAAGAAGGTATATATAGTCCCGCTACCATAGTGTCGCTAATTTATTGATGACAGCCACATTACTTGTAAAATGAACCCGTACACGTTGGCTTTTGTTAACAGCATAGATCCAGATACCTCCTGTGCGCCCATTCACATATTATTTACACAGCCTTTTTAGAAGATTATGTCAATTTGTGTAGATTGTAGATCTGACCCTACACTTTTCAGAAATACCAACTTGTTCCTATTCACAGGCACTGGCTGAACAAGTGTCTATTAACGGTTAACGGACAGAGCACACACAAATGTCTATTAACTGTTAAGGGACAGAGCACACACAAGTGTCTATCAACTGTTAAGGGACAGAGCACACACAAGTGTCTATTAACAGTTAACGGACAGAGCACACACAAGTGTCTATTAACTGTTAACGGAGAGGGCACACACAAGTGTCTATTAACTGTTAACGGAGAGAGCACACACAAGTGTCTATTAACTGTTAAGGGACAGAGCACACACAAGTGTCTATTAACTGTTAAGGGACAGAGCACACACAAGTGTCTATTAACAGTTAACGGACAGAGCACACACAAGTGTATATTAACTGTTAACGGACAGAGCACACACAAGTGTATATTAACAGTTAACGGACAGAGCACACACAAGTGTCTATTAACTGTTAACGGACAGAGCACACACAAGTGTATATTAACTGTTAACGGACAGAGCACACACAAGTGTCTATTAACTGTTAACGGACAGAGCACACAAAAGTGTCTATTAACCGTTAACGGACAGAGCACACACAAGTGTATATTAACTGTTAACGGACAGAGCACACACAAGTGTCTATTAACTGTTAAGGGACAGAGCACATACAAGTGTCTATTAAATGTTAAGGGACAGAGCACACACAAGTGTCTATTAACTGTTAAGGGACAGAGCACACACAAGTGTCTATTAACTGTTAACGGACAGAGCACACACAAGTGTCTATTAACTGTTAACGGACAGAGCACACACAATTGTCTATTAACTGTTAAGGGACAGAGCCACACAAGTGTCTATTAAATGTTAGCGGACAGAGCACACACAAGTGTCTATTAACTGTTAACGGACAGAGCACACATAAGTGTCTATTAACTGTTAACGGACAGAGCACACACAAGTGTCTATTAACTGTTAGCGGACAGAGCACACACAAGTGTCTATTAAATGTTAGCGGACAGAGCACACACAAGTGTCTATTAACTGTTAACGGACAGAGTACACACAAGTGTCTATTAACTGTTAACGGACAGAGCACACACAAGTGTCTATTAACTGTTAACGAACAGAGCACACACAAGTGTCTATTAAATGTTAACGGACAGAGCACACACAAGTGTCTATTAACAGAAACAGAAAATCCACATAAGGCGAAAGGTGTCTAACCGTGTAAGCCTTCGCGGCATGATTAGGCTGATCCACGAGGAATGTTCGAAATGTATCGTGTATTGTGCATACTTTTAGACTTCTGATTCATTTCCGGAAAGTGTCACGGTAGACTGACTTTGGTCAATTACGGAAGTACAGATGAACAGTAGACTAGAAAGCGTGTAACAATCGATATCTGTGACAGAAAGGAAGTTTGGCTCAAGTCTAGTATAAGACTAAAATAGTCCGACTTTTGTATATATGCTTTTGTAAAAATGCTCAATTAATCTTAACAAATGTTTGTTTAGGTTTTGCTACGCAATTGTTAAAAAAAACGATTTGAGCAGTCCTGTGAGAAAACAAACATTTTGGTCTCTGCGTAATTTATCGACCAAGATCAGTCTGCGCAGTCCGCGCAGACTGATCCGGGCCGACACATTCAGTCTCAGGGGGGATATATGTATAGAGTAATGATTCCTGAAACAGAACATCCACAGGAGGCGAAAAATGTCTATCCGGGTAAGCCTGTGCGGCAGGCTTATGTTGATCCTGGTCGATACTTTACGCAGAGTCCTTAATGTTGGTTTTCTCGTGGGACGGCTCATTTGTTATTCCATCTATTCAATTTGTTTCACTAAAAAAGCATTCAGTGGGACTACGCAGAGGTCCCTAAATTATCATATTGAGTGGATGAACACGTTGACGGAGGTCGACAGGGTTTAAAGGGTATATATGTTGACAAGGTCGACAAGGATGATACTATTGACACTAATACATGGGTTCTAGTTAACCTATGATAGACCTTATTTGCTAAAGATCCATAATGTCATACTATAGACCATGTACATTTGTCAACCTGTCGAACGTGTCGACCTTGTCAACATGTCGCCCACGTCAACCTGGCGACCGTGTCGACCATGTTAACACTGTTGACCATTTTCAAAAACAAATCCCCTTACAATAATTTATTATTATTGAATTGTTTGCACAAAAGTGAAAACTAAGCAATTAGTTTGGTTATTTCTCAACCGCCACCGTAAGTAGTAATATTATGAGCATTACCCATCAAATATTTCTCTATATGTCTAGACCACAGCTAGGTGCCAGTCTATTTTAAAATCTAAAAATAGCATTTGACTATATATCAACCACAGGTGCCAGTTTCGTTTTAAGAAAATCTAAAAATAGCATTTGACTATATTGATATATAATCAAATGCTATTTTTAGAATTTGAACGAGACTGGCACATGTGGTCTAGACGTGAACTATTTTCGTAAAAGCCGCGTCAGGTGTAATTGGTGTTTCTTACATGACAGTGTATACGCCGCACTGTCTCACAAGAGTCTTCATTGATGTATATGTTTATGTATTATGTTTTACTCGCTTTCAGTATTTTCAGGTACGTAGATAAGAGGGATAATCAACTAAATTGAATACTAAAATATCACCCGTGTCAACATTTGTAGCAAGTAAAACTCAAAAAATGTTCAAGATATGAAAATAAAAAATATATTTTCTGGAAGTTTAACAATCCTTCTATTGCAGTAGATACAAAGATTTCAATATACTTCAGATTTTAGTAGTATGTTATCCTTATGAGAAATGTCAGTTTATTAATTTTTGGAAAAAAATAATATAATACAGAAATCCAAATATCTGTGTCTTTTAAACCAGTCATCGTTCCAAATACAAAGAAATTCCAGTTGTTCATTGTATTTCTAACTGAAGTTGAAATCTTAAGCTTTCAGAATATGTATGTTTTGTTTATGTGCCAAATGTGTCTTCAAAGTTTTATGTGCTACAAAATGTGAAAATTTGGACCTTTTTATGTCTATGTGTGATATTTTAACCAGATAACAGGTGTACAGGTGGAGTTGCCTATCCCTCTTATCTATGTCCCTGGTATTTTTACAGTAATAACAAGAAGAATTTTGATGCAAAGCATCAAAGACGCCGCGCATGCTTTTGAAGCATGACTTAAAGCAGGGAAACTATATTACTGTAATATAGTGTCCCTGCTTAAAGGAAGCAGATGCAGTTCAGTACATTTAAATAACCTGTGCAAGCAGACGGGATGTAAATATTTCGAACAAGAAGGCCAAATGTCCCTTTATTTTAAACAAGAAGGCCAAGATGTGCCTATATTGCTCACCTGGTTACCATAGCCTATATAAAAAGGTAACCAAGAGCAGAAAGGGTCAATATTGACGTAGGGATTAAACGTCTTATATGCTACGATCTATGTGATATTCAGCATGTGAAGTTTAGTCGTGAAATGACAAGTTTAGTCCTGAAACAATTTTGTTTACGGTTTGCTTAACACTGCAACTATAATGTGTCATACAAGCTGAAGTTTCTCAAGTAGTTTTTTTTACCAATAAACTGTTTTAAATCCTCTAACTGGATCCATTAGATAAAAAACAAACATGCGTGCTTAAATATTAACATATATTAAGGTGTATTGCCTCTATTTATAAGTTAAGTGTGACACAAGCTTTGGAAGGAGAGGTGGAAGTCATTTCTCCTTCCAGTTTAGCAGAAGAATGATAGCAAAACGGGAGTATATAAACAAAAGATACGAAGTAATTAAACAAAAAAAGAAGATATTTATGATCAAGATTGAGCATTATGAAAGTTCACATGTATAGTCAACTTATAGCAAGACTTATTAAGTCTGTTTTATTTGTTTGTTATGTCACTTTAATCGTTTTGAACATGCCAGTAGAAAACTGAAAAATAAACAAAAGAAAATGGCCAAGACAGTTCCCAAAGAGAAAAGAGCGAAAACCACGTGGTACGAATCGTTCATCTCGAACGAAACATGAAAAACCGGGTACGAATCCAATGACTTTTACAAATCGGATGAAATCGTGAAAACAGCGAAGTATTCATAACGGAAGGAAGCAGAGACAACTTAATTACTCTATGGGAACCGATGACACCTTGTCGTCTATTCAATAAGAATGACAAAAATCGCCAAGCGATGACATGCTGCATTTACAAATAGAACGGGTCACGTTACGGCCATGCCTATTGCATAGTTGGGTTAACGTTGTTTATACAGTTTCTAGAATTATACTGTAATATGTAGTAATGAAAATGAATCATCATTGATATTTTAAAGATTTACCAATTTATTTAAAATTCTCAATATTGTAAATATGCAAAAACATCGCCAGAAACTTTTTTCTGAGCTTTGATGAATCGGGTCGTAAACCAAACTATAAAAAAAGCGTGGCCTAGGGAGTTAGGGGAAAGTTATTAAATACGCATTAGATATGTCTAAAGATTTGTAATAACGGTAGAAGACATGCCTTTTTTGTATCTGTTTGGTGTCTTAAATCATTTAATACAATTTATTAATTCATAAAGGTTGTTTTTTTCAAACAAACAACAGTGGGTTTTTTTAACAATAATAACATTGGTTTCTCCCTTTACGACTACGTCACCCCATGGTACAAAATTAAAACCTATCCCATACTGACGCCGCGCTTCCACGCGGCGTCAACAAGGCCTCTTCAGGGTAAGCAACAAGTATTACTGGTCCATTTATCCTTAAAACCAGCGAGTCAGTCAAAATGCTAACCCCACAACCCTGAGCGCCAAGAGTGAAATCCATTACTACCGTTTTTAAGGTATTTAGTATGAAACGGCTGGTGATCGAACCTGCGACCTCCCGCACACAAGGCGGACGATATACCTCTACACTTTTGATGTGGTTAGAGTCTTCACAACCTCTACACGTTATCATCATGTTTGTATCAATTGAGCCGTCCCGTGAGAAAACCAACATTACGGCCTCTGCGTAATAGATCAACCCATATTAGCCTGCGCAATCCGCGCAGACTGATCCGGGCCGACACATTCCATCTCAGGGAAATATGGTATAGAGTAATGATTTCTGAAACAGAAAATCAACACAAGGCGAATAGTGTCTATCCTGGTAAGCCTGCTGCGGCATTCTTAGGCTGATCCAGGTCGATACTGTTGGTTTTCTAGCGGGACGGCTCAATTATGTATGGCACAGAAAGACATGGCTTACGAAAACCGACATTAGGACACTTACGACTGCCCTGTTCATATACTTAGAAAGATCATAGATATACTCGATGTTAACCTTGTTGTGTAACAGCGTACCTCTTTGAAATACTCCCAGTATGTCCCTTCTTCATAGGCCGAGGCTTTCATTTTAAAATGCTGCCAGGTATTTCATTATAGAATCAAAGATCAATCTAAGGACGATGTCATATAAGAAATGACTCCGCTTTGTGTGACGTCCATGGAGATTTCTAACCCGTATCCCGATCTTCACGACTTAAAACAACTTTTGCGAAGTATACTACGCACGGATATACCTATAATTGACGACCCAGATCAGCGTGCCAAGTCGAGAAATCTTATACTGGTCTCAATTCTTCGCTTCTAATGTTTTAATCAGTCACGAAGTAAGAACTTGTCAAAACAAGGGGTGGCCAAAATATTCCAATCATTTATTTTTCTTACTTGGTGCTATTTTTGTTTTTTTATCCCTGTCAAGTCGAAAATACTATTCTCTTACATGTGAATCGATTGAAAGTGCATCGAAAAAGAGTTCTGATAGTTAGAAGGCTCGTTTTGAACCGACCAATCAAAGTACTGCCGTTGATGGATCCATACACGCTGGGTAAGGTAACAGTGATCTAATTCAACTGTTTCCGTGTATTCATAATTACCTAACACAGTATAAGAAGCTATTTGTTACCCTTACAATGCGAACATTATTATGAACATTATTATGAACATTATTATGAACATTTTGTTATGAACATTTTATTATGAACATTATTATGAACATTTTATCACGAACATTATTATGAACATTATTATGAACGTTTTATTATGAACATTATTATGAACATTATTATGAACATTTTATTATTAGGCTAACGTATAGTTCACCAGAATAGTTCCTCCCTCATATCTTACACCAAGTGTAGAGTAGATTAATATTAGTAGTCTAGGGAAAAAATATGAATAACCTATCAGGAATCTGGGCAGCTTCTATTTATTCTGTAGCGTAAGAAGTTTTGAAAACATTGTTGGAAAAAGGAGAAAGTTGACCATTGAGCAAATTAATATTTTACCACAATGTTTTATTCTATAAGTTTGCGAAAACATAGTTACTGAGAAAATGTAACCAGACTGTGCGGATGCGAAAACCGTAATAATTACTGATCAAGACCGACTCTAGTGTTGCACAGTTTGACTTGGATCGACAACGTGTGCAAGTTCATTGTCAATTACAGTAACATTGCACTGTGACAGGAGTCCTAGTGCGGAAGCTGTAGTTTGAAATGGCTAAAACAGCAAAAAAAAATAACAAAATAACAAAACGAAAGAACAAGAGTTTACCTGGAAATATTCTGTGATTAAAGGAAAGTGTAGGAAATAATCGTAATGTTGAAACAACGTCATATAAAGCTCATAAATCGATCAATCAATGTTTTTCAAATGTATTTTGCATTAGTTAACCGGAATACTAACAGACGTAATTGGCAAGTTCAAGAATGACATACACGCGGACTGTCTCGGGTATTATCCCACGGTAACAATGAACTATTTCAACGCATTACAACATCGAAAACCGATTTACTACCTAATTTTTGGTTAACCCTTTACCACAATCAACACATCTGCAGCAGACGACTTTAAACATGTCTACTCAAAAATATGGAAAATCGGTTGAATTACTGAAAAAAGTTGAAAACTTTATGACAAAAGGGGAAATTGCTCGTTTTGAGCAATTTCTTATTTTGTCACTATGTTTTCAAAAAGCCGTCTGCTGCAGAGGCGTCAGAAAGCGTATAGATATGAGGAAAGGTGTTAAGCATTCATGGTACCATAAACGAGCCTAATCTACCTTTCAATTGAAAATGATTCGAAATTGAGATCTATTCTTGAGACCATGCTGTGTTAGGTTGAACTGATAAAACCATTGAATTCAACCCTGGTACATGTATATGTCGAGTCAATATTGCGTTTCAAAGTTATGATAATATTTTGTTGAACATTTTCATGTTTACTGAACTTGTTAAAAATAAAGGCACCCAGTGCTGACTGGGCGCCTTAAAACACAGCCCATGCATGTGTTCTTCAATCTCAAACATTTCACAAGCAAACACTCCTACGCTAAATGTAAATAGGTTGAGAAACGCTGACTTAAACATTTCCCACGAAAGCGCCAATAGACTCGACATAGAAACAGGACAGACATAGTTATTAACCCTTTCTTACAAACAGAAGCCTCTGCAGCAGACAACTTTTGAAACTATTGAGTCGAAAATGAGGAATGGCTCCTCATGAACAATGTCTCATTTTACTACAATGTCTTCAACAATTATACGATCAATTATAGGGATTTAGCAAGACGTCCGATGCTGACTTGTTGTATGAATGGAATTCGATCATGGTAACGGCGTTATCAAATGCAATATCTTCATTATAAAACACAGATAAATTGTACTTTAAGTGTTTAAGCTGTTGCATTGAGATTGGCTCGCACTGTTTATTTACGTGTTTTGATAATGCAAGTAAAAGCAAAACATATCTAAACGTTTAAAAGGGTTAATGGCCCTGTCACACTATTGCGTATGAGAGAAACGTATTAGTTGCGTATGACAATTTCCGTATTAAAGCTATGAGTAGCGAATGAGTAGCATATCGCCTCCGTATGTCCAGCGTATTACCAGCGTAGTCTGCGTATGGCTAGCGAATGAGTAGCGTATGAACTGTGCATGTCCAGCGTATCGTTATCACGTGACAAAGTGCCCATATGTAATATCTAGATATGGTATCCTATATATACACTTTATCAAAACGCTGGCAATATGCATGGGATACGCTTGCCAATCGCCAATCATACTCTAGTTGTACACAAGTGGTACTTTTTTTAATACGTTACTCAATCGTCAGGCATACGCCAAGATGTCTAAAAACGTCGCAAATACGTCAGGCATACGTTAGAAGTACGTTACTCATGCGCCATCAATACGCTAGCATTACGGTACACCTTTATGCCAGCGTATGTCAGCGTATGACCAGCGTACTCGACCTATGAGTAACGTATCTGAAGCGTAACTCGAGCGTTTTTAGCGTATGCCATTGCGTCTGCTTTGCGTATACACCATACGTCCGAATACACACACAATTTTTAGACATGCTTAAAAAGAAAATTCTGCCTCGCCGTATGTCAGCGTATAACACCGTATGCACCCGTGCTTGAAACGTATAAAACCTATCCCTAACGTACTCCTAGCGTATGCCAACGTATACCAGCGAATGAGGGATATTTTTCATACGCTGGCATACGCTAGTACGATACGCACTGGTGTGGCAGGGCCATTACTCTTTCAGCAGCGTCTATGGCAATATTAAGGTGTTTTTGATTCTGATTAGTCATCTCGTAACGGGCTGTCTCACCTGAAATCAGCATTGTTTGCCTTTTAGTTATCAAAATATGAGCCGTCCCGCGAGAAAACCAACATCGTGGACTCTGCGTAATATATCGCCCCAGATCAGCCCGCGCAGTCCGCGCAGGCTAATCCAGGCCGACACATTCCGTCTGAGGTGAATAGAGCTATAGAGTAATAATTCCTGAAACAGAAAATCCACAGGAGGCGAAAAGTATCTATCCGGGTTAGCCTGCGAGGCATGCTTAGGTTGATCCGGGTCGATACTTTACGCAGAGTCCACAGTATTGTTTTTTCTCGCGGAACGGCTCATATATTCCAACATTGTAATACATGAACAATGGAGTCACCCTATAAACCTACTTTAGGAAACTCGGCGTAGGAAGAGTTGAAACGACATCTCGAGGGCTTGGCGTGAAACGGTTGTAACTAAAATTGGTATTTTTTTACCAAGGTTAATCACCTCGCCATAAGTCTTTATAAACGTTAACTCATTTTTCTTGGTAAACAATGGAAATTTAGGTGCCATTGCTCGTTCCGAGTGATGGCATCTAAATTTGCATTGTTTACAAAGGGGTCAAAATTGCCCCTAAACAAGGGTTTTCCAAATAGGTTTTTAGTTACAACCGTTTCACGCCAGGCCCTCGATCTGATTTGAATAAACGTGATAAGCTACACGGGTTTTAAATTTAAATTTAACCTTCGACATCGTAGTCCTAACAAACAAGGGAAGTTCAATATGGTTTACAAAAATCAATGATGTTGCGTTTTGCAGTTTTTTCTTCGAAAATACTTTAGCCGCGTTCGCTACTGATCTTCGCCACCGAAAATAGCTGTTCAGTGAAATGTATACAGATTTGGATATATTCGCAATGATCTTGTTAAACCAGCCACGAGAAATTTCAAATCAGTTTACTCATATAATCAGATTAACATGTGCACAATTTGCTCTTGCACTGCACTGGTTATCAATCATTTAATAATCAGGGGTGTTAGGGAATTACAGGGGCTGTTTGGTTCAGATTCTTTTAAAAGCACCACATTTTGTCCAGAGGTTGCCCATGTGATACTTTTAACATTTTTGACGGGCGCAAAGACAGGCGCCCCATGGGGCCACCATATTGGCGAAATCCAAAACGGCCGCCATTCGGGTTAGATGTCAATCGCAGGTAAAAAACTAAAAGGGCTAGAATCATGAATTATACCTCATGTTAGGGGTTTTGGGTGTCGGGAAATCATATTCAGATGTTATTTCAATGATCTGAGGTCTAGTTTACCACTTATCGACAAGGTAAATGTCCTTTTGGGGGTCATCCCGGTGTTGTTTTGGTGTCTCATGGTCATCCCCAAAATACGTTCCCATTATTATTGTCGCAGTTTTCAAAGGGGAATAAAGGCAGGAAAGATATTTACATATCTCACAAATTGAAGGTGGCTGATGAGCTTGCCAGGACATAATGGTCAAGAGGTCGCACTTATATTCATTCGGGCTGCCGTGATGATGCACACGTTTTGTCTTCAGAGTCAAGAGCCATTCGACGGTTTCTTCCCCCTAACTCCCTCAGGGCTTCAGTAAATGATGAAATGAGGAGTTCCTTCGACGTAGTGTTCCGGATACCATTAGCTCTTCATGGACGTGAGAAGATCGGTGGAGACGCCAATCTGGATTCGAGGTAGAAGATCGCATGTAAGATCTCACAACTGCTTACCTACAATATAAGTATAGCTACGCACTATGCAGTCAAGAAAGCATCAACAAGGAGCGAGAAACCCCCTACCACCCTCTTTGTCATGGCCTCAACCTGCATGGACGCGGACGGGACACAAAACAGATTGAGATTGACCACGAGCAGGGTATATCTCAGTAACGTACAATCGCGTCATGGATGTTAAGCGAGGTGTTGTGTGTGCCATGTGTGCTCGGCATGCTCTAGATGGAGTGGTGCTACCAACCAACAGCCATCTCAAGGTCTGCACTACCCATGACGTGGATAATATAGATAGCAAGGATCATGGCAACTTCTCACTTGATGAGTTCCATGGATATGCCCCGAGCTTGACCAACCATCTCTGTCACAGGAATCTTGGAGTTAAGCGGGCTCCCATCAAGCTTGACACCTCCGACACATCAACTCCAAAGCTACCAAATACTTATGTGATACAGCCCTCAGTCAAACGCACTCAAACAGATGTTTTTGCACCCAGACTTGTCAACAGCGAAGTTAGACCACCCCTTGATGTGCGAGATGCCAAAGATGAGGCGTGGATGGCACACGTCACAAGGATGCTAAAGCAAGGCACGCTGGCAGAGGATGATATCATCACCTGATCGAGATACAACTCGATGCTAGCAAGCGACGAGTCGGTGAAGCCTCCTGCCATGTTCGGGGTCTACCCCTATTTCTTTTAAGGCCGCATCTGCATCTTCAACGAAGCATGCGATGGAGCTGACGATGCAGGCGATTGAGTTTCTCAACCCAGGGCATATAAGAGTTCTTGGTGCAGATCAGCTACTGTTTGCTCTCATCAAACTCATCCAATGACGATACCCTGACACTTTAGGAGAAGACAAGTTGGTAGATATGATTGATGCACTGCACATTAAAGACGAGATGCATCTTATGATAGGGAAGCTGCTGCTCGATTCTGGGTGGGACACCGTGCTTTCTCAGGCTGAGGTCCTGACATCTGCTCGCACACAGTCTGGACTCAATAAGCATCACATCCATCGCATCTATCGCACAAGGTACGCCCATCTGGTCTCCCTCATGTTCCGTTAGCAGACCTCCTATTCAGAGTATTGTTAGAATATAATGGGAGTCATTCGATATGTTGGATCAACGTTCCTAAACCTCTATCATGGACTACACAAACTATACGCTTTGGCTTCCGATACGCGTGCGCGATATGGTTGAGTTAGCCGAGAAACACCCTCAAGTGCATGCTGAATTGCTGAAGGGCAATTTTGTTGTGCAGAAAAAATCAGCTAGAAAGTTTAGCCCCATGGCCAAGGACCAAGCCCATGAACAGTCCAATAAAAGCCTGCAGACACATGGTGGAGCTGTTGGACTTTATGAGAAGCCCGAAACGTTTACACTGTTTATGCTAGCCGCACCTGACTGCACTGCAAATGTCTCCGAATTATTTCAATTAAAATTGTTCCTGAATAATCCTTATTGATATTTTAGTGACCTTGAATGGTAAACTTGACCTCAGATCATTATAATATCATCTGAATCGGATCCCCCGAACCCCGAAAAAACCTAATATTTTGTATCATTCATGATTCTAACCCTTTTAGTTTTTTACCTGCGATTGACATCTAACCCGGATGGTGGCCATATTGGATTTTGCCAATATGGCGGCCCCATGGCGCCCGTCATAAATGTAAAATGTATGGTATGGTCGACCTCTGGGCCAAATTTGGTGCTTTTGGAAGAATCTGAACCAAAATATCCCTAACACCCCTTACTACAAAAAGGTTTAAATAGAACTGTCAAACATTTGTCATTTATGTCGGATAACCTTGGTCAGCAGACGTATATGTATGTCTTTTGAGCCTATCCGGGCAAATGAATGTTTTTGTAGAATATCTGACATATTTTGAACAACCCTCATTTTCTAGGAAAAGGGAGGCGGAGCATGTTTATTAGATTGTTTTACATAATTTTACCACATCAGAAATAATGTGCGCAGTCTTACTTTTGGCATCGTATTGTGCTGATACGTTAATTCGTATTACGGGTTGCGTTACTTGACGAAATGGAACTATTACTAAGGCTCGCTGGCTTTGCTTTATGCGTATATGTGTGCCATAGTGTCGATTCAAATACAACAGGTGTGGCACTAGAAGACGGGGCATCCCTTTCTCGTATGGGACGAGTTTTCGACAACCCTCTATTGCGTATGTTAGGACAAGTCTTCACGAACACAGAAAATCTCGTGAAAAAGGCAAAAGTGGAGATATTCGAGGACCTGTGTGAACTACATCCCTGTTCACCTTGGACCAAATGGTCGGACTGCTCGGCAATAGCAGCGAATACGTTTGGATTGAAGACTCGATCACGGCAATGCGGTGTGGATTCCCCCTTTTGTATTCAGCCTCATGCAAAGAACGAAGAAACATCGATCGAGAAAGACATAAAAATTTGTGAAGGTGGATGTAAGTTGAACTACACACTCTTTTCAAACGGATTTTGTATGCAATTGTACAAAACAAAGTTGACCAAAACAGAAGCGGGTGCGGCCTGCCTAAAGGAGGGTGGCTTTGTCTTAAACATTAACAGTAAAACGAAATCCGATGCTCTGCACGAGCTGCTCGATGCCAAAGAAATCGATTCCGAAACCATCTGGATTGACGGACAAAGAAGTTCTATCAGCAGTCCCTGGAGCTTCCAGTACGAAAGCGAACCGGTCTGGTCAAACTGGTATAGCGGGGAACCTTCTGACAATACCGATGAGTACTGCAGGGTAGAGGAAAGTAATCCGCGAAAATGGTGCGACAGAAGTTGTGACAGATCTTACTGGTTTGTTTGTGAAGTGCCACGTTATCACTAATCTTCTAAGTAACAACAATGGAGGTATTTACTCTTCTTTGCTATTTAATTAGTATGTGTATTGTGTACAAACTAAAACAACACTTATATATTCTTTTTAATATGTTAGCAGGTGCAAGTGTTTCAATAACAATATATATCTTTTTTTTTAATTTCTCCTTTCTTTCGCAAAAGTTTTGTTATTTACCGTTCATTGTTAACATGTCAATTAAAAAGAGACTCTGAAAATGAAACTTGTCATAATGGGTTTGATACTTACGAAGCCCGACATTTGGTACTTTGCGAACAGTGAATGAGATCAGTCCACGCAGTCTGATCCCGGTCTTCCTTGTCCGCTATGTCGTCATAGTTATAGACACAACCATTAAGCAAGCACATGACATTCGGATCTAAACTTTGTTTGGAATTAAACCCCTACTACTAAAACTGGTACCGTCCTGCTAATTTTTACCAAGTTATTGCATTTATATGTGTTGTATATGTAGGGTTTTAATGACACTACGCTTTAATACCATTTAAAGTTATATCGCCATAAAACTAGCAGGGCTACACTTTCAGATCTTTGTCAGAAGATGCAGGTACGTAGCTACGTATCACATTTTGGCGGACGGTGAAGACTCTGGTGAGACTGTGCGGGTGCACAGGTTCGTCTGAATCTTTACTGTACGCAAATGCATTAAGTGAATTTATGTATATCACGTAATTATCTGACAGCCAAGATAGCTTATATGTCATGTTTATATCTATAAAAGACATACCATTAAACACATTACTATTGTTAAATATCAATAGGCGCCTTGCAATCGCCTGATGTGGCTAATGTATGGATTGATTTGCTTGCATGTTTTATATACATCTCTTACGGCCAATCAATCAGCTCTTAATAAAACTGCTTTCGTGTAAATTATGTGTTGTGTTTGTGTTGACCCTGTGTTAATAACAGGTTCCATCAAGGATGTCACGGTGTTTGAGCCCTCCATATTCGCTCGTCATAGCTTAAACCTTATAGACTAAATCTCTGGATACTTTTGGTTCAAGGGACATTGTGATGATTCACATGTTGCCTAGATGTGTTCAAAGTCATTGATAATCCCTCCGTCATTATATATCCTATATATTTACTTCCTCTCCTTTTTGCTTCTTTTCTAATTATTTCTTCATTAAATATTGGCTTTAAAAGAGAAAACAGACATACGACGGTATAATTTGCCATATCCACTTTCTAGCAAATTATGTAATTTTATCAGTACAAGAAGACGATCATTGTCAACTTATATGAGGCGTAAATAAGTAAATAAGTAAAGGCGCAACTCGTTCTCAGTCAAGATAAAGGAACCACGTCATTTGAATCCGTTGTCGATAAAACCCCAGAGAAGTCTTCGCCACTGCAGAGTAAATTCAGGGTATTTGCCGTCCACCGTCTAGTAATTCCAGCATACATTAATATCGTTTGAGGTAACAAGTTCAGAGTATCCGCTGTCCACTGTCCAGTAATTATAGTATACATTGGTATCGGTTGAGGTTACAAGTTCAGAGTATCCGCTGTCCACTGTCAAGTAATTCTAGCATTGGTATCGTTTGACGTTGCAAGTTCAGAGTATGCGCTGTCCACTGTCCAGTAATTCTAGCATATATAGGCTACTGGCTACCGTTTTAGGTTACAAATTTAGAGTATCCGCTGTCCAGCGTCCAGTAATTCCAGCATACATAGGCTACTGGCTACCGTTTGAGGTTACAAGTTTAGAGTATCCGCTGTCCGCAGTCCAGTAATTCTAGCATATATAGGCTACTGGCTAGCGTTTGAGGTTACAAGTTAAGAGTATCCGCTGCCCACCGTCCAGTAATTCCAGCATACATTGGTATCGTTTGAGGTTACAAGTTCAGCGTATCCGCTGTTCACTGTCCAGTAATTCTAGCATACATTGGTATCGTTTGAGGTTACAAGTTCAGAGTATCCGCTGTCCTCTGCCCAGTAATTCTAGCATATATAGGCTACTGGCTAGCGTTTGAGGTTACACGTTCATAGTATACGCTGTCCACTGTCCAGTAATTCTAGCACATATAGGCTACTGGCTACCGTTTAAGTTTACAAGTTTTGAGTATTCGCTGTCCACTGACCAGTAATGTTAGCAAACATAGGCAACTGGATACAAGCTCAGAGTACGCACTGTCTATTGTCCCGTAATTCAAGCATAAATTGGTATCGTTTAATGTTACAAGTTCAGAGTACCCGCTGCCCACTGTCCAGTAATTCCAGCATACATTGGTATCGTCTGAGGTTAAAATGTCATAGTAATCGCTGTCCACTGTCCAGTACTTCTAGCATACATTGGCTATTGGCTACCGATTGACGTTAATTCCAACATACATTGGTATCGTCTGAGGTTAAAATGTCATAGTAATCGCTGTCCACTGTCCAGTACTTCTAGCATAAATGGCTATTGGATATCGTTTGAGGTCACACGTTCAGAGTATCCGCTGTCCACTGTCCAGTATTTCAAGCATACATAGGCTATTGGCTAGCATTTGAGGTTACAAGTTCAGAGTATCCGCTTTCAACTGACCCGTACTTCTATCATACATAGGTTACTGACTAGCGTTTGAGGTTACAAGTTTAGAGCATCCACTGTCCACTGTCTCATAATTCCAGCATACATAGGCTACTGACAAGCGTTTGAGGTTATAACTTCAGATTATCCGCTGTCCAGTAATTCTAGCATACATAGGCTACTGACATGCGTTTGAGGTTACAAGTTCAGATTATCCGCTTTCCACTGACCTGTAATTCCAGCACACATTGGTATCGTTTAATGTTACAAGTTCAGAGTATTTGTTGTCCACTGTCCAGTACTTCTGTCATACATAGGCTACTGGCTACAAGTTCAGAGCATCCGCTGTCTAGTACTTATAGCATACAAAGGCTACTGGCTATAGGTTCAGAGTATCCGCTGTCCACTGTCCAGTACTTCTAGTATACATTTGCTATTGGCTACCGATTGACGTTAATTCCAGCATACATTGGTATCGTCTGAGGTTAAAATGTCATAGTAATCTCTGTCCACTGTCCAGTACTTCTAGCAAACATAGGCTACTTGCTATCGTGTAAGGTTACAAGTTCATATTATCTGCTATTCACTTACCAGTAATTCTATCATACATAGGCTACTGGCTACCGTTTGAGGTTACAAGTTCAGAGTATCCGCTGTCCACTTACAAGTTATTCTAGCATACATATGCTACTGGCTACCGTTTGAGGTTACAAGCTCAGAGCACCCGCTGCCCACTGTCCAGTTATTCCAGCATACATTGGTATCGTCTGAAGTTAAAATGTCAAAGTAATCGCTGTCCACTGTCCAGTACTTCTAGCATACATTGGTTATTGGCTACCGATTGACGTTAATTCCAGCATACATTGGTATCGTCTGAGGTTAAAATGTCATAGTAATCGCTGTCCACTGTCCAGTACTTCTAGCATAAATGGCTATTGGATATCGTTTGAGGTCACACGTTCAGAGTATCCGCTGTCCACTGTCCAGTATTTCAAGCATACATAGGCTATTGGCTACCATTTGAGGTTACAATTTCAGAGTATCCGCTTTCAACTGACCCGTAATTCTATCATACATAGGTTACTGACTAGCGATTGAGGTTATACGTTTAGAGTATCCACTGTCCACGGTCCATACTTCCAGCATACATATGCTACTGACAAGCGTTTGAGGTTACACGTTCAGATTATCCGCTGTCCACTGACCAGTAATTCCAGCACATATTGGTATCGTTTAATGTTACAAGTTCAGAGTATCCGTTTTCGACTGTCCAGTACTTCTGTCATACATAGGCTACTGGCTACAAGTAATGAGCATCCGCTGTCCACTGTCCAGTTCTTATAGCATACAAAGGCTACTGGCTACAAGTTCAGAGTATCCGCTGTCCCCTATCCAGTACTTCTAGCATACATTGGCTATTGACTACCGATTGACGTTAATTCCAGCATACATTGGTATCGTCTGATGTTAAAATGTCATAGTAATCGCTGTTCACTATCCAGTACCTCTAGCATACATTGGCTATTGGCTACCGATTGACGTTAATTCCAACATACATTGGTATCGTCTGAGGTTAAAATGTAATAGTAATCGCTGTCCACTGTCCAGTACTTCTAGCATACATTGGCTATTGGCTACCGATTGACGTTAATTCCAACATACATTGGTATCGTCTGAGGTTAAAATGTCATAGTAATCGCTGTCCACAGTCCAGTACTTCTAGCATAAATGGCTATTGGATATCGTTTGAGGTCACACGTTCAGAGTATCCGCTGTCCACTGTCCAGTATTTCAAGCATACATAGGCTATTGGCTACCATTTGAGGTTACAAGTTCAGAGTATCCGCTTTCAACTGACTTGTAATTCTATCATACATAGGTTACTGACTAGCGTTTGAGGTTACAAGTTTAGAGTATTCACTGTCCACTGTCTCATAATTCCAGCATACATAGGCTACTGACAAGCGTTTGAGGTTACAACTTCAGATTATCCGCTGTCCAGTAATTCTAGCATACATAGGCTACTGACAAGCGTTTGAGGTTACAAGTTCAGATTATCCGCTGTCCACTGACCTGTAATTCCAGCACAATCGGTATGATTGAACACATCTAACACGAAAACTTTCATTCTGAGATTGAACACATCTAACACGAAAACTGTCATTCTGAGATTGATTTTGAAATCTCGCAGTGCCAATCAAATTGAAAATTGTTCGGATGGTCAGTTATCGTTATCATTGTTATCGAATCTTCGAGGATACTCGTGCGATAACGCTGAGTCCAGGTAGCTATGTCGGTAGCAACGCGGGCTGTCAATCCAGGGAGTATGAGCTCGTACGTTAACATGACGATCAAGGGAGATGACGATAACGCCAAGCCCCGGTAGCTGAGTCGGTAGCGACGCGGTCCGTCAATCCAGGGAGTGTGAGCTCGTACGTTAACATGACAATCAGAGGGAGGAGATGACGCGGAGTCACACACCGATCTGGATCGTCACTTTTAACTATTATTGCGAACAATGTCTATCATAACCAGCGGAGTTAACTGTTTTCAAGAATTGCAGGGAAATTCTCCAAAACAAGAGAATTATTTGAAATTATTGTGTAAAAAGGACAACATTCTCATTTTCTTCAAGTGTTTTCTATTGTTTAAAATCGGTTTTAAAGCGACTGAACTCAGATACCCAACTGTCAAAAAAGAAAATCCAATTTTAAGAAAATTAGTGTTATTTTTGTATTTGGGGCAATAAAATATGATGATAACTGACATATTACATACCCCTATAAGCGGTGAGATTTTCTTGTTTTCGATACTTTTTCCATCGCAAATTCTACCCTGTCAGTAACGGGGTAAGTATTTTTAAATAGGAAACCCCTTCATCGGGACAATTGAAAACGACTCAAGTTCATTTTATTGATAAAAACGATACATTTTCTACCCTGGTTTTACTTGGATAACATAAAGAATAACATTTAGGGCGAATGAATTCGATTTTTTTTTTTCTTTTTTTTTTTTCGTGCCATCAGGATTTCAGTCGCTTTAAAAACAGGAAAATAATTAAGATTTTCCCACATGCATCCCATCTGAAACAAAACGACTTTAAAACTATAAATGCAAAACATGAAACATCTTTTTTAAATGAAGATATAACTACTGAAAAAAAAGCTGAACTCAAGCAAAGAATCTACAGCAGACGACTTTGAAAACATCGAGGAAAAACTATTATTGCGTACAGTGTATATCATAACCAGCCTGCATATTCGTGCATTCTAATCGTGGTCTGCATTGTTCGCTTTTCATTTATCAACATGTAGCTAGATACTAATCTAATTTGAAATGTTCCGTTACACGAGAAAATCAACATTATGACATCTGCGTAATGTATCGACCCAGATCAGCCTGCATTCATAATATACGGTAAGTAAATTGTAATGCTATGGCAATACGGAGAATACTTGAAGATGGTATTTGTAAGATACGGTAAGAAAATGGTTTATGCTATGGCAATACGGAGAATACCTGAAGATGGTAATTGTAAGTAAGATACGGTAAGAAAATGGTTAATGCTATGGCATTCGGAGATGACTTGAAGATGTTATTTGTAAGATATCGTAGATATCGTAAGAAAATGGTAAATGCTTTGGCATTACGGAGATATAGAGAATACCATGCTAGTGTCTGATATTATAAAATTTATCAGGCAAGGCTTAGAAAAAAATGAAAGCGAGGCTGCGCCGAGATTTCATTTTTTTCAGCCGAGCCTGATAAATTTTATAATATCAGACACTAGCATGGTATTCTTTTTATCATGTTTACATTTTTTATGTGCTTTTCTGTCTAATTTGATTAAAATGAGACAAAAAACCTGTCCAGAGCCTCTCCATTTTAAGTTGCGCAATAATATGAAAATAAACCGAAGGACGTTCCAATAAGAAATAGTCCCGAATGGTTTCGGCCATAAGTAAGTAATAATTAAATATTTAGAAAACTGTACGCTTCAAAATTTATCAGTATAATATTTACTCACTAGCAAGGAGAATAATTTCTCATTTCTTTGATTTTTATATCGCATTTTAAGGATTTTTGGTTTTATCCGCCATCTTTAATTTGAGGTGCCTGATAAACGTGAGGTGACTGATAAAGCTAAGTTTATCAGGCAGGCAGTTTATCAACCAAAAACAATGCAACAGCATGATAAAACTTGAAGATGGTAATTGTAAGTAAGATACGGTAAGAAAATGGTTAATGCTATGGCATTCGGAGATGACTTGAAGATGTTATTTGTAAGATATCGTAAGAAAATGGTAAATGCTTTGGCATTACGGAGATAACTTGAAGATGGTATTTGTTAGATACGGTAAGAAAATGGTTAATGCTTTGGCAATACGGAAATGACTTGAAGATGGTATTTGTAAGATACGGTAAGAAAATGGTTAATGCTATTGCAATACGGAGATTACTTGAAGATGTTATTAGTAAGATACAGTAAGAAAATGGTTAATGCTATGGCAATACGGAGATGACTTGAAGATGTTATTTGTAAGATACGGTAAGAAATTGGTTAATGCTATGGCAATACGGAGATGACTTGAAGATGGTATTTGTAAGATACGGTAAGAAAATGGGTAATGCTATAGCATTACGGAGATGACTTGAAGATGGTATTTGTAAGATACGGTAAGAAAATGGTTAATGCTATGGCAATACGGAGAATACTTGAAGATGGTATTTGTAAGATACGGTAAGAAAATGGGTAATGCTATAGCATTACGGAGATTACTTGAAGATGGTATTTGTAAGATACGGTAAGAAAATGGTTAATGCTTTGGCATTACGGAGATTACTTGAAGATGGTATTTGTAAGATACGGTAAGAAAATGGTTAATGCTTTGGCATTACGGAGATTATTTGAAGATGGTATTTGTAAGATATGGTAAGAAAATGGTTAATGCTATGGCAATACGGAGATTACTTGAAGATGTTATTTGTAAGATACGGTAAGAAAATGGTTAATGCTATTGCAATACGGAGATTACTTGAAGATGTTATTTGTAAGATATGGTAAGACAATGGTTAATGCTATAGCAATACGGAGATTATTAGAAGATGGTATTTGTAAGATATGATAAGAAAATGGTTAATGCTATGGCAATACGGAGAATACTTGAAGATTGTATTTGTAAGATACGGTATTAAAATGGTTAATGCTATTGCAATACGGAGAATACTTGAAGATGGTATTTGTTAGATACGGTAAGAAAATGGTTAATGCTATTGCAATACGGAGATTACGTGATGATGTTATTTGTAAGATACGGTAAGAAAATGGTTAATGCCATGGCAATACGGAGATTACTTGAAGATGTTTTTTGTAAGATATGGTATGAAAATGGTTAATGCTATGGCAATACGGAGAATACTTGAAGATGGTATTTGTAAGATACGGTAAGAAAATGGGTAATGCTATAGCATTACGGAGATTACTTGAAGATGGTATTTGTAAGATACGGTAAGAAAATGGTTAATGCTTTGGCATTACGGAGATTACTTGAAGATGGTATTTGTAAGATACGGTAAGAAAATTGTTAATGCTTTGGCATTACTGAGATTACTGGAAGATGGTATTTGTAAGATATGGTAACAAAATGGTTAATGCTATGGCAATACGGAGATTACTTGAAGATGTTATTTGTAAGATACGGTAAGAAAATGGTTAATGCTATTGCAATACGGAGATTACTTGCAGATGTTATTTGTAAGATATGGTAAGAAAATGGTTAATGCTATAGCAATACGGAGATTATTAGAAGATGGTATTTGTAAGCTACGGTAAGAAAATGGGTAATGCTATAGCATTACGGAGATTACTTGAAGATGGTATTTGTAAGATACGGTAAGAAAATGGTTAATGCTTTGGCATTACGGAGATTACTTGAAGACGTTATTTGTAAGATATGATAAGAAAATGGTTAATGCTATGGCAATACGGAGAATACTTGAAGATGGTATTTGTAAGATATGGTATTAAAATGGTTAATGCTATTGCAATACGGAGAATACTTGAAGATGGTATTTGTAAGATACGGTAAGAAAATGGTTAATGCTATTGCAATACGGTGATTACGTGAAGATGGTATTTGTAAGATACGGTATTAAAATGGTTAATGCTATTGCAATACGGAGAATACTTGAAGATGGTATTTGTAAGATACGGTAAGAAAATGGTTAATGCTATTGCAATACGGAGATTACGTGAAGATGTTATTTGTAAGATACGGTAAGAAAATGGTTAATGCCATGGCAATACGGAGATTACTTGAAGATGTTATTTGTAAGATACGGTATGAAAATGGATAATGCGCGATAAGTCATACAAATCTCAGTGTACCAAATTTCTTGGTATACGTTTCACTTTTTGTAAATATGTTTTCCCAATATATCAAATATAGTAACAAACATGTATCTAGTGAGAACATTATTTTCTGATCATAAATTGTATAGAGAGTTGACTGCATTGTTTTCTGATTAATAAAATACAATCAACAGATATTGAAACAGTCGTATCGGCTCTTTTGATAAAACGCTTTTACTTTTTGTCCAAATTGCTTGCTTTAAGTTTTAGACTTTGTAAATATGTTTTCCCCATATATTCAATACAGTTTCTAACATGTATCCAGTAAGGTAAATATATTTTATGATCAATAAAGTATAGGGAGTTTAATGCATTATTTCCTAATTAATACGATTGAAACAGGTGTATCGGCTCTTTTCATAAAACTTGTTTAATGTATGTCCAAATTGCTTGCTTTGTAAATATGTTCTTCCCATATATTCAATATAGTATTTTAGGTCTCTGGAAAAAATGGTTAATGCTATGTCAATACGGAAAATCTACGAGGATTGTTTTTGCACGATACGGTAAGGTAAATGGTAAATACTTCATGGCAATACGGAGAATTATTTAGGATTTTTTTTGCAAGATACGACAAGGAACACAAGTAATGCTATGAGTACTGAGCATCTATGTGGATGGCTATTGCAAGATATGTAGGCCTAAGGAAATGGTTAATGCTATGGCAATACGGAGGATCTATGTGGATGGCTATTGCAAGATATGTAGGTTTAAGGAAATGGTAAATGCTTTGGCAATACGGAGAATCTATGTGGATAGCTATTGCAAGATATGTAGGCCTAAGAAAATGGTTTATGATATGGGTACGGATAATCCATGTGGATGGCTATTGCAAGATATGTAGGCCTAAGGAAATGGTTAATGTTATGGTAATACGGAGGATCTATGTGGATGGCTATTGCAAGATATGTAGGCCTAAGGAAATAGTTAATGCTTTGGATACGGAGAATCTATGTGGATGGCTATTGCAAGATATGTAGGTTTGAGGAAATGGTAAATGCTTTGGTAATACGGAGAATCTATGTGGATAGCCTAAAGAAATGGTTTATGCTATGGGAACGGAGAATGTATGTGGATGACTATTGCAAGATATGTAAGCCTAAGGAAATGGTTAATGCTATGGCAATACGGAGGATCTATGTGGATGGCTATTGCAAGATATGTAGGCTTAATGAAATGGTTAATTCTATGGGAATACTGAGGATATATGTGGAAGGCTATTGCAAGATATGTAGGCCTCAGGAAATGGTTAATGCTATGGTAATACGGAGAATCTATGTGGATGGCTATTGCAAGATATGTAGTCCTAAGGAAATGGTTAATGCTATGGTAATACGAATAATCTATGTGGACGGCTATTGCAAGATATGTAGGTTTAAGGAAATGGCTAATGCTCTATGGTTATACGGAGAATCTATGTGGACGGCTATTGCAAGATATTTAGGTTTAAGGAAATGGTTAATGCTATTGTAACACGGACAATCTATATGGATGGCTATCGCAAGATATGTAGGCCTCAGGAAATGGTTAATGATATGGTAATACTGAGAATCTATGTGGATGGCTATTGCAAGATATATAGGCCTAAGGAAATGGTTAATGCCATTGGAACACGGATAATCTATGTGGATGGCTATTGTAAGATATATAGGCCTAAGGAAATGGTTAATGCTATTGTAACACGGAGAATCTATGTCTATTGCAAGATATATAGGCCTAAGGAAATGGTTAATGCTATGGTAATACTGAGGATATATGTGGATGGCTATTGCAAGATATGTAGGCCTAAGGAAATGGTTAATGCTATGGTAATACGGAGAATTTATGTGGATGGCTATTGCAAGATATGTAGGTCTACGGAAATGGTTAATGCTATGGTAATACGGAGAATCTATGTGGATGGCTATTGCAACTACAATCCAATCACTTTAAACCAATTTCGGGAAATGACTTAAGTGGGTTTATTAAGTGGTTGTTGACGTCATCACCGAATCATACGCTGTCGGCATCCCCGGAAACGCACATACCTTATTAAACACGAACATTTACTACGTAAGTAATATCATCAAAGCTTCACCGAAAACATCCAAACCTTATAAGGTAACGACGCTCCGAAAATGACTAGGCATCATCATCCAGAAATGACGTGGCGTCATATCAAAGCAACTCGATAACGACTTTTCAACCAATGAACATAAATCAGACAAGGACCGACGCCACTTAAGAGACGACCGTTACGATAAAATTTTAAAAAATGTTGCCTTATTACCCCCAAAAAACGTAACGTTGCAACTTTACCGGAAATAACAACTCCTTATTTAGCAATAAAGTAGCGTGATCGGTAAGTTTCCATCCTAGCTGACGCGACTATATGAGACGTATTCAAAGAGAGTACTATCATTAACGTGTCAGTATAGTATTTTGGATGTTCATTATTATACCTTTAAAAACACAGATTTTATAAAGAAGGTAAGTTATACTTTATAACACATCCTTTTATGTATAAGAAAACAGGGTTCTCTTTTCAACAAAGTCTAAGATATATTGTGTTTCCATTTTTGTCTGACTTTTTTTACAGACATCAAGTACGTGTTATAATACGTGCAAGTGGCACGATATAAAACTAAAACACAATAAAACAAAACGATATACATATTTACTACTAAAATTGATCCGTAACTTTTGAAATGACCTGTTTTACAATGTTTACGATATTTCGGATGTTAATATGATCCTTTCTCTGATTGACAAACGAGTTAGATATACTTAAATGTACCCGTTAAGACAATATACACCGCCTCGAATAAATCAGTCTGTAAATTACAAGTATCAGCTCTATTAACATTTTTTCCGATGTTTGTCAATCGTCATTCGTCTTTAACCAATTGGCTTATAATCTATGCGGAAAAGAAGTTAGTTATTTTGAAAGACGGTTTTGTGGCCACCGCGATATAATTGAAAATGTGTTAAGAATGGCGTTACAGTACCAGAATCAAACAAGCATAACATCTGTAATCAGAAGGTTATCGTCACATTTTGGTTTTCAACCGCTTTTATATCCGCGTTTATCGCATATTAAGTCATTAAACGCTGAGACGGAATGAAGGAACAGATATGTGCACTTAGCTAGCCACTTTAAGTCATCGATACATCTTACTAACGACCCTTTTTTTTTAATCCTACGTTATTAGTTCTTTAGTTTATATGATGTTTTAAGCCTCTTTCAACATTCTTCAGTTATATCAAGGCATTTCCTGGGTATGTTACGAGTCGATTTTTTTTCTAACACCAGCGGAAATCAGAGCGCTGTAAGTTTTACTTCTTTGTTTGGTGTTTTAACGACCTTCAACAATTTTGAAGTTACATTTGTTCAAGAGAGCGTGTATTCCGAAGATTCAAAGTTTTATGCCGTATAATATGTCTGACAAATAGTATTGATTTACTTTTGCATTTTTGTTTGGTGTTTTTCGCTTCTTTCAACAATTTCATAAATAAGAGCAATTTCCCAGTTAAATAAGGGAGTGTCCGTGAATGGTTATACGGTTTAAAACTTTGAATATGTGTCTTTAAACAACCGGAATTTGGTGCACACTGATGTGGGCATATGATATGATGATGACGACGATAATGGTGATGATGATGATAATGAGTATCAGGAAGAGGAAGAACATGAGGAGGAAGAGGATGATCATGAGGTGGACGAGGAGGAGCAGGAAGAGGAAGAGGATGAGGAAGAAAGGATGAGGAGGAGGAACAGGAACAGGAGGAGCAAGAGGAGGAGGATGAAGAGGATCATGAGGTGGACGAGGAGGAGCAGGAAGAGGAAGAGGATGAGACAGAAAGGATGAGGAGGAGGAACAGGAACAGGAGGAGCAAGGGGAGGAGGAGGAAGAGGAGGACCATGAGGTGGACGTGGAGGAGCAGGAAGAGGAAGATGATGAGGAAGAAAGGATGAGGAGGATGAACAGGAACAGGAGGAGGAAGAGGAGGAGGAGCAGGAAGAGGAGGAGGAGCAGGAAGAGGAAGAGGATGAGGAAGAAAGGATGAGGAGGATGAACAGGAACAGGAGGAGCAAGAGGAGGAGGAGGAAGAGGAGGATCATGAGGTGGACGAGGAGGAGCAGGAAGAGGAAGAGGATGGGGAAGAAAGGATGAGGAGGAGGAACAGGAACATGAGGAGCAAGAGGAGAAGGAGCAGAAGCATGAGGAAAAAGAAAAGAGGAGGGGGTAGCTCCTTCATACATACTCATCTGATCAATGCAATGAAATCGTCTTTTAATTTATTAATTTAATCTGAAAACTGATGTGGATCTTTATTTTTCAAATGAAAGTTTCTTGCCAACTTTGTTCAAAGTCAATCTACGTAAAATGCTTCGCCGTTTTGAACTATATCGGTCAGAAACACGGATGTTCCGATAATGACGAAGGCTTCTACAACCACCATGAAGGATCGATATTAATTTGCTCACTCTACCAAATAAACGAACAGAAGTAAGGACAAGGCTAATCATGCAGTGTCAAGTCTGCGGTAAAAGTTTTAGCAACGACTACAACTTGAAGCGTCACAAAAACAAAACACATGGGGATGATCCGAGTCTTTCAATATACCGAGGAATTCAGACTTCAGAGAACATCGAGAAACTCATGATGCGCTGACACCGGAGGGAGCTCTAAATGCGGCGACAGCCCCAGAATGCATTCCAACGGAGAATGTTTGTTTTCCGACAGCCGTTTACCTGTATCGTTAGCGGACCTTCGTCATGCGGCAAAACCTACTTTATAACTCGACTGTTACAGAGAGCCCGTGACAAGATACAACCGTCACCGCGACGCATTATCTGGTTATACAAACGATGGCAACCGCTTTACGACGTCATACGGAGAACCGTTCATCCGAAGGTCGAGTTTATTCAGGGCGTGCCTTGGAACCTCGAGAGAGACGAATTTCTGGACACTCGAGTTAGAAACGTCATAGTACTCAATGATATGGCTACCGAAGCGGCCAAGGATTCGAGAGTAACGGATTTGTTTACGAGAGGTAGTCACAATTGACATTTGTCGGTGATCGCGCTTAACCAGAACCTATATTTTAGTAAAGATCCGACCCAGAGAAGAAACTGTCATTATCTGGCATTATCCAAAAATCGCGTGAACAGACAACCGGTTATGACTCTAGCCAGACAAATGTACCCAAATAACCCCCAACAGCTGCTACGTCGTTTCGAGGATGCCATTTAACGACCGTACGGGTACCTGCTAGTCGATTTGAAACCGACGACGCCGGAATCATGGCGAACGCGCACGATAGTATAAGAGATCCCATCCCCGAACCGGCTTTAACGCGCTCGCCGGAACGTACCAACGAGCAGTCAGAAGCCATTCAAATGTCTTGCGACGACTGCAGGTCCATTTTATCGGACATTCATCACTTACACGTCAAAGCGTGGTGCCCGATGAAACGATAAATGGAGGGGAGCGACGATGAACCAGTGAGACGGGTCGAGGGCCGACCACGGATGGAAAAAGACGATGAAATAGAAGTTATATCCGAGGACGATGACATGGACGAAGATTCGGACGACGAAGTTACGGAAGAAGTATCCGATGACGAAGCTAGTGGCGATACAGAGGTAGTTAATCCCGAGGTCGAAAAGTGGAGGAGACATTTCGCCCTGATGGCGGCAGGCAAAATACGACCCAATCACAATGGTCACTATATCGTGGAAATGTACAAGTCGGTGGGAATCTCGGGAACAAAAGACAGAATTCGTCACGCCGCTGGCTCAAGATATCGAAATGGCTAAATTCGAACTCAAAAGCATAAGAAAACGGGGACGAACATGGCGAAAAGACGACGAGCGTATAAAAGCCGAAAGGACTTTTTGATGAGAACGCCCGGTATTCCCGTCAACGCAGTTCGTGTACAATGGTTAATGCTACGGTAATACGGAGAATCTATGTGGATGGCTTTTGCAAGATATCTAGGCCTAAGGAAATGGTTAATACTATGGGTACGGGGAATCTATGCGAAAGTACCTTCTAAAAAAATAACCGAATCATTCCGAAATGTTTCCTGGAAAAATAATCGCGATAGAAGGTACTTTCGTTTTTGGTCCAGGTTGTTATCCTTTTGGCGAATTCGCAAATATTTCATAGGAATCATAGGGCGAACAAACTCACGTTATTTAGTTCGATAGAGAAAAGCATAATTGATTGAGTCCGTAGTTCAAATTTATATTTTTGTTCGAATACTTTGAAAAAAAATGAGTTGAAGCGAGGAGACCCAGAAAACTGTGTCCACCCTTTTTAATATAGGGTAATATCTATTTTTAGAGTAGCAAGTCCCTGTGACTAGATAACGGGATTAATTCATGTTCTTAAATCAGTATTAGAACTCCGAACCATTTGGTGTGCTTTCTTAAATCACTAAGCCTTGAAAGTATATGGAGCGTCTTGCTACCATACGCCTACTTAATATCAACGAGCCTTATCATCGGAATTAACTGTGTAGCCGTGATCTATCTGTATTCCTGATCTAAGTACATCCTGCAAGATATGTATTGTATCCTTTCTTGTGAGTGATCATTTCCTGCAATGTTCGATTTAAAACTGTAACATGTGGTTATAATACTCAATGCGCATGCGTAATGTCTCCCGCCCTTCAGGGCGCCAGCTCTGAACAGGGCAGTCGTTAATAAACCGCTGTACCGAACACACGTCTACGTTATAGTTACCACGCTTGTGGAATAACCCTTATTATCAAGAATACAACAAAAAACACATTAACCAACAGGGTAACACACATGTAGTAGTTTAGTTAAACAGGAACAAATATGGCGGACATTATCACAGGACTTGTTGTGTTTGTGCTCATCTCAGGTGAGTGAAACGGTTTATTCGTAAAAAGTGTTCGGAGAGTGTGAACAAGTATACTTTTTAATAAGATCTTTCAGTTGTGTTTGTCCCCGATCTAGAGGTCAGAAACTAGACCAGTTTTTACAGATGGATAAAGGCATAAGTTTAACACCCAAATTAGAATCTAAATCATCTGGGGGAAATAAATAAAAATACCAATTCATCAAAATTAAGCATAGAGCTAGATCTATTTTGAGAAAGAGGAAAGGTTTTAACTTGACTGGAATTCATTATCTGGTTATAGAAAAAGAGGAAACTACTGGCTTTGTAGATATGATATTTCTTGATAATCGTTAGACTTCCTGAATGAACAAAAAATATATAAGTTAACAGGATCTTTCTTTATCCCTTTCCATTTACAAATACAACATCAAATCTGCAGCAAACGACTTTGAAAACATCGATCTAGTAACAAATTATGAACAATCACTAAATAATAAAGATCTTTCGGTTGTGTTTGTTCCCGATCTAGAGGTCAGAAACTAGACCAGTTTTTACAGATGGATAAAGGCATAAGTTTAACACCCAAATTAGAATCTAAATCATCTGGGGGAAATAAATAAAAATACCAATTCATCAAAATTAAGCATAGAGCTAGATCTATTTTGAGAAAGAGGAAAGGTTTTAACTTGACTGGAATTCATTATCTGGTTATAGAAAAAAAGGAAACTACTGGCTTTGTAGATATGATATTTCTTGATAATCTTTACACTTCCTGAATGAACAAAAAACCTATAAGTTAACAGGATATTTCTTTATCCCTTTCCATCTACCAATACAACATCAAATCTGCAGCAGACGACTTTGTAAATATCGATCTAGTAAAATATTATCAACAATCACTAACATAAATGTAGAATTTTAATCTAAAGATTTGAAAACATTGCGACAAAATGTCAAATTACTCATTACGAGCAGAAGACTAGATCTGGAGGAGTGAACTGGTCTTTTTCCCACCAATATCTCCCTTATGACTCCACTATAACCTATGTTGTGGGTACTCAAAAGAATTGTCACACTGAGACGATTCTTTTAAGTAACAAAACATAGGGTTTGAGGGTCAAATAAAGATTAAGGGATGTGAAATACTCTTCTTATCTAGAGCTCTGAGCAAGTACATATCTCTGTTTGTTTCGATGTTTTCAAACGTTGGCTGCTGTAGATGCGTTATAAGATCTGCAATTCTGAAAGGGTGAAAACTGTATATGTGTAGAGAAAGGTTATCCTGTAAATCAACCCTTTCCCACATACAGCAAATCTGCAGCAGACGACTTTAAAAGCACGTTCACCAACACCCGGAAAATCTCTGTAAATGAAGGTACAATAACTTAAAAAAGTTGAAAACATTTTGACAAAGGGAAAAATTGCTCCTGTTTTCAAAAGTCGTCTGCTGCAGAGGCGTCAGTAAGTGTCAATATATGGGAAAGTGTTAATTCACCTGACCACTTATCAGACATTTCTAGAAAGTTTCTGTGACTAATAAGAAGATTGATCATTTCTGAATAAGCAGGGTGGTCTAGATTTACACTTGCCACAAATGCCCTAGGCTACCTATGGTCCTCTTGTCTCTGTGATGCCAGCCCACTCATGTGTAAAATGTTTTAATGCCATGAACTTTTGATCACATTCCAGTTGTTCAGGGAGGAGAATGGTGCACAGATCATTCCGCAGACTTTTTCGATACTAGTTCAAACACATTTTGGTGTGATCAAGGATGCTGCGGTAGTTATAATGACAGACATTGCTGCCTTAGTGGGTGAGTAATCGAATTATCAAGGCGCATTATGTACTTCCCAAACAAGGGCCGAGCTGAGGTAGCTCAGTCGGTTGCGACGTGTGCTGTCAATCTAGGGGTTGTGAGTTCGAATCCCAACTCGTCCAACATTCTGTCCCACGTTTGAATAAAGTCACTGTGACAAGCGTCATTTGTCTTTAACCAATGGATTTACAGTCTATGTGGAACAGCAGCCAGTTGCTTGGAAAGTATAAAAGCTAGGATACACATGAGTAGGTGAACTGGCCGCCGTGATATCACTGAAAAACTGTTGAAAACGGTGTATAACCAATCAATCCCAAACAAGGAGACGCATTATGTTATTAACCCCTCTTTCCCACTTGTAATGACAGCATCAAGGATTCCATCATGCCCAGTTGTGGCGCTGTGCTCGTGGTGGAGTGCTCTTGTGTATTAAGGTACATTTCCTAGCCTAGTACTGGTTTGTTATAAATAAATAAATGTACTATCGCCATACATATATAACTGAAATAATGTAGAAAATGTGTTAAACACCAACAAAACAAACCACATGTATACATCAAATCTGCGAAAACATAAATTTATCAAGGGAAAGATGTGTAAAACTTGTTTCAATGAAATGTTATTTAAAGCTCCACTGGCTGAAAACTTGTTGATTTTATGTCATGTGGTGAATTTTGTGTAACATGTACCAAGTCCTTCAAAGATTTAATCAACAGTTGGTTACCCATCCGGGTAGTTACCGCGATAAACATTCCTCAACCCTTTCCCTCGTATGGACGCTTTTTAACGCCTCTTCAGCAGACGGCTTTTTGAAAACATGCCGATAAAAGAAGAAATTGCACAAAATGAGCAATTTCTCCTTTTTTCACCATGTTTCAACTCTATTCACTAACTATACTTTCAAATGAAGAAACATGTACTTTCCATAGTTTTGCTTATATATTTTCAATGTCTACTGCTGCAGATTTACTGTATGTGGGAAAGGGTTAACTTAACTCTGTGAAAAAGTCAATCGTTACCATGCATGTGTTAATTGTTGGCTTCAAAAGACTTCTCCTCTGTAACCACTAGGCCAATTGCGATTAAAATGCATCCTCTCAAAGCCAACTTCTGTAAATTCCTTCAAAGTGTTCTATCCATGCAAAATTCTTGTTTGCATGTAAACTGAAAAGAAAAAAAAGAAAAAAGTCTTCTCCTCCTAAACAGGTTGGATGATTTAACTTTGTTTAAGAAATGTTCCTTGGATGCCATATTTCAGATTCCTTGAAGCCATTTGTATTGTTCCAAAATCATGAAAGCTAGTGGGCCTGTTTTACCTTATATGGCTATAGCGTAAAACTTAACAATCTTCTCCTCCAAAAGTACACGACATGTAGACTCATTTTAACTTACCTGCAGAGAAAAATCTTTGCCACAACTTGTATTGGACAAAATATGTAAAGGAGCTAAGTAGTATATTGATGACACAAAAACTTCAACTGCAAACTATTGGCATAACAGATTTATTCCTTTCCCACTTGTAGAGGAATTTTGACGCATCTGCAGCAGACGACTTTTGAAAACATTGTGACAAAAGAAGAAATTGCTCAAAACAAGCAATTTCACCTTTTTTTCAGCAATTATACCTTCATTTCTAGAGATTTCAGAATTTTTGTATGTGGGAAAGGGTTATTGAAGTTGGTCTTGTCCAAATTGAAAAGATCTCAACAGATGGAAAAATCAGAATTTTTAACTAAGATACATGTACATATATATGTAGATGTAGGTGAAGTTGTGAAAAAACAGACCAGAGTACATAACTAGAGATAAAGCTTGTACACTTACAATACTTATTAACCATCATTGCGTCCATCAACAGACAAGAGTACAAAATTCGGTCAAGGTTTTTGTAAGAATTTTGGCCCTTTTTCGCTATAGAATTTTGGTTAAGTTATTCATACCAAATCACTTTTTTTTCAAAACAATTAGAGATATAGCTTAAAGACTAACAATATCTTTTTACCATAATTAACTCCACCAACAGCCAAGAGTGCATAATTCAGTGAAGGTTTTTAGCTCTACTGGCCAAAGGCCAGATGTTTTGGCCAGATGTGCCCTTGTATGACTGGATTATGGCCCTTGAAATTGTCAAAATTGCTATAATACATCTTGTGAACGCGATAAAGCCTTCAGTTTTGATTGTATCTTAAACTTATACAGTAGTTAGATATCCATGAGAGCTCGGTTCCTTTTGCAAACCAGCTAGATCCGCCTATGCAAATTGACAAAATTGCTATAATAGAGCTTGTGAACACAATAGAGGCTACATTTACTATTTGATCGCCACCAAACTTAAATAGTAGTTAAAAATTGATGAGAGCTCGGTTCCTTTCGAAAACCAGCCAGATCCGTCCATGCAAGACTGGATTATGGCCCTGAAATTGTCAAAATTGCTATAATAGAGCTTGTGAACACAATAGGGCCTCCATTTACTATCCGATCTTCACCAAACTTAGATAGTAGTTAAATATTGATGAGAGCTCGGTTCCTTTCGCAAACCAGCCAGATCCGTCCATGCAAGACTGGATTATGGCCCTGAAATTGTCAAAATTGCTATAATAGAGCTTGTGAACACAATAGAGGCTCCATTTACTCTCTGATCTTCACCAAACTTAGATAGTAGTTAAATATTGATGAGAGCTCGGTTCCTTTCAAAAACCAGCCAGATGGGCTCTTGCATGACTGGATTATGGCCCTTGGCATTGTCAAAATTGTTATAATACAGCTTGTGAACACAATAACGCCTCCATTTACTATCCCATCTTCACCATACATACATGCTCTTGATTAAAAATGACCAAAGAACCATCCCAGTAGAGCATTGGCCCTCATGGGCCTCTTGTTGTTAGTATTATGACCCTTTAACGACTTAAAAATTACTTTGCTTATACATAGTGTGATAAAGTACTTGGTTATGTTTTCTGTAACACCCAAAAAGGTGTTTTTAGCTCGACTTTTGAAAAAACGAGAGCTATTGTCATGACCCTGGCGCCGGCGGCAATGGTGGCGGCGGCCACGGCGTGGTCGTCGGGTTAAGGTTTTTTGTTTTGTCAGCTTTTTTTTTCTGTTTTCTCCCTATCAGTCGAGCGTCTGTGCCGTATGCGGTGCTCTTGTTTTATTGGCAAGCACGAAAAAAGTTCAGCATGCTGTCCCCTGACAGCTCATGTTGCACAATGTTTAAACCCTAATCAATAAATATACTTCGTGAAAAAGAGTCTTCAAAGCAGTAATCGATTTATATATATAACTAAACAGGCGTTATTACGACTTTATTTCGCGTTATTACGCCTTTTTTTCGCGTTATAACGCCCTTTTCCCGCGTTATTACGACTTTATTTTCGCGTTACTACGCCTTTCTTTCGCGTTATAACGCCTTTTATTAGCATTAATACGCCTTTGTTTAGCGTTATTACGCGTTTATTTCGCGTTATTACGCGTTTATTTTCGCGTTATTACGCCTTTATTTCGCGTTATAACGCTTTTTATTAGCGTTATTACGACTTTAATTTCGCGTTATTACGCCTTTTTTCCGCGTTATAATGCCTTTATTCGCGTTACTACGCCTTACTTCGCATTATTACGCCTTTACTTTGCGTTATTATGCCTTGTTTCGCGTTACTTCGCCTTGTTTCGCGTTACCTCGCCTTTTTTCGCATTATAACGCCTTTTTTCGCGTTATTACGACTTTACGATATTTTCTTTTCTCAGATGGTCCTAATAGGCTTTCGTAGATTGCAGCCATAATGGACAGATCAAAGCATCCATAATTCAATACAGTGATCATGATGGTACTTTTCATTGCAGGAGCAACAGTTCAGATGAATACAGTGCAACAACCCTACATGCAACAAAACATGCCATACACACAACCTGGAAATCCAAACCCAGGTTTTGATCCGCCAAAATACAGCGAGGTTGTTAATCCACAGTAATGAACGTTCAGGGGTGTAACTTTAACTATAAACTTGTCCGCACTACCAAACTATTTCTTACTTACACAAAATCTGCAGAAGGCGGCTTTGGTTTAAGCAATATTTTATTTATATTCTTGATTACATGTACATCTTGTAACACTTTCAAATCAAATATAAATAGGATTGAGCAGAAAGCATTAAGCTTATTTAGGAACCTCTCTCCTTAAGGCGACTTTGAAAACGTATATGCAAATATGCAAAATTTCTGAGCAATGTCTGCTTTTGCCACAATGTTTTCAGAAGTCATCTGCTGCAGATGTGGCAAAATGCAAGAGGAGAGCAATTAAAGATGGAAAAATAGCTCAAAATATTTTCTAAGAAAAATAAATTTTAAATCAAGTCAACAATTTTTTTAATGATCTGAATAAATATTTTTTTTATCCACAATAAGGTTTGATACTTCTTTTCTAATGACAGCATTATTCTCTTTTCTTAACCCTTTCCCATGTGTAGACGCTTTCTGACGCCTCTGCAGCAGACGACTTTTGAAAACATTTTTGCAACATTTGCCACAATGTTTACAACTCTATTAATTAAATAAACTGTCATTAATGGTGATTGCTCATATTATTGTACAGATGTTTTCATAGTCGTCTGAGAGGTTAACCCTTTCCTAAACAGCAAATCCGCAGCAGACAATTTGAAAATATGATCTACACAAATTATGGAAACTGTCAATAAATGAATGTATTTTTTATTGAATGAAGTTAAAAATAATTATGACAAGAGGAAATCATCAATATTTAAGGAACAATTTCTCCATTAGTCACTGTGTTTTTCGAAAGCTGTCTGTAGCAGGTGTGTCGAAATGTTTCTGCATGGGGAAAAGGGTTAGTTCAGCATTCAAATACAATGTATTTAATTTTGGGTGAAGTAAACACATGAAATGTAAAAGTGCTTGTAATTTTTTCCTATGCATAATTTGACAACATACACCCTTGTCCTTGTCTTTGACAACAATTTGTTGTTATTTCTCGGTTTGATATTTTGTATTTATTTCTCTGTTTGATATTGTTATTAATGTTATATAATAATTAGATGGACATAATGTTGATGACATATAATTTACAGAGATAATTATTTTAAGTACATACATCGTATGAGGGAAAGGGTTAAGAGTCGGGTAGAACATGATATGGGTTAAAACAGCCTGTACAAAGAAGGAAGAAAAGTGTCTTTTAAATTCTTTATTGTAATCTCTTGTTCGTATGACTGGTAACATTGTGCTAATATTTGCAATTGTTGATTGTTTTAATACACATATTTTATTTTAAATATAATTTAATATAAACAGTGTGTTGTTTCTTGTTTTATATACATGTATTTTACCTTTTTGGCAGACATATGTAATAAAACAACGATTTTGGTACATCACACGAATAACGACCTTCCGGAGTTTGCCACCTGGGCAGATCTTATCCATCTTGCGCCTCTGCATAGGCTGAGTCTTTCCTACTCGCTATCTAGTCCTACACCAACACAGGGGGCCTGTGCTCAAAATGCAACAATACAAGTATGAAATCCTCCCTACAATAAGACGAGTTTCGATGTATATATGCAGAAAGCGTGTTTTGGAAACATTGTGGCAAAATGAGAAGTTGCCCAGGATGAACAATTTCTCCTTTTGGCACACTGTTTTTAATTAATGAATAATGATGAACTGTCATATCGAGGGCTTGGCGTGAAACAGTTGTAATACAAATGTTAAATTTTTTACCAAGGTTAATCACCTCGCCATAAAGTCTTTAAAAGCGTTAAATCAGTTTTCTTTGTGAACAATGGAACAATGGAAATTTTAGTGCCATTCTCGTTCTGAGCAAAGGGGTCGAAATTTCCCCTAAACCAGGGTTTTCAAAATAGGCTTTTAGTTACAACCTTTTCACGCCAAGCCCTCGATATATAGAGTTATTCCATACAAGTTTTCGAGGTTATCTGTTGCAGATTGGTTGTAGGCCGATGTGTGATAGGGTTAATGTTGTCGTACATGCCATTAGGTAAACAGTGTCAGACTGTGTGGATGAACATATTGATCTTGAGCCACACTAATTGTTAATGTTCCATTAGTAGTTCTGCGCGACCAAGACTCAAGTTAGACGAGAATGCACAGAGGTTAATGTCTGAATAAACGTAAAAAAAATAAATAAAAAAAAATGATGAAGAGGCTGATCTGTGTCTTTTTTTACTGTGTGAAGGTTTAATATTGTGGGTAAAGCTGTTTTCTCGCTTAAATGTTCTGTTATACAGAACATAACCCATTTCCACGGGTAGGCTCATTATATATTATCCAAAGAAATTTAACAGCTGGGTGAAACCTAGTGACTTTCAGTGACATGTGTCAAGCAAATATATATGAAACACATGTATTGAAATATACCTCATTTGTAAATAATTATTGTAAATAAACTTTATAAATACTTTATTTAACAGTCTCTAGTGAATAAGGGTTAACAGCTACTACACCATGACGCGAGGAAAATAAATCGTCTGCTAAACGTATAGGATGTATATAAATATCGTGTGCTGGAGCAAAACGAAATGTTGGCTACCGTTTTTTTTTTTTTCAATATAAACATGTGAACGCATCGATGTCAAGAGATAAAATGAGCTAGTCTTAATATTATATACTTCACTGCGATCTGATTGACTGATGAATTGAGAAAAAAGTACTCTTTAGATAATCGAAACTTACCTTGTGAAGCAATTATGTATGTATACGCTCTGTCAGAAATGTTTACACCTTGAAACCGGATTTGTAAATGAGTTGAATATAAAAATGAGATCAATCATGAAAGGCTTAGAATGACCCTATTGGTTTATCGGAACGTACCTATAGGAAGCGTTACCGTATACGCCTCACTGATTCTGATATAACTGAAATAATGTTGAAAGCGGATTAAAACCCCAATAAATAAATAATTGTTCACTCAAAAAACATGACTGTAGTAACACTGTTGACTACTGTCGTTTGTGTTCTGAATGTCTTTGACCATCTGGATATCTGTAATTGAGTTCGGGTGGGGGAGTCCATTCATTGTATCTGAGTCAGCTCTCCTGCAAAGATTGTAGGAATTGGTCGAACTTCTTCTGCGCTGCGCTGAGAGATCTTGTTCAGGATCTGTTTGGAAACGACGTTGACGTTTTCTGGTGGGTGGTTGTGTGACCACAAAAACACATGATTGAGCCGTCCCGCGAGAAAACCAACATTATGGCCTCTGCGTAATGTATCGATCAAGATCAGCCTGCGCAGTCCGCGCAGACTGATCCGTGCCGACACATTCCGTCTCAGGGGGATAGAGTAATGATTCCTGAAACAGAAAATCCGCAGGAATCGAAACCTGTCTATCCGATGCTTAGACTGATCCGAGTCAATACTTTACGCAGAGTCCACAATGTTGGTTTTCTCGCGGGACGACTCATATCACACCTTCCCTCTTCCCCCCCCCCCCCCCCCCCCTCTCAACTATCTAAATGTTTTAAACTTACTAATTACTAATACAGTTCGTTAGGTTTTTAACAGATAACGCTTAAAAGTTATGCATTGACAAAAGTCTATGCGACATGCGTCATTCGTCTTCCATCAATGGGCTTAGTCTATGTGGAAAAGCAGCCAGTTGCTTGGGAAGATTGTTGTGTGGAAAACTGCTGTGAGAAAACCAGGAAATGCATGAGTAGGTGAACTGGCCGCTCTGATAAAACTGAGAAATTATTAAAAACGGCGTTAAACCCCAAACAAAAAAATAAAAGTTATGCAAGTAAGCCTTTATGTATAATGACTACCTGTGAGACAAATACGCCGGTAGTAAGGCTAATTTAACCCATATCCCCTCATACAGACGCTTTATAATACCTATGCAGAAGACGATATATTTCGAAATTGCCCTTTCTTCTTTTTGTCACAAGGTTTCCAACTCTATTAATAAAATATTCTTTCACGAATAGATAGTTTTGCCTAGATGTTTTCAAAGTCTTCTGCAGCATATTTGTTGTAGATTCAATGTGAAAAAGGGTTTATTTTTATTTTGACAATAAAGTTAATCAAAGTACTGAGAGTACTGCTGGAAGGTGATTTTAGATTGATGTCAGTCAGGTGCAGATGGGATAATGCATTGTATGCAAGGTATGAACAGATCATGGCTAGGATATATGGATAGGAACAAACGAGAGCAAATATGTTGGAAAATAAATGAATGAAAAAATTTAAGTCTTTAAAACTTCTTTATTTTGCTGCAGTTTCGGAATAGGTAAAATTGTATAAAAAGAATAAATCAAACAAATATAATAACAAACACAAACACTTGTTGTTTAGTTTATACGGTTATACTATATAATTTCGGAAGAACGCTTTCATCAGTAGAATACAATAATAAAGAAAGAATAAAAACTTCAAAATTGTTGACAGCTGAACATTATATTATATTTACAATAGTTAGCAAACACTGTCAAGAAGTGAGGAGTAGTGCATACATACAATTCATTTAGAAATTGCATTGAAACAAAATATATTTTTGGTAAAAAATATTGAAAGCATTTTTTTCATATTTAGACAGAAATGTACAGGAAAGAATAAAATTCAGTCATATCCGTCGATAGCTAATGCTATCTTTCTATGCGTCTGTATAAAGACAAAGATATATAGATAGATATTCTTTATTTCTTCCAAATTTGAAGAGCAAGTACATTTCATATTAAACATTACAAAAGTGAGAACATAAATATATAGTTAAAACATTGTAACAATAGGAGAACTTGCTCGTCATAAAAATCTATGATAGCCACGGTTTTTCAAATTTGCTTTTCACAAGCGAACAAATGCTATGAATGAACGTATACAAGTAAGTGCTATGAATGAAAATATGAAAACATGAATTAATTTGACATTTGCAACAATGTTCGATAAACTGTGTCTGAATGAGGATACAACGTAGAACGTAATGTTTTCTCCTTGCATGAAAGCTTAATTAAGTATAGGTGTGCCCTCAATTTAAATCAATTCTCACATAACAAGAACATTAAGAAAGTGTTGTAAAATCTAAATAATATCATGACATCTCACGATGATCAGATTTTTATAGAAATAATTTTATTGATGTGTATTACGAATCAAGAGTGGATTCAAACACTTCCAAATATTTTACAATTTAAAACAATTAGATATTCGGATAAAATCTGATTGATTGAAACGAATTGTTAAAAAAACAAAACACCCGATTAAAACCAAAGGCTTCTTTTCCCACAACATTTTTTTTCAAGAGCTACAATATCTAAAGAGGCAACATGTTAGGGTGCTTGTCAATCCAGCAGTTGTAAGTTCGAATCGAAGCTCGGCCATCATTCTTTCCGTCAATGTGACACGCGTCATTCATCTTTCACCAATGGGCTAACAGTCTATTTGGAAAAGAAGCCAGTTGCTTGGAAAGAATGTTGTGTGGATTACTTTTTTGAAAAAGCCAGACAACACATAGGTGAACTGGCCGCAGTGATATGACTGAACAATTGTTGAAAACGGCGTTAAAGCCTAATCAATCAATCCTTTTTATATAATCATTCTGTAATTTACCATTTAGAATGCCCCCCTAATCCCCTTATACATATTTAGTCGAGTAGTCGTTCGGGAGAACACACCATTCGTGAATTACCAGATAACTAACACTTCTCCCTAGCACACAACTATTGACAACATTGTGACAAAACACAAGAAATTTATCCCAGGACTCCAAATACAGCAGACGATTTTGAAAATATCTGAGAAGGATATTTCCTTTTTTCCCACAATGTTTCAATTAGTAAATATATATATATACATATATAATATATATAAATGATGTAAAAACCTATAAATGAATATACTAGAGGAAATATAAAGAATATAACTGAAAGTCGTAATTAAGGATAGATTAGCATATTTTGGGGAAACTACCCTACGACACGGTATGTCCTCGAATTTACCTAGTTCGTGTAATGTATATCTGATCCGGTGTATCGGTGTTGTTCACAAAAGCGTGGCGCGTACGAATATACATAGTAATGTTCACTGCAGAAATATTTGTATTTCTTAAAATAAAATTCACCTTAAAAGACGCAAATACATTTTCAGTTTGAAAATAAAGTATAAACTCTATATTCTTCATTCAACTGATTGTAAATGAAAAGACTATTAGGTAGATTTTACTTTGAATTCATCGCACTATATTGATTAGCGTATGTATAAAAAAGTTCCTGTAGAATTAAATGTTATAGGGCATATTCCATTTGCGTCAGTGTGCAATCCCATAGAAAGAAGATTATTACATAATAATCACCTTCCAAAAACGTTGTGGCAAAAGGGAAAAAGTACAGGATTATTATTTTTTGCTACACTTTATTTGTCATAGTTCATCTGCTGCAGATGCATCAAAATGCGTCTGCACGTGTTGGACAGTGCAGATAAATTACTTTAACTTTAGCAGGGACGTAGATAAGAGGGATAGGCAACTCCACCTGTACACCGGTTATCTGGTTAAAATATCACACATAGAAATAAAATTGTCCAAATTTTCACATCTTGTAGCAAATAAAACTTTGAAGTCACATTTGGCACATAAACAAAAAATACATATTCTGAAAGTTTAACATTTCAACTAAAGTTAGAGATACAATGAATAACTGGAATTTCTTTGTATTTTGAACATTGACTGTTTTAAAAGACACCGATATTGGGATTTCTGAATTATATTATTTGTTTCCAAAATTTAATAGACTGACATTTTTCATACGGACAACATATTATCAACAATATTTTTATCTTCTGCAATAGAATGTTTAAACTTCCAGAAAATATTTTTTTTATTTTCATATCTTGAATAGTTTTTTAGTTTTACTTCCTACAAATGTCGGCACGGGTGATATTTTAGTATATAATTTAGTTACTTATCCCTCTTATCTACGTCCCTGACTTTAGGGATTAATTCCAGTCTAGTGTCTGATTTCTAAAAATAGTAACTGTCATGACAGCATATAATATGCATCGATCCATATCATCGTGACTTTGTGTATATTACGAAATAACCAGTGTTATATCAAAGACCAAGACCATGTTTACACAAATTTAGAAGTGTAGTTAAACAGGTACAAATATGGCGGACAATATCACAGGACTTGTTGTGTTTATGCTCATCTCAGGTGAGTGAAACGGTTTATTCGTTAATAATGTTCGAGAGTGTGAACGTGTATACTTTTTGATAAGATCTTTATGTTGTGTTTGTTCCCAATCTAGAGGTCAGAAACTAGATCAATCTTTACAGGTAGATACAGGTAAAAGTTTAACACCCAAATCAGAATCCAAATCATCTGAAAAACAAAATAAAAATCATAATTCATCAAAATAAATAAGCATAGACCTTTTTTGAAAATCTTTAGACTTCCTAAATGAACAAAAAACACTAGATCACAGGGATTCTACATTACCATACAGGAAGTTCCTTTTTAGCTCGACTATTCGAAGAATATGAGAGCTATACTACTCATCGCCGTTGCCGTCCACGTCACACCTTAGTTAAGGCTTTGCATGCAAGTAAGTACTTAAATACTACATGTATTGCATTGTAACTTTCTACGACCCTACCTTACTATCACATCTTTGTAGATTATCAAGTTAGATAACCCTATCCTGCATATTATGCAAGGTATGGCCCTGTTTTACTTAGAAATTCTGGTTTAAGTTTTGCGTGCAACTAAATTAAGAGTCCATATCTCAGTATTTACTTGATGCATTGCATTGAAACTTTGTACAACCCTATCCAAGTATCACATCTATATAGAATATCATTTTTTTATGCAAGTTATGGCCCTTTTTTAACTTAGAGATTCTGGTTAAAGTTTTGCATGCAACTAAATTAAGAGTCAATATCTCAGTATTTACTTGATGCATTACATTGAGACTTTCTACAGCCCTTCCCAACTACCACACCTATGAAAATAATTAAGTTTGATATTATTTTATGAAAATAATGGCCTTTTTTTACTTAGAAATGCTGGTTAAAGTTTTGCGTGTAACTAAATTATGAGTCCATATCTCAGTATTTATTTGATGCATTGCATTGACACTGTATACAACCCTACCCAATTATCACACATATGTAGATTATTTAGTTAGATAACTCTATCCTGCATTTTATGCAAGTTATGGTTCTTATTTGACTTAGAAATTCTGGTTAAAGTTTTGCGTGCAACTAAATTAAGAGTCCATATCTCAGTATTTAATTGATGCATTGCATTGCAACTTAATACAACCCTATCCAACTATCACACCTATGTAAATAATCAAGTTTGTTAATTTTTCCTGCATTTAATGCAAATTATGGCCTTTTTCTACTTAGAAATTCTGGTTAAAGTTTTTCGTGCAACTAAATTAAGATTACATATCTCAGTATTTACTTGATGCGTTGCATTGAAACTTTATACAACCATACCCAACTATCACACCTATGTAGATTATTAAGTTAGATAACTCTATCCTTCATTTTATGCAAGTTATGGTCCTCTTTTTTCTTAGAAATTCTGGTTAAATTGTTGCGTGCAACTACATTTAGAGACCATATCTTAGTAGCTACTTGATGCATTTGCATTGAAACTTTATACAACCCTACCCAACCATCACACCTATGTAAACAATCAAGTGTGTTAACTCTATCCAGTATATTTTGCAAATTATGGCCCTTTTTTTACCTAGAAATTTGGTTAAAGTTTTGCATGCAACTACATTAAGAGTCCATATCCTATAGTATTTACATCATGCATGGCTATGAAACTTTATACAACCCTTCCCAACTATCGCACCTATGTAGATTTTGTTAATTTAAATAACTCTATCCTGCATGTTATGCAAGTTAATGTCCTTTTTAGACTTGGAAATTCTGGTTAAAGTTTTGCTTGCAACTATATTCGAGTCCATATCTCAGGAACTAATAAGCGGTGGAATAGTCAAGCGCGCTGTCCTCTGACAGCTCTTGTTTATAGTATTTTATGTATATATATATATATATATATGCTAATGTCGACTCCCTGTGCACTAGATCATTCGATACGATATAAGTTAACCTGATATATTCTGTATCCCTTTCCATTGACCAAGTATGATTTTATTCTAAAGAGTTGAAAACATTGTGATAAAATGTGAAATTGCTCATATTGAGCAAGAATCTCTATTTGTCACGATTTTTTTAAAAGTTGGCTGCTGCAGATGCATAGATCTGCAACTCTGAAAGGGTGAAAACTGTATATGTGTGGAGAAAGGTTAACCTGTACATCAACGATTAATATAAAGTAGACGACTTTGAAAGCATGTTCAAAAAAACCCGGAAAATTTCTATAAAAGAAGAAACAATAACTTAAAAGAGTTGAAAACATTAAATTATATCACATGACAATGCTTGTATCCAATCTAATATACCCATTACGTATATTTCTTTTCATGTCACATGTGTTATATAACATGACCGAATCACTATGTTTGTATTTATCCGCGAATGTTTACAATATGGCTGAGAACATGTATCCGGTAAACACAAACGTCACGATAGATGGACGAGGAAGACACCATTATCGGTAATGAAAATATATTTTGTGTGTGATTAGTTAACAGTTTATTAAGTATGAAATGTTGAGCCTATTTTCTAGGGCTGTAGCGATAGTTCAAACTATCGATATATTGCAATAGTGACAAGGGCAATAGTAATGCATCGATTGTAAAACTGAAGATCAATAACTATCGCAATAGTGGTTGGAACTATCGATAGTATTGGTTCATGTAGTACATTGAATCTAAATATGCAGATATGCTTTTATTTCTTAGAGAAAAGACCATGTTACTTGTCTGTGAACAAATTTTGTTGCCTGAAAGTGATAAATGTTCTTAATATGTGTAAGCTGGAAAATTAAGTTCTTTTTGAGAGCAAAGGGTTTCTTTTTAAGTTTTTAAATAAAAGATAAACAATAAAATGCTCTTTTTGATACTTTTATTCCTTGTAATTAGACTTCAGAATAGTTATTTTTTTAAAGATCAATAAAAGCAATAGTATTGCAATGCATCACAATATTAGTTGTGCAATAGTTTAACTATTGCAATGGTACTTTCTGAAAATCAATACTATCGCAATAGTGATTTTTGGGCTCAATAGTCACCCCTACTATTTTCTTACAGCGAAAAACCGATTTTCTTTTTGTGTTTTGTCATGTGATAAAAAGAATCTGTTGAACTCGTCCAATGAAACTTTTTATGAAATGACAACTCATGTCAGATCATATATATCAACGCGCATCCTGTACTTCCCAAACAAGGAGACGTATTAAGTTATTAACGTGGCGCTGTGGTCATGGTGGAGTGCTCTTGTACAAGGTATATTTCCTAGCCTAGTACTGGTTTGTTTACCCAGGGATCATGAATAAGTGAACTGTCGCCATGATATAACTGAAATAATGTTGAAAACGGTGTAAAACCCCAACAAAACAAACCACATGCATACACCAAATCTGCAGTTCTTTGGCAACTGTGAAAACATAAATTATATTAATTAAGGGAAAGATGTGAAAAACTTGTTTCAATGAAATGTTATTTTAAGCTCCACTGGCTGAAAGCTAGTTGATCTTATTGCATTTTGTGTAAAATATACCAAGTCCTTCACAGAGTTAAGCGACAGTGGGTAACCCTTCCTGGCAGTTTTCGCGATAAACATTCCTTAACCCTTTCCCTCATATAGACACTTCCTGACGCCTCTTCAGCAGACAGCGTTTTAAAAAAAACATTGCGACAAAAGAAGAAATTGCTCAAAACGAGCAATTTCTTCTTTTGTCACCATGTTTTCAACTCTATTCACTAACTATACTTTCTAATGAAGATACTTTCCATAGTTTTGCCTATATATTTTCAAAGTCGTCTGTTGCAGATTTACTGTATGTGGGAAAGGGTTTCATGCATGTGTTAATTTATTGCTTCAAATCGTATCTGTAACCACTGGGTAGCATCCTCTCAATGTCAACTTCTGTACATTCCTTCAATATTTTCGATCCATGCAAAATTCTCGTTTGCAGGCAAACGGAAAAAGAAGAAAACAGGTAAGCTGATATCATTTTTTTTTTGAAGAAATGTTCCTTAGTTGACCGTCTTTCAGATTCCTTCAAGCCATTTTGATTGGTTTAAAACATGGCTGCCCAGGGGATAGGGTGGTGTTTTTTCTTATATGGCTATAGTGAAAACTTTATATGAGATTCTTTCAAGCCATGATGATTGTTCCAAAAAGGCTGTTTTGCCTCATATGGCTTTAGCGTAAAACTTAAAAATCTTTTCCTCCAAAAGTATGACGCATTTTGACGCACCTGCACAGACAAACTTTGCAGCAAATTTTCAAAGCCGTCTAGCTGGTGCAGATTGTTTGTATTGGACAAGGAACCTAAGTAGTATTTTGATGACACAAAACCTTAAACTGCAAACTATTGGCATAACAGATTCATCCCTTTCCCAACTGTAGACTTATTTTGACGCATCTGCAGCGGACGACTTTTGAAAACAATGTGACAAAAGAAGGAATTCTCGAAACAAGTAATTTCTCCTTTTGCCAAATGTTTTCAACTTTTTTTCAGCAATTATACCTTCATTTAGGTCCCTGAAGCTAGGTTGACGAATTGACGAGTGACGAACTGTGACATTTGTTTAGGTCCGTGAAGTTAGGTTGACGAGTGACGAATTGACGAGTGACAAACAGTGACATTTTTTCTAAAAACTTTATTTCTTTCTTTAAGATAATGTATCTGGACGTATTAAATGCAAATTAGGGCCATTTTCATGTTTCGTGGCGATCAGTCACTCAGAAGAGCTTCGTCATCTCGTCAATTTAGTTGACGAAATTGACGTTAAAAATATTTTTCTAAAAACTTTATTTCTTTCCTTTAGATAACGTATCTGGACATATTGAATACGAATATTGAATACGAATTAGGCCCTATTTCATGTTTCATGGCGATCAGTCAATCAGAAGAGCATCATCAAGTTCGTTAATTCGTCAACGCGCCGATTTAGTTGACGAAATTGACGCAACAAATATTTTTCTAAAAACTTTATTTCTTTCCTTCAGATAAGTATCTGGGCGTATTGAATGCAAATTAGGCCCTTTTTCATGTTTCATGGCGATCAGTCAATCAGCAGAACTTCTTCAAGTTCGTCAATTCGTCATCTTTGTTGACTAATTGACGAAAAAATTATTTCTCTAAAAATCTTTATTTCTGTCTGTTAGATAATGTATCTGGACGTATTGAATGCAAAGTAGGCCCTGTTTCAAATTAAACGGCGATCAATCAATTAGAAGTGCTTCGTCAAGTCCGTCAATTCGTCATCTCGTCAATAAAGTTGACGAAATTGATGAAAAAAATATTTTTCTAAAAACTTTATTTCTCTCCTTTAAATAATTATCTTGACGTATTGAATACAAATTAGGCCCTATTTCAAATTGCATGGCGATCAGTCATTCAGAAGAGCTTCGTCAATTCGTCAACTCGTCAATTATGTTGACAAAATAGACGAAAAAAACTTTGCATTCAATACGTCCAGATACATTATCTAACAGACAGAAATAAAGATTTTTAGAGAAATAATTTTTTCGTCAATTCGACAAAATTGACGAAAAAAATATTTGTCTAAAAACTTTATTTCTTTCCTTTAGATAATGTATCTGGACGTATTGAATGCAAATTAGGCCCTATTTCATGTTTCATGGCCATCAGTCATTCAGAAGAGCTACATCAAGTTCGTCAATTCGTCAACACCTCAAATTTGTTGACGAATTGACGAAATAATGTTTTTCTAAACCCTTAATTTCTGTCTTTTTTATACTGAATCTGAACGTATTGAATGCAAATTAGACCCTTTTTCAATTTTCCTGGCCATCAGTCATTCAAAAGATCTTCATCAAGTTCGTCAATTGGTTGTAATGTTGAATTTCACCATATGGATAACATACAATGTAATGTTCTCTTTCTATCTTTGACTCGTTTTCGTATGTCTCTTGTAAAACTAATTAGTGATAAAGTTCAACAAGTCTTTGTGAATAACACAATATTTAACATTTCCTTCACACATATAATACGACACTGACACAACGAACATCTAACAACATCACTTGGTAAAAGTATGTCTGTATAAGTCATTTTAGTCGCGCCTCCTTTAACCAAGATATTTAAGTAAATGTTCCATTAGCCCAAAGTGGCAGAAATCTTTTCGCGACATTAATACTATACTTTATTCCCCTATGGTCCACGCAGAGAGGACTAAGCTATCTCGCCTTCTCTCCTAGCTAAAGGCCGGTTCTCGGACGTCTTAAATACTGCATCTTTTCAATATTCATGATTTCCCTTATTAACCAAGCTTTACATTGGAGGAAAAGAGATTTGACATATCCAAATATAAAACTCCGGCCAATATCAACATAGCACCGTAGAGCTTACTTTTACAATTTACTTATTAACTCTACAGAGTTATGTGCATTACATTGCAACAAGTCAAAATATACTCACACGAAAAGGAAAGTGTGCACTTGGTTAGAGGGATTTTTTTTATACTTATAAAAGCAAAATATAGTCAAATTTGGTATCAAAGTGTGCACAAATGTATTGGCTATACGATGTTTAACTTTTAATTGAAATTTGATAATTATCAGAACATTGTTTAACGTGTGAATAACGTAGGGGTAAAAAGTAAAAGTTGCATATTTGTAATGTTTTGTAACTGCTTTTTTGTCTTCGGATATTTGTCAAGTTACGTGAGAATTTATCAGTATATGTTGTGGACTCCTCGTCTACGGATCAACGCAGGTATTCTAGATCGCATGGACCTGCCGTAACGTCTTATGACGTTGGCGGGAATGGCGTTCCATTCATGAATTAAGACTGCAGACAAGTCATTGATATTGTTGATAACATGGTTTTTCCTTGCTGTCCGACCAAGCAAATCCCATAAATGTTCTTAAATATTGGGTAAATGGGTGCAATGTGTGAAGGGTTATTTTCTTCCCTCATGATGATAAATCCGTATATCTAAACTTTGTAACAAAAAAGTTATGCCCAATTTAAAAGTGCACACTTTCTTTTTCGTGTGAGTATATGTAAAGGCAAACAGTTAAATCTATGTTCGGTTAAGTTGCAATGTCAGGATGTTATATATCAACGTTAAAAGTATTCATGAATATTATTGATAATGACATGAATATGCGTTTCATCCTCAACAAATGTCTGAAAATACTTCCTCCCATTTGAGATAATATCTTGAAAAACGAAAAAACACTCTTCGCATAATTTCGTACAAAGTTTATGAATCATAAAGTACTTGTAAATGTACCGTTAATTATTGAAGTATGTATGTCCTTGACATTGTAAGAAATAATAAGAATTTTCAGCCCAGTTCTCATTTTCGCTGACAGTAAATCACTTGCTATTATGTTTCTATGTAAAATAAAGATTTTCATATTATTTATTTTTTTCATTGTTTTGTCAAAGAAGACTTCATTACAAGCCGGACGTTGGATTCGCCTTTGCATATATATATCATAATCCCTCTATATAAGAAAAACAGTCCCGACGATGTAAATAATTATCGCGGAATAACCCTTATTAGCTTTTTAGCAAAGTTTTTACCGGTGTTTTAAATCGTAGATTAACATTGTTTTCAGAACAAAATGACATTCTTTCTGATGCCCAATTTGGTTTTTGATCTGGAACTACAACTGATGCGATTTTCATTCTAAATTCAATTATTCAGTTGTTCTTAAATAAAAATAAACGTTTATATTGTGCTTTTATCGACATGAAAAAGGCATTTGATAGTGTATATAGGAACGGACTTTGGTTTAAATTAGGACGATTAGGAGTTAAGGGTAAGATGTTGAGCATCTTCCGTGATATGTACTCTAAAATTAAGATCAGTGTTTAATATAATAATAAATTTTCCGATTTCTTTGAAAGCCCGGTCGGACTATTGCAAGGGCAAATAACTTCCCCAATTTTATTTTCACTATTTATAGATGATCTTGAACTCTTTTTACAAAAGAATTCATCATGTGGTCTCTCTATTAATGATATGACTCTTATTCATTTATTATTTGCAGATGATATGGTTTTATTCGGTAATAGCCCACATGACCTGCAAAAAAGTTTGAACAGTTTACAGAAGTATTGTACAAAGTGGGGTTTAGAGGTGAATACTGATAAAACCAAAATAGTCGTTTTTAGAAAAAGAGGACCGCTTAAATATAATGAGAACTGGGTTTATAAAAACAAAGAAGTTAAAGTTGTGAACGAATTTAATTCCTTAGGGACAGTCTTTAATTACACTGGTAATTTTTCTTTAAACCAATATACATTGTCTGGAAAAGGCATAAAAGCATTAAATGTTCTCCTAGCTAATTTGAAAAAGTTTAACTTTACGGCTAAAACTAGTTGCCAGTTATTTGATTCCTTCGTTGGGTGAATATTAAGATATGTGGGAGAGATATGGGGACACTCTAAGTCTAAAGAAATTGAAAGGGTTCATCTTATTTTTTGTAAAAAATATTTAGGTGTTAAAACTACAACTAGTACTCTAGCTATTTATTTTGAATTAGGCCGCTATCCTTTATACATAAACAGATTTTCAAGCATTATTAAATATTGGTTCAAAATAATTGCCTCGGAAAATATTCTGATTAAGACTCTGTATCAAAAGTTACTAGAAGACTGTAGAAATGGTCATGCAAATTGGTGTAGTAATGTTCAGAAATTGTTAGAAGAAATGGATTTGGTTATGTATGGAATACTCAACATGAGATGAATTTAAAAACATTTCATTTCACATTCAAAAGTCGTTTAATTGACATTTTTAAACAGAATTGGTATGACGATGTACATAAATCTAGCCTTCTATCTACATACATTTATATTAAAAATGAACATTCATGCGAACATTATATGAATATTTTGCCAAATCAACTTAGAATTTACATTACATTTCAAGAATAAGACTATCATCTCACGCATTGCGAATAGGAACTGGAAGATATGGTGTAAATAGAGTCGACAGAAACCAACGTCTATGTTTAATTTGTAATGAAAATTACATACAAGATGAGTTTCATTTCCTTTTTGTCTGCAACAGATATGACAGTATCAGAAATTTATATTTAAGGAAATGTTACTATATATGTCCATCTATGCACAAAATGGTTTTACTGTTTCAAAGGAAAAGTCCTAAAATTTTGTTTGTTTGGCCAGATATATTAAATACGCTTCAGAAACAAGAAATAATTACATTAACAATTTGAAAAAAGGATTAGTATAACCTTACCTTATTTATATAATTTATTGTTTATATATTATCAATCTTTCTTCCATAAACACTTTGCTTATTGTTTATTTGAAAGGTGACATGTCATGTAAGTTATTGTTAAATTTGTAATATGACTAGAAGCTGTATTAACGTATGTCAATGAATAAAATATCTATCTATATATATATGAAGAACTAGTGTAATAGGGTCACTATTGTGGTGACTTGGTGAGCACTGGTGAAAAGTGTGCACCTTGTAAACACACTCTCTAGTGAAACAACCGTGTTAAATCACCATGCCATGACGCATCCGTCTACACCCAACCGTTTCGCTTTGGTTATTTTCGCATTTGCATATTTTGCAAACTTACGGCTCTACCTCGGAAACCCGAGGTCGGAAGTAAATCAAGTAAAAAAAACTTTCTGTAGCTCTATTAGATGGTGCAATATCGCTATCGAATACTACCACTGCAGCGCTAGGGGCGATTGAAGTCAAAAACGACTGTAAAAAGATACCCTATCTTTGAAAGGCTACCATTTGAAAACAAAGGCCTAAATCAAAAATCGTAATGGATACGTTTTTAGCTCACCAGAGCACAAGGTGCTCAAGGTGAGTTTTTGTGAACGCCTTTTGGCCGTCGTTCGTCGTTCGTCGTCCGTCGTCAACATTTGCTTGTTAACACTCTAGAGGCAACATTTTGCATTCAATCTTTATGAAAGTTTATCAGAACATATATCTCTGTCAAATCGAGGCCAAGTTTGAAACTGGGTCATGTCGGGTCAAAAACTAGGTCACTAGGCCAAATTTAATTAAAATCTTGTTAACAGTCTCGAAGCCGCATTTTTGGCTTGAGCATGTTGAAACTTTGTCCGAATGTTTGTCTTAGTGATATCTAGGCCAAGTTCGAATATAGGTCATATCAAATCACAAACTAGGTCACTAGGTCAAATTTAAGGAAAGACTTGTTAACACTCTGGAAGCCACATTTTTAACTTGAGCATGTTGAAACTTTGTCAGAATGTTTGTCTTAATGATATCTAGGCCAAGTTCGAAACTGTGTCATGTCCGGTTAAAAACTAGGTCACTCGGTCAAATTTAATGAAAATATTGTTAACACTCTGGAAGCCACATTTTTGGCTTGTGCATGTTGAAACTTTGTCAGAATGTTTGTCTTAGTGATTTCTAGACCAAGTTCGAAAATAGGTCATGTTTGGTCAAAAACTAAGTTACTAGGCTTAATTTAAGGAAAATCTTGTTAACACTTTAAAACCGCATTCTAAACTTGAGCATATTGAAACTTTGTTAGAAAGTTTGTCTTGATGATATCTAGGCCAAGTTCAATTATGGGTCATATTTAATCTTTGTCAGAATATTTACCTTGAAGATATCTAGGCTAAATCAAATATGGGTTCGGTCAGGTCGAAAACTAGGTCACTAGACCGTATTGTATAAAAATCTTGTTAACACTATAGAGATTGCATGTTTGACTTTAGCAGCTTGAAATGTTGTCAGAAAGTTTTGTCTTGATGATATTGCCATTGGCGCTGAAAGAGTTTTAAAAGTCTTAAAAAGCCCATTCTCAGGTGAGCGATCCAGGGCCTCATGGCCCTCTTGTCTTTTAATATCTCGAAGTATCTATAACCGAAGTATCAACTCTCCACATTCAAAACTGTAGGAGAATATAAAAAAAATGTTTTGTTTTTTTGAAAGCGGTTTTTTGCCAGCTGCATAGCAACGGATGGGTCCTTAGCAACGAAACTCAAACGCGCGCACACTGAGCCGATATGGCACCTGTTCACCAAGTTTCATCGGAACCGGTCCGTCGGTTTGGGCTGTGGAGCGTCGCTTTACAAATATTTGGACACACAGACAGACGGAAAAGCCTGACAATAAGGGATACCTAGCGAATCCCGATAACTAATTTTGCCACAATGTTTTCAAAAGCCGTCTACTACGGAAGCGTCAGAAAGCGTCTGTTAGGTGATAACTAACGCAAGTTTTACTACACTGTCAAATACTTTTTTTTTATATCAGCTGTTTTATTCAGAGACTTTCTCCATATTCTTCCGGTGTGAATGTTCAGTCAGTTGGCGAACAGACTGCACGTAGGCGCTGATCGAAAATTCTAGAAGGTTCGCTTTTGTGTAACGTGATGAATTGAACGTCATCTCAAAACGCATATAGCTATCCTTGTTATGTCCTAGTCCTTTGAATTTTCCGTTGCTTTAGTTTAATTTTATTTAGTTTACATCGATAGCGAAACAAGCTTTCAGCTTATATTTGTCACGCTTGATGTCTGTTTCCTGGAATCTTAACCAGTACTCGCTCCGTTTGTGTGGAAAAATCCCAAGGTCAGAACCCGCTCATCACGGGACTCGAACCCGGGACCTATGGTACGAGAGGCCAATGCTCTACCTCTGCCGATGCTCTACGTTTGCGCCACTGTCTTCGATCCCGTCGCTTTGAGACATTTTCACCCGAGTGGTCGCTTAAAGTGACGGAATGTGCATAGGATTAGGTACGTCCCTATGAAGGAATGCTTTTTTTCTTGTGAAGAAGCTGTAAACATTTTAGGATTCATTGGTGTGAAACGCTGTGTGGTTGTCCTGGTTAGAAAATGTTCAATCAGGAAGTCATATTATTACAGTGATTCATCGACAGATCCTTGATCAATCCCCGAATAAAATTACCGGGTACGTTATTATTTTTAGAAAGAAACCGCAGCGACCACAAAAGGAACACTTTCTTATTTCAACAGTCTCCCCTAGTAATTTTCCCACATGTATACGCATTTTGACGCATCTGCAGCAAACGACTTTTTGAAAACAATGTAACTAAAGGAGAAGTTGCTCAAAACGATCCATATTGTTTAGTTGATATCTTTAAAGTCATCGGCTGCAGATTTGTTGTATGTGGGAAAAGGGTTAGTAAATTTCCAGTTTTCACGACACCGATGAGTCAGTTGTAATGCTATCCCAGCAACCCTGAGCGGTAAAGAGGAAAGTCACTAGTACCCGTTTTAACGTCCCTGGTATGACCCGACCGGTGATCGAACCCTGGTCCGTCTGGTTACTGGTAAAGTCGGCCTGTAACAAAATCGCCCTCCGAGTATACAGTCGGTCTCTGTTCAACTCAGCCGGGTTAACGCTACCCAGTGATGTAGTTAAGATAGCCGGTATTATCAGTATCAACTTCATTGTAAATTCAACTATTATTTCAACTATAAAATTATCAAAGGAAATCGATCTTATATTGCAGTTTTCTCTCTATTATCTATTTTAAGACATTGTACTTTACTGAATTCGACATCTTAATAAAGCAAAAAGAGAGAAATCTAAAAATAATAAAATAGATTTTGTTCTTTGTTTCTCTCTCGTGTCAATGATATAAAACAACACAAAAATCTTACTTTGTGGTTCTAGTGTCAGTGGCTCTAGACATTGTGTAACTATAATACTAAAGTATGCTTTTTTCATAAAATTTGCGTGAAAAGAGAAAACCTTTTTATTTAGAAAAGTATGAAGTGTCAAAATAACATAATTATACAATTTACCTTCAACAACAACAAACAAGTCAATGCAAATCGAGCGCTTGGCGTGAAAGGGTTGTAACTAAAAATCTATTTCGAAAACCCTGGTCTATCTTTTTAGCTCGACTATTCGAAGAATATGAGAGTTATACTACTCGTCGCATTTGGCGTTCACGTCACACCTTCGTTAAAGCTTTGCATGCATGTACATGTACTTAAATACTACATGTATTGCATTAAAACTTTTTACGACCCTACCTAACTATCACACCTATGTAGATTATCAAGTTAAATAACCCTATCCTGCATATTATGCAAGTAATGGCCCTGTTTTACTTAGAAATTCTGGTTAAAGTTTTGCGTGCAACTAAATTAAGAGTCCATATCTCAGTATTTACTTGAGGCATTGCATTGATACTTTATACAACCCTACCCAAGTATCACATATATATAGAATATTAAGTTAGATAACTCTATATCCTATTTTTTTATGCAAGTTATGGCCCTTTTTTAACTTAGAGATTTTGGTTGAAGTTTTGCATGCAACTAAATTTCTCAGTATTTACTTGATGCATAACATTGAAACTGTATATTACAACCCTACCCAACTATCACACCTATGTAGATTATTTAGTTAGATAACTCTATCCTGCATTTTATGCAAGTTATGGCTCTTTTTTTACTTAGAAATTCTGGTTAAAGTTTTGCGTGCAACTAAATTAAGAATCCATATCTCAGTATTTACTTGATGCAATGCATTGCAACTTTATACAACCCTACCAAACTATCACACCTATGTAAATAATCAAGTTTGATAACTTATCCTGCATTTAATGCAAATTATGGCCTTTCTCTACTTAGAAATTCTGGTTAAAGTTTTTCTTGCAACTAAATTAAGCTTTCATATCTCAGTAATTACTTGATACATTGCATTGAAACTTTATACAACCCTACCCAACTATCACATCTATGTAGAGTATTAAGTTAGATAACTCAATTCTTCATTTTATGCAAGTTATGGTCCTCTTTTTTCTTAGAAATTCTGATTAAGTTTTGCGTGCAACTACATTTAGAGACCATATCTTAGTAGCTACTTAATGCATTTGCAAGTGTGATAACTCTATCCAGTATATTTTTCATATTATGGCCCTTTTTTTACCTAGAAATTTGGTTAAAGTTGTGCATGCAACTACATTAAGAGTCCATATCCTATAGTATTTACTTCATGCATGGCTTTGAAACTTTTTAAAATCCTTCCCAACTATCGCACCTATGTATATGTTGTTAATTGAAATTACTCTATCCTGCATTTTATGCAAGTTAAGGTCCTTTTAAGATAAGTCTATCCTGCATATAATGCAAATTATCACCCTTTAAGAAATGCTGGTTAATGTTTTGCATGCAACTACATTAGAGCCCATATCTCAGGAACTAATAAGCGGTGGAATAGTCAAACGCGCTGTCCTCCGACAGCTCCTGTTTATAGTATTTTATGTATATATATATATATGTGCTATTGTCGAATCCATGTGCACTAGATCATTCGATACGATATAAGTTAACATGATATATTATTTATCCCTTTCCATTGACCAAGTATAATTTTATTCTAAAGAGTTGAAAACGTTGTAAAAAAGTTGGCCGCTGCAGATGCATATATCTGCAATTCTGAAAGGGTGAAAACTGTATATGTGTGGAGAAAGGTTAACCTGTACATCAACGATTTCTTACGTATAGCAAATATACAGCAGAGGACTTTGAAAGCATGTTCACAAACACCCGGAAATTCTCTATAAATGAAGAAACAATAACTTAAAGGTGTTGAAAACATTTTTGCAAATGAAGAAATTGTTCATTTGGAGCAATTTCTCCTTTTGTCAATATGTTTTCAAGTCGTCTGCTGCAGAGGTGTCAGAAAGCGTCTAAATGTGGGAAATTGAAAATCAGTCTATCGGAACCGATTCACCTGACCACGTATTTTTAGAACGTTTCTGTGACAAATAAGCAGATTGATCATTTCTGAATAAGCAGGATGGTCTAGATTTACATTTGCCACAAATGCCCTAGGCTACCTATGGTTGTTTTCTCTGTGATGCCAGCCCGCTGATCAATGTGTAAAATGTTTTGATTGATGCCATGAACTTTTGATCATATTCCAGTTGTTCAGGGAGGGAATTGGTGCACAGATCGTTCCAACGGCAATTTTGGAACAAAAACATTTTATTGTGATCAAGGATGCTGCGGTGATTATTATAACAAAAATTGCTGCCTCAGTGGGTGAGTACTCAAATTATATCACTTGACAATGCTTGTATCTAATCTAATATACCCATTACGTATATTTCTTTATGTGGCACATGTGTAATATAACATGACCGAATCACTATGTTTGTATTCATCCGCGAACGTTTACAAAATGGCTGAAAACAAGTATACGGTAAACACAAACGTCACGATATATGGACGAGGTAAAGACACCATTATCATGAAAATATTTTTTGTGTGTGATTAGTTAACAGTTTATTAAGTATTAAATGTTGAGCCTATTTTCTTACAGCGAAAAACAGATTTTCCTTTTTGTGTTTTGTCATGTGATGAAAAGAATCTGTCATTCGTTGTCATTTCATAAAGTTTTATTAAACTCATCCAATAAAACTCTATATGAAATGACAACTCATGTCAGATCTTATATATCAACGCGCATCCTGTACTTCCCAAACAAGGAGACGTATTAAGTTATTTACCCCTCTTTCCAACATGAAATTACAGCGTGCAGGAGTCAATCCCCAGTCGTGGCGCTGTAGTCATGGTGGTGTGCTCTTGGACAAGGTACATTTCTTAGCCTAGTACTGGTTTGTTTACCCAGGGATCATGAATAAGTGAACTGTTGCCATGATATAACTGAAATAATGTTGAAAACGGTGTAAAACCCCAGAAAAACAAACCACATGCATACACCAAATCTGCAGTACTTAGGCAACTGTGAAAACATAAATTATATTAATTAAGGGAAAGATGTGAAAACCTGTTTCAATGAAATGTTATTTCAAGCTCTACAGGCTGAAAGCTAGTTGATCTTATGTCATAGTGAATTTCGTGTAAACTATACCAAGTCCTTCACAGAGTTAAGCGACAGTGGGTAACCCTTCCTGGCAGTTATCGCGATAAACATTCCTTAACCCTTTCCCTCATATAAACACTTCCTGACGCCTCTTCAGCAGACAGCTTTTTAAAAAACATGGCGACAAAAGAAGAAATTGCTCAAAGCGAGCAATTTCTTCTTTTGTCATCATGTTTTCAACTCTATTAACTAACTTTACTTTTTAATGAAGATACTTTCCATAGTTTTACCTATATATTTTCAAAGTCGTCTGCTGCAGATTAACTGTATGTTGGAAAGGGTTAACTCGATTTGTGAAAAAGTTGTTCCATACATGTGTTATTTTGAATGTAGGTAATTTGGTCACAGGAAATGTGGTCACCGGAAATATGGTCACAGTAATACGGGCACAAGGTAATTCGGTCACAGTAATAAGGGCACAAGGTAATTTGGTTACAGTAATAAGGGCACAAGATAATTCGATCACAGTAATACGGCAAGGGACTATGCCAGCGGCAAGCGGTGATTGTACGGGGATGGTGGAGTAAACGATCGAGATATGTCGTAATTGATAATTATTTTATTGCTATGAGGGTGATTGTCCCCGGGGTATTTGTCCGGGGGTAAATGTCCTGCTACGCATGTAACTGTGACTGTGACCAAATTACTTCGAGTCCGTATATTACTTTGACCAAATTACCTTGTGCCCGTATTAATGTGACCAAATTACATTGTGTCCGTATTACTGTGACCAAATTACCTTGTGCCCGTATTACTATGACCAAATTACCTTGTGCCTGTATTACTGTAACAAATTAACATGTGCCCGTATTACTGTGACCAAGTTACCGTGTGCCCGTAGTACAGTGACCAAATTACCTTGTGCCCGTATTACTGTAAACAAATTACCGTGTGGACGGAAGTACTGTGACCATATTTCCGGTGACCAAATTTCCTGTGACCAAATTACCGCGCGCCGTTATTTTTTGGCTTCAAAAGACTTCTCCTCTGTAACCACTTGGCCAATTGCGATTATAATTCATAGGTAGCATCATCTCAATGTCAACTTTTGTACATTCCTTCAAAATGTTCGATCCACGCAAAATTCTCGTTTGCATGAAAACTAGAAAAAAAATAAAAAAAATCTTCTCCTAAGCAGGTTGGCTGATTTTTTTTTTTTTTTAAGAAATATTCTTTCAGATTCCTTCATGCCATTTTGATTGGTTGATAAAGATGGCCGCCCAGGGGAGGGGGTGCTGTTTTACCTTATATTGCCATAGTGAAAACTTTATATGCGATTCCTTCAAGCCATGGTGATTGGTCCAAAACAATGGAACCCCGGGGTTGGGGCTGTTTTGCCTCATATGGCTAAAGCATAAAACTTCTCCTCCAAAAGTACATAACATGTAGACGCATTTTGACACAACTGCACAGACAAACTTTGCCGTAACGTTTTCAAAGCCGTCTACCTGGTGCAGATTTGTTGTATTGGACAAATTATGTAGAGGAGCTAAGTAGTATTTTGACACAAAAACTTCAACTGCAAACTATTGGCATAACAGATTTATCCCTTTCCCAACTGTAGACTTATGTTGACGCATCTGCAGCAGACGACTTTTGAAAACAACGTGACAAAAGAAGAAATTGCTCAAAACTTGTTTTCAAAATCGTCTGCTGCAGAATTGTTGGTTGTGGGAAAGGGTTATTGAAGTTGATCTTGTCCAAATTGAAAACATCTCAACTGATGGAAAAATCAGAATTTTAAACTAAGATACATGTAGATGTATATATATAAATGTAGTCATAGTTGTGGGAAAAAAGGATTTTATTTTTTATTTTTCTTATAAATGCAGGACGACAGGCACGATTGTTGGTATAGTAATAGGATCCTTGGTTTTCGTTGGCCTTGTGATTTCTGTCATTGTCGCCATCTGTTGTTGTTTGAAGAGAAATCGTGGTCGTCAAGGGCAGGTTGTCACCGGACAGGGAGCTGGTAATTAAACCCTTTCACACATTGCAGATGCATTTTGATTGTTAAAGACAACTTTTGAAAGCAGTCAGAAAAGTAGAAATTGCAAAGAGCAAATTCTGCTGTTGCCACTATGTTTTCAACTCGATTCAATAACAAAACCATTCCACATAACCAAATCTGCAGAAGATGACTTCAAAAACATTAAGTAAAAAAATCTCTATAAGTATTAATTTTGAACAGAATTGAAAACATTGTGGCAAAAGGAGTAATTGCTCATTATGACATATTTCTCCTTTGTCCACAATGTTTTCAACAGTTGTTTGCAGAGGTGTAAAAATGTATCTGTGTGAGGGAAATGGATATACAGATATTTCAAAGCTTTACCCAGATGTTTTCAAAGTGAAAAGGGTTAAACAATGATAAAACAGAAATTATTTCTCCGATAAGGCAACAGCTATTGTAAGCATTTGACACAAATAATAGAACTGTGGAGAAAGGAAAGAACAATGTTATAACTGAAGATATACATTCAAACTTGTTTTAAGAAGCCACCCAGGGGAGAGTAAAAAATTGGCTGCTGAACATAGGTGGCTGCTTAAAACAGGTCAATCTGCAAGTGGCTGTTTAGCACAAGTAAGCTGCTTAACAAAGGTGGCCGCTAATACAAGTTTGACTGTATTTATTATTAGGAACATCATCGGCCTCAAAATATATATTATTAGCCATATTTTTTCAAAAAATAGAAAATCTCTATAATTGAATGGATAACCGATGACTAAAAGTGGAAAACGTTGTGGCAGAAGGAGAAATTGCTTGTTTTAAGTAATTCCTTCTTTTTTCACTATGTTATCGAAAAGCCGTCTGCTGCATAGGTGTCAGAAAGCGTCTATTATGAGGGAAAGGCCAACATACTGTTACAATGCGGTTAGTGGCTGGATGGGTGTTATTATTGTGTTATAGTTTTCTTTCTGAAAAAAACAAAAAAAACAATCAAACTGCATTTGCATTTGATCACAAATTGTACCAGCTCTCAAGTAGACAAGTTGCTGATAGCAGTCATGATGGACAGATCAAAGCATCTGTCTACCATTGTGGATTTAATACAGTGATCATAATGGTACTTTTCATTGCAGGAACAACAGTTCAGATGACTACAGTGCAACAACCCTACATGCAACAACCCTATGCACAACAACCTTATGTGCAGCAACCGTATGTGCAACAGCCCTACATGCAACAACAAAATATGCCACAGCCAGGCCCAGGGCCATACCCAAACATGCCTTACACACAACCTGGAAATCCAAACCCAGGTTTTGATCCACCAAAATACAGCGAGGTTGTTAATCCACAGTAATGGGTTTTTTTCTTTTTTAAAATTTAATATGTTATCTATGAACTTTTCCAAACCTTTTCTTACTTACAAAAGATATGCAGAAGGCAACTTTATAAACGTATATATGCAAATAAGCAAAATTTCTGAGCAATTTCTCCTTTTGCCACAATGTTTTCAAAAGTCATCTGCTGCAGATGTGGCAAAATGCAAGAAGAGGGCGATTAAAATTGGAAAAAAAAGCTCCTAGCCGTATTTATTGGTTAAAAAATCATAGCAAACAGGCATCATCACAAAAGGGGTAAATTGAACTTTTAGCTATAAATGACAACTCCTACCATTCCACTGGACCAATATCAAGTTAACTGCACAGGAATGATCCTTTGGTGGTTGTCTTTCATAAGTGTTCAAAGATTTAAATTCCATTGAGAACTTTGTTTGCTGAGGCATCAGAAAGGATGCGAAATGGCCACATTTCAAAAATCTTCTCTTCTGAATCAGCGTGTCAGATTCCAATATAATTTGGTAGAAATGTTCCTTGGGTGACCCTCTACAAAAGTTGTTCAAGTCGTACTGATTGGTTGAAAAACATCACAGTCAGGCGGCACCAGGAAAGGCGCAAAATGACAAAACTTTATAATTTCATTCTAATTAAAGTTCTTGATAGATTTCAAGATACAAATGGCCTTTACTGATAACTATTTCTTTAACAGTGTCCACTTTTGCAGTTTCCTTTGCACACCTTGATCAAATTTTCCCAGATATTTGCAGTTAAATATTTGCTACTAATGTACTATCAATCAGGTGATCGATTTAGGGCCATCTTGGCCCTCTTATTTGAATGATCTGAATACATATTTTTATCCACAATAAGGTTTGGTATTTCATTTCTAATGACAGCATTCATCTCTTTTCTTAACCCTTTCCCACATGTAGACGCTTTCTGACGCCTCTGCAGCAGACGACTTTTGAAAACATTGTGCCAAAGGTGAAATTGCTCATAATGACCACTTTCACCATTTGCCACAATATTTACAACTCTATAAAATAAATAAACCTTTCCTAAACTGCAAATCTGCAGCAGACAATTTGAAAATATGATCTACACAGAACTCTCAATAAATGAAAGTATGTTTTATTGAATAGAGTTAAAAATAAAATGGGACCAAAGGAAATCATCAATATATAGGAACAATTTCTCCTTTTGTCACTGTCTTTTCGAAAGCTGTCTGTTGCAGATGTTTCGAAATGTGTCTGCATGTGGTAAAATGTTAGTTCAGCTTTCAAATGCAATGAATTTGATTTTGGGTGAAGTAAACACATGAAATATAAGCTGCTTGTACTTTTTAACTATGCATAATTTGACAACATGCACCGTTGTTCTTGTCTTTGACAACAATTTGTTGTTATTTCTCTGTTCGATATTGTTGTTATTAATGTTATATAATAATAAGATGGACATTATGTTGATGACATACAACTTCATTTCAATTTTATTCTTAATACAAAGCATGAAACAATGTGGGAAGAGGAGATATTGCACATTTTGAACATAATTTAGATGGTTTTATAGCTCCTAATTTGAGAATATATTAAATGTTCTCTTTGCCTATTGCTTACAGAGATCATTATTTTGAGTACATACAACATGGACTGTGTGTCAAATAAGGGTTAATCCGATTGCCTACTGGAACTGATAGTGTGAAGCCTGTGCAATCCGTATAGAACCAGGCCAAAGAGCACATCTGCGCCAACTGACCAGGCTCTATATTGTTTGCTGCTCAACTCAATATTTTTATTTTGATATTATTATAATTGACTATGGACTCTTCTCTTCCAATTAAAAGGGTTAAAGACTATCAAAAACTTATTAGCTCGACTTTTGAAAAAAAAACGAGAGCTATTGTCATGACCGTGGCGTCGTCGTCGGCGTCGGCGTTTTTTTTAGCTCTTTTTTTTTTCTCCCTATCAGTCGAGCGTCTGTGCAGTACGTGGTGCTCTTGTTTTATATAGCCATTTGTCTTGGGTATATTCACTAACAAACTTACAAAAATGTTAACCATGAACTCGGCTGATTTCCTGCAACTGATCATCATCTATGGTTGTAGCAAGGACACTATCTTATATTGTAATATAGTGTCCCTGGGTTGTAGACATGGTTTTACTTAATTATTGTAGACATGTTGTTACTTAATTATTGTAGACATGGTTTTACTTAATTATTGTAGACATGGTTTTACATAATTATGGTAGACATGTTGTTACTTAATTATTGAGAAGTTATTACTACTGAATGATAACTGAATTTAGTAAAAATAAATGTCATCCAAGATTAAAGTTCCGTTTAACAAGGTATTAATACGTTGTATGTTGCTTAACCCTTTCCAACATGCATATGCGTTGTTCCGTGTCTGAAGCAGTGGACTTTTAAAAACATTGTGGAAAAGTGAGAAATGGATCGAAATAAGCAATTCCTCCATTTGCACCACAATGTTTTCAACTCTATTGAATAATTGTATTTATATCCATAAGAGAGTATCCATGATTTTATCTTCAAGTTTTAAAAGTTGCTTGCAGCAGCTTTATCGCACGTGGGAAAAGGTTAACCATTTCCCTCATATAGACGCTTTCTGACGCCTCTGCAGCAGACGGCTTTTTGAAAACATAGTGACAAAAGAAGAAATGTCGTATGAGGTAAAGGGTTAAGAATCGGGTAGAACAAGATATGAGTTAAAACAGCCTGTACAAAGAAGGAAGAAAAGTGTCTGTTAACTTCATTATTGTAATCTCGTGTTCGTATGACTGGTAACATTTTGCTGAAATTTGCATTTGTTGATTGTTTTTAAACACATATTTTATTTTAAATATATTTTTATATAAACAGTGTGTTGTTTCTTGTTTTATATACATGTATTTTACCTTTTTGGCAGACATATGTAATTGAACAACGATTTTGGTACATCACACAAATAACGACCTTCCGGAGTTTGCCACCTGGGCAGATCTTGTCCAGCTTGCGCCTCTGCATAGACTGAGTCTTTCCTATTCGCTATCTAGTCATACACCAATACATTGTGTCTCTGCTCAAAATCACCGAGAAGACGAGTTTCGATGTATATATGCAGAAAACATGACAGGAACAAACCAAGTAAACCAAACGAAGAGTAGCTAAAGACGACCCTTTGAATGTTTACAAGTTAATCCCATATATCACATTTTCAGAAGCTTCAGTGACTATTTGGTAAACAGTATAGAAACAGATCAGACTGTGTGGATTAACATATTGAACTACGCTTATTGTAAATGTTCCATTTCTGGTTCAGACGAGTGTACATAGAGAAATGAGCCGTTCCACGAGAAAATCAACATTATGGCATCTGCGTAATGTATCGACCCAGATTAGCCTGTGCTGTCTGCACAGACTGATTCGGGCCGCCGACACATTCCGTCTCCGCGGGATAGAGGTATAGAGTAATGTTTTTTATTACAGAAAATCCACAGGAGGCGAAAAGTGTCGATCCGGGTAAGCCTGCGCGGCATGCTTTGGCTGATCCGACTAGACACTTTACGCAGAGTCCATAATGTGGTTTTCTCGCTGAACGGCTCAAATGTCTGAATAAACAAAAATAGAACTAGTATGAAAAGGCGGATGAGTCTCATAACTGACTGTGTGAAAGTGTAATATTTGGGGATTTAGCTAGTGTTTCGCTTAAAATCTTCTGTTATACAGACTTAAACACCATTCCCATATGTAGACTCATTTTGACATATCAGTAGTAACACATATGTTGAATGTGGGAAAGGGTTTCGAGACTCGGTAGCAGACACATGTTTTGAAAACATTCTAGACAAGTCATCATTCTATTGAACTCTCGGACGAGCCTAGGTATACGCTCCAAGCGCTTTTCGATCTTGTTGTCATTCCAATCAAAGACTCGGGCGAGCCTCGGTATCTGCTTTAAGCGAATTTTGGTCTTGTCGTCATTACACTGAAGACTCGGGCGAGCCTTTGTATGTGTTCCAAACTATTGCGGGGTCTTGTTGTCTTTATATTGAAGACACGGGGCGAGCCTCGGTATCCGTTCCTAGCAATTTGGGATCTTGTTGTCTTTTCATTGAAGACTCATGCGATCCTCGGTAACCGCCCCCAAGCGATTTAGGGTCTTCTTATCATTGCAATTGAAGACTCGGGCGAGCCTCGGTATCCGGTCCAAGCGATTCGGGTTCCTGTTGGCATTACATTGAAGACTTCGGCGAGGCTCGGTATCTGCTTTAAGCGATTTTGTGGTCTTTCTGTCATTACATTTAAGACTCGGGCGAGCCTTTGTATCTGCTCCAAACGATTTGGGGTCTAATTGTCCTTACATCAAATACACGGGCGAGCCTCAGTATCTACTATAAGCAATTTGGGGTCTTGTTGTCATAACATTAAATACTTAGACGAGCTTCGGTATCTGATCCAAGCGATATGAGGTCTTGTTGTCCTTACATTGTAGACTCGGGCGATCGTCTGTATCCGCTCCAAGCAATGTGGAGTATTTTTGTCAAAACATTAAATACTCAGGCGAGCTTCGGTATCTGCTGCAATCGAGTTGGGGTCTTATTGTCCTTACATTGAAGACTCGGGCGAACCTCGATATCCACTCCAAGCAATGTGGGGTCTTGTTGTCTTTAAATGGATGACTCGTGAGAGACTCGGTATCCGCTCCAAGCAATTTGGGTTCTTGTTGTCATTACATTAAAAGATAGGGCGAGCCTCGGTATCTGCCTTAAGCGATCTTTGGTCTTGTTGTCATTACACTGAAGACTCGGGCGAGCCTTTGTATCTGTTCCAAGCAATTTCGGGGTCTTGTTGTCTTTACATTGAAGACTCGGGGCGAATCTCGGTATCCGCTCCAAGCAATTTGGGGTATTGTTGTCTTTTCATTGAAGACTCGGGCGAGCATCGGTATCCGCCCCCAAGCGATTTAGGGTATTGTTATCATTACAATTGAAGACTCGGGCGAGCCTTGGTATCCGTTCCAAGCGATTCGGGTTCCTGTTGTCTTTACATCTGCTTTAAACGATTATGGGTCTTTCTGTCATTATATTTAAGACTCGGGCGAGCCTATGTATCTGCTCCAAACGATTTGGGGTCTAGTTGTCCTTATACTAAATACTCGGTCGAGCCTCAGTATATACTCCAATCAATTTGGGTCTTGTTGTCATAACATTAAATACTTAGACGAGCTTCGGTATCTTCTCCAAGCGATATGAGGTCTTGTTGTCCTTACATTGAAGACTCGGGCGAGCCTCGGTATCCGCTCCAATCAATGTGGAGTATTGTTGTCATAACATTGAATACTCAGGCGAGCTTCGGTATCTGCTTAAATCGATTTGGGGTCTTGTTGTCCTTACGTTGAAGCCTCGGGCGAGCTTCGGTATCCGCTCCAAGCAATGTGGGTCTTGTTGTCTTTACATTGAGGACTCGGGCGAGGCTCGGTATCTGCTCCAAGCGATTTTGGGTCTTGTTGTCCTTCCATTGAAGACTCGTGAGAGACTCGGTATCCGCTCCAAGCAATTTGGGATCTTGTTTTAATTCCATTGAAGACTGGGGCGAGCCTCGGTATCTGCTCCAAGCTAGTCGACGTCTTGTTGTCCTTACATTGAATACTCGGGCGAGCCTCGGTATCAGCTCTAAGCGAGGTTAGGTCTTGTTGTCATCACATTGAAGCCTCGGTATCTCGGGTCATGTTGTCATTACTTTGAAGACTTCGGCGAGCCTCGGTATCTGCTCCAAGCGATTTATGGTCATGCTGTCATTACATTGAACACTTCGGCGAGCCTTGGTATCTGCTCCAAGCGATTTAGGGTCATGTTGTCATTACATAGAAGACTTCGGCTCAAAGCGATTTGGGTTCTTTTGTCATATTATATCGGGCGTGCCTCGGTATCCAGAATATTTGGCATCCGTCTATATGAAATATAGTTCTAGATGCAATCTGTAGCAAAAAAAAATAGAACTGTAGCACAACGAGTTTTACACAAAATGATGCCAAACCGGAAAGCCAACAATACCTCAAAATGTCCTGATATATATAGAAAAATAGTGCAGAGGATACACTCTCGTATTTTATAGGTGAGTTTGCAACCCGGGGTATTTAAGAAATGCCTGGAACGCAACACATGTAAATTCCAAAATGTTTCTGTGTTAATGCAAATGTCGTATCCATGTTTTAAACGGCTAACTTAGTGTACGGTTGTACATCAAACTATTTTGTACAATTGTAAATTAATTCAATCATTAACAACCTAAAGACATGCTCAATCAGCTATTTCAAATAACGGAAAAAGTCACGTGTATAAACGTTAGGAATTTTCCGTTGCGCATAAAGTTAACGCGCATGACGTAATAGCGTCAATAAACGTTCGCTCCATGGCAACGTCACTAATTTATATTACGCATATAACGGCATAGCGAATTATTTAGCTATAACATGAAACTTGAGAATAATTTAATAAAAAGTAAAACAAATACTATTGCAATGGGCAATTTGATATGTTGTTATCGCCCAAGCGATCAAAAGAAAGGTACAAGCGTTAAAACGCTTTTAAGAAGAACAGAGAAACCTAGTAAGAAGAGAAAACGCATCGATGATCTTGTTGCTGATGCTCTTAAACGTGAAAAGCGGGAAATTAGACAAAAGAGAAAAAGAGAAAAGAAATCTTTGAGGAAACAGACCGGAGGTAGGTTGAACTCTATTAATTATATTGGTTTAAAGGCATGAAGCGAGACATTTCGAGGTATTTAAGACTTACTGATTTTAAAAATTGAATTACAATGAAGCAAACAATATTGTTCACTTGTAGGCCAATCCTTATTTGCTGGAGCGCTTTCCTCTTATTTTGTAATAAAGTTATCACACGATGACATATTGGAAACAAGTCCTGTTTCTGAGAGAACAATCATCAGAAGAGAAAACAAAATAATTAAACCTTTCAACGGAGCTTGTAACAAGAATAAGGTCGACTTAATATAAACATTTTATTTACTGTAAGTTAAAAGTTATGTTTTCAATCATAGACCCCACGTGACAAAAACAACGGTAATTTAATCGAGTCGTCGAGCCAATCAACGATGGTAACCTGATAAAAAGTTCTACTGTGAATATAGGGATATCTATAGTATAGCCGTTCCAAGAGAAAAACCAACAGCATGGACTCTGCGTAATGTATCGACCCAGATCAGCCTGCGCAATCCGCACAGGCTAATCCGCGCCGATACATTCTGTCTCAGCGGATACAGGTATAAACTAATGATTCATGAAACAGAAAATCCACAGGAGGTGAAAAGTGTCTGTCCGGGTTAGCCTTCGCGGCATGCTTAGGCTGATCCTGATCGATACTTTACGCAGAGTACACAATGTTGGTTTTCTCGTAGAACGGCTCATTTTTTAATGAACTGGATGTCGTGATTTGACTGAACTAATTTTGATGTGTTTCTTTGTTTGTTTGTATGTTGCTTTACGGCGCTTTCAACAATGTTTCAGTTAAACATTGACGGTGCACATGGCAGTCGCCATGTTTGACACGTGTCATGGTCCACACAAGTTTATACATCTATCTCACAGATGGTCTGAGGTCAAAGGTTATTTATTCAAATTGTTTCCTGTATTCTTTTGTGTGTGTTGCTTTCCTTGACATAGAGACACTCCACCGTCTGTCCAACACGATTTCAATTAATGGAATTTTTGAAGGCGACAAATGTGTTCCTCTGAACACTCCTGTTTTTAATTCGCAAAATGTTACCGTGTGACGTGTGATACATAAAATGTCCATGCCAGAATGTTAAAATTGTCAAATTTCTTTATCTCTTTCCCATATACAACGAAACTGCTGCAGTCGAATATCAACGTTTAAGGGCAAAACATAAAACAAATCTCTATCGATGAAAGTTTTAATTGTTGATTGAGATTAAAAAAAAATGTTACAAAATGTGAATTTGAGCATATTCTCATTTTTTCACAATGTTTTCATAAGTCGCCTGCATTTGACCGACAGTAAACGATTTCAGATATACACCATTTACCTTTCATCGATTTTAAATTGTTCATCGATACTCGATAACACGAAGGGCAAGACAATACATACATCTAAAACGTCTTCCCCTCGACTAAAAGAACAATTATTAATCCACTTAATCTATTACTTTGAAAACCTCCCAAATCATCATTGATGGGTTAATTGATTGGTTGTGGTTTAATGTCGTTTTCAATGGTATTTCAGTTATAATACTGCGACCAGTTAACCTAAAGCGTGTCCTGGGTTTTCTCGGAACAATACTACGCAAGGCATTCTTCCCAGGCCAGTTGATACCTTCCCACACATACTTTTATATTTAGTCCATTAGACGATTGACGCTAGTCACAGTGACTTTTGTCAATCATCGGAAAGAAAAAATGGCCGATCCAGGGTTAGAACTCACGACTCCTTCTAATGATCAACAAGCCAGCCTCCCAATTTAAAGCACAGTATGAGACCTGACGAAAAGAGATAGAATAGGAGAATACTTTCATATTATTTCACTCACACAAAACAGGAAATAATTCAAAAACAAATATACAAGAATAACCGAACATATCTCACAACAACGCAGCTAATCATCGACGAAATGTGTTTAATCATTTGCATAAGCATTCGTTACTTACTTAAAATAAACTCCTTCCTTTCCAACTGTTGCCTTACATTGGAAAGCTGTTCGGACCCATATCAAATCATGTTTTCTTCTTGCTTGTTGTTTTAATGCTTGCTGGTACATGAAATGTTGTGGATGTATTTGATAGTTGTTCAAGAGAAAAACGCATGAAGAGACTTTACACTGTCACCCGCAAACTATGTGCGACGGCCGTGTCTTAGAGTGTATGTCATTCACCCTGACGACGTTTGATCACATTGATACAAAAGAAGAAATCGCTCATGATGAGCAATTTCTCCTTTTGTCTCAATGTTTTCAATATTTTTCAGTAATTGTACCATCATTTGATATTTAACTTTTTATTTTTACTACATTACAAGATGCAAAACGTTAAGAGTGTCTAAATGCCGACTCTTTGCTCTGTTGTCTAATATAAGTATTAACTTCAAACTCCTTTTATATACACATTTATTAAACATTGTAAACTTACATTTTCTTAACGGTGTTGGCTATGTGTACGCAGAGTCCACAATGTTGGTTTTCTCATGGAACGGCTCATTTGTGAATGAACGGGCTGTTGTGATTTGACTGAACTAATTTTGACGTGTTTGTTTGTTTACGGCGCTTTCAACAATATTTCAGTTATATCATGGCGTTTCCTGGGTAATTTACCAGTGCTACTGGTCCAGTTATCCTGACACCAGCTTATCAGTCGTATTGCTAACCCTACAACTCTGAGTTATATAGCTGCATTCATATTAAGTCACCAGTACTGTAGGGATGATGGAAAAGGTGCATTGATCATCGTTGAAGGTCACAATGTGTACAAAGACCCCTGTAAATAATTGACTAAAACGTTTTATTTTATTGTTATGTAAGTCATCTGAAGCCAATTTTGTTAGAACATGCGCATTGCGAGAAAAATAACAATTTCTTCTTTACCCTCCTAATTTCTATTTTGTTTCATAATTTAAATTTAAATTAAAAAGCCTCGTAAATTAGCCTTATGATGAAATCGTGTTTTATGCCGATCTCAATAGTTTTTGGCAAGGCGTTTTCTTGGTCCATTGATTCGGACAGAAGCGACTCAGTCGTCATTCGAACTCCACACTCCTGAGCGAAAAGGAGGAAAGGATGTGAAATAGTACAAGTTGACCTTTTTGAATGAAAGGTCAGATTAACATGTACAACTTATCAGTTTAATCTTAATATACACAGTTCACCAAAAGCTTCGAAAACCTTTGTAAGCGATCTGCGAAAAGGTTAAGACATTGATTGGACTGCACGGAATAACAAACATCTGCACTGTTCGCCAAGGCTTCATTGTATTTCCTTGAAAATCCTTCATAGCTTATGCGTTTGTGAACTTGATATAACCAACATTATGGACTATGTGTATTATTTCGACCCAGATCAGCCTGCGCAGTCCGCGCAGGTTAATCCGGACCGAAACATTTCGCCTCAGGGGGATACAGGTATAGATGAAAGATTCCTGACACACAAAATCAACAGAGGGCGAAAAGTGTCTTGCCGGATCATCCTGCGCGGCATACTTAGGCTGATCCGGGTCGATACTTAACGCAGAGTTCACAATGTTGGTTTTCTATTGGAACGGCTCATATACATTGTATAACTTGTTAACGTGTGCATATAGATGAAATATTGGATGAAAACTGTTAGCTTGAAATATGAATGCATAGATGAAATATTGGATGAAAACTGTTAGCTTGAAATATGAATGCATAGATAAAATTCGCTGTTACTTGCATTATCAAAAAATGAACATAAACAAGGGGAACGGATCATGCAAACATGAATTGCAATATTTATCATAACGAATCGGGAAGATCAGCACTTCTATTTACTTTACTTCTAACATATCTGTATTTTATAGTAAAGATTATGGTTTTGGTAATGTAACCATTATCGAACTTTATTGGGACACGCTCATTCAAACAGTCTGGTCTTGTTTTATGAATTGTTTAAACCACATAAGACACCACTACCTCTGTTTGTCTGTACCATGCTAGATCAGAAATACCACTGATTTTCAGATTCGCCGAATAAAGATGCCAGCGATGACAATGATGGCGACGTTTCTATTAAGCAGCAAACCGTCATCAATAACGATGACGTAAAACAGCACGCAGCAGAGGATGTAAATGTCACTCCTAATACCAAGCAAACGGAGTCGTCTGGCGCGACATCTTCAGATGACTCAGAAGTCAACAACACTAAAAGCCTCCTACCTAAGACAGACGATACCGACACCAACAACACGGCCGAACATGAGACAAAAGAACCAGATCTTCGTGAAACATCTGATCATCATAACATTGAAAACATACCGCTTATTGACACAACAATTGACGACACCCAACCGTCTGGTGCCGTAATTGATTATCCACAAGCAAGCGTGAAATATATTGAGAATGATATTATTACACATGAGAAACGCATGTGTCGTGAAACGACAGAAGAAACAACAGGAGACGATACAACAAAGAACGATATAGAAAACTTAGATGTAGCATCTCTAACGACAGATGAAATAGAAATGTTAACAACCGATAGCTTTGAGGGAAGTCAATCGAGTACTGACCAGAATTGTCGCAGGGATCAGAGTACTAAGATCGAAGACATAAGTAAATCCGACAGCAAAGAGACATATTCCGAAGACAGCGAGACAAACAATGGGACAATCGATAGCCAAGATGTGAAAGAAGTAAATACAGAAGGTGCTAAAATGATTGAATCAAAGGAAAGCACCGATAAGAAGGAATATTTAGAATCTCACAGATCGACAATAGAAAATAATGAAGATATACACAATACGACAACTGACGTGACAGAAATCAATGAAAAAAATGTAGACATAAGTGAGACAAAAGAAAGCATCGATAATGAAGTAACCATCGATGACCAACAGTTAGACTCACACAGAACGAAAACAGACCATAATGACGACATACACAATGCAACACTTAATAGTCAATACGTGGCAGAAGTAAGCGATAAATATGTAGAAATAAGTGAGACAAAAGAAATCACCAATGGGGAACAGCTACACTCTCGCAGAACGACAACAGATGATAATGAAGACATACACAATACGACAACTGACGTGACAGAAGTCAATGAAAAACATGTAGACATAAGTGAGACAAAAGGAAGCATCGATAATGATGTAACAATCGATAACCAACAGTTAGACTCACACAGAACAACAAAAGACCATAATGAAGACATACACACAGCGACAATTGATAGTCAAGACGTGACAGAAGTAAATGACGAATATGTGGAAATAAGTGAGACAAAAATAAGTATCTATGACGAAAATAGAGACTCTCCAAGAACGTCGACAGAAGAAAATAGTGAATTGGAATGGTTGACGGTTGATCGTACTGCAGGAAATATTGAGAACACTTATAATGAAGAACACATTAATGCCTCGGACACGTGTAAGGATGCCAGTGAAATCGTACACAATGATAATTCATTACCTAGCGAAGAAGAGAAAACGGACGAAACTGAGGAATGCGAAGACAGTAAGTATACAAGGAATACAATTGAAACAATCGATGATAAAGGTAGAGGCGAGACGAATTTAGACTATAACCCTGAAGATGACAAAGCCACAACTTATGAAAATGAAGTTCCTTGTTGTGAATCGAATTTGGTCAATGACGGAGAGCATGTTTCAACTAGAACAAAGGAGAATGAAAACAAATCAATGGGACAAAATGATTCCTTTATTGTTGAATGTGTATCGAACGAACTTTCTGCAGAACGTGGCGGCATAACAGATTCAAAGCAAGATCCCTTGGAAATAGTAGATGTTAACATAAAACAAGACCACGAGATCTTTCCTGATACCGACGACAAAGACGGTTTAAAAGCCAGTGAGAACGAACATTCTGAATATTCTGTTCACAATGTAACATCTGATGTAGAGCAAAGCGATACAGCTATTACTAGAAGTGATACAAACAAATGTCAAGCTTGTAATATCGGAGATACAAGCAACGACGCACATGACTGCAAGGACAAAATGGAACAGATGCCTCACGATGTTGAAACTGTCAGTGATAGTAAACGGGCAGAATTAATTCACCGTGCGAGGTCAATGCCAATAAGCAAATGTGTTGCTTTGGTAACTGGATTTGCGAAGGAATTGAAACAAGCTAACGTTATTCCTAAACAACGAAACAAGTTTGTTGTATCAAAAACGGAACGATATTTAGATAAAACAAAGTCGATAATTCTTAAACGGCCAATGCCAAAGAGAGCCGTTTTAAACAGAGTGAAATCATGGCATCGTCGTAGAACCCCAGTACAGAAGCGAGTGTATCCTGGCGCCCTCGATACTATGATTCGCATTGGACAAAAACCTCAGTTGAAAGAGATAGAGAGACTTAAGAAAGACTCAATGAATTACGATGAAAGAAGAAAAATACTTACTGAGCAAGAAAGACATGGAAGTATAGAAGAATTGAAGTGGAGCAGACACATGAGAACCGGCGTTCGCTTAGAGATTAGGAGAGAAAAGGCTGCCATAGAAAATGAGAAGTACAAAGTAAGTAACTTTTTTACACAGTTTGATCCTCAATGGAGGAAGTAAGGTTTTCGGATATTTGCAACCAGATCCAGATCAATCCACTCATTCGAACAGCCTGATCAATGGTCAGACGCCTCCCCACTGTTAACTCATTGGCGAGCAGTATAGATCATTATCATACTATGCTGATATACTTGTGCTGTCTGATATGGATCTGTAAGTCGTCCTAATGCATATGAGCTTTTCCACAAGAAAACCAACATTATGGACTCTGCGAAATGTATCGACCCAGATCAGCCTGCGCAGTCCGCACAGGCTAATCCGGACAGACACATTCCGTCTGAGAGGATATAAGTATAAAGTAATAATTCCTGAAACAGAAAATACACAGAAAGCGAAAAGTGTATAACCGGGTAAGCCTACGCGGCATGTCTAAGCTGATACGGGTCGATACATTACGCAGAGTCCACAATATTGGTTTTCTGCTGGAACGACTCATAATGTCCCGCGTCGAGGCGTATTTGTAGGTTCCTAAGTCCTTCTCCTCTTCAAATCCTTTAATGTGTCTCATAACACGAATATGGCTATCCCTTCTTCATTTGGTTCAAATGTTAGTCTGAATGATATTCATTCAGAAGTTAATTTTATTTTCATACAATGAGAACTTATTGGGGGATACTGCCCGGTCAACCTTTTTGTATATGGTATTCAACTGGACATCTAAACAGGCTTACGTCAGATCAAGTGTGCAGTCTTGTCCCATCTTTCATATGTTCTGCATGTTCTGCATGTCTGAGTCAAGTAAAAAAGCAAAATTTTGAAATGTTGAAAGTTCTGCAAATATTGTTAATAGTGTTAATTAAGTAATTAATAAGTATATAGTTCAAAACTCTTTTGGCAGTAAATGTTGAACAACTATTAATTGAAAGTCATGAAAATGTACAAAATGTGGCTTACTGGGTATGTCCACCCAGTAATAATGAAGCATACACGATCAATATTTTGATGTATATGGTACTGTAAAGTGAAAATTATTACTCCAATTTTAACCAGAAATTATGATTCTAATATTTCAAAACCTCTTTTGAACAGTTCTAAAACTTTTACTATAATATTTATCTTCTGGAGTGAGTTCAGCACCTTTAACAATATATTCATAAGAGCCTCGTCTACAAACATCCGGGACATTTAGTTCTCCGAATGTCGATTTTCCTATGGCGTGGTTCGAATTAGGGCTGTATCACATACTTTAGAATACAACTATCAATACAAAAATGCTTTTATTACAGATGATTGCCTCGATAGCGAATGGCCGTTATAACCGTCATAACCACTTACCACCCGTAGTAAAGCCTACCCCAACCAGTATGCCATTTCATAGTTCAAGTACAAGTCACATGATCAAACCAGCAACATTACAGGTACTGTTTTATTTTATTTCATTACATAAGAATGTCTTACTAATTGTTGAGTCTATACAAGAGTAACGCGATTTGCGACCATTCAGATCATCCATAGCCTCCGCGCAGTCTGTCCAGGAATTGCTTCATTTGCTTTCTATGGATACATGCTTCGCGGATGCCTTTGGAAAAAGGTTATGACATTAATAGCTATGAATAAAACCTTTAAACAATGTGCAGCATTTATTGTTTTAAACAATTGACTATGGACACCTGCATATGTTACTCTTATCTAATTAAAACTAGGTCGTCAGATCCAATATGGTTACAGTGAAATAATTTAGTCTGATTTGTATGAGCTAGATGTTACTCGGACCTCTATATTAACAAACAGATTATGAATTGTTTATCACCATGGGTTTTGTATTCTAAAATATGCTTAAAACAAACAGTAAACAGATTACTACCGAAGACTAACGAACTTCACCACCTTTGTTCAAATGTATTGGGTCCGAGTATAATGTACTGCCTCGATAGCGTAGTGGTAGATCGTCCGACACGTGTGTGTGAGGTCGCGTGTTAGATACTCAGCCGGGTCATACTAAAGACATTTAAACTGGTAGTAATGACTGCCCTGCATGGTACTCAGTGTTGCGGGGTTAGCATTATACTGACTGGCTTGTGTCAGCATAAATGGACCAGTACTACTGGTAATTTACCCAGGAGACGCCGTGACATAACTGAACAAATGTTGAAAGCGGCGTAAAATACAAAACGATCAACCGAGTACAATATTCTGGCGTTATAACACGATTGTTTACACATTAACACATTGTTATGATCTTTTTTTCTTATTGTGAATATTGATGAATCAGGATCCGTATGTACCAATCATTCTTAAAAATCATCTGTTTTATCAAGGAAAAACATTTTTATTATAAGTATTTATGATATTCCACAATTTTAGTAATAGAATGCATTTAAAATGGTAGTTAATTACGTACTTAGTTGTGCTATTTATTTTTCTAGTCACTAAGAGAACGATATGGTCTTGGCAAGAACCAGAGTACCAGCAGATGTGTAAGCCCAAATAGATCGAACAGCGACTCCAGATACTCATCTTTATCTAGAACATCATCAACATATGACATTAATCATAGAACCGAATCGTCCAGTGAATCCAAGAAGAAAATAGCATTAAGGCGCATAATGCGACAATTTGAGAAAGCGTGCAAGGATGTGGAGAGATTGAAGTCCAGTGGTACAGAACGTGCAGCCACGCCTTCCAGGGATAACACGTCTTATGTGGGGATTGGACGACAGACCAGTTTCACGAATCTCGGAATGGACCGTTGTAGAAAAGACTTTTAACTTGTATTCAATCTAATCGTTAAACGTATTATCCTTTGGTGTTACAACATATGAAGAGGAACATTTTAGACGGGACTTTTGTCTTGTACAATCTAATCGTGAAACGTTTCATTCCTTGGTATTGAATATTAAGACGCATTTTACGGAATGACAAGTGAAGACCTCGATCATTTTAAACTGGACTTTTAACTTGTATAATCCAATCGTGAAACGTGTTATTCCCTTGTGTTGAATCGTTAGACGAATTTTACGGAATGACAAATAAAGAGGTCGTTTTAAACTGGACCTTTTACTTGTATACTCTAATCGTGAAAGATGTTATCCCTTGGTATTGACTATTTAGACATCATTGACAGAAAGAGGAACTGTTTAAATGCATAGGTTATACATTATTACATTATATGGGTTAAAACAGCCTGTACAAAGAAGGAAAAAAAGTGTTAAATTATTTATTGTAATCACGTGTTCGTATGACTGGTAACATTCTGCTGAAATTTGCTATTGTTGATTGTTTTAATATACATATTTTATTTTAAATATGTTTTTATATAAACAGTGTGTTGTTTCTTGTTTTATATACATGTATTTTACCCTTTTGGCAGATATATGTAATGAAACAACGATTTTGCTACATCACACCAGAGACATATATCAAGGGCTTGGCGTGAAACGGTTGTAACTAAAAAACCTATTTTGAAACCCTGGTTTAGGGGCAATTTTGACCCATTTGTAAACAATGCGAATTTAGGTACCATTGCTCAGAACGAGCAATGGCACCTAAATTTCCATTGTTTACCAAGAAAAATTAATTAAGCCTTTTAAAGACTTTATGGCGAGGTGATTAACCTTGGTTACAAAATACCAATTTTAGATGCAACCGTTTCACGCCAAGCCCTCGATATGTCTCTGATCACACGAATAACGACCTTCCGGAATTCTCCACCTGCGCAGATAGTATCCATCTTGCGCCTCTGCATAGGCTGAGTCTTTCCTATTCGCTATCTAGTCCTACACCAACACATGGTGCCTATGCTCAAAATGCAACAATACAAGTATGAAATCCTCCCTACAAGAAGACAAGTTTGAATGTATATATGCAGAAAGCGCGTTTTGAAAACATATTGCCAAAATGAAAAGTTACACAGGATGAATAGAATAAAAAATTTAAATTTACTAATTATTAATACAGTTCGTTAGGTTTTATAAAAAAAATAATGCTTAAAAATTAGGCAAGTAAGCCTTTATGTATAATATATACTATATATATAATCACCAATTCGACATTTTGAATCATGACTTGTTCTAGAGACCTAATATGTTAATTAGGTTAGGTCTCTGTTTGTTCTATCAAAAATATCAATTCGACATTTTGACAGTAGATCTAATTCATATATATGTAAGAAGGCTTAAAGTCTCGCAAGATTTTGCCAGAGCACGTGACTGGAGCATGACAACCTGTGAGACAAATACATGTACACCCGTAGTAAGGCTAATTTATCCCATATTCCCTCATACAGACGCTTTATAATACCTATGCAGGAAACGATTGTTTTCGAAAACATTGAGGAAAAAGGGGAAATTGCCTGTTCTTCATTTTGTCTCAAGGTTTCAAACTCTTTAAATAGAATATCCTTTCAAGAATAGATAGTTTTGCCTAGATGTTTTCTAAGTCGTCTGCAGCATATTTGTCGTATGTGAAAAGGGGTTTATTTATATTCTGTCAAAAAAGTTGAAAAAGTTGTGGCAAAAGGGAAAAAGTGCACATTATTATCTTTTGCTACACTTTAATTTCCCAAATTCGTCTGCTTTAAATGCATCTAAATGCCTCTGCACGTGTTGGACAGTGCAGATAAATTACTTTAACTTTAGGGATTAATTCCAGTCTAGTGCCTGATTTCTAAAAATAGTAACTGTCATGACAGCATATAATATGCATCGATCCATATCATCGTGACTTTGTGTATATTACAAAATAGCCAGTGTTATAGACCAAGACCATGTTTACACAAATTTAGTAGTGTAGTTAAACAGGGACAAATATGGCGGACATTATCACAGGACTTGTTGTTTTTGTGCTCTTCTCAGGTGAGTGAAACGGTTTATTCGTTAAAAATGTTAAAATTAGTATAAAAATACTTTTTAATAAGACCTTGAAATCTTGCTGTTGTGTGTGTTCCCGATTAAGAGGTCCGAAACTAGATCAATTGTTACAGGTAGATAAAGGCATAAGTGCAACACCCAAATCAGAATCCAAATCGTCTGAAAAAGAAAATCCCAATTCATCAAAATTAAGCATAGAGGCAGGGAAAAGATATTAACTTCACTTGAATTTATTATCTGGTTTATAGATCTATTGGAAAATGAGGAAACTAGATCTACTGGCTTTGTAGATATGATATTTCTTGACAATCTTTAGACTTCCTGAATGAACAAAAAACACTAGATCATTCGATACGATATAAGTTAACAGGATATTTCTTTATCCCGTTTCCATTGACCAATACAACATCAAATCTGCAGCAGACGACTTTGTAAATATCGATCTAGTTAAATAATATAAACAATCACCTAATTAAAAGTAGAATTTTAATCTAAAGAGTTGAAAACATTCTGACAAAATGTCAAATTACCAGAGACATATAAACATGTTATATGTCTCTGAAATTACTTATAATCAGTATGAGCAAGGACTAGATCTGGAGGAGTGAACTGGTCCCAACAATATCTCCCTTATGACTCCACTCAAACCTATGTTGTGGGTATCTGAGGACTAGATCTGGAGGAGTGAACTGGTCTTTTCCAACCAATATCTCCCTTATGACTCCACTCAAACCTATGTTGTGGGTATCAGAGGACTAGATCTGGAGGAGTGAACTGGTGTTTTCCAAACAATATCTCCCTTATGACTCCACTCAAACCTATGTTGTGGGTATCAGAGGACTAGATCTGGAGGAGTGAACTGGTCTTTTCCCACCAATATCTCCCTTATGACTCCACTCAAACCTATGTTGTGGGTATCAGAGGACTAGATATGGGGAGTGAACTGGTCTTTTCCCACCAATATCTCCCTTATGACTCCACTCAAACCTATGTTGTGGGTATCAGAGGACTAGATCTGGAGGAGTGAACTGGTCTTTTCCCAACAATATCTCCCTTATGACTCCACTCAAACCTATGTTGTGGGTATCAGAGGACTAGATCTGGAGGAGTGAACTGGTCTTTTCCCACCAATATCTCCCTTATGACTCCACTCAAACCTATGTTGTGGGTATCAGAGGACTAGATCTGGAGGAGTGAACTGGTGTTTTCCAAACAATATCTCCCTTATGACTCCACTCAAACCTATGTTGTGGGTATCAGAGGACTAGATCTGGAGGAGTGAACTGGTCTTTTCCCACCAATATCTCCCTTATGACTCCACTCAAACCTATGTTGTGGGTATCTGAGGACTAGATCTGGAGGAGTGAACTGGTCTTTTCCCACCAATATCTCCCTTATGACTCCACTCAAACCTATGTTGTGGGTATCAGAGGACTAGATCTGGAGGAGTGAACTGGTGTTTTCCCACCAATATCTCCCTTATGACTCCACTCAAACCTATGTTGTGGGTATAAGAGGACTATATCTGGAGGAGTGAACTGGTGTTTTCCAAACAATATCTCCCTTATAACTCCACTCAAACCTATGTTGTGGGTATCAGAGGACTAGATCTGGGGGAGTGAACTGGTCTTTTCCCACCAATATCTCCCTTATGACTCCACTCAAACCTATGTTGTGGGTATCAGAGGACTAGATCTGGAGGAGTGAACTGGTCTTTTCCCACCAATATCTCCCTTATGACTCCACTCAAACCTATGTTGTGGGTATCAGAGGACTAGATCTGGAGGAGTGAACTGGTCTTTTCCCAACAATATCTCCCTTATGACTCCACTGAAACCTATGTTGTGGGTACTCAAAAGAATGGTAGCCAGAAATCTCGACCGCAAGAATTCTTGACCCCATTTTCCTAAGAATAGTGTCGAGTCCCGATAGCTCAGTCGGTAACGACGCGGGCTGTCAATCCAGGGGTTGTGAGTTTGAATCCCAGCTCGGCCAACTTTCTTTCCGACGTTTGACAAAAGTCATTACGACATGCGTCATTTGTCTTCCACCAATGGGCTAAGTCTATGTGAAAAAGCAGACAGTTGCTTGGGAAGATTGTTGTGTTGAGTACTGGTGTTAGAAAACCAGGAAACACATGAGTAGGTGAACTGGCCGCCGTGATATGACTGAGAAATTGTTAAAAACGGCGTTAAATCTCAATCAATCAATCAATCAACCTAAGAATAATCGACACCAGTTTTAGACGACCCCATTATCGGTTTATATAGGTGTGAATTGATGTTTCAACAAACAAGTGTCATAAACAAAAGCGGTAGACTCATGTTTGGCTGATTATCGATACTTGTTTACCTGTCGGTTGATTATTTAATTATAATCATTTAAATGATCTTGATGTGTTCTAAATAGGTAATCTGCTGCAGCAGACGAATTTGAAAACGTTTAATAAAACATATCGAAAACTAACGACACTATCTATAAATGAAAAAAAAAAATTATTCAATGCAGTTGAAAACATTGTGGCAATTTTTTGAAAAGGAGACATTGATCATTCTTTTGCCACAATGTCTTCAATTTTGCTGCAGAAGTTTGGTCCCTTTGTGTAGTAAATGATTCACTAGTACGTACATGGGTAGAGCCCCCCCCCCCCCCGTCCCGCCTTCGCGTTCAATCGAGCCCCGGTAGCTCAGTCGGTAGCGACGCGGGCTTTCAATCCAGGGGTTATGAGTTCGAATCCCAGCTCGGCCAACATTTTTTCCGATGTTTGACAAAAGTCACTGTGACATGCGTCATTCGTCTTTTACCTATGGCATGGGCTAACAGTCTATGTGGAAAAGCAGAGCCAGTTGCTTGGAAAGTATGTTGTGTTGAGTACTGGTATGAGAAAGCCAGGAAACACATGAGCAGGTGAACTGGCAGCCGTGATATGACTGATTTTTGTTTTCAAACAGCGTTAAAACCCAAACAATCAATCAATCAATCGTCTGTGCCATCCTGATAATGTCCAAATAATATTCAATTTCTAGCAATTCTAACACAATATATATATTTATACACTCATACAGAAAATAATAATCATTTTTTTATTTTACATTATTAAAACAATGCAGCGAATTTACAACATACAAAAGCTCAATCATTATACAACATTTTTATTAAAATTTGACTATTCGAAGAATATGAGAGCTATACTACTCACCTTGGCGTCGGCGTCGCCGTCGGCGTTCACGTCACACATTGGTTAAGGCTTTGCATGCAACTACTTAAATACTACACGTATTGCATTGAAACTTTCTACAACCCTACCAAGCTATCACACCTATGTAGATTATCAAGTTAGATAACTCTATCCTGCATTTTATGCAAGTTTTGGCCCTTTTTTACTTAGAAATTCTGGTTAAAGTTTTGCGTGCAACTAAATTAAGAATCCATATCTCAGTATTTACTTGATGCATTGCTTTGTAACTTCATACAACCCTACCCAACTATCACACCTATGTAGATTATCAAGTTAGATAACTCTGTCCTGCATTTTATGCAAGTGATGGCCCTTTTTTACTTAGAAATTCTGCTTAAAGTTGTGCATGCAACTAAATTAACAGTCAATATCTCATTATTTACTTGATACATTGCATTGAAACTTTCTACAACCCTACCCAACTATCATACCTGTGTAGATTATTAAGTTAGATAACTCTATCCTGCATTTGATGCAAGTTATGGCGTTTTATTTACTTAGAAATTCTGGTTAAAGTTTTGCGTGCAACTACATTAACAGTCCATATCTCAGTATTTACTTGATGCAGTGCATTGAAACTATCTACAAGACTACAACCCTACCCAACTATCACACCTGTGTAGATTATTAAGTAAGATAACTCTATCCTGCATTTTATGCAAGTTATGGCCCTTTTTTTACTTAGAAATTCTGTCTAAAGTTTTGCGTGCGACTAAATTAACAGTCACTATCTCAGTATTTACTTTATGCATTGCATTGAAACTTTTTACAACCCTACCCAACTATCACACCTATGTAGATTATCAAGTTAGATAACTCTATCCTGCATTTTATGCAAGTTATGGCCCTTTTTTTACTTAGAAATTCTGGTTAAAGTTTTGCATGCAACTAAATTAACAGTCAATATCCTAGTTTTTATTTGATGCATTGCATTGAAACGTTCTACAACCCTACAAAACTATTACACCTGTGTAGATTATCAAGTTAGATAACTCTATCCTGCATTTTATGCAAGTTATGGCCCTTTTTTTACTTAGAAATTCTGGTTAAAGTTTTGCGTGCAACTACATTAAGAGACCATCTTTTAGTAACTACTAGATGCATTGCAATGAAAAATTTATACAACTCTTCCCAACTATCACACCTATGTAAACATTCAAGTATGATATCCAGTTTATTTTGCAATTTACGGCCCTTTTTATTATGCCCCCCCCCCCCCCGGAATCTCCGATTCGGGGGGCATATAGTTTTTGGCCTGTCTGCACGTCTGTCTGTCTGTCTGTCTGTCTGCACGTCTGTCTGTCTGCACGAAAAAAACTTTAACCTTGACCACTACTTTTGAACCATAACAGATACGGCTACCATATTTCACATGTGTATTCCTTGTGACATGACCTTTCTGTCAGTACCAACCATTTTGACCTTGCGACCTTGACCTTTGACCTAGATGTAGTTTTTGGCCTGTCTGCACGAAAAAAACTTTAACCTTGACCACTTCTTTTGAACCATAACAGATACGGCTACAATATTTCACATGTGTATTCCTTGTGACATGACCTTTCTGTCAGTACCAACATTTTTGACCTTGCGACCTTGACCTTTGACCTAGATGTTGCCATTCTCAATTTTTTGTTTAACCTTCCCCACTTCTTTTGAACCATAACAGGTAAGGCTACCATATTTCACATGTGTATACCTTGTGACATGACCTTTCTGTCACTACCAAAAATTTTCACCTTGCGACCTTGACCTTTGACCTAGATGTTGCCATTCTCGATAAAAACTTTAACCTTGACCACTACTTTTGAACCATAACAGGTACGGCTACCATATTTCACATGTGTATACCTTGTGACATGACCTTTCTGTCACTACCAAAGTTTTTACCTTGCGACCTTGACCTTTGACCTAGATGTTGCCATTCTCGAAAAAAACCTTTAACCTTGACCACTATTTTTGAACCATAACAGGTACGGCTACCATATTTCATGTGTATATCTTGTGACATGACCTTTCTGTCAGTACCAACATTTTTCACCTTGCGACCTTGACCTTTGACCTAGATGTTGCCATTCTCGAAAACAACTTTAACCTTGACCACTTCTTTTGAACCATAACAGGTACGGCTACCATATTTCCCATGTGTATTCCTTGTGACATGACCTTTCTGTCAGTACCAACATTTTTGACCTTGCGACCTTGACCTTTGACCTAGATGTTTCCATTCTCAATTTTTTTTTTAACCTTCCCCACTTCTTTTGAACCATAACAGGTAAGGCTACCATATTTCACATGTGTATACCTTGTGACATGACCTTTCTGTCACTACCAAAAATTTTCACATTGCGACCTTGACCTTTGACCTAGATGTTGCCATTCTCGATAAAAACTTTAACCTTGACCATTACTTTTGAACCATAACAGGTACGGCTACCATATTTCACATGTGTATACCTTGTGACATGACCTTTCTGTCACTACCAACGTTTTCACCTTGCGACCTTGACCTTTGACCTAGATGTTGCCATTCTCGAAAAAAAACTTTAACCTTGACCACTATTTTTGAACCATAACAGGTACGGCTACCATATTTCATGTGTATATCTTGTGACATGACCTTTCTGTCAGTACCAACATTTTTCACCTTGCGACCTTGACCTTTGACCTAGATGTTGCCATTGGGGGGCATTAGTGTTTCACAAACACATCTTGTTTAACTAGAATTTGGTTAAAGTTTTGCATGCAACTAGTATTTACTGTTATGCATTGCTTTAACACTTTATACAACTCTTCCCAACTATCACACCTATGTTGACTTCAAAGTTAAATAACTCTATCCTGCATTTTATGCAAGTTATGGCCCTTTTTGGACTTATAAAATTCTGGTTAATGTTTTTCATGCAACTACATTAAGAGACCATATCTTAATAACTATTTGATGCATTGCATTGAAACTCTAACAGCACTTCCTAACAATCATACCTAAGTAAACAATCAAGTATTATAACTCTATCTAGCATTTTATGCAAGTTATGGCCCTTTTTGGACTTAGAAATTCTGGTTAAAGTTTTGCAACTACATTTAGAGAGTAATCTCAGTAACAACTGAAGCATTGTATTGAAACTGTATACAACCTTTCCCAATTTCACAACTATAAACACAACCGATTAAGATAACTCTATCCTGCATATGGTGCAAATTGTTGTCCTTTTTTTACTTAGAAATTATGGTTAAATGTTTGCGTGCAACTACATTAGAGTCCATATCTTGTTAACTACTTGATACATTCCATTGAAACGTTATACAACCCTTCCTAACCATCACACCTAAGAAAATAATCAAGTTTAATAACTATATCCTGCATATAATCCAAATTATCACCCTTTAAGAAATTGTGGTTAATATTTTGCATCCAACTACAATAGTGTCCATTATCTCAGTAACTTAAATAAGCAGTGGAATAGTCGAGCGCGCTGTCCTCCGACAGCTCTTAGTATTACAATGTTAACATATATTTTAATTACAATGTTAACATACATTATTTTTACAATATGAATAAACATTATCAAAATGTAGTGATTATACAACAAAAGAACCATCACACATTCACACCTTTATAAACTGGGGTCTTAATTGGGGTCGACTATTCTTAGGAAACGGGGGTTGAGAATTCTTGAGGTCTAGAATTCTGGAAGCCAAAAGAATCGTCTCACTGAGACGATTCTTTTGAGTACCCACAACATAGGGTTTGAGGGTCGAATAAGGATTTAAGGATGTAAAATACTCTTCTAATCTACTAAGAGCTCTGAGCAAGTACAATTCTGAAAGGGTGAAAACTGTATATGTGTAGAGAAAGGTTAACCTGTACATCAAACCTTTCCCATATACAGCAAATCTGCAGCAGACGACTGTTAAAGCATGTTCACAAACACCTGGAAAATCTATGTAAATGAAGATACAATATAATCGAAAAAAACTTAAAAACAATTTGGCAAATGGAGAAATTGCTCAATTTGAGCAATTTCTCCTTTTGCTAACATGTTTTCAAAAATCGTCTTCTGCTGAGACGTAAGAGAGCATCTATATGTAGGAAAGTGTTAATCAGTCTATCTGAAGTGATTCACCTGACCATTTATCAGACATTTCTAGAAAGTTTCTGTGACAAATAAGCAGATTGATAATTTCTGAATAAGCAGGGTGGTCTAGATTTACACTTGCCACAAATGACCTAAGCTACCTATAGTTGGTTTTTTAGCTCACCTATGCACGAAGGGCAAGGTGAGCTTTTGTGATCGCTCGTCGTCGTCCGTCCGTTCACATTTTCCTACATACGATTTCTCCTCCTAAACCAATTAACTAAATTCAAAATAATTTTACAGGAATGTTTCTTGGATGGATCTCTTTCAAACTTGTTCAAAGAATTCTATTCCATGCAGAACTTTGGTTGCCACGTCAACAAAAATGGAGAAATTAACAAAAACTTAAAAAATCTTGTCTGAAAGTAGAAGGCCCATGCCTTTGATATTTGATATGTAGCATCATCTAGTGAAGCTCTACCAAGAGTGTTCAAATTATAGCCCTGTGGTCAAAAATTACCCCTCCCCGGGGGTCAGTTGTTTTTCATAGACTCATATGTAGGGAAAAAACTTCTTGTCTAAGAGTAGAGGGTTCAGGCCTTTGATAATTGGTAAATAGCATCATCTAGTGGACCTCTACCAAGATTGTTCAAATTATAGCCCTGGGGTGAAAAATGACCCCATCCCGGGGGTCACTTGTTTTACATAGACTCATATAGGGGAAAAACTTAAAACATCTTCGTGTCTAAAAGTAGAGGGCCCAGGCCTTTGAAATATATATGGTATGCAGCATCATCTAGTGGACCTCTACCAAGATTGTTCAAATTATACCCCTGGGGTCAAAATGACCCCTCCCCTGGGGTCTATTGTTTTACATAGACTCATATGGAGAACAATCTTAAAAAATATTCTTGTCTAAAGGTAGAGGGCCCAGGCCTTTGATATTTGGTATGTAGCATCATCTAGTGGACCTCTACCAAGATTGTTCAAATTATAGCTCTAGGGTCAAAAATGACCCCTCCCCGGGGATCATTTGTTTGACATAGATAGGGGATAAACTTTAAAAATCTTCTTGTCTCAAAGTAGAAGGCCCAGGCCTTTGATATTTGATATGTAGCATCATATAGTGGACCTCTACCTAGATTGTTTAAATTATAGCCCTGGGGTCAAAATTGACCCCTTCCCAGGGGTCACTTGTTTTACATAGACCCATATAGTGAAAAAGCTTAAACATTCTTCTTGTCTAAAAGGTATTTGGTATGTAGCATCATCTAGTGGACCTCTACCAAGCTTGTTCAAATTGTAGCCCTTGGTCAAAATTGACCCCTCTCCGTGGGTCACTTGTTTTACATAGACTCCCTGCTTATTTTAGCTTCAAATGAAAAGTATTGTGACCGATCGCAGAAAATCTTGCCGCGAAAAAAGCTCCCTCTTTGGGACACCAATCTCCCTACCAAAAATACCAAATCTCCCTATTTGGCTTCAGGAAAATATCACATGTCTGGACTCATATATATATATACGGAAAAAACTTCTTGTCTAAAAGTAAAAGGCCCAGGCCTTTGATATTTGGTATGTAGCATCATTGTGGACCTCTACCAAGATTGTTCAAATTATAGCCATGGGGTCAAAAATGACCCCATCCCGGGGGTCCCTTGTTTTACATAGACTCGTATAGGGGAAAAACTTAAAAAATCTTCTTGTCTAAAAGTAGAGGGCCCTGGCCTTTGAAATTTGGTATGTAGCATCATCTAGTGGACCTCTACCAAGATTGTTCAAATTTGACGCCTCCCCGGGGGTCACTTGTTTTACATAGATAGGGAATGTACTTTAAAAATCTTCTTGTCTAAAAGATATTTGGTATGTAGCATCATCTAGTGGACCTCTACCAAGATTGTTCAAATTATAGCCCTGGGGTCAAAAATTAACCCTCCCCGGGGTCACTTGTTTTTCATAGACTCGTACAGGGGAAAGAACACTGAAAACTTTTTAACTTCGATTAAATCAGGTGAGCGATATAGGACCATCACGGTCCTCTTGTCTCTTTGATGCCAGCCCACTCATGTGTTAAATGTTTTAATGCCATGAACTTTTGATCACATTCCAGTTGTTCAGGGAGGAGAATGGTGCACAGATCATTCCGCAGACTTTTTCGATACTAGTTCAGACACATTTTGGTGTGATCAAGGATGCTGCGGTAGTTATAATGACAGACATTGCTGCCTTAGTGGGTGAGTAATCGAATTATCAAGGCGCATTCTGTACTTCCCAAACAAGGGCCGAGCTGAGGTAGCTCAGTCGGTAGCGACGTGTGCTGTCAATCCAGGGATTGTGAGTTCGAATCCCAGCTCGGCCAACATTCTTTCTCACGTTTGACAAAAGTAACTGTGACAAGCGTCATTCGTCTTTAACCAATGGATTTACAGTCTATGTGGAAAAGCAGTCAGTTGCTTGGAAAGTACCTTGTGTGGATTACTGGTGTGAGAAAGCTAAGATACACATGAGTAGGTGAACTGGCCGCCGTGATATGACTAAAAAAACTGTTGTAAACGGCGTTAATCAATCAATCCCAAACAAGGAGACGCATTAAGTTATTAACCCCTCTTTCCCACATTTAATGACAGCATCCAGGATTCGATGCCCAGTCATGGCGCTGTGGTCGTGGCGGAGTCCTCTTGGGCATTAAGGCACATTTCCTAGCCTAGTACTGGTTTGTTATAAATAAATAAATAAGTGTACTATCGCCATACATATACAACTGCAATAATGTTGAAAACGGTGTTAAACACCAACAAAACAAACCACATGTATACATCAAATCTGCAGTAGGCAACTGTGAAAACATTTATTAAGGGAAAGATGTGAAAAAATTGTTTCAATGATATGTTATTTTAAGCTCCACTGGCTGAAAGCTAGTTGATCTTATGTCATGTGGTGAATTTTGTGTAACATGTACCAAGTCCTTCACAGAGTTAAGCGACAGTAGGTTACCCATCCAGGTAGTTACCGCGATAAACATTCCTCAACCCTTTCCCTCACATTGACGCTTTTTGACGCCTCTTCAGCAAACAGCTTTTTGAAAACATGGCGACAAAGGAAGAAATTGCAATTCTCCTTTTTTCACCATGTTTTCAACTCTATTCACTAACTATAATTTCAAATGAAGATACATGTACTTTCCATAGTTTTGCCTATATGTTTTTAAAGTCTTCTGCTGCAGATTTACTGTATGTGGGAAAGGGTTAACTTAACTCTGTGAAAAAGCCAATCGTTGTTCCATGCATGTGTTAATTGTTGGCTTCAAAAGACTTCTCTGTAACCACTGGGCCAATTGCGATTAAAATGCATCCTCTCAAAGCCAACTTCTGAACATCCCTTCAAAATGTTCTATCCACACCAAATTTTTGTTTGCATGTAAACTGAAAAGAAAAAAAAAAGTCTTCAGGTTGGCTGATTTCAATTTTTTTTTAAGAAATGTTCCTTGGATGCCATCTTTCAGATTCCTTGAAAGCCATTTTGATTGTTCTAAAAACATGGAAGCCAGGGGGCACGGGGGCTGTTTTGCCTCATATGGCTATAGCGTAAAACTAAAAAATCTTCTCCTCCAAAAGTACACAACATGTAGACTCATTTTAACTTACCTGCACAGAAAAATCTTTGCCACAACTTCTTCAAAGCCGTCTACCTGGTGCAGATTTGTTGTATTGGACAAAATATGTAAAAGAGCTAAGTTAATCAAGTAGTATTTTGATGACACAAAAACTTCAACTGCAAACTATTGGCATAACAGATTTATTCCTTTCCCACTTGTAGATGGAAATTTGACGCATCTGCAGCAGACGACTTTTGAAAACATTGTGACAAAAGAAGAAATTCCTCAAAACAAGCAATTTCTCCTTTTGCCGCAATGTTTACACATTCTTTTCAGCAATTATACCTTCATTTAGAACTAGAGATTTTCCATATCTTTAGTAGATGTTTTCAAAGTCGTCTGCTGCAGAATTGTTGTATGTGGAAAAGGGTTATTGAAGTTGGTCTTGTCCAAATCGAAAACATCTCAACTAATGGAAAAATCAGAATTTTTAATTAAGATATATGTAACAGTATATACATATAGTGGAAGTTGTGAAAAAACAGACAAGAGTTCATAACTCTGTCATGTTGTTTTTAAGAAATTGGCCCTTCTTCGACTTATAATTTTGGTTAAATTTTTTGTACCACCCTACTTTTTTTCAAAACCATTAGAGATAAAGCTTATACACTGACAATACTTATTTACCATCATTACCTCCATCAAAAGACAAGAGTACATAACTCTGTCAAGGTTTTTGTAAGAATTATTTCCCTTTTTTTTCGACTTAAAATTTTGTTAAAGTTGTTCGTACCAACCCACTTTTTTTCAAAATCATTAGAGATATACCTTATTCACTTGCAATACTTATTTAGCATAATTACCTCCATGAACAGTCAAGAGTAAATAACTCTGTCAAGTTTGTTTTTAAGAATTTTGGCCCTTTTTTGCTATAGAATTTTGGTTAAGTTATTCATACCAAATCACTTTTTTTTCCAAAACAATTAGAGATATAGCTTAAAAACTTACAATATCTTTTTACCATCATTACCTCCACCTCAGCCAAGAGTGCATAATTCAGTGAAGGTTTTTATTAGTATTATGACCCTTTAATGACTTTTAAAGTACTTTGCCTATAAATAGTGTGATAAAGTACCTGGTTATGTTTTCTGTACCACCCAAAAAAGTTTTGTTGTATTGGCAAGCACGAAAAAGTCCAGCAGGCTGTCCTCTGACAACTCTTGTTCCACAATGTTATCAACCCTAATCAATAAATATATTTTCAGTTATTATGATTTTCCATGTTTTGTTTAGATGTTTCTAAGTCGTCTGCAAATTTGTTGCTTTTTTGAAAATGTTGACAGTTTTTCTTATAAATGCAGGACGGCAGGCACAGTTGTTGGTATAGTAATAGGATCCTTGGTTTTCTTTGGCCTTGTGATTTCTGCCATTGTCGCCATCTGTTGTTGTTTAAAGAGAAATCGTGGTCGTCAAGGGCAGGTTGTCACCGGACAGGGAGCTGGTAAGTAAACCTTTCACACATTGCAGATGCATTTTGATTTTTAAAGACAACTTTTGAGAGCAGTCAGAAAAGTAGAAATTGTTCAAAAAGAGCAAATTCTGCTTTAACCCCTAGATGTTTTCAACTTGATTCAATGACAAGACTTTCATTTAACCCATTCCCACATAAATCAAATCTGCAGAAGATGACTTCAACAACATTAAGTTAAAAATATCTCTAGAAATGAAAGTTTTATTTTTGAAACATCGTGGCAAAAAAAGTAATTGCTCATTATGACTTATTTCTCTTTTTACCACAATGTTTTCAAAAGTTGTTTGCAGAGGTGCTAAAATGTGTCTGTGTGAGGGAAATGGATAAACAGATTTGTCAAAGCTTTACCCAGATGTGTTCAAAGTGGGATTTGTTTTTTCAGGGAAAGGGTTAAACAATGATAAAACAGAAATTATTTTTCCAATAAGGCAAAAGCTATTGTAAGCATCTGAGGCAAAAGCTATTGTAAGCATCTGACGCAAATAATAGAAACTGTGGAGAAAGGAAATAACAATGTTATTACTGATGTACAGTCAAACCTGTTCTAAAAAACCACCCAGGGGAGAGTAAAAAAATTGGCTGCTGAACACAGGTGGCTGCTTAATACAGGTCAAATATAGAAGAAAATTTTGTTTGGTCAATCTTCAAGTGGCTGTTTAATACAAGTTGGCTGCTTAACAGAGGTGGCCGCTAATACAAGTTTGCCTGTATTTAATATATATTATTAGCCATATTTTTTCAAAAAGTAGAAAATCTCTATACCGTAATTGAATGGATAACCTATGACTAAAAGTGGAAAACATTGTGGCAGAAGGAGAAATTTCTCGTTTTGAGCAATTTCTTCTTTTGTCACTATGTTTTCAAACTTTTTTTAGTTCGAAGCAGACATAAGGAACTACTTAAAGGAATTTATTTAAACTTGGAACATAGATAGATGGCAATGTGAAGTTGTGCACCTTGCAAGAATTATAACTCTGGGCCACTTTGTTGCAAAGTTATCTCCCCTTGTTCAATATATTAATAGTCATTGACAAACTGCAATGGGGAGACATATGTTTTTTCATAAAAACAACCTTTTTAGTTGTGTTATAGTTTTCTTTCTGAAAAAAAAAAAAAAAAGAAAAAAAACCTGCATTTGCACTTTCATTTGTTCACAAATCTAATCAGCTCTCAAGCAGACAAAATTGCTGATTGCAGCCATAATGGACAGATCAAAGCATCCATAATTCAATACAGTGATCATGATGGTACTTTTCATTGCAGGAGCAACAGTTCAGATGACTACAGTGCAACAACCCTACATGCAACAACCCTATGCACAACAACCCTATGTGCAGCAACCATATGTGCAACAGCCCTACATGCAACAACAAAACATGCCACAGCCAGGCCCAGGGCCTTACCCAAACATGCCACAGCCAGGCCCAGGGCCATACCCAAACATGCCATACACACAACCTGGAAATCCAAACCCAGGTTTTGATCCACCAAAATACAGCGAGGTTGTTAATCCACAGTAATGAACGTTCAGGGGTGTAACTTTAACTATAAACTTGTCCGTACTACCAAACTATTTCTTACTTACACAAAATCTGCAGAAGGTGGCTTTGGTTTAAACAATATTTTATTTATATTCTTGATTACATGTACATCTTGTAACACTTTCAAATCAAATATAAATATAAACAGGATTGAGCAGAAGGCATTAAGCTTATTTAGGAACCTCTCTCCTTTGAAAACGTATATGCAAATATGCAAAATTTCTGAGCAATGTCTGCTTTTGCCACAATGTTTTCAGAAGTCATCTGCTGCAGATGTGGAAAAATGCAAGAGGAGAGCAATTAAAGATGGAAAAATAGCTCAAAATATTTGCTAAGATTTTTTTTTTTTAAATCAAGTCATCAATTTTTTGAATGATATGAATACATATTTTTTATCCACAATAAGGTTTGATACTTCTTTTCTAATGACAGCATTATTCTCTTTTCTTAACCCTTTCCCATGTGTAGACGCTTTCTGACGCCTCTGCAGCAGACGACTTTTGAAAACATTTTTGCAACATTTGCCACAATGTTTACAACTCTATTAATTAAATAAACTGTCATTAATGGTGATTGCTCATATTATTGTACAGATGTTTTCATAGTCGTCTGAGAGGTTAACCCTTTCCTAAACAGCAAATCCGCAGCAGACAATTTGAAAATATGATCTACACAAATTATGGAAACTGTCAATAAATGAAAGTATTTTTTATTGAATGAAGTTAAAAATAATTGTGACAAGAGGAAATCATCAATATTTAAGGAACAATTTCTCCATTAGTCACTGTGTTTTTCGAAAGCTGTCTGTTGCAGATATGTCGAAATGTTTCTGCATGGGGAAAAGGGTTAGTTCAGCATTCAAATACAATGTATTTAATTTTGGGTGAAGTAAACACATGAAATGTAAAAGTGCTTGTACTTTTTTCCTATGCATAATTTGACAACATGCACCCTTGTCCTTGTCTTTGACAACAATTTGTTGTTATTTCTCGGTTTGATATTTTGTATTTATTTCTCTGTTTGATATTGTTGTTATTAATGTTATATAATAATTAGATGGACATAATGTTGATGACATATAATTTAGAGAGATAATTATTTTGAGTACATACAACACAAACTGTGTGTCAAGTAAGGGTTAATCCAAGAGAAAATGTTATCCTTTGCCTATAATTGCTCACTGAGATGATTGTTTTGAGTACATACGACACAGACTGTGTGTCAAATAAGGGTTAATCCAAGAGAAAATGTTATCCTTTGCCTATTGCTCACAGAGATAATTATTTTGAGTACATACAACACAGACTGTGTGTCAAGTAAGGGTTAATCAAAGAGAAAATGGTATCCTTTGCCTATAATTGCTCACTGATATTATTGTTTTGAGTACATACAGCACAGACTGTGTGTCAAGTAAGGGTTAATCAAAGAGAAAATGGTATCCTTTGCCTATAATTGCTCACTGATATTATTGTTTTGAGTACATACAACACAGACTGTGTGTAAATAAGGGTTAATCCCATTGCCTGCTGGAACTGATAGTGTGAAGCCTGTGCCATCAGTATAGAGCCAGGCCAAAGAGCACATCTGCGCCAACTGACCAGGCTCTATATTGTTTGCTGCTCAACTCAATATTTTTATTTTTATATTCTTATCATTGGCTATGGACTCTTCTCTTCTAAATATAAAGTTGTTCGAATTCATTTAAAAAATCGTCATTAAAAGGGTTAAAAGCCATCAAAAACATATTTTATATAGCCATTAGTCTTGATTATATTCACCAACAAACTTACAACACAAATTTACAAATATTTTAACCGTGAACTTTGCTGATTTCCTGCAACTGATCATCATCTATGGTTGTAGCAGGAACACTATATTATATTGTAATATGGGGTTGTAGACATGGTTTTACTTAATTAATGTAGACATGGTTCAATCTGACTAAAGTACACGATCTGACCAAATCTGACCTATGCGTAGCATTAATAGGAGATGATTTTAATGAGATTGAGACATGGTTTTACTTAATTATTGAGAAGTTATTACTACTGAATGATAAATGATTAGTCAAATTAAATGTCATCCAAGATTAGACAGTACACACAGGTAGGCTCATCTTGGTCTTCATTGATGGCATGAGTAGTTTAAGGTTGCGTTTAAAGGGGCTGAATACCAGATGGGGATCAACATTTTGAATGTTGAAACTTCTGCAAATATTGCTAATAGTGACAACAAATAAGAAATAAGTAGTTCAAAACTATTTTGGTAGTTAATGTTGAAAAAATGTCAATTGAAAGTCATTAAAATGTACAAAATTTGGCCTACTGGGTATGTCTATCCAGTAAAAATAAAGCATAAACGAGAAATATTCAGATGTTTACGATACTGGAAAGTGAAATTATTACTCTAAATTTATCCCCGATTATGATTCTAATAATTCAAGACAACCTTTGAACAGTTTTAAAACTTTGACTATAATATGTACTTTCTGGAGTTCAGGTCCTTTAACAAGGTATTAATATGTTTTATGTTGCTTAACCCCTTCCAACATGCATATGCGTTTTTCTGTGTGTGAAGCAGAGGACTTTTAAAAACATTGTGGCAAAATGAGAAATGGCTCGAAATTAGCAATTTTCCCATTTGCACCACAATTTTTTTAATTCTATTGAATAATTATATTTATATCTATAAGATTATATCCATGATTTTATCTTCATGTTTTAAAGTTACTTGCAGCAGATTTATTGTATGAAGGAAACGGTTAAGAGTCGGGTAGAACATGATATGGGTTAAAACAGCCTGTACAAAGAAGGAAGAAAAGTGTCTGTTAAATTCTTTATTGTAATCTCGTGTTCGTATGACTGGTAACATTGTGCTAATATTTGCAATTGTTGATTGTTTTAATACACATATATTATTTTAAATATAATTTTATATAAACAGTGTGTTGTTTCTTGTTTTATATACATGTATTTTACCTTTTTGGCAGACATATGTAATAAAACAACGATTTTGGTACATCACACGAATAACGACCTTCCGGAGTTTGCCACCTGGGCAGATCTTATCCATCTTGCGCCTCTGCATAGGCTGAGTCTTTCCTATTCGCTATCTAGTCTTACACCAACAAAATGCAACAATACAAGTATAAAATCCTCCCTACAATAAGACGAGTTTCGATGTATATATGCAGAAAGCGTGTTTTGGAAACATTGTGGCAAAATGAGAAGTTGCCCAGGATGAAAAATTTCTCCTTTTGGCACACTGTTTTTAATTAATGAATAATGATGAACTGTCATATCGAGGGCTTGGCGTGAAACAGTTGTAATACAATGTGTAATTTTTTACCAAGGTTAATCACCTCGCCATAAAGTCTTTAAAAGCGTTAAATCATTTTTCTTTGTGAACAATGAAACAATGGAAATTTTGGTGCCATTCTCGTTCTGAAAGGGGTCGAAATTTCCCCTAAACCAGGGTTTTCAAAATAGGTTTTTAGTTACAACCTTTTCACGCCAAGCCCTCGATATATAGAGTTATTCCATAAAAGTTTTCGAGGTCATCTGTTGCAGATTTGTTGTAGGCTTATGTGTGAAAGGATAATGTTGTCGTAAATGCCATTAGACTTCTGACTTAGGAGTTCCAGTTTTCATCTGACGCGTAACTTCCATACCCAAATCATAGGGAGCTGGTCTTTTTTAAATTACCGTATTAGCATGCCAGGCCCCTATGACCCCAATCTAAAACAAGGCAGAAACAAATGAAAAAAAAAACACGAAAAGTATTTCATTTGTGACGTCCATACCCAAATCCAAACATGGCAGGAACAAATCAAGTAAACCAAACGAAGAGTAGCTTAAGACGACCCTTTGAATGTTAACAAGTTAATCCCATATAGCACATTTTCAGAAGTTTCTGTGACTGTTTGGTAAACAGTGTCAGACTGTATGGATGAACATATTGATCTTGAACCACACTATTTGTTAATGTTCCATTAGTAGTTCTGCGCGACCAAGACCCAAGTTAGACGAGAATGCACAGAGGTTAATGTCTGAATAAACGTAAAAAAATAAAAAATAAAAATTATGAAGAGGCTGATCTGTGTCTTTTTTTACTGTGTGAAGGTTTAATATTGTGGGTAAAGCTGTTTTCTCGCTTACATGTTCTGTTATACAGAACATAACCCAGTTCCCCGGGTAGACTCATTATATATTATCCAAAGAAATCTAACAGCTGGGTGAAACCTAGTGACTTTCAGTGACATGTGTCAAGCAAATATATATGAAATACATGTATTGAAATATACCTCATTTGTAAATAATTATTGTAAATAAAGTTTATAAATACTTTATTTAACAGTCTCTAGTGGATAAGGGTTAACAGCTACTACACCATGACGCGAGGAAAATAAATCGTCTGCTAAACGTATAGGAAGTATATTTATAAATATCGTGTGCTGGAGCAAAACGAAATGATGGCTACCGTTTTTTCCAATATAAACATGTGAACGCATCGATGTTATGAGATAAAATGAGCTAGTCTTAATAGTATATACTTCACTGCGATCTGATTAGCTGATGAATTGATATACGCTCTGTCAGAAATGTTTACACCTTGAAACCGGATTTGTAAGTGAGTTGAATATAAAAATCAAAGTACTGAAAGTACTGGTAACGAATTATTTTGAACATGTATTGTAAAATCTAATTTATGAATGCAATTGATCATGCTATTGCACAATTTAGTCTATTTTATTATTATTAATATTTTTGTCCAGAGATTTTTTTTATCAGTTGACAGTTTTAGTAAATTTAGCATTTTAACGGCGATGCGAGCGTTTAACATGCACACTAACTCTTTCACTGAGCTCTGCGTAAAGTCTGTCAAAACACCCATGGCATATTTGTGAGATTTACATTGTTAGTTCGATTTGTTTTCGTCACCAGGGGCGGATCCAGGATTTCGGCTTATATTATAACTATGTTTCATGTGAGTGAATTAATTATTATAAATCTATAATGTTTAACAAATCGCATAAAATAAGAATTAAAAAAAAAAAAAAAGAACAGTTCCAATTGGGACTCGAACTCGCGTCCTTAAATAGTCCATGATTAGTAGTTCTACACGCTCTCCATTACACCACGTTACTTTGATACAACGTATGAGCGTTACTTTCGTATATATATTAAGCTAACTGAATGCGCGCGTATGTAAACCATGATCTATAATTAGAAAGCCCCTTTGATCATCGTTATCATGTTGGAAAAAGGAGAAACAACGGCGATGCGAGCGTTTAAAATGCGCACTGACTATTTCACTGAGCTCTGCGTAGTGGCATATTTGTGAGATTAACATTGTTCTATACAGCGTGGGGTCGACTTCTAGTGAATAGGCATACGACTAAAATTCATACTCGTGCCTTATACGTACCTGCCGACAAATGAAATATATATGCGCGTACTGTTAATATATGATATTTTCTAGAAAATTGATTATCTATGATGATTCGATAGTATAATGATGACTTCACTGTATTGAAATAACACGTAGAAGTTATTTTAATATCGAAAAAATACTAGGACTATTTAGGTGCAGCGAATGTGTATTCTAAGCGGAAGTGTAGTTTAACCGTGACTTCCGGAAACAAACACGATCGCTTTAACTGTATTATTTTTTGAGAAAAATAATTCGTTAATGAGATCAATCATGAAAGGCTTAGAATGACCCGATTGGTTTAACGGAACGTACCTATAGGAAGCGTTACCGTATACGCCTCACTGATTCTGATATAACTGAAATAATGTTGAAAGCGGCTTAAAACCCCAATAAATAAATAATTGTTCACTCAAAAAACATTACTGTAGTTACACTGTTGACTACTGTCGTTTGTGTTCTGAATGTCTTTGACCATCTGGATATCTGTAATTGAGTTCGTGTGGGGGAGTCCATTCATTGTAACTGAGTCACCTCTCCTGCAAAGATCGTAGGAATTGGTTGAACTTCTTCTGCGCAGCGCTGAGAGATCTTGTTCAGGATCTGTTTGGAAACGACGTTGACGTTTTCTAGTGGGTGGTTGTGTGACCACAAAAACACATAATTGAGCCGTCCCGCGAGAAAACCAACATTATGGCCTCTGCGTAATGTATCGATGAAGATCAGCCTGCGCAGTCCGCGCAGACTGATCCGTGCCGACACATTCCGTCTCAGGGGGATAGAGTAATTATTCTTGAAACAGAAAATCTGCAGGAGTCGAAACCTGTATATCCGAGTAAGCCTGCGCGGCATGCTTAGGCTGATCCGAGTCAATACTTTACACGAAGTCCACAATGTTGGTTTTCTCGCGGGAAGGCTCATACCATCATTTCCCCCCCCCCCCCCCCCCCCCCCCCCCTCTGGCTTTAAATATTCTTTTCTTCTATATCTTCTTTAAATTTTATCACAGTGAATATATATACATACATACAAAGAATTTGCAGAACACAACATTGAAGACATGAAAAATAGAAGGTAGGCTAGCCTATCGTCAAAGTTCCATGATTAGCAACGATCTTTCGATCACACCATATTTGTTTATATTATATTCATATGAGGTGACGGTCAAAATGTCGAGTTGATAAATTAGAACAAATCATGAATCATTCAAAATGTCGAGTTTAAAAAATATCTAATTGTTTTAAACTTACTAATTACTAATACAGTTCGTTAGGTTTTTAAAAGATATTGCTTAAAAGTTATGCAAGTAAGCCTTTATGTTTAATGACTACCTGTGAGACAAATACGCCCGTAGTAAGGCTTATCTAACCCATATTCCCTCATACAGACGCTTTATAATACCTATGCAGCAAACGATATTTTTCAAAAAAAAGGAGGAAAAGAGGAAATCGCCCTTTCTTCATTTTGTTACAAGGTTTCCGACTCTATTAATAGAACATCCTTTCACGAATAGATAGTTTTGCCTAGATGTTTTCAAAGTCGTCTGCAGCATATGTGTTGTAGATTCTATATGAAAAAGGGTTTATTTATATTCTGCCAATAAAGTTGAATTCGTTGTGGCAAAAGGGAAAAAAGTACAGGATTATTATTGTTTGCTACACTTTATATTTCCTAATTTACCTGCTGCAGATGCATCAAAATGGGTCTGCACGTGTTGGACAGTGCAGATAAATTACTCTAACTTTAGGGATTAATTCCAGTCTAGTGTCTGATTTCTAAAAATAGTATCTGTCATGACAGCATATAATAGGCATCGAACCGTATCATCGTGACTTTGTGTATATTACGAAATAACCAGTGTTACATCAATGATCAAGACCATGTTTACACAAATTTAGTAGTGTAGTTAAACAGAAACAAATATGGCGGACATTATCACAGGACTTGTTGTTTTTGTGTTCATCTCAGGTGAGTGAAACGGTTTATTCGTTAATAATGTTCGAGAGTGTGAACGAGTATACTTTTTAATAAGATCTTTCTGTTGTGTTTGTTCCCGATCTAGATGTCAGAAACTAGATCAGTCTTTACAGGTAGATACAGGTAAAAGTTTAACACCCAAATCAGAATCCAAATCATCTGAAAAACAAAATGAAAATCACAATTCATCAAAATAAATAAGAAAGGAGCATATAAGCAAATCTATTTTGAAAGCGAAAATATTTTAACTTTTAATTTATAATCTTGTCATAGATCTATTAAAAAATGAGGAAACTACTGGCTTTGTATATATAATATTATTTTTAAAATCTTTAGACTTCCTGAATGAACAAGAAACACAAGATCACAGGGATTCTACATTACCATACAGGAAGTTGCATTATAAAGATTCCTTTTTAGCTCGACTATTCGAAGAATATGAGAGTTATACTACTCATCGCCTTTGGCGTTCACGTCACACCTTCGTTAAAGCTTTGCATGCATGTACATGTACTTAAATACTACATGTATTGCATTAAAACTTTCTACGACCCTACCTAACTATCACACCTATGTAGATTATCAAGTTAAATAACCCTATCCTGCATATTATGCAAGTAATGGCCCTGTTTTACTTATAAATTATGGTTAAAGTTTTGCGTGCAACTAAATTAAGAGTCCATATCTCAGTATTTACTTGATGCATTGCATTGATACTTTATACAACCCTACCAAAATATCACATATATATAGAATATTAAGTTAGATAACTCTATATCCTATTTTTTTATGCAAGTTATGGCCCTTTTTAACTTAGAGATTCTGGTTGAAGTTTTGCATGCAACTAAATTTCTCAGTATTTACTTGATGCATTACATTGAAACTGTATACAACCCTACCCAACTATCACACATATGTAGATTATTTAGTTAGATAACTCTATCCTGCATTTTATGCAAGTTATGGCTCTTTTTTTACTTAGAAATTCTGGTTAAAGTTTTGCGTGCAGCTAAATTAAGAGTCCATATCTCAGTATTTACTTGATGCATTGCATTGCAACTTTATACAACCCTACCAAACTATCACACCTATTTAAATAATCAAGTTTGATAACTTATCTTGCATTTAATGCAAATTATGGCCTTTTTCTACTTAGAAATTCTGGTTAAAGTTTTTCTTGCAACTAAATTAAGATTTCATATCTCAGTAATTACTTGATGCATTGCATTGAAACTTTATACAACCCTACCCAACTATCACATCTATGTAGAGTATTAAGATAGATAACTCTATTCTTCATTTTATGCAAGTTATGGTCCTCTTTTTTCTTAGAAATTCTGGTTAAAGTTTTGCGTGCAACTACATTTAGAGCACATATCTTAGTAGCTACTTGATGCATTTGCATTAAAACTTTATACAACCCTACCCAACTATCACACCTGTGTAAACAATCACGTGTGATAACTCTATCCAGTATATTTTTCAAATTATGGCCCTTTTTTTACCAAGAAACTTGGTTAAAGTTTTGCATGCAACTACATTAAGAGTCCATATCCTATAGTATTTACTTCATGCATGGCTTTGAAACTTTATAAAACCCTTCCCAACTATCGCACCTATGTATATTTTGTTAATTTAAATTACTCTATCCTGCATTTTATGCAAGTTAAGGTCCTTTTTGGACTTAGAAATTCTGGTTAAAGTTGTGCATGCAACTACATTAACTGATTAAGAGACCATATCTTAGTAACTACTTAATGCATTGCATTGAAACTTTATACAGCTCTTCCCAACCCTCACACCTATGAAAATGATCAAGTTAGATAAGTCTATCCTGTCATATAATGCAAAATATCACCCTTTAAGAAATGCTGGTTAATGTTTTGCATGCAACTACATTAGAGCCCATATCTCAAGAAGTAATAAGCGGTGGAATAGTCAGACGCGCTGTCCTCCGACAGCTCTTGTTTATATATATATATATATATATATATATGCTATTGTCGAATCCCTGTGCACTAGATCATTCGATACGATATAAGTTAACATGATATATTATTTATCCCTTTCCATTGACCAAGTATGATTTTATTCTAAAGAGTTGAAAACATTGTAAAAAAGTTGGCCGCTGCAGATGCATAGATCTGCAACTCTGAAAGGGTGAAAACTGTATATGTGTGGAGAAAGGTTAACCTGTACATCAACGATTTCTTACGTATAGCAAATATACAGCAGAGGACTTTGAAAGCATGTTCACAAACACCCGGAAATTCTCTAAAAATGAAGAAACAATAACCTAAAGGAGTTGAAAACATTTTTGCAAATGAAGAAATTGTTCATTTGGAGCAATTTCTCCTTTTGTCAATATGTTTTCAAGTCGTCTGCTGCAGAGGTGTCAGAAAGCGTCTAAATGTGGGAAATTGAAAATCAGTCTATCGGAACCGATTCACCTGACCACGTATTTTTAGTACGTTTCTGTGACAAATAAGCAGATTGATCATTTCTGAATAAGCAGGATGGTCTAGATTTACATTTGCCACAAATGCCCTAGGCTACCTATGGTTGTTTTCTCTGTGATGCCAGCCCGCTGATCAATGTGTAAAATGTTTCGATTGATGCCATGAACTTTTGATCATATTCCAGTTGTTCAGGGAGGGAATTGGTGCACAGATCGTTCCAACGGCATTTTCGATAGATCAAGAACATTTTATTGTGATCAAGGATGCTGCGGTGATTATTATAACAAACATTGCTGCCTCAGTGGGTGAGTACTCAAATTATATCACATGACAATGCTTGTATCCAATCTAATATACCCATTACGTATATTTCTTTATGTGGCACATGTGTAATATAACATGACCGAATCAATATGTTTGTATTCATCCGCGAACGTTTACAAAATGGCTGAAAACAAGTATACGGTAAACACAAACGTCACGATATATGGACGAGGTAAAGACACCATTATCATGAAAATATTTTTTGTGTGTGATTAGTTAACAGTTTATTAAGTATTAAATGTTGAGCCTATTTTCTTACAGCGAAAAACAGATTTTCTTTTTGTGTTTTGTCATGTGATGAAAAGAATCTGTCATTCGTTGTCATTTCATAAAGTTTTATTAAACTCATCCAATAAAACTCTATATGAAATGACAACTCATGTCAGATCTTATATATCAACGCGCATCCTGTACTTCCCAAAGAAGGAGACGTATTAGGTTATTAACCCCTCTTTCCAACATGAAATTACAGCGTCCGGGATTCAATCCCCTGTCGTGGCGCTGTGGTCATGGTGGAGTGCTTTTGTACAAAGTACCTTTCCTAGCCTAGTTCTGGTTTGTTTACACAGGGATCATGAATAAGTGAACTGTCGCCGTGATATAACTGAAATAATGTTGAAAACGGTGTAAAACACCAGAAAAACAAACCACATGCATACACCAAATCTGCAGTACTTAGGCAACTGTGAAAACATAAATTATATTAATTAAGGGAAAGATGTGAAAACCTGTTTCAATGAAATGTTATTTTAAGCTCTACAGGCTAAAAGCTAGTTGATCTTATGTTAAGCGACAGTGGGTTACCCATCCTGGCAGTTTTCTCAATAAAAATTCCTCAACCCTTTCCCTCATATAGACACTTCTTGACGCCTCTTCAGAACGAGCAATTTCTTCTTTTGTCACCATGTTTTCAACTCTATTTACTAACTATACTTTTTAATGAAGATACTTTCCATAGTTTTACCTATATATTTTCAAAGTCGTCTACTGCAGATTCACTGTATGTTAGAAAGGGTTAACTCGATTTGTGAAAAAGTTGTTCCATACATGTGTTGATTTTTGGCTTCAAAAGCCTTCTCCTCTGTAACCACTTGGCCAATTGCGATTATAATTCATAAGTAGCATCATCTCAATGTCAACTTTTGTACATTCCTTCAAAATGTTCGATCCACGCAAAATTCTCGTTTGCATGAAAACTAGAAAAAAAGAAGAAAAAAATCTTCTCCCCCTAAACAAGTTGGCTGATTTTTTTTTAAGAGATATTCTTTCAGATTCTTTCAAGCCATTTTGATTGGTTAATAAACATGGCCGCCCAGGGGAGGGGTGCTGTTTTGCCTTATATTACCATAGTGAAAACTTTATATGAGATTCCTTCAAGCCATGATGATTTGTCCAAAAACATGTAACCCAGGGGTTGGGGCTGTTTTGCCTCATATGGCTAAAGCATAAAACTTCTCCTCCAAAAGTACACAACATGTAGACGCATTTTGACACACCTGCACAGACAAACTTTGCCGCAACGTTTTCAAAGCCGTCTACCTGGTGCAGATTTGTTGTATTGGACAAATTATGTAAATGAGCTAAATAGTATTTTGATGATACAATAACTTCAACTGCAAACTATTGGCATAACAGATTTATCCCTTTCATAACTGTAGACTTATTTTGACGCATCTGCAGCAGACGACTTTTAAAAACAACGTGACAAAAGAAGAAATTGCTCAAAACTTGTTTTCAAAGTCGTCTGCTGTAGAATTGTTGGTGGTGGGAAAGGTTTATTGATGTTGGTCTTGTCCAAATTGAAAACATCTCAACTGATGGAAAAATCAGAATTTTTAACTAAGATACATGTAGATGTATATATATAAATGTAGTCATAGTTGTGGATAAAAGGATTTTTTAAAAAAAAAACATGTTCACTTTTAACCCTTTTCCATTTGCATTTTGACACAACTGCAGCAAACATTGATGAGGAAAAAATAGATATTTTTCATGTTGAGCATTTTTTCCTTTTGCCACAAAGTTATCAATTCTATTCAATAAATATACTTTCAGGTATTATGATTTTCCATGTTTTGTTTAGATGTTTCTAAGTCGTCTGCAAATTTGTTGCATGTTTGAAAGTATTGATATTTTTTCTTATAAATGCAGTACAGGCACAGTTGTTGGTATAGTAATAGGATCCTTGGTTTTCGTTGGCATTGTGATTTCTGCCATTGTCGCCATCTGTTGTTGTTTGAAGAGAAATCGTGGTCGTCAAGGGCAGGTTGTCACCGGACAGGGAGCTGGTAAGTAAACCCTTTCACAAATTTCAGACGCATTTCGATTTTAAAAGACAACTATTGAAAGCAGTCAGAAAAGTAGAAATTGCTCAAAAAGAGCAAATTCTGCTTTTGCCCCTATGTTTTCAACTCGATTCAATAACAAGACCATTCCACATAACCAAATCTGCAGAAGATTACTTCAAAAACATTAAGTAAAAAAATCTCTATAATTATTATTTTTGAACAGAGGTGAAAACATTGCGACAAAAGGAGTAATTGCTCATTATGACTTATTTCTCCTTTTTCCACAATGTTTTCAATAGTTGTTTGCAGAGGTGTCAACATGTGTCTGTGTGAGGGAAATGGATATACAGATATTTCAAAGCTTTACCCAGATGTTTTCAAAGTGGTTTGCTGCAGATTTGTTTTTTCAGGGAAAGGGTTGGACAATGATAAAACATACAATATTTTTCCAATAAGGCATGATGGTACTTTTCATTGCAGGAACAACAGTTCAGATGACTACAGTGCAACAACCCTACATGCAACAACCCTATGCACAACAACCTTATGTGCAACAACCCTATGTGCAACAGCCCTACATGCAACAACAAAACATGCCAGGCCCAGGGCCATACCCAAACATGCCATACACACAACCTGGAAATCCAAACCCAGGTTTTGATCCACCAAAATACAGCGAGGTTGTTAATCCACAGTAATGGTTTTTTTCTTGTATAAAATTTGATATGTTATCTATGAACTTTTCCATGTTACCAAACCTTTTCTTACTTACAAAAAAATATGCAGAAGGCAACTTTGAAAACATATATGCAAATAAGCAAAATTTCTGAGCAATTTCCCCATTTGCCACAATGTTTTCAAAAGTCATCTGCTGCAGATGTGGCAAAATGCAAGAAGAGAGCGATTAAAATTGGAAAAAAAGCTCCTAGCCGTATTTATTGCTTACAAAATCATAGCAACCAGGCATCATCACAAAAGGGGTAAATTGAACTTTTAGCTACAAATGACAACTCCTACCATTCCACTGGACCAATTTCAAGTTAACTGCACAGGAATGATCCTTTGGTGGTTGTCTTTCATAAGTGTTCAAAGATTTAAATTCCATTGAGAACTTTGTTTGCTGGGGCATCAGAAAGGGTGCGAAATGGCCAAATTTAAACAATCTTCTCTTCTGAATCAGCTTGTCAGATTCCAATTTTCGTTGGGTGACTCTCTACAAAATTTGTTCAAGTCGTACTGATTGGTTGAAAAACATTGCAGTCAGGCGGCACCAGGAAAGGCGCAACATGACAAAACTTTATAATTTCATTCCTATTAAAGTTCTTGATATATTTCAAGATACAAATGGCCTTTACTGATAAGCTATTTCTTTAACAGTGTCCACTTTTGCAGTTTCCTTTGCACACCTTGATCAAATTTTCCCAGATATTTCCAGTTAAATATTTGCTACTAATTTACTATCAATCAGGTGATCGGTTTAGGGCCATCTTGGCCCTCTTGTTTGAATGATCTGAATACATATTATTATCCACAATAAGGTTTGGTATTTCATTTCTAATGACAGCATTCATGTCTTTTCTTAACCCTTTCCCACATGTAGACGCTTTCTGACGCCTCTGCAGCAGACGACTTTTGAAAACATTGTGGTAAAGGTGAAATTGCTCATAATGACCACTTTCACCATTTGCCACAATATTTACAACTCTATAAAATAAATAAACCTTTCCTAAACTGCAAATCTGCAGCAGACAATTTGAAAATATGATCTAGACAAAACTCTCAATAAATGAAAGTATTTTTTATTGAATAGAGTTATAAAAAAATGTGACCAAAGGAAATCATCAATATTTAGGAACAATTTCTCCTTTTGTCACTGTGTTTTCGTAAGCTGTCTGTTGCAGATGTGTCGAAATGTGTCTGCATGTGGTAAAGGGTTAGTTCAGCATTCAAATGCAATGAATTTGATTTTGGGTGAAGTAAACACATGAAATATAAGCTGCTTGTACTTTTTACCTATGCATAATTTGACAACATGTACCCTTGTTCCTGTCTTTGACAAGAATTTGTTGTTATTTCTCTGTTCGATATTGTTGTTATTAATGTTATATAATAATAAGCTGTTGATGACATTTAATTTCATTTCAATTTTATTCTAAATACAAAGCATAAAACGATGTGGGAAGAGGAGAAATTGAACATTTTGAACAGAATTTAGATGGTTTCATAGCTCCTAATTGGAGAATATAGTAATATTATGTATTTTTAGTAAATACAACACATGGACTGTGTGTCAAATAAGGGTTAATCCCATTGCCTGCTGGAACTGATAGTGTAAAGCCTGTGCCATCAGTATAGAGCCAGGCCAAAGAGCACATCTGCGCCAACTGACCAGGCTCTATATTGTTTGCTGCTCAACTCAATATTTTTATTTTGATATTATTATAATTGACTATGGACTCTTCTCTTCCAATTAAAAGGGTTAAAGACTATCAAAAACTTATTAGCTCGACTTTTGAAAAAAAACGAGAGCTATTGTTATCACCCTGGCGTGGTCGTCGACGTCGGCGTCGGCTTCGGCGGTTAAGGTTTTTTGTTTAGCTCATTTTTTTTTTCTTCCTATCAGTCGAGCGTCTGTGCTGTACGCGGTGCTCTTGTTTTATATAGCCATTTGTCTTGGGTATATTCACCAACAAACTTACAAAACAAACTTACAAATATTTTAACCATGAACTTTGCTGATTTCCTGCAACTGATCATCATCTATGGTTGTAGCAGGGACACTATCTTATATTGTAATATAGTGTCCCTGGGTTGTAGACATGGTTTTACATAATTATTGAAGACATGGCTTTACTTAATTAATGTAGACAGGTTGTTACTTAATTATTGTAGACATGTTTTTACTTAATTATTGTAGACATGGTTTTACTTAATCATTGTAGACATGTTGTTACTTAATTATTGAGAAGTTATTACTACTGAATGATAAATGATTTTAGTACAAATAAATGTCATCCAAGATTAGACCGTAAAAACAGGTAGGCTCATCTTGGTCTTCATTGCTGGCATGAGTAGTTTAAGGTTGCGTTTAACAACGTATTAATACGTGTTATGTTGCTTAACGCTTTCCAACATGCATATGCGTTATTCCGTGTGTGAAGCAGTAGACTTTTAAAAACATTGTGGAAAAGTGAGAAATGGCTCGAAATGAGCAATTCCTCCGTTTGCATCACAACTCTATTGAATAATTATATTTATATCCAGAAGAGAGTATCCATTATTTTAACCTTTCTGACGCCTCTTTTTGAAAACATAGTGACAAAGGAAGAAATGTCGTATGAGGTAAAGGGTTAAGAATCGGATAGAACAAGATATGGGATAAAACAGCCTCTACAAAGAAGGAAGAAAAGTGTCTTGTTAAATTCATTATTGTAATCTCGTGTTCATATGACTGGTAACATTGTGCTGACATTTGCAATTGTTGATTGTTTTAATATACATATTTTATTTTAAATATATTTTTATATAAACAGTGTGTTGTTTCCTGTTTTATATACATGTGTTTTACCTTTTTGCCAGATATATGTAATGAAACAACGATTTTGGTACGTCACACGAATAGCGACCTCCCGGAATTTGCCACCTGGGCAGATCTTATACATCTTGCGCCTCTGCATAGGCTGAGTCTTTCCTATTCGCTATCTAGTCCTTCACGAACACATGGTGCCTGTGCTCAAAATGCAATAATACAAGTATGAAATCCTCCCTACAAGAAGACGAGTTTCGATCTATATAACGCAGAAAGCGCGTTTTGAAAACATTGTGGCAAAATGAGAAATTGCCCAGGATGAACAATTTCTCCTTTTTGGCACACTGTTTTAATTTATGAATATTGATGAACTGTCAAATTGAGGGCTTGGCGTTAAACGGTTGTAACTTAGAATTGTATCTTTTTACCAAGGTAAATCACCTCACCATAAAGTCTTTAAAAGCGTATTTTTAGCTCCACTGGCCGAAAGCCGGTCGAGCTTTTGTCATGTGTAATTGTCCGGCGTGCATGCGTGCGTGCGTTAAATTTTGGCCTCAAACGACTTCTCCTCCCTAACCACTTGGCTGAAACTTCATAGGAAGCATCCTCTCAATGTCTTCTCATGAATCCCTGAATCCCTTCAAATTGTTTGGATCCATGCACAATTCTGGTTTCCATGGCAACCGAAAGAAAAAATAGCGTAAACTTACTCCGAAGAAATGTTCCTTGGCTGACCATCTATCAGATTCCTTCAAGCTAAGTTGATTGGACGAAAAACATAGCCGCCAGGGGGCGGGTTATTTTGCTTTATATGACTATAGTGTAAACTTAAAAGATCTTCTCCTCTGAAAGTGTCTTGCCGATTTTCAAATAATTGTGTAGAAATGTTTCTAAGGTGACCCACTATCAGATTCATAAAAGCTATGTTGATTGGTCGAAAAACATGGCCACCACAGGGTGGGGCTATTTTGCCTTATATTGCTTTAGTGAAAACTTAAAAAGCTTCTTCTCCGAAATAATTTGGCCGATTTTCAAATAATTTTGTAGAAATATTTCTAGGGTGACCCACTATCAGATTCCTTCAAGCCACATTGATTGGTCGAAAACTATGGCCGCCAGGGGGCGGGGCTTATATGGCTAAAGTGAAAAAAATAAAAACAGATGAGCGATCCAGGGCCATCACGGCCCTCTTGTTTAAATTTCCGTAGTAGCGTGTCAGGCCCCTATTAACTCAATCTAAAACCTGGCAGATACAAAAAACGAAAACCCGAAAAGTAGTTCATTTGTGACGTTATACCCAAATCCAAACATGGCAGGAACACATCAAGTAAACCAAACGAAGAGTAGCTGAAGACGACCCTTTAAATGTTTACAAGTTAGTCCCATAAAGCACATTTTCAGAAGCTTCTGTGTCTATTTGGTAAACAGTGTCAGACTTTGTGGATGAACTTATGATCTTGAACTACACTAATTGTTAATGTTCCATTAGTGGTTCTGCTCGAGCAAGACTCGAGTTAGACGAGAATGCACCGGTTAATTAATGTCTTAATAACCATAACAGAAATAAAGAATAATGACGAATTGGCTGATATGTGTTTTGTCTGACTGCGTAAAGGTATGATTTTGTGGGTTAAGCTGTATTCTCGCTCAAATGTTCTGTTATACAGAACCTAACCCAGTTTCCCGAGTAGACTCATTTTGACAAAGTCTTATGCTGAATATTTCTTGAATGTTGGGAGGAGTAATGAAACTCCGCAGCAGACAAATGTTTAGAAAACGTAGACAAAGGAATCAGCTGTTCAAAAAGATTAAACAAATCAACGAACTAACAACATATATTCCTTACATTCGCTTATTTTCTCTATAATTGGGTAGCCTACATCAACCTCCCAAACGATTCGGGGTCTTGTTGTTATTACATTGAAGACTCGGGCTAGCCTCTGTATATGATTCAAGCAATTTGGGCTCTAGTTGTCATGACATTATATACTCGGGCGAGTTTCGGTATCTGCTCCAAGCAGTTTGGGTTCTAGTTATCATAAAATTGAATACTCGGGCGATCTTCAGTATATGCTCCAAGCAATTTGGGTTCTAGTTGTCATGACATTAAATACTCGGGCGAGCTACGGTATCTGCCCCAAGCAATTTGGGTTCTAGTCGTCATTACATTAAATACTCGGGCGAGTTTCGGTATCTGCTCCAAGCAATTTAGGTTCTAGTTATCATGAAATTAAATACTCGGGCGATCTTCAATATCTGCTCCAATCAGTTTGGGATCTTGTTGTCATGACACTACATACTCGGGCGAGCTTCGGTATCTGTTCCAAGCAATGTTGGCTCTTTTTGTCATTCCATTAGGGCTCGGGCAAGCCTCTGTATATGCTCCAAGCAATTTTGAGGTATTGTTGTCATTACATTGAAGACTCGGCGAGCTTCGGTATCTGGGGTCTTGTTGTCATTACATTGAATACTCGGGCGAGCTTCGGTATTTGCTCCAAGCAATTTGAGGTCTTGTTGTCGTTACATTGAAGACTCGGGGCGAATTTTGCTATCTACTTCAAGGGGTTTGAGGTCTTGTTTTCGTTACATTGAAGACTATGGCGAGCTTTGGTATCTGCTACAAGCAATGTTGGGTCTTGTTGTCGTTACACTGAAGACTCGGGCGAATTTCGATATCTACTCCAACCAATTTAGGAACTTGGTGTCGTTACATTGAAGACTCGGGCGAGCCTCTGTATTTGTTCAAAGCAATTTGGGGTATTGTTATCATTACATTGAAGACTCGGGCAAGTTTCAGTATCTATTCCAAGCAATTTTTCGGTCTTAAATTACATTGAATACCAAGGTGAGCATCGGTCTCTGCTCCAAGCAATTAAGGGACTTGTTATCGTTCCATTTAAGACTTGTGAGAGCATAGGTATCCGCTCCAAGCGATTTTAGGTCTTGTTGTCATTCCATTAAAGACCCAGGCGTGCCTCGGTATCTGCTCCAAACGAGTTGGAGTCCTTTTGTCATTACATTGAATACTCGGGCGAGCCTCGGTATCTACTCCAATCAATGTGGGGTGCTATTTTCATTACATTAAAGACTAGGGCGAGCCTTGGTATCTGCTCCAAGAAATGTTGGGTCTTGTTGTCATTACATTAAAGACTCGAGCGAATTTCGGTATCTACTCCAACCAATTTGGGGTCTTGTTGTCATTACATTGAAGGCTCGAGCGAGCCTCGGTATCTACTCCAAGTAATTCGGAGTAATGCTGTCATTCCATTGAAGATTAGGGCGAGCCTCGGTTTCTGCTCCAAGCAAATTAGGGTCTTGTTGTCAATACTTTAAGTTTAAAGATTCGGACAAGCCTCGGTATCTGCTCCAAGCGATTTAGGGTATTGTTGTCAACACCAAAGACTTCAGCGAGCATGTACAATCGCTCAAAGCCATTTGTGTTCTTGTTGTCATAGTATATCGGGCACGCCTCGGTATCCAGAGTCTTTGGCATATGTCTATATGAAATATAGTTCTAGATGCAACCTTTAACAAAACAATTAGAACTGTAGCACAACGAGTTTTACGCAAAATTATGCAAAACCGGAAATCCAACAATACCTCAAAATGTCCTGAAACAGTGCACATATAAATAGAATTGTAAATTCCAAATTGTTTCTGTGATAATACAAATGTCGTATTTATGTTTTAAGTCTCAATTTAACAGTGTACGGTTGAACATCATACAAGTTTGTTCAATTGGAAATTAATTCAATTATTGACAATCAAAAGACATGCTCAATCAGCCGATCAAATAACGTAAAAATATCACGTGTAGAAACGTTAGTAATTCTCCGTTGCGCATGACGTTACAGCGTCAATAAACGTTCGCTCTAAGGCAACGTCACTAAGATATATTACGCATAACGGCATAGCGAATTATTTAGCTATAACATGAAATACTTAAGAATAATTGAATAAAAAGTAAAACAAATATTATTGCAATGGGCAATTTGATAGGTTGTTATCGTCCAAGCGATCAAAAGAAAGGTACAAGCGTTAAAACGCTTTTAAGAAGAACAGAGAAACTTAGTAAGAAGAGAAAACGCATCGATGATCTTGTTGCTGATGCTCTTAAACGTGAAAAGCGGGAAATTAGACAAAAGAGAAAAAGTGAAAAGAAATGCTTGAAGAAACAGACCGGAGGTAGGTTGAACTCTATTAATTATATTGGTTTAAAGGCATGAAGCGAGACATCTCGAAGTATTTAAGACTTACTGATTTTAAAAATTGAATTACAATGATGCAAACAAAATTGTTCACAAGTAGGCCTATCCTTATTTGCTGGAGCGCTTTCTTCTTATTTTGTAATAAAGTTATCACACGATAACATATTGGAAACAAGTCCTGTTTCTGAGAGAACATTCATCAGAAGAGAAAACGAAATAATTAAACCTTTCAACGGAGCTTGTAACAAGAATAACGGCAATCCGCGTAGGCTAATCCGGGCAGACACATTATGTCTCAGGGAATACAGGTATAAACTAATGATTCCTGAAACAGAAAATCCACAGGAGGCGAAAAGTGTCTGCCCGGGTTAGCCTTCGCGGCATGCTTAGGCTGATCCTGATCGATACTTTACGCAGAGTACACAATGTTGGTTTTCTCGTGAAACGGCTCATTTATGAATGAACTGGCTGTCGTGATTTGACTGAACTAATTGTAACGTGTTTGTTTGTTTGTTTACGGCGCTTTCAACAATATTTCAGTTATATCATGGCGTTTCCTGAGTAATTTATCAATGCTACTGGTCCAGTTATCCTTACACCAGCTAATCAGACGTATTGCTAACCCTACAACTCTGAGTTATATAGCTGCATTCATTTTAAGTCACCGGTACTGTATGGATGATGGAAAAGGTGCATTGATCATCGTAGATGGTCACAATGTGTACAAAGACCCCTGTAAATAATTGATTTAAACGTTTTATATTATTGGCATGTAAGTTATTGACGACAGATCATCTAAAACCAATTTTGTTTGAACGTGCGCATGGAGGAAAGGATGTGAAATACAAGTTGACCTGTTTGAATAAAAGGTCAGATTAACATATACAACTGATCAGTTTAATATTAATATACACAGTTCACCAAAAGCTTCGAAAACCTTTGTCAGCGATCTGCAAACAGGTTTAGATATTGATTGGACTGCACGGAATAACAAGCATCTGCACTGTTCGCGAAGGCTCCATTGTATTTCCTTGAAAATCCTTCATAGCTTAGGCGCTTGCGAACTTGATATAACCAACATTATGGACTATGTGTAATGTATCGACCCAAATCAGCCTGCGCAGTCCGCGCAGGCTAATCCAGGCCGAAACAGTTCGTCTCAGGTGGATACAGGTATAGAGGAATGATTCCTGACACACAAAATCAACAGGAGGCGAAAAGTGTCTGGCCGGATCATCCTGCACGGCATACTTAGGCTGATCCAGGTCGATACTCATTGCAGAGTTCACAATGTTGGTTTTCTATTGGAACAGCTCATATACATTGTCTAACTTGTTAGCATGTGCATATAGATGAAACATTGGATGAAAACTGTTAGCTTGAAATATGAATGCATAGATAAAATTCGCTTTTACTTGCAATATCAAAAAATGAACATAAAAACGGGAACGGATCAGACATGAATTGCAATATTTATCATAATGAATCGGGAAGATGAGCACTTCTATTTAGTTTACTTATAACACAACATATCTGTGTTTTATAGTGAATATTATGGTTTTGGTAATGTAACCATTATCGAACTTTATTGAGACACGCTCATTCAAACAGTCTGTCTGCACCATGTTAGATCGAATACCACTGGTTTCAGATTCGCCGAAGAAAGATGTCAGCGATGACAATGATGGTGACGTTTCTATTGAGCAGCAAACCCTCATCAATAACGATGACGTAAAACAAAACGCAGCAGATGATGTAAATGTCAGTCCTAATACCAAACACACAGAGTCGTCTGAAGCGACATCTTCAGATGACTCAGAAGTCAACAACACCGAAAGTCACCTACCGAAGACAGACGATACCGACACCAACAACACTGCCGAACATGAGACAAAAGAGCCAGATCTTCGTGAAACATCTGATCATCATAACATTGAAAACATACCGCTTATTGACACAATAATTGACGACACCCAACCGTCTGGTGCCTTAATTGATTATCCACAAGCAAGCGTGAAAGATATTGAGAATGATAGTATTACACATGAGAAACGCATGTGTCGTGAAACGACAGAAGAAACAACAGGAGACGATACAACAAAGAACGATGTAGAACACTTAGATGTAGCATCTCTAACGACAGATGAAATAGAAATGTTAACAACCGATAGCTTTGAGGGAATTCAATCGAGTACTGACCAAGATTGTCGCAGGGATCAGAGTACTAAGATGGAAGACATAAGTATATCCGACAGCAAAGAGACATATTCCGAAGACAGCGAGACAAACAATGGGACAATCGATAGCCAAGATGTGAAAGAAGTAAATACAGAAGGTGCTAAAATCATTGAATCAAAAGAAAGCACTGATAAGAAGGAATATTTAGAATCTCACAGATCGACAATAGAAGATAATGAAGATATACACAATGCGACAACTGACGTGACAGAAGTCAATGAAAAAAATGTAGACATAAGTGAAACAAAAGAAAGCATCGATAATGAAGTAACAATCGATGACCAACAGTTAGACTCACACAGAACGACAACAGACCATATTGAAGACATACACACAGCGACAATTGATAGTCAAGACGTGACAGAAGTAAATGACGAATATGTGGAAATAAGTGAGACAAAAATAAGTATCTATAACGAAATTAGAGACTCTCCAAGAACGACGACAGAAGAAAATAGTGAATTGGAATGCTTGACGATTGAACGTACAGCAGGAAATATTGAGGACACTTATAATGAAGAACACATTGATACCTCGAACACGTGTAAGGATGCCAGTGAAATCGTACACAATGATAATTCATTACCTATCGAAGAAGAGAAAACGGAAGAATCTGAGGAATGCGAAGACAGTAAGTATACAAGGAATACAATTGAAACAATCGATGATAAAGGTAGAAACGAGACGAATTTAGACTATAACCCTGAAGATGACAAAGCCAAAACTTATGAAAATGAGGTTCCTTGTTGTGAATCAAATTTGGTCAATGACGGAGAGCATGCCGATGTTTCAACTAGAACAAAGGAGAATGAGAGAAAATTAATGGGACAAAATGATTCCTTTATAGGTGAATGTGTATCGAACGAACTTTCTGCAGAACGTTGCGGCATAACAGATTCAAAGCAAAATCCATTGGAAATAGTAGATGTTAACATAAAACAAGAACACGAGATCTTTCCTGATACCGACTACAAAGACGGTTTAAAAGCCAGTGAGAACGAACATTCTGAATATTCTGTTCACGATGTAACATCTGATGTAGGGCTTCAAAGCGATACAGCTATTACTAGAAGTGATACAAACAAATGTCAAGCTTGTCATATCGGAGATACAAGCAACGACGCACATGACTGCAAGGACAAATTGGAACAAATGCCTCACGATGTTGAAACTGTTAGTGATAGCAAACGGGTAGAATTAATTCACCGTGCGAGGTCAATGCCAATTAGAAAATGTGTTGCTTTGGTAACTGGATTTGCGAAGGAATTGAAACAAGCCAACGTTATTCCTAAACATCGAAAAAACAAGTTCGTTGTATCAAAAACGGAACGCTATTTAGACAAAACAAAGTCAATAATTCTTAAACGGCCAATGCCAAAGAGCGCCGTTTTAAACAGAGTGAAATCATGGCATCGTCGTAGAACCCCAGTGCAGAAGCGAATGTATCCTGGCGCCCTCGATACTATGATTCGCATTGGACAAAAACCTCAGTTGAAAGAGATAGAAAGACATAAGAAAGACAGCATGAATTACGAAAAAAGAAGAAAACTACTTACTGAGCAAGACAGACACGGAAGTATAGAAGAATTGAAATGGAGCAGACACATGAGAACGGGCGTTCGCTTAAAGGTTAGGAGAGAAAAGGCTGCCATAGAAAATGAGAAGTACAAAGTAAGTAATTTTTCTACACAGTTTGATCCTCAATGGAGGAAGTAAGGTTTTCGGATATTTGCAACCAAATCCAGATCAATCCACTCATTCCAACAGCCTGATCAATGGTTAAACGCCTCCCCACTCACATATTGTTGAGCGGACCGTTGACTAATTGGCGAGCAGTATAGATCCTTATCAGACTATGCTGATATACTTGTGCTGTCTGATATGGATCTGTAATGGTCGCATACGTCCGAATGCATATGAGCCGTTCCTCGAGAAAACCAACAGTATGGACTCTGCGTAATGTATCGACCCAGATCAGCCTGCGCAGGCTAATCCAGACAGACACATTCCGTCTGAGGCGATATAGGTAAAGAGTAATAATTCCTGAAACAGAAAATACACAGGAGGCGAACAGTGTATAACCGGGTAAGCCTACGAAGCATGTTTAAGCCGATACATGTCGATACATTACGCAGTGTATCCACAATATTGGTTTTCTCGTGGAACGACTCATAATGTCCCGCGTCCAGGCGTATTTGTAGGTTCCTCAGTCCATCTCCTCTTCAAATCCTTTAATGTGTCTCATAACACGAATATGGCTATCCCTTTTTCCATTGGTTCAAATGTTAGTCTGAATGATATTCATTCAGAAGTTAATTTCATTTTCATACACTGAGAACTTATTAAGGGATACTGCTCGGTCAACCTTTTTGTATATGGTATTCAACTAGACATCTAAACAGGCTTACGTCAGATCAAGTGTGCAGTCTTGTCCCATCGTTTATATGTTCTGCATGTCTGAGTAAAGTAAAAAAAAAAACGACCTTCGAATGTTCGTCTTTACCATAAAATAGCTTATCCTATAAGCGATCGGGATTTTGTAAACAGTAAACATCGGATCAGTGTGCACATCCGTGCAGTATGATCAGTGGCAATACTGTTGAAGGTACTGAACTCCAGATGGGGAACAACATTTTTAAATGTTGAAAGTTCTGCAAATATTGTATTTAGTGTACAATTAATAAGTATATAGTTCTAACTATTTTGGCAGTAAATGTTGAAAAACTGTTAATTGAAAGTCATGAAAATGTACAAAATGTGGCTTACTGGGTATGTCCACCCAGTAAAAATGAAGCATAAACAATCAATATTTGGATGTATATGGTACTGTAAAGTAAAATTAATACTCTAATTTTACCCAAAAATTATGATTTTAATATTTCAAAACAACTTTTGAACAGTTTTAAAACTTTTACTATAATATCTATTTTCTGGAGTTCAGCACCTTTAACAATATATTCATAAGAGCCTCGTGTACAAACATCCGGGACATTTAGTTCTCCGAATGTCTGTTTTCCTATGGCGTGGTACGAATTAGGGCCGTATCACATGCTTAGGAGCACAACTATCAATACAGAAATGCTTTCATTACAGATGATTGCCTCGATAGCGAATGGCCGTTATAACCGTTATAACCACTTACCACCCGTAGTAAAGCCTACCCCAACCAGTATGCCATTTCATAGTTCAAGTACAAGTCACATCAAACCAGCAACAATACAGGTACTGTTTTATTTTATTTCATTACATAAGAATGTCTTACTAATTGCTGAGTCTATACAAGAGTAACGCGATTTGCGACGATTCAGATCATCCATAGCCTCCGCGCAGTCTGTCCAGGAATTGCTTCATTTGCTTTCTAGGGATACATGCTTCGCGGAATTTATTGTTTTAAACAATTGACTATGGACACCTGCATATGTTACTCTTATCTAACTTAAACTAGACATAAAGTACGCTCGCTCGTATATAGATCTGATTACTTCCCCATACAGGTTGGCTCAGATTGGCCTTTGTGTCAGCCATCGAAATTGCCGCATATAACATCGTTCTGTATAAAACATGTAAGATGCCCAATCTAAATACACGATATAAAACAGAGCAATGGTTGTATCGTGCGATTTCATTGGACAAAAAAGTCGAGCACGTACTCATGAGTATTTAAGTGTAAAGAGGCAATTCGAGACCAAATATTTAATTCTACACGACAAGGTGAAATAAATTCAAGCTTATCGAGTCGACCTGTCATGCGATGTCGTCAGATTCAATATAGTTAAAGCGAAATATTTTGGTCTGATTTGTATGAGCTTGATTTTACTCGGACCTCTATGCAGAGATTATAAATTGTTTATTACCGTGGGTTTCGTATTCTAAAATATGCTTAAAACAAACAGTAAACAGATTACTTCCGAAGACTCACGAACTACACCACCTTTGTTCGAATTTGTTGGGCCCGTGTATAATGTTCTGCATCGATACCCTACCCCTATTCGTAAAAAGCGTGTGCGGGAGGTCGCGTGTTAGATACTCAGCCGGGTCATACTAAAGACATTAAAACTGGTAGTAATGACTGCCATGCATGGTACTCAGTATTGCGGGCTTAGCATTATACTAACTGGCTTGTGTCAGGATAAATAGACTAGTACTACTGGAAGTTTACCCAGGAAACGCCGTGACATAACTGAACAAATGTTGAAACCGGCGTAAACACAAAACGATCACCCGAGTACAATATTCTGGCGCCATTCGTCAAACTCAATTGTTTACACCTTAACACATTGTTATGTTCTTTTTTTCTCATTGTGAAAATTAATTAATCAGGATCCGTATGTACCAATCATTCTTAAAAATCATTAATTCGTTTGATCAAGAAAAAAAAATTGATATAATTATTTATAATATTCCACAATTTTAGAAATAGAATGCATTTCAAATGGTAGTTAATTACTGACTTAGTTGTGCTATTATTTTGTTCTAGTCACTAAGAGAACGATATGGTCTTGGCAAGAACCAGAGCTCTAGCAGATGTGAAAGCCCAAATAGATCAAACAACGACTCCAGATACTCATCTTTATCTAGAACATCATCAACATATGACATTAATCATAGAACCGAATCGTCCAGTGAATCCAAGAAGAAAGTAGAATTAAGGCGCATAATGCGACAATTTGAGAAAACGTGCAAGGATGTAGAGAGAATGAAGTCCAATGGTACAGACCGTGCAGCCGCGCCTTCCAGGGATAACACGTCTTATGTGGGGATTGGACGACAGACCAGTTTCACGAATCTCGGAATGGACCGTTGTAGAAAAGACTTTTAACTTGTATTCAATCTAATCGTTAAACGTGTTATCCTTTGGTGTTACAACATATGAAGAGGAACATTTTATACGGGACTTTTGTCTTGTACAATCTAATCGTGAAACGTTTCATTCCTTGGTATTGAATATTAAGACCCATTTTACGGAATGACAAGTGAAGATCTCGATAATTATAAACTGGACTTTTAACTTGTAAAATCTAATCGTGAAACGTTTTATTCCCTAGTGTTGAATTTTTAGAATCATTAAAAAAATACGGAATGACAAATGAAGAGGTCGTTTTAAACTGGACTTTTAACTTGTAAAGTCTAATCGTGAAAGATGTTATCCCTTAGTATTGACTATTTTGACATCATTGCCAGACAGAGGAACTGTTTAAACGCATAGGTTATATATTATTACATTATATGGGTTAAAACAGCCTGTACAAAGAAGGAAGAAAAGTGGCTGTTAGATTATTTACAGTAATCTCGTGTTCGTATGACTTGTAAAATTGTGCTGAAATTTGCAATTGTTGATTGTTTTAATACAAATATTTTATTTTAAATATATTTTTATATAAACAGTGTGTTGTTTCTTGTTTTATGTACATGTGTTTTATCTTTTTGGCAGATATATGTAATGAAACAACGATTTTGCTACATCACACGAATAACGACGTTCCGGAAATTTCCACCTGCGCAGATCTTATCCATCTTGCGCCTCTGCATAGGCGGAGTCTTTCCTATTCGCTATCTAGTCCTACACCAACACAACATGCAACAATACAAGTATAAAATCCTCCCTAGAAGAAGACGAGTTTCGATATATATATATATATGCAGAAAGCGCGTTTTGAAAACATTGTCGCAAAAGTTACACAGGATGAATAGAACAATTTTATAAATTTACTAATTATTAATACAGTTCGTTAGGTTTTATAAAAATAATGCTTAAAAGTTATGCAAGTAAGCCTTTATGTATAATATATACTATATATATATATAATCACCAATTCGACATTTTGAATCATGACTTGTTCTAGAGACCTAATGTGTTAATTAGGTTAGGTCTCTGTTTGTTCTATTAAAAATATCAATTCGATATTTTGACCGTTATTCATATATATGTAAGTAGGCTTAAAGTCTCGCAAGATTTTGCAATAGCACGTGATTTAGCAAGACTACCTGTGAGACAAATACGCCCGTAGAAAGGCTAATTTAACTCATATTCCCTCATACAGATAACTATAGACCAATAAGCATAAGCTCTATCTGCTCAAATATAATGCAGAAAATAGTCAAATTCAAAATTACTGAGCACATGATAAACAACCATCTATTCTCTAAACATCAATTTGGATTCATGAAAGGGAAATCTTGCCCATTACAACTACTTGAGGCACTAGAAGACTGGCCAAATGCCCTCGACAACAGTAACGAGCTAGACATTATATTCTACGACTTTAGGAAGGCATTTGATACTCTACCACATAATAAGCTACTTCAAAAAATAAAAGCTTATGGAATCAAAGGGAAAGTGCTTGCCTGGATCCAAGACTTCCTATCAAACAGGACACAAGAAGTGGTCATCAACAGTGTACACTCAAACATAGTACCTGTTCTCAGCGGTGTAACCCAAGGGAGTCTCCTCTGACCGACACTTTTCCTAATCCACATCAATGACTTCCCTGAAGTCGCGGAGATAATCGTCAAACTATTTGCCGATGACACAAAAACATACAATGTTGTCAACTGTCAAGCTGATCATGAGCTTATCCAAAGAACGACAGACCAATTTAGCGACTGGTCTCACACATGGGACCTCGAATTTAACTCAAAAAAATGCAAAAGACTACATCTAGGAAATAACCAACAAACAGGAGACTATTTTACTAAAGGCAGAGACTTAAGCAGAGAAGTAATCACAAACGTAGAGGATGAAAAAGATCTAGGAGTCATCGTAGACAAGAAATTTAAAATTTCATTCTCACATTACATCGAAAATTAAAATAGCTAACAGAAACCTAGGAATCATCTTCAGAACCTTCACCTACATGGATAAAACTATATTTCTACATCTATGCAAATCACTGGTCAGACCCTATCTGGAGTATGCGAGTACGGTATGGTCACCACATCTGAAAAACACCAAATTGCTATTGAAAATGTCCAAAGACGAGCAACTAAACTATTATCCAATATACAATTTCGAACTTATACCGAGAGACTAAAATATTTAGGAATTCCGTCACTAGAATACAGAAGATTACGAGCAGACATGTTACAAGTATTCAAAATAATGAACAAGTATGACTCAACTTCAAAAGAGGACTTGTTAACACTCTCAAGCTACATAAGAACAAGAGGAAATAATCTCAAATTATTTTAAAAAAAAACTAAAAATCGACATACGGAAAAATGCCTTCAGTATAAGGACCGTGGACCCTTGGAACTCGCTCCCAGACGATGTAGTAATAGCTCCAAGTATAAATGCCTTAAAAAACAAGAGGGCCATGAGGCCCTGGAATCGCTTACCTGAGAATGGGCTATTTAAGACATAACTCTCTCATGCTCAAGCCAAACATGTGGCTTCCAGAGTGTTAACAAGATTTCCCTTAAATTTGGTCTAGTGACCTAGTTTTTGACATGACATGACCCATATTCGAACTTGGCCTAGATATAATCAGGACAAACTTTCTGATGTTTTTGACCGGACATGACCCATATTCGAACTTGGCCTAGATATCAAAAGACAAACATTCTGACAAAGTTTCAACATGCTCAAGCCAAAAATGCGGCTTCAGGAGTGTTAACAAGATTTTCCTTAAATTTGACCTAGTGACCTAGCTTTTGACCCGACATGACCTATTTTCGAACTTGGCCTAGCTATCACTAAGACAAACATTCTGACAAAGTTTCAACGCTCAAGCCAAAAATGTGGCTTCCAGAGTGTTAACAAGATTTTCCTTCAATTTAACCTAGTGACCTAGATTTTGACCCCACATGACCCAGTTTCGAACTTGGCCCAGAGTTGATCGAGATATATGTTCTGATAAACTTTTATAAAGATTGGATGCAAAATGTTGCCTCTAGTGTAGTAACAAGCAAATGTTGACGACGGACGACGAACGACGAACGGACGGACGACGGACGACGGACAAAAGGCGATCACAATAACTCACCTTGAGCACTACGTGCTCTGGTGAGCTAATAAACAATCATTGGATAAATCACCCTTCTAAATTCAACCCACGTACGCTGCCACTTGTCAATAAATACAAGTAACCACATAAGAGATGGACCATTAGAAGCCTTTGGCTTTCCGGCGGTCTCGGAACCGTAAGTAAACCGTAAGTAGTTTGTCGTCTGCAGCATATTTGTCGTATGTGAAAAGGGGTTTATTTATATTCTGACAAAATAAGTTGAAAACGTTGTGGCAAAAGGGAAAAGGTGCACATTATAATCTTTTGCTACACTTTAATTTTCCAAATTCGTCTGCTTTAACTCTTTCAGCGCCAAAGGCAATATTGAGCTTTTTGCAAACAATACAGATACAGGTGAGTCAGCTCGTAACGAGCTGTCTCACCTGAAATCTGCATTGTTTTGGCTGTGAGTTATATATAAAAATATTCCAAAAATCGTAACGAGCTGTCTCACCTGAAATCTGCATTGTTTGGCTGTGAGTTATATATAAAAATATTCCAAAAATCCTATAACATGAAAATAGAGCCGTCCGAGTTTGAACATGGAAGAGTCTACTTTAAACAATTTGGCGCTGAAATGGTCAAATGTGTCTGCACGTGTTGGACAGTGCAGATAAATTACTCTAACTTTAGGGATTAATTCCAGTCTAGTGTCTGATTTCTAAAAATAGTATCCGTCATGACAGCATATAATATGCATCGATCCATATCCTCGTGAATTTGTGTATTACGATATGACCAGTGTTATGTTAAAGACCAATACTATGTTCACACAAATTTAGTAGTGTAGTTAAACAGGAACAAATATGGCGGACATTATCACAGGACTTGTTGTTTTTGTGCTCATCTCAGGTGAGTAAAACGGTTTATTCGTTAATAATGTTAAAATTAGTATAAGAATATAAGATCTTGAAATCTTGCTGTTGTGTGTGTGATCCCGATTAAGAATTCAGAAACTAGATCAGTTTTTACAGGTAGATAAAGGCATGATAATGTGTTAACACCCAAATAAGAATCCAAATCATCTGAAGAAGAAAATGAAAATCCCAATTCATAAAAATTTAGCATAGAGCCAGGAACGTAGATAGGAGGGATATTTAACCAAGTTGTATTCTAAAATATCACCCGTCCCAACATTTGTAGCAAGTAAAACTCAAAAACTATTGGAGATTTTGTTCAGGAAGTTTAAACATTTATTAATAGACAAACATATTTTAATACACTACACGTTTTGATAATATTTTATCCCTATGAATAATGTCAGTCTCTTACTTTTTGGAACAAAATTAATACAACTACTCATAATACGGTCTTTACCTGTGTCTTTTAAACCAGAGACATTTATATGTCTGTTTAAACCAGTCATTTCAAACTTTAGTTGAATTTTTTTGCTTTCAAAACATGTATATTTTGTTTTATTTGCTACAAAATGTGAAAATTTGGATAATTTTATTTCTCCATGTGATATTTTAACCAAATAACAGGTGTACAGGTGGACTTGCCTATCCCTCTTATGTATGTCCCTGGTATCATGTGTGACTGATTATCGATACTTGATTACCTGTCGGTTGATTATTTAATTATGATCATTTGATCTTGATGTATTCTAAATAGTTAATCTGCTGCAGACGACTGAAAACATTTAGTAAAAAATATCGAAACTATCGAAACTCTCTATAAATGAAAAACAACAACAAATTATTCAATGAAGTTGAAAACATTGTGGCAAAAGGAGACATTGATCATTCTTTTTCCACAATGTTTTCAATTTGGACACTTTTATTTCTCCATTTAATATTTTAACCAGATAACAGGTGTACAGGTGGAGTTGCTTATCCCTCTTATCTATGTCCCTGCTCTACCTCCCTGATAGAGCTAGATCTTTTTTGAAAGAGGAAAGATTTTAACTTTACTTAAATTTATTATCTGATTATACTTATAGATCTATTGGAAATGAGGAAACTACTGGCTTTGTAGATATGATATTTCTTGACAATCTTTCTAAAGACTACCTGAATGAACAAAAAAACACTAGATCATTCGATACGATATAAGACAAAATTAACAGGATATTTCTTTATCCCTTTCCATTGACCAATGGTTTATACAATATCAAATCTGCAGCAGACGACTTTGGAAACGTTGATCTCATAAAAAATTATGAACAATCACTAAAATAAAAGTAGAATTTTAATCTAAAGAGTTGAAAACATTGCGACCAAATGTCAAATTACTCATAATTAGTATGAGCAAGCAGGGGACTAGATCTGGAGGAGTGAACTGGTCTTTTCCCAACAATATCTCCCTTATGATTTATGACTAGGTTGTGGGTACTAAAAAGAATGGTAACCAGAAATCTCGACACCAAGAATTCTCGACCCCAGTTTCCTAAGAATAGTGTCGAGTCCCGATAGCTCATTCTGTAACGACGCGGGCTGTCAAGCCAGGGGTTGTTCGTTTGAATCCCAGCTCGGCCAACTTTCTTTCTGACGTTTGACAAAAGTCATTAGGACATGATGCGTCGTTTGTCATCCACCAACGGGCTAAATCTATGTGAAAAAGCAGCCAGTTGCTTAGGAAGATTGTTGTGTTGAGTACTGGTGTGAGACAACCAGAAAACACATGAGTAGGTGAACTGGCAGCCGTGATATGACTGAGAAATTGTTAAAAACAGCGTTAAACCCCAATCAATCAACCTAAGAATAATCGACCTCAGTTTTAGTCGACTCCATTATCGGTTTATATAGGTGTGAATGAATGGTTCAACACACAAGTGTCATAAACAAAAGTCACCTGTATCATGTTTGACTGATTATCGATAATTGATTACCAGTGTTGGTTGATTATTTAATCATAATCATTCAAATGATCTTGATGTGTTCTAAAGAGTTAATCTGCTGCAGACGACTTTGAAAACATTTAGTAAAAAATATCGAAAACTAACGAAACTATCTATAAATGAAAAAAAAATAAAAAATTCAATGAAGTTGAAAACATAGTGGCAAAAGGAGACATTGATCAGTCTTTTGCCACAATGTCTTCAATTTTGCTGCAGAAGATTGGCCCCTTTGTGTAGTAGATGATTCACTAGTATGTTCATGGGTAAAGCCTCCCCCGTCCCGCCTTTGCGTCCAATCGAGCCCCGGTAGCGATGCTGGCTTTCAATCCAGGGGTTATGAGTTCGAAACCCAGCTCGGTCAACATTCTTTCCGACGTTTGACAAAAGTCACTGTGACATGCGTCATTCGTCTTTCACCTATGGTACGGGCTAACAGTCTATGTGGAAAAGCAGAGGCAGTTGCTTGGAAAGTATGTTGTGTTGAGTACTGGTAGGAGAAAGCCAGGAAACACATGAGTAGGTGAACTGGCAGCCGTGATATGACTGAATTTTTTTTAGGAAACAGCGAATTTACAACATAAAAAAGCACAATCATTATACAATATTTTTATTAAAATGTTAGCATACATTTTTAGCTCGACTATTCGAAGAATATGAGAGCTATACTACTCACCTTGGTGTTGCCGTAGCCGTCGCCGTCGGCATCCACGTCACACTTTGGTTAAGGTTTTGCATGCAAGTACTTAAATACTACATGTATTGCATTGAAAATTTCTACAACCCTACCAAACTATCACACCTATGTAGATTATTCAGTTAGATAACTCTGTCCTGCATTTTATGCAAGTTATGGCCCTTTTTTACTTAGGAATTCTGGTTAAAGTTTTGCGTGCAACTACATTAAGAGACCATCTCTTAGTAACTACTAGATGCATTGCAATGAAAATGTATACAACCCTTCCCAACTATCACGCCTATGTAAACAATATATTATATTTTGCAATTTATTGCCCTTTTTGAACTAGAAATTTGGTTAAAGTTTTGCATGCAACTAGTATTTACTTTTATGCATTGCTTTGAAACTTTATACAACCCTTCCCAACTATCACACCTATGTTGACTTTAAAGTTAAATAACTCTAAACTGCATTTTATGCAAGTTATGGCCCTTTTTGGACTTATAAAATTCTGGTTAAAGTTGTGCATGCAACTACATTAAGAGACCATATATCTTAGTAACTACTTGATGCATTGCATTGAAACTCTAACAGCACTTCCTAACCATCATACCCATGTAAGCAATTAAGTATTATCAATTAATCTAGCATTTTATGCAAGTTATGGCTCTTTTTGGACTTTAAAGTTTTGCAACTACATTTAGAGAGTAATCTTAGTAACAACTGAAGCATTGTATTGAAACTTTATACAACCTTTCCCAATTTCACAACTATAAACACAACCAATTAAGATAACTCTATCCTGCATGTGGTGCAAATTGTTGTCCTTTTTTTACTTAGAAATTATGGTTAAATGTTTGCGTGCAACTACATTAAGAGTCCATATCTTGTTAACTACTTGATGCATTCCATTGAAACGTTATACAACCCTTCCTAACCATCACACCTAAGAAAATAATCAAGTTTAATAACTCTATCCTGCATATAATGCAAATTATCACCCTTTAAGAAATTGTGGTTAATATTTTGCATCCAACTACAATAGAGTCCATTATCTCAGTAACTTAAATAAGCGGTGGAATAGTCGAGCGCGCTGTCCTCCGACAGCTCTTGTTATTACAATGTTAACATCTATTTTTATTACAATGTTAACATATATTTTTATTACAATGTTAACATACATTATTATTACAATAAACATTATCAAAATGCAGTTATTATAAAACAAAAGAACTATATTACATTCACACCTTTATAAACTGGAGTCTTAATTGGGGTCGACTATTCTTAGGAAACTGGGGTTGCAGAATTCTTAAGGTCTAAAATTCTGGAAGCCAAAAGAATCGTCTCACGAAGACGATCTTTTGAGTACCCACAACATAGGGTTTGAGGGTCAAGTAAGGATTTAGGGATGTAAAATACTCTTCTTATCTACTAAGAGCTCTGAGTAAGTGTATATCGAGGGCTTGGTGTGAAACAGTTACAAGTAACTAAAATTGGTATTTTTTTTACCAAGGTTAATCACCACGCCAAAAAGTCTTTATAAGCGTTAAATCATATTTTTTGGTAAACAATGGAAATTTAGTTGCCATTGCTCGCTTTGAGCAATGGCACCTAAATTTGCATTGTTTACAAAAGGGTCAAAATTGCCCCTAAACCACGGTTTTCAAAATAGGTTTTAAGTTACAACCGTTTCACGCCAAGCCCTCGATATATCTCTTTTTGTTATAAGATCGCAGCAATTCTGAAAGGGTGAAAACTGTATATGTGTAGAGAAAGGTTAACCTGTACATCAAACCTTTCCCATATACAGCAATTCTGCAGCAGACGACTGTTAAAGCATGTTTACAAACACCCGGAAAATCTATGTAAATGAAGATACAATATAATCGAAAAAAAACTTTTTGGCAAATGGAGAAATTGCCGGATTTGAGCAATTTCTCCTTTTGCTAACATGTTATCAAAATTCGTCTTCTGCAGAGACGTCAGTGAGCATCTATATGTGGGAAAGTGTTAATCAGTCTATCTGAAGTGATTCACCTGACCACTTATTAGACATTTCTAGAAAGTTTCTGTGACAAATAAGCAGATTGATCATTTCTGAATAAGCAGGGTGGTCTAGATTTACACTTGCCACAAATGACCTAGGCTACCTATGGTTGTTTTTCTCTGTGTTGCCAGCCCACTCATGTGTAAAATGTTTTGATGCCATGAACTTTTGATCCTATTCCAGTTGTTCAGGGAGGAGAATGGTGCACGGATCATTCCACAGACGTTTTCGATAGTTCAGACACATTTTGGTGTGATCAAGGATGCTGCGGTAGTTATAATAACAGAGATTGCTGCCTTAGTGGGTGAGTTATCAAATTATCAAGGCACATTCTGTACTTCCCATACAAGGGCCGAGCCACGGTAGCTCAGTCGGTTGCGATGTGTGCTGTCAATCTAGGGGTTGTGAGTTCGAATCCCAACTCGGCCAACATTCTTTCCCACGTTTGACAAAAGTCACTGTGACAAGCGTCATTTGTCTTTAACCAATGGATTAACAGTCTATGTGGAAAAGCAGCCAGTTGCTTGGAAAGTATAAAAGCTAGGATACACATGAGTAGGTGAACTGGCCGCCGTGATATCACTGAAAAACTGTTGAAAACGGTGTATAACCAATCAATGCCAAACAAGGAGACGCATTATGTTATTAACCCCTCTTTCCAACTTGTAATGACAGCATCAAGGATTCCATCATGCCCAGTTGTGGCGCTGTGCTCATGGTGGAGTGCTCTTGGGCATTAAGGTACATTTCCTAGCCTAGTACTGGTTTGTTATAAATAAATAAATAAATGTACTATCGCCATACATATATAACTGAAATAGTGTTGAAAATGTGTTAAACACCAACAAAACAAACCACATGTATACATCAAATCTGCAGTAGGCAACTGTGAAAATATAAATTTATTAAGGGAAAGATGTGAAAAACTTTATTTAAAGCTCCACTGGCTGAAAACTTGTTGATTGTATGTCATGTGGTGAATTTTGTGTAACATGTACCGAGTCCTTCAAAGATTTAAGCAACAGTTGGTTACCCATCCAGGTAGTTACCGCGATAAACATTCCTCAACCCTTTCCCTCGTATGGACGCTTTTTAACGCCTCTTCAGCAGACGGCTTTTTGAAAACATGCCGATAAAAGAAGAAATTGCACAAAATGAGCAATTTCTCCTTTTGTCACCATGTTTTCAACTATACTTTCAAATGAAGAAATATGTACTTTCCATAGTTTTGCTTATATATTTTCAATGTCTACTGCTGCAGATTTACTGTATGTTGGAAAGGGTTAACTTAACTCTTTGAAAAAGCCAATCGTTGCCATGCATGTGTTAATTGTTGGCTTCAAAAGACTTCTCCTCTGTAACCACTAGGCCAATTGCGATTAAAATGCATCCTCTCAAAGCCAACTTCTGTAAATTCCTTCAAAGTGTTCTATCCATGCAAAATTCTTGTTTGCATGTAAACTGAAAAGAAAAAAAAAGAAAAAAGTCTTCTCCTAAACAGGTTGGATGATTTAACTTTGTTTAAGAAATGTTCCTTGGATGCCATCTTTCAGATTCCTTGAAGCCATTTTTATTGTTCCAAAACATGAAAGCTAGTGGGCGGGGCTGTTTTGCCTTATATGGCTATAGCGTAAAACTTAACAATCTTCTCCTCCAAAAGTACACGACATGTAGACTCATTTTAACATACCTGCACAGAAAAATCTTTGCCACAACTTCTTCAAAGCCGTCTACCTGGTGCAGATTTGTTGTACTGGACAAACTATGTAAAAGAGCTAAGTAGTATTTTGATGACACAAAAACTTCAACTGCAAACTATTGGCATAACAGATTTATTCCTTTCCCACTTGTAGATGGAATTTTGACGCATCTGCAGCAGACGACTTTTGAAAACATTGTGACAAAAGAAGAAATTGCTCAAAACAAGCAATTTCTGCTTTTGCCGCAATGTTTACACATTCTTTTCAGCAATTATACCTTCATTTCTAGAGATTTTCCATATCTTTAGTAGTTGTTTTCAAAGTCGTCTGCTGCAGAATTGTTGTATGTGGAAAAGGGTTATTGAAGTTGGTCTTGTCCAAATTGAAAACATCTCAACTAATGGAAAAATCAGAATTTTTAATTAAGATACATGTAACAGTATATACATATAGTGGAAGTTGTGAAAAAACAGACAAGAGTTCATAAACTCTGTCATGGTTTTTTTTAAGAAATTGGCCCTTCTTCGACTTATAATTTGGGTTAAAAAAAAATTACCACCCTACTTTTTTTCAAAACCATTAGAGGTAAAGCTTATACACTGACAATACTTATCTACCATCATTACCTCCATCAAAAGACAAGAGTACATAACTCTGTCATGTTTTTTTTAAGAAATTGGTCCTTCTTCGACTTATAATTTGGGTTAAATTTTGTACCACCCTACTTTTTTTTAAAACCATTAGAGATAAAGCTTATACACTGACAATACTTATTTACCATCATTACCTCCATCAAAAGACAAGAGTACATAACTCTGTCAAGGTTTTTATAAAAATTATTGCCCTTTTTTTCGACTTAAAATGTTGTTAAAGTTTTTCGTACCAACCCACTTTTTTTCAAAACCATTAGAGATATACCTTATACACTTACAATACTTATTTACCAACATTAGCTCCATCAACAGTCAAGAGTAAATAACTTTGTCAAGTTTTGTTTTAAGAATTTTGGCCCTTTTTCGCTATAGAATTTTGGTTAAGTTATTCATACCAAATCACTTTTTTTGCCAAAACAATTAGAGATATAGCTTAAAAACTTACAATATCTTTTTACCATCATTACCTCCACCTCAGCTAAGAGTGCATAATTCAATGAAGGTTTTTACTAGTATTATGACCCTTTAACGCGACTTTTAAAGTACTTTGCTTATAAATAGTGTGATAAAGTACTTGGTTATGATTTTTGTACCACCCAAAAAAGTTTTGTTGTATTGGCAAGCACGAAAAAGTCCAGATATATTTTCAGTTATTATGATTTTCCATGTCTAGATGTTTCTAAGTCGTCTGCAGATTTGTTGCTTTTTCGAAAATGTTGACAGATTTTCTTATAAATGCAGGACGGCAGGCACAGTTGTTGGTATAGTAATAGGATCCTTGGTTTTCGTTGGCCTTGTGATTTCTGCCATTGTCGCCATCTGTTGTTGTTTGAAGAGAAGTCGTGGTCGTCAAGGGCAGGTTGTCACCGGACAGGGAGCTGGTAAGTAAACCCTTTCACACATTTTAGATGCATTTTGACAACTTTTGAGAGCAGTCAGAAAAGTAGAAATTGCTCAAAATTGTTTTCAACTTGATTCAATGACAAGACTTTCATTTAACCCATTCCCACATATATCTAATCTGCAGAAGATGACTTCAACAACATTAAATGATTAAGTTAAAAATATCTCTAGAAATGAAAGTTTTATTTTTGAAACATTTTGGCAAAATGAGTAATTGCTCATTTTGACTTATTTCTCTTTTTTCCACATTGTTTTCAAAAGTCGTTTGCAGAGGCGTCAACATGTGTCTGTGTGAAGGAAATGGATGTATGGATTTTTCAAAGCTTTACCCAGATGTGTTAAAAGTAGTTTGTTGCAGGCTTGTTTTTTCAGGGAAAGGGTTAAACAATGATGAAACAGAAATTATTTTTTCAATAAGGCAAAAGCTATTATAAGCATCTGACACAAATAATAGAAACTGTGGAGAAAGGAAAGAACAATGTTATAACTGATGATATACAGTCTAACTTGTTTTAAGAAGCCACCCAGGGCAGGGTAAAAAATTGGCTGCTGAACACAGGTGGCTGCTTAAAACACGACAAATATAGAAGAAAATGTTGTTTGGTCAATCTTCAAGTGGCTGTTTAATACAAGTTGGCTGCTTAACAGAGGTGGCAGCTAATACAAGTTTGACTGTATTTAATATATATTATTAGCCATATTTTGTCGAAAAGTAGAAAATCTCTATACCGTAATTGAATGGATAACCTATGACTAAAAGTGGAAAACATTGTGGCAGAAGGAGAAATTGCTCGTTTTGAGCAATTTCTTCTTTTGTCACTATGTTTTCAAACTTTTTTTAGTTTGAAGCAGACATAAGAAACTACTTAAAGGAATTTATTTAAACTTGGAACATAGATGGATGGCAATGTGAAGTTGTGCACCTTGCAAGAATTATAACTCTGGGCCACTTTGTTGCAAAGTTATCTCCCCTTGTTCAATATATTAATAGTCATTGACAAACTGCAATGGGGAGACATATGTTTTTTCATAAAAACAACCTTTCTAGTTGTGTTATAGTTTTCTTTCTGAAAAAAAATAAATAAAAAAAAGAAACCCTGCATTTGCACTTTCATTTGTTCACAAATCTAATCAGCTCTCAAGCAGACAAAGTTGCTGATTGCAGCCATAATGGACAGATCAAAGCATCCATAATTCAATACAGTGATCATGATGGTACTTTTTATTGCAGGAGCAACAGTTCAGATGACTACAGTGCAACAACCCTACATGCAACAACCCTATGCACAACAACCCTATGTGCAGCAACCATATGTGCAACAGCCCTACATGCAACAACAAAACATGCCACAGCCAGGCCCAGGGCCTTACCCAAACATGCCACAGCCAGGCCCAGGGCCATACCCAAACATGCCATACACACAACCTGGAAATCCAAACCCAGGTTTTGATCCACCAAAATACAGCGAGGTTGTTAATCCACAGTAATGAATATTCAGGGGTGTATTTTTCTTGTATAAAATTTGATGTGTTATCTATAAACTTGTCCGTACTACCAGACTATTTCTTACTTACACAAAATCTGCAGAAGGCGGCTTTGGTTTAAGCAATATTTTATTTATATTCTTGATTACATGTACATCTTGTAACACTTTCAAATCAAATATAAATAGGATTGAGCAGAAAGCATTAAGCTTATTTAGGAACCTCTCTCCTTAAGGCGACTTTAAAAACGTATATGCAAATATGCAAAATTTCTGAGCAATGTCTGCTTTTGCCACAATGTATTCAGAAGTCATCTGCTGCAGATGTGGCAAAATGCAAGAGGAGAGCAATTAAAGATGGAAAAATAGCTCAAAATATTTTCTAAGAAAAATAAATTTTAAATCAAGTCAACAATTTTTTTAATGATCTGAATAAATATTTTTTTTATCCACAATAAGGTTTGATACTTCTTTTCTAATGACAGCATTATTCTCTTTTCTTAACCCTTTCCCATGTGTAGACGCTTTCTGACGCCTCTGCAGCAGACGACTTTTGAAAACATTTTTGCAACATTTGCCACAATGTTTACAACTCTATTAATTAAATAAACTGTCATTAATGGTGATTGCTCATATTATTGTACAGATGTTTTCATAGTCGTCTGAGAGGTTAACCCTTTCCTAAACAGCAAATCCGCAGCAGACAATTTGAAAATATGATCTACACAAATTATGGAAACTGTCAATAAATGAATGTATTTTTTATTGAATGAAGTTAAAAATAATTATGACAAGAGGAAATCATCAATATTTAAGGAACAATTTCTCCATTAGTCACTGTGTTTTTCGAAAGCTGTCTGTAGCAGGTGTGTCGAAATGTGTCTGCATGGGGAAAAGGGTTAGTTCAGCATTCAAATACAATGTATTTAATTTTGGGTGAAGTAAACACATGAAATGTAAAAGTGCTTGTAATTTTTTCCTATGCATAATTTGACAACATACACCCTTGTCCTTGTCTTTGACAACAATTTGTTGTTATTTCTCGGTTTGATATTTTGTATTTATTTCTCTGTTTGATATTGTTATTAATGTTATATAATAATTAGATGGACATAATGTTGATGACATATAATTTACAGAGATAATTATTTTGAGTACATACATCGTATGAGGGAAAGGGTTAAGAGTCGGGTAGAACATGATATGGGTTAAAACAGCCTGTACAAAGAAGGAAGAAAAGTGTCTTTTAAATTCTTTATTGTAATCTCTTGTTCGTATGACTGGTAGCATTGTGCTAATATTTGCAATTGTTGATTGTTTTAATACACATATTTTATTTTAAATATAATTTAATATAAACAGTGTGTTGTTTCTTGTTTTATATACATGTATTTTACCTTTTTGGCAGACATATGTAATAAAACAACGATTTTGGTACATCACACGAATAACGACCTTCCGGAGTTTGCCACCTGGGCAGATCTTATCCATCTTGCGCCTCTGCATAGGCTGAGTCTTTCCTACTCGCTATCTAGTCCTACACCAACACAGGGGGCCTGTGCTCAAAATGCAACAATACAAGTATGAAATCCTCCCTACAATAAGACGAGTTTCGATGTATATATGCAGAAAGCGTGTTTTGGAAACATTGTGGCAAAATGAGAAGTTGCCCAGGATGAACAATTTCTCCTTTTGGCACACTGTTTTTAATTAATGAATAATGATGAACTGTCATATCGAGGGCTTGGCGTGAAACAGTTGTAATACAAATGTGTAATTTTTTACCAAGGTTAATCACCTCGCCATAAAGTCTTTAAAAGCGTTAAATCAGTTTTCTTTGTGAACAATGAAACAATGGAAATTTTAGTGCCATTCTCGTTCTGAGCAAAGGGGTCGAAATTTCCCCTAAACCAGGGTTTTCAAAATAGGCTTTTAGTTACAACCTTTTCACGCCAAGCCCTCGATATATAGAGTTATTCCATACAAGTTTTCGAGGTTATCTGTTGCAGATTGGTTGTAGGCCGATGTGTGATAGGGTTAATGTTGTCGTACATGCCATTAGGTAAACAGTGTCAGACTGTGTGGATGAACATATTGATCTTGAGCCACACTAATTGTTAATGTTCCATTAGTAGTTCTGCGCGACCAAGACTCAAGTTAGACGAGAATGCACAGAGGTTAATGTCTGAATAAACGTAAAAAAAATAAATAAAAAAAAATGATGAAGAGGCTGATCTGTGTCTTTTTTTACTGTGTGAAGGTTTAATATTGTGGGTAAAGCTGTTTTCTCGCTTAAATGTTCTGTTATACAGAACATAACCCAGTTCCACGGGTAGGCTCATTATATATTATCCAAAGAAATTTAACAGCTGGGTGAAACCTAGTGACTTTCAGTGACATGTGTCAAGCAAATATATATGAAACACATGTATTGAAATATACCTCATTTGTAAATAATTATTGTAAATAAACTTTATAAATACTTTATTTAACAGTCTCTAGTGAATAAGGGTTAACAGCTACTACACCATGACGCGAGGAAAATAAATCGTCTGCTAAACGTATAGGATGTATATAAATATCGTGTGCTGGAGCAAAACGAAATGTTGGCTACCGTTTTTGTTTTTTTTTCAATATAAACATGTGAACGCATCGATGTCAAGAGATAAAATGAGCTAGTCTTAATATTATATACTTCACTGCGATCTGATTGACTGATGAATTCAGAAAAAAGTACTCTTTAGATAATCGAAACCTACCTTGTGAAGCAATTATGTATTTATACGCTCTGTCAGAAATGTTTACACCTTGAAACCGGATTTGTAAATGAGTTGAATATAAAAATGAGATCAATCATGAAAGGCTTAGAATGACCCTATTGGTTTATCGGAACGTACCTATAGGAAGCGTTACCGTATACGCCTCACTGATTCTGATATAACTGAAATAATGTTGAAAGCGGATTAAAACCCCAATAAATAAATAATTGTTCACTCAAAAAACATGACTGTAGTAACACTGTTGACTACTGTCGTTTGTGTTCTGAATGTCTTTGACCATCTGGATATCTGTAATTGAGTTCGGGTGGGGGAGTCCATTCATTGTATCTGAGTCAGCTCTCCTGCAAAGATTGTAGGAATTGGTCGAACTTCTTCTGCGCTGCGCTGAGAGATCTTGTTCAGGATCTGTTTGGAAACGACGTTGACGTTTTCTGGTGGGTGGTTGTGTGACCACAAAAACACATGATTGAGCCGTCCCGCGTGAAAACCAACATTATGGCCTCTGCGTAATGTATCGATCAAGATCAGCCTGCGCAGTCCGCGCAGACTGATCCGTGCCGACACATTCCGTCTCAGGGGGATAGAGTAATGATTCCTGAAACAGAAAATCCGCAGGAATCGAAACCTGTCTATCCGATGCTTAGACTGATCCGAGTCAATACTTTACGCAGAGTCCACAATGTTGGTTTTCTCGCGGGACGACTCATATCACACCTTCCCTCTCTCCCCCCCCCCCCCCTCTCAACTATCTAAATGTTTTAAACTTACTAATTACTAATACAGTTCGTTAGGTTTTTAACAGATAACGCTTAAAAGTTATGCATTGACAAAAGTCTATGCGACATGCGTCATTCGTCTTCCATCAATGGGCTTAGTCTATGTGGAAAAGCAGCCAGTTGCTTGGGAAGATTGTTGTGTGGAAAACTGCTGTGAGAAAACCAGGAAATGCATGAGTAGGTGAACTGGCCGCTCTGATAAAACTGAGAAATTATTAAAAACGGCGTTAAACCCCAAACAAAAAAATAAAAGTTATGCAAGTAAGCCTTTATGTATAATGACTACCTGTGAGACAAATACGCCGGTAGTAAAGGTGGCAGGGGACCCCTAAACTTGCAACTTTTCAGTTTGTCCGGACCAATAAATGTTATTTGAGAAATTCTCCAAAACAGCATCCATCACAATGTCAAAACTATATCTCAATATATGGCATATAACAGTTTTTCAAAATCATGTAACATTTGAGCAACTCGATAGAACTGAACACAATTTCAAACCCCGTGTATTCTATCCCACCTACCCAAAATGAGGGCTAAAATGACACTATTTCAGCAGATTTTCTAATCATGTCCTTACTTCCTGGAAACATGCAAAAGAAAATTGAAGCACACTTACTTAATAATCAAGCAATGCATAACCAGGAAATGTATGCAAAATACCATGTCATCCGTATTCTTCTAGTAGAAAAACTTATTTGAAATACCTGAATTCTCGTCACACAACAGTCTCAAACGATACTGAGAGTGACCTCCCCTTGGAAAGCTATTCAACATGATATGAGCTAGCATATACAAATGTTCGTATTTTCTCCACATTTTGTATGCATCAATTGATAGAAGTCAATAAAGAAATCAATGCCATATAGTGTTATATAGTTAAGAAATCAGTTCATTTTCAAGCACACCTAATATATAAAATATCGAAAATTGATCGAAATTGAAAAGATCTCAACAGATGGAAAAATCAGAATTTTTAACTAAGATACATGTACATATATATGTAGATGTAGGTGAAGTTGTGAAAAAACAGACCAGAGTACATAACTAGAGATAAAGCTTGTACACTTACAATACTTATTACCATCATTGCGTCCATCAACAGACAAGAGTACAAAATTCGGTCAAGGTTTTTGTAAGAATTTTGGCCCTTTTTCGCTATAGAATTTTGGTTAAGTTATTCATACCAAATCACTTTTTTTTCAAAACAATTAGAGATATAGCTTAAAGACTAACAATATCTTTTTACCATAATTAACTCCACCAACAGCCAAGAGTGCATAATTCAGTGAAGGTTTTTAGCTCTACTGGCCAAAGGCCAGATGTTTTGGCCAGATGTGCCCTTGCATGACTGGATTATGGCCCTTGAAATTGTCAAAATTGCTATAATACATCTTGTGAACGCGATAAAGTCTTCAGTTTTGATTGTATCTTAAACTTATACAGTAGTTAGATATCCATGAGAGCTCGGTTCCTTTTGCAAACCAGCTAGATCCGCCTATGCAAATTGACAAAATTGCTATAATAGAGCTTGTGAACACAATAGAGGCTACATTTACTATTTGATCTCCACCAAACTTAAATAGTAGTTAAAAATTGATGAGAGCTCGGTTCCTTTCGAAAACCAGCCAGATCCGTCCATGCAAGACTGGATTATGGCCCTGAAATTGTCAAAATTGCTATAATAGAGCTTGTGAACACAATAGGGCCTCCATTTACTATCCGATCTTCACCGAACTTAGATAGTAGTTAAATATTGATGAGAGCTCGGTTCCTTTCAAAAACCAGCCAGATGGGCTCTTGCATGACTGGATTATGGCCCTTGGCATTGTCAAAATTGTTATAATACAGCTTGTGAACACAATAACGCCTCCATTTACTATCCCATCTTCACCATACATACATGCTCTTGATTAAAAATGACCAAAGAACCATCCCAGTAGAGCATTGGCCCTCATGGGCCTCTTGTTGTTAGTATTATGACCCTTTAACGACTTAAAAATTACTTTGCTTATACATAGTGTGATAAAGTACTTGGTTATGTTTTCTGTACCACCCAAAAAGGTGTTTTTAGCTCGACTTTTGAAAAAACGAGAGCTATTGTCATGACCCTGGCGCCGGCGGCAATGGTGGCGGCGGCCGCGGCGTGGTCGTCGGGTTAAGGTTTTTTGTTTTGTCAGCTTTTTTTTTCTGTTTTCTCCCTATCAGTCGAGCGTCTGTGCCGTATGCGGTGCTCTTGTTTTATTGGCAAGCACGAAAAAAGTTCAGCATGCTGTCCCCTGACAGCTCATGTTGCACAATGTTTAAACCCTAATCAATAAATATACTTTCAGTTATTATGATTTTCCACGTTTTGTTTAGAAGTTTCTAAGTCGTCTGCAAATTTGTTGCATGTTTGAAAGTGTTGACAGTTTTTCTTATAAATGCAGGACTGCAGGCACAGTTGTTGGTATAGTAATAGGATCCTTGGTTTTCGTTGGCCTTGTGATTTCTGCCATTGTCGCCATCTGTTGTTGTTTAAAGAGAAATCGTGGTCGTCAAGGGCAGGTTGTCACCGGACAGGGAGCTGGTAAGTAAACCCTTTCACACATTGCAGATGCATTTTGATTTTTAAAGACAACTTTTGAGAGCAGTTAGAAAAGTAGAAATTGCTCAAAAAGAGCAAATTCTCCTTTTGCCCCTTAGTTTTCAACTTGATTTAATAACAAGACTTTCATTTAACCCATTCCCACATAAATCAAATGTGCAGAAGATGAAAGTTATATTTTTGAAACATTTTGGCAAAAAGAGTAATTGCTCATTTTGACTTATTTCTCTTTTTTCCACATTGTTTTCAAAAGTTGTTTGCAGAGGTGTCAACATGTGTCTGTGTGAGGGAAATGGATGTATGGATTTTTGAAAGCTTTACCCAGATGTGTTCAAAGTAGTTTGTTGCAGGCTTGTTTTTTCAGGGAAAGCGTTAAACAATGATGAAACAGAAATTATTTTTCCAATAAGGCAAAAGCTATTGTAAGCATCTGACACAAATAATAGAAACTGTGGAGAAAGGAAATAACAATGTTATTACTGATGTACAGTCAAACCTGTTCTAAGAAACCACCCAGGGGAGAGTAAAAAAATTGGCTGCTGAACACAGGTGGCTGATGATATACAGTCTAACTTGTTTTAAGAAGCCACCCAGGACAGGGTAAAAAATTGGCTGCTGAACGCAGGTGGCTGCTTAAAACACGACAAATATAGAAGAAAATATTGTTTGGTCAATCTTCAAGTGGCTGTTTAATACAAGTTGGCTGCTTAACAGAGGTGGCCGCTAATACAAGTTTGACTGTATTTAATATATATTATTAGCCATATTTTGTCAAAAAGTAGAAAATCTCTATACCGTAATTGAATGGATAACCTATGACTAAAAGTGGAAAACATTGTGGCAGAAGGAGAAATTGCTCGTTTTGAGCAATTTCTTCTTTTGTCACTATGTTTTCAAACTTTTTTTAGTTTGAAGCAGACATAAGAAACTACTTAAAGGAATTTATTTAAACTTGGAACATAGATAGATGGCAATGTGAAGTTGTGCACCTTGCAAGAATTATAACTCTGGGCCACTTTGTTGCAAAGTTATCTCCCCTTGTTCAATATATTAATAGTCATTGACAAACTGCAATGGGAAGACATATGTTTTTTCATAAAAACAACCTTTTTAGTTGTGTTATAGTTTTCTTTCTGAAGAAAAAAAAAAAAAAAAAAAAAAAAAACCTGCATTTGCAAAGTTGCTGATTGCTACGAAAGCCTATTAGGACCATCTGAGAAAAAAATAATATTGTAAAGTCGTAATAACGCGAAAAAATGCGTTATAATGCGGAAAAAAGCGAAGTAACGCGAAACAAGGCGAAGTAACGCGAAACAAGTCATAATAACGCAAAGTAAAGGCGTAATAATGCGAAGTAAGGCGTAGTAACGCGAATAAAGGCATTATAACGCGGAAAAAAAGGCGTAATAACGCGAAATTAAGGGCGTATTAACGCTAATAAAAAGCGTTATAACGCGAAATAAAGTCGTAATAACGCGAAAATAAACGCGTAATATCGCGAAATAAACGCGTTATAACGCTAAACAAAGGCGTATTAATGCTAATAAAAGGCGTTATAACGCGAAATAAAAGCGTAATAACGCGAAATAAAGGCTTTATAACGCTATGAAAAAACATAGTGAATTGGTTGATCTGGGTCGTAGATCCATGGTTGAAAAAGAGTCTTCAAAGCAGTAATCGATTTATATATATAACTAAAAAGGCGTTATTATGACTTTATTTCGCGTTATTACGCCTTTTTTTTCGCGTTATAACGCCCTTTTCCCGCGTTATTACGACTTTATTTTCGCGTTACTAACCTTTCTTTCGCGTTATAACGCCTTTTATTAGCATTAATACGCCTTTGTTTAGCGTTATTACGCGTTTATTTCGCGTTATTACGCGTTTATTTTCGCGTTATTACGCCTTTATTTCGCGTTATAACGCTTTTTATTAGCGTTATTACGACTTTAATTTCGCGTTATTACGCCTTTTTTCCGCGTTATAATGCCTTTATTCGCGTTACTACGCCTTACTTCGCATTATTACGCCTTTACTTTGCGTTATTATGCCTTGTTTCGCGTTACTTCGCCTTGTTTCGCGTTACCCTCGCCTTTTTTCGCATTATAACGCCTTTTTTCGCGTTATTACGACTTTACGATATTTTCTTTTCTCAGATGGTCCTAATAGGCTTTCGTAGATTGCAGCCATAATGGACAGATCAAAGCATCCATAATTCAATACAGTGATCATGATGGTACTTTTCATTGCAGGAGCAACAGTTCAGATGACTACAGTGCAACAACCCTACATGCAACAAAACATGCCATACACACAACCTGGAAATCCAAACCCAGGTTTTGATCCGCCAAAATACAGCGAGGTTGTTAATCCACAGTAATGAACGTTCAGGGGTGTAACTTTAACTATAAACTTGTCCGCACTACCAAACTATTTCTTACTTACACAAAATCTGCAGAAGGCGGCTTTGGTTTAAGCAATATTTTATTTATATTCTTGATTACATGTACATCTTGTAACACTTTCAAATCAAATATAAATAGGATTGAGCAGAAAGCATTAAGCTTATTTAGGAACCTCTCTCCTTAAGGCGACTTTAAAAACGTATATGCAAATATGCAAAATTTCTGAGCAATGTCTGCTTTTGCCACAATGTATTCAGAAGTCATCTGCTGCAGATGTGGCAAAATGCAAGAGGAGAGCAATTAAAGATGGAAAAATAGCTCAAAATATTTTCTAAGAAAAATAAATTTTAAATCAAGTCAACAATTTTTTTAATGATCTGAATAAATATTTTTTTTATCCACAATAAGGTTTGATACTTCTTTTCTAATGACAGCATTATTCTCTTTTCTTAACCCTTTCCCATGTGTAGACGCTTTCTGACGCCTCTGCAGCAGACGACTTTTGAAAACATTTTTGCAACATTTGCCACAATGTTTACAACTCTATTAATTAAATAAACTGTCATTAATGGTGATTGCTCATATTATTGTACAGATGTTTTCATAGTCGTCTGAGAGGTTAACCCTTTCCTAAACAGCAAATCCGCAGCAGACAATTTGAAAATATGATCTACACAAATTATGGAAACTGTCAATAAATGAATGTATTTTTTATTGAATGAAGTTAAAAATAATTGTGACAAGAGGAAATCATCAATATTTAAGGAACAATTTCTCCATTAGTCACTGTGTTTTTCGAAAGCTGTCTGTAGCAGGTGTGTCGAAATGTGTCTGCATGGGGAAAAGGGTTAGTTCAGCATTCAAATACAATGTATTTAATTTTGGGTGAAGTAAACACATGAAATGTAAAAGTGCTTGTAATTTTTTCCTATGCATAATTTGACAACATACACCCTTGTCCTTGTCTTTGACAACAATTTGTTGTTATTTCTCGGTTTGATATTTTGTATTTATTTCTCTGTTTGATATTGTTATTAATGTTATATAATAATTAGATGGACATAATGTTGATGACATATAATTTACAGAGATAATTATTTTGAGTACATACATCGTATGAGGGAAAGGGTTAAGAGTCGGGTAGAACATGATATGGGTTAAAACAGCCTGTACAAAGAAGGAAGAAAAGTGTCTTTTAAATTCTTTATTGTAATCTCTTGTTCGTATGACTGGTAGCATTGTGCTAATATTTGCAATTGTTGATTGTTTTAATACACATATTTTATTTTAAATATAATTTAATATAAACAGTGTGTTGTTTCTTGTTTTATATACATGTATTTTACCTTTTTGGCAGACATATGTAATAAAACAACGATTTTGGTACATCACACGAATAACGACCTTCCGGAGTTTGCCACCTGGGCAGATCTTATCCATCTTGCGCCTCTGCATAGGCTGAGTCTTTCCTACTCGCTATCTAGTCCTACACCAACACAGGGGGCCTGTGCTCAAAATGCAACAATACAAGTATGAAATCCTCCCTACAATAAGACGAGTTTCGATGTATATATGCAGAAAGCGTGTTTTGGAAACATTGTGGCAAAATGAGAAGTTGCCCAGGATGAACAATTTCTCCTTTTGGCACACTGTTTTTAATTAATGAATAATGATGAACTGTCATATCGAGGGCTTGGCGTGAAACAGTTGTAATACAAATGTGTAATTTTTTACCAAGGTTAATCACCTCGCCATAAAGTCTTTAAAAGCGTTAAATCAGTTTTCTTTGTGAACAATGAAACAATGGAAATTTTAGTGCCATTCTCGTTCTGAGCAAGGGGGTTGAAATTTCCCCTAAACCAGGGTTTTCAAAATAGGCTTTTAGTTACAACCTTTTCACGCCAAGCCTTCGATATATAGAGTTATTCCATACAAGTTTTCGAGGTTATCTGTTGCAGATTGGTTGTAGGCCGATGTGTGATAGGGTTAATGTTGTCGTACATGCCATTAGGTAAACAGTGTCAGACTGTGTGGATGAACATATTGATCTTGAGCCACACTAATTGTTAATGTTCCATTAGTAGTTCTGCGCGACCAAGACTCAAGTTAGACGAGAATGCACAGAGGTTAATGTCTGAATAAACGTAAAAAAAATAAATAAAAAAAAATGATGAAGAGGCTGATCTGTGTCTTTTTTTACTGTGTGAAGGTTTAATATTGTGGGTAAAGCTGTTTTCTCGCTTAAATGTTCTGTTATACAGAACATAACCCAGTTCCACGGGTAGGCTCATTATATATTATCCAAAGAAATTTAACAGCTGGGTGAAACCTAGTGACTTTCAGTGACATGTGTCAAGCAAATATATATGAAACACATGTATTGAAATATACCTCATTTGTAAATAATTATTGTAAATAAACTTTATAAATACTTTATTTAACAGTCTCTAGTGAATAAGGGTTAACAGCTACTACACCATGACGCGAGGAAAATAAATCGTCTGCTAAACGTATAGGATGTATATAAATATCGTGTGCTGGAGCAAAACGAAATGTTGGCTACCGTTTTTGTTTTTTTTTCAATATAAACATGTGAACGCATCGATGTCAAGAGATAAAATGAGCTAGTCTTAATATTATATACTTCACTGCGATCTGATTGACTGATGAATTGAGAAAAAAGTACTCTTTAGATAATCGAAACCTACCTTGTGAAGCAATTATGTATTTATACGCTCTGTCAGAAATGTTTACACCTTGAAACCGGATTTGTAAATGAGTTGAATATAAAAATGAGATCAATCATGAAAGGCTTAGAATGACCCTATTGGTTTATCGGAACGTACCTATAGGAAGCGTTACCGTATACGCCTCACTGATTCTGATATAACTGAAATAATGTTGAAAGCGGATTAAAACCCCAATAAATAAATAATTGTTCACTCAAAAAACATGACTGTAGTAACACTGTTGACTACTGTCGTTTGTGTTCTGAATGTCTTTGACCATCTGGATATCTGTAATTGAGTTCGGGTGGGGGAGTCCATTCATTGTATCTGAGTCAGCTCTCCTGCAAAGATTGTAGGAATTGGTCGAACTTCTTCTGCGCTGCGCTGAGAGATCTTGTTCAGGATCTGTTTGGAAACGACGTTGACGTTTTCTGGTGGGTGGTTGTGTGACCACAAAAACACATGATTGAGCCGTCCCGCGAGAAAACCAACATTATGGCCTCTGCGTAATGTATCGATCAAGATCAGCCTGCGCAGTCCGCGCAGACTGATCCGTGCCGACACATTCCGTCTCAGGGGGATAGAGTAATGATTCCTGAAACAGAAAATCCGCAGGAATCGAAACCTGTCTATCCGATGCTTAGACTGATCCGAGTCAATACTTTACGCAGAGTCCACAATGTTGGTTTTCTCGCGGGACGACTCATATCACACCTTCCCTGTCCCCCCCCCCCCCCCCCTCTCAACTATCTAAATGTTTTAAACTTACTAATTACTAATACAGTTCGTTAGGTTTTTAACAGATAACGCTTAAAAGTTATGCATTGACAAAAGTCTATGCGACATGCGTCATTCGTCTTCCATCAATGGGCTTAGTCTATGTGGAAAAGCAGCCAGTTGCTTGGGAAGATTGTTGTGTGGAAAACTGCTGTGAGAAAACCAGGAAATGCATGAGTAGGTGAACTGGCCGCTCTGATAAAACTGAGAAATTATTAAAAACGGCGTTAAACCCCAAACAAAAAAATAAAAGTTATGCAAGTAAGCCTTTATGTATAATGACTACCTGTGAGACAAATACGCCGGTAGTAAAGGTGGCAGGGGACCCCTAAACTTGCAACTTTTCAGTTTGTCCGGACCAATAAATGTTATTTGAGAAATTCTCCAAAACAGCATCCATCACAATGTCAAAACTATATCTCAATATATGGCATATAACAGTTTTTCAAAATCATGTAACATTTGAGCAACTCGATAGAACTGAACACAATTTCAAACCCCGTGTATTCTATCCCACCTACCCAAAATGAGGGCTAAAATGACACTATTTCAGCAGATTTTCTAATCATGTCCTTACTTCCTGGAAACATGCAAAAGAAAATTGAAGCACACTTACTTAATAATCAAGCAATGCATAACCAGGAAATGTATGCAAAATACCATGTCATCCGTATTCTTCTAGTAGAAAAACTTATTTGAAATACCTGAATTCTCGTCACACAACAGTCTCAAACGATACTGAGAGTGACCTCCCCTTGGAAAGCTATTCAACATGATATGAGCTAGCATATACAAATGTTCGTATTTTCTCCACATTTTGTATGCATCAATTGATAGAAGTCAATAAAGAAATCAATGCCATATAGTGTTATATAGTTAAGAAATCAGTTCATTTTCAAGCACACCTAATATATAAAATATCGGCCAAATCCGAATGTGTCCCCTGCCACCTTAAGGCTAATTTAACCCATATCCCCTCATACAGACGCTTTATAATACCTATGCAGAAGACGATATATTTCGAAATTGCCCTTTCTTCTTTTTGCCACAAGGTTTCCAACTCTATTAATAAAATATTCTTTCACGAATAGATAGTTTTGCCTAGATGTTTTCAAAGTCTTCTGCAGCATATTTGTTGTAGATTCAATGTGAAAAAGGGTTTATTTTTATTTTGACAATAAAGTTAATCAAAGTACTGAGAGTACTGCTGGAAGGTGATTTTAGATTGATGTCAGTCAGGTGCAGATGGGATAATGCATTGTTTGCAAGGTATGAACAGATCATGGCTAGGATATATGTATAGGAACAAACGAGAGCAAATATGTTGGAAAATAAATGAATGAAAAAATTTAAGTCTTTAAAACTTCTTTATTTTGCTGCAGTTTCGGAATAGGTAAAATTGTATAAAAAGAATAAATCAAACAAATATAATAACAAACACAAACACTTGTTGTTTAGTTTATACGGTTATACTATATAATTTCGGAAGAACGCTTTCATCAGTAGAATACAATAATAAAGAAAGAATAAAAACTTCAAAATTGTTGACAGCTGAACATTATATTATATTTACAATAGTTAGCAAACACTGTCAAGAAGTGAGGAGTAGTGCATACATACAATTCATTTAGAAATTGCATTGAAACAAAATATATTTTTGGTAAAAAATATTGAAAACATTTTTTTCATATTTAGACAGAAATGTACAGGAAAGAATAAAATTCAGTCATATCCGTCGATAGCTAATGCTATCTTTCTATGCGTCTGTATAAAGACAAAGATATATAGATAGATATTCTTTATTTCTTCCAAATTTGAAGAGCAAGTACATTTCATATTAAACATTACAAAAGTGAGAACATAAATATATAGTTAAAACATTGTAACAATAGGAGAACTTGCTCGTCATAAAAATCTATGATAGCCACGGTTTTTCAAATTTGCTTTTCACAAGCGAACAAATGCTATGAATGAACGTATACAAGTAAGTGCTATGAATGAAAATATGAAAACATGAATTAATTTGACATTTGCAACAATGTTCGATAAACTGTGTCTGAATGAGGATACAACGTAGAACGTAATGTTTTCTCCTTGCATGAAAGCTTAATTAAGTATAGGTGTGCCCTCAATTTAAATCAATTCTCACATAACAAGAACATTAAGAAAGTGTTGTAAAATCTAAATAATATCATGACATCTCACGATGATCAGATTTTTATAGAAATAATTTTATTGATGTGTATTACGAATCAAGAGTGGATTCAAACACTTCCAAATATTTTACAATTTAAAACAATTAGATATTCGGATAAAATCTGATTGATTGAAACGAATTGTTAAAAAAACAAAACACCCGATTAAAACCAAAGGCTTCTTTTCCCACAACATTTTTTTTCAAGAGCTACAATATCTAAAGAGGCAACATGTTAGGGTGCTTGTCAATCCAGCAGTTGTAAGTTCGAATCGAAGCTCGGCCATCATTCTTTCCGTCAATGTGACAAGCGTCATTCATCTTTCACCAATGGGCTAACAGTCTATTTGGAAAAGAAGCCAGTTGCTTGGAAAGAATGTTGTGTGGATTACTTGTTTGAAAAAGCCAGACAACACATAGGTGAACTGGCCGCAGTGATATGACTGAACAATTGTTGAAAACGGCGTTAAAGCCTAATCAATCAATCCTTTTTATATAATCATTCTGTAATTTACCATTTAGAATGCCCCCCTAATCCCCTTATACATATTTAGTCGAGTAGTCGTTCGGGAGAACACACCATTCGTGAATTACCAGATAACTAACACTTCTCCCTAGCACACAACTATTGACAACATTGTGACAAAACACAAGAAATTTATCCCAGGACTCCAAATACAGCAGACGATTTTGAAAATATCTGAGAAGGATATTTCCTTTTTTCCCACAATGTTTCAATTAGTAAATATATATATATACATATATAATATATATAAATGATGTAAAAACCTATAAATGAATATACTAGAGGAAATATAAAGAATATAACTGAAAGTCGTAATTAAGGATAGATTAGCATATTTTGGGGAAACTACCCTACGACACGGTATGTCCTCGAATTTACCTAGTTCGTGTAATGTATATCTGATCCGGTGTATCGGTGTTGTTCACAAAAGCGTGGCGCGTAAGAATATACATAGTAATGTTCACTGCAGAAATATTTGTATTTCTTAAAATAAAATTCACCTTAAAAGACGCAAATACATTTTCAGTTTGAAAATAAAGTATAAACTCTATATTCTTCATTCAACTGATTGTAAATGAAAAGACTATTAGGTAGATTTTACTTTGAATTCATCGCACTATATTGATTAGCGTATGTATAAAAAAGTTCCTGTAGAATTAAATGTTATAGGGCATATTCCATTTGGGTCAGTGTGCAATCCCATAGAAAGAAGATTATTACATAATAATCACCTTCCAAAAACGTTGTGGCAAAAGGGAAAAAGTACAGGATTATTATTTTTTGCTACACTTTATTTGTCATAGTTCATCTGCTGCAGATGCATCAAAATGCGTCTGCACGTGTTGGACAGTGCAGATAAATTACTTTAACTTTAGCAGGGACGTAGATAAGAGGGATAGGCAACTCCACCTGTACACCGGTTATCTGGTTAAAATATCACACATAGAAATAAAATTGTCCAAATTTTCACATCTTGTAGCAAATAAAACTTTGAAGTCACATTTGGCACATAAACAAAAAATACATATTCTGAAAGTTTAACATTTCAACTAAAGTTAGAGATACAATGAATAACTGGAATTTCTTTGTATTTTGAACATTGACTGTTTTAAAAGACACCGATATTGGGATTTCTGAATTATATTATTTTTTTCCAAAATTTAATAGACTGACATTTTTCATACGGACAACATATTATCAACAATATTTTTATCTTCTGCAATAGAATGTTTAAACTTCCAGAAAATATTTTTTTTATTTTCATATCTTGAATAGTTTTTTAGTTTTACTTCCTACAAATGTCGGCACGGGTGATATTTTAGTATATAATTTAGTTACTTATCCCTCTTATCTACGTCCCTGACTTTAGGGATTAATTCCAGTCTAGTGTCTGATTTCTAAAAATAGTAACTGTCATGACAGCATATAATATGCATCGATCCATATCATCGTGACTTTGTGTATATTACGAAATAACCAGTGTTATATCAAAGACCAAGACCATGTTTACACAAATTTAGAAGTGTAGTTAAACAGGTACAAATATGGCGGACAATATCACAGGACTTGTTGTGTTTGTGCTCATCTCAGGTGAGTGAAACGGTTTATTCGTTAATAATGTTCGAGAGTGTGAACGTGTATACTTTTTAATAAGATCTTTATGTTGTGTTTGTTCCCAATCTAGAGGTCAGAAACTAGATCAATCTTTACAGGCAGATACAGGTAAAAGTTTAACACCCAAATCAGAATCCAAATCATCTGAAAAACAAAATAAAAATCATAATTCATCAAAATAAATAAGCATAGACCTTTTTTGAAAATCTTTAGACTTCCTAAATGAACAAAAAACACTAGATCACAGGGATTCTACATTACCATACAGGAAGTTCCTTTTTAGCTCGACTATTCGAAGAATATGAGAGCTATACTACTCATCGCCGTTGCCGTCCACGTCACACCTTAGTTAAGGCTTTGCATGCAAGTAAGTACTTAAATACTACATGTATTGCATTGTAACTTTCTACGACCCTACCTTACTATCACATCTTTGTAGATTATCAAGTTAGATAACCCTATCCTGCATATTATGCAAGGTATGGCCCTGTTTTACTTAGAAATTCTGGTTTAAGTTTTGCGTGCAACTAAATTAAGAGTCCATATCTCAGTATTTACTTGATGCATTGCATTGAAACTTTATACAACCCTATCCAAGTATCACATCTATATAGAATATCATTTTTTTATGCAAGTTATGGCCCTTTTTTAACTTAGAGATTCTGGTTAAAGTTTTGCATGCAACTAAATTAAGAGTCAATATCTCAGTATTTACTTGATGCATTACATTGAGACTTTCTACAGCCCTTCCCAACTACCACACCTATGAAAATAATTAAGTTTGATATTATTTTATGAAAATAATGGCCTTTTTTTACTTAGAAATGCTGGTTAAAGTTTTGCGTGTAACTAAATTATGAGTCCATATCTCAGTATTTATTTGATGCATTGCATTGAAACTGTATACAACCCTACCCAATTATCACACATATGTAGATTATTTAGTTAGATAACTCTATCCTGCATTTTATGCAAGTTATGGTTCTAATTTGACTTAGAAATTCTGGTTAAAGTTTTGCGTGCAACTAAATTAAGAGTCCATATCTCAGTATTTAATAGATGCATTGCATTGCAACTTAATACAACCCTATCCAACTATCACACCTATGTAAATAATCAAGTTTGTTAATTTTTCCTGCATTTAATGCAAATTATGGCCTTTTTCTACTTAGAAATTCTGGTTAAAGTTTTTCGTGCAACTAAATTAAGATTACATATCTCAGTATTTACTTGATGCGTTGCATTGAAACTTTATACAACCATACCCAACTATCACACCTATGTAGATTATTAAGTTAGATAACTCTATCCTTCATTTTATGCAAGTTATGGTCCTCTTTTTTCTTAGAAATTCTGGTTAAATTGTTGCGTGCAACTACATTTAGAGACCATATCTTAGTAGCTACTTGATGCATTTGCATTGAAACTTTATACAACCCTACCCAACCATCACACCTATGTAAACAATCAAGTGTGTTAACTCTATCCAGTATATTTTGCAAATTATGGCCCTTTTTTTACCTAGAAATTTGGTTAAAGTTTTGCATGCAACTACATTAAGAGTCCATATCCTATAGTATTTACATCATGCATGGCTATGAAACTTTATACAACCCTTCCCAACTATCGCACCTATGTAGATTTTGTTAATTTAAATAACTCTATCCTGCATGTTATGCAAGTTAATGTCCTTTTTAGACTTGGAAATTCTGGTTAAAGTTTTGCTTGCAACTATATTCGAGTCCATATCTCAGGAACTAATAAGCGGTGGAATAGTCAAGCGCGCTGTCCTCTGACAGCTCTTGTTTATAGTATTTTATGTATATATATATATATGCTAATGTCGACTCCCTGTGCACTAGATCATTCGATACGATATAAGTTAACCTGATATATTCTGTATCCCTTTCCATTGACCAAGTATAATTTTATTCTAAAGAGTTGAAAACATTGTGATAAAATGTGAAATTGCTCATATTGAGCAAGAATCTCTATTTGTCACGATTTTTTTAAAAGTTGGCTGCTGCAGATGCATAGATCTGCAACTCTGAAAGGGTGAAAACTGTATATGTGTGGAGAAAGGTTAACCTGTACATCAACGATTAATATACAGTAGACGACTTTGAAAGCATGTTCAAAAATACCCGGAAAATTTCTATAAATGAAGAAACAATAACTTAAAAGAGTTGAAAACATTAAATTATATCACATGACAATGCTTGTATCCAATCTAATATACCCATTACGTATATTTCTTTTCACGTCACATGTGTTATATAACATGACCGAATCACTATGTTTGTATTTATCCGCGAATGTTTACAATATGGCTGAGAACATGTATCCGGTAAACACAAACGTCACGATAGATGGACGAGGTAAAGACACCATTATCGGTAATGAAAATATATTTTGTGTGTGATTAGTTAACAGTTTATTAAGTATGAAATGTTGAGCCTATTTTCTTACAGCGAAAAACCGATTTTCTTTTTGTGTTTTGTCATGTGATAAAAAGAATCTGTTGAACTCGTCCAATGAAACTTTTTATGAAATGACAACTCATGTCAGATCATATATATCAACGCGCATCCTGTACTTCCCAAACAAGGAGACGTATTAAGTTATTAACGTGGCGCTGTGGTCATGGTGGAGTGCTCTTGTACAAGGTATATTTCCTAGCCTAGTACTGGTTTGTTTACCCAGGGATCATGAATAAGTGAACTGTCGCCATGATATAACTGAAATAATGTTGAAAACGGTGTAAAACCCCAACAAAACAAACCACATGCATACACCAAATCTGCAGTTCTTTGGCAACTGTGAAAACATAAATTATATTAATTAAGGGAAAGATGTGAAAAACTTGTTTCAATGAAATGTTATTTTAAGCTCCACTGGCTGAAAGCTAGTTGATCTTATTGCATTTTGTGTAAAATATACCAAGTCCTTCACAGAGTTAAGCGACAGTGGGTAACCCTTCCTGGCAGTTTTCGCGATAAACATTCCTTAACCCTTTCCCTCATATAGACACTTCCTGACGCCTCTTCAGCAGACAGCGTTTTAAAAAAAACATTGCGACAAAAGAAGAAATTGCTCAAAACGAGCAATTTCTTCTTTTGTCACCATGTTTTCAACTCTATTCACTAACTATACTTTCTAATGAAGATACTTTCCATAGTTTTGCCTATATATTTTCAAAGTCGTCTGCTGCAGATTTACTGTATGTGGGAAAGGGTTTCATGCATGTGTTAATTTATTGCTTCAAATCGTATCTGTAACCACTGGGTAGCATCCTCTCAATGTCAACTTCTGTACATTCCTTCAATATTTTCGATCCATGCAAAATTCTCGTTTGCAGGCAAACGGAAAAAGAAGAAAACAGGTAAGCTGATATCATTTTTTTTTTTGAAGAAATGTTCCTTAGTTGACCGTCTTTCAGATTCCTTCAAGCCATTTTGATTGGTTTAAAACATGGCTGCCCAGGGGATAGGGTGGTGTTTTTTCTTATATGGCTATAGTGAAAACTTTATATGAGATTCTTTCAAGCCATGATGATTGTTCCAAAAAGGCTGTTTTGCCTCATATGGCTTTAGCGTAAAACTTAAAAATCTTTTCCTCCAAAAGTATGACGCATTTTGACGCACCTGCACAGACAAACTTTGCAGCAAATTTTCAAAGCCGTCTAGCTGGTGCAGATTGTTTGTATTGGACAAGGAACCTAAGTAGTATTTTGATGACACAAAACCTTAAACTGCAAACTATTGGCATAACAGATTCACCCCTTTCCCAACTGTAGACTTATTTTGACGCATCTGCAGCGGACGACTTTTGAAAACAATGTGACAAAAGAAGGAATTCTCGAAACAAGTAATTTCTCCTTTTGCCACAATGTTTTCAACTTTTTTTCAGCAATTATACCTTCATTTAGGTCCCTGAAGCTAGGTTGACGAATTGACGAGTGACGAACTGTGACATTTGTTTAGGTCCGTGAAGTTAGGTTGACGAGTGACGAATTGACGAGTGACAAACAGTGACATTTTTTCTAAAAACTTTATTTCTTTCTTTAAGATAATGTATCTGGACGTATTAAATGCAAATTAGGGCCATTTTCATGTTTCGTGGCGATCAGTCACTCAGAAGAGCTTCGTCATCTCGTCAATTTAGTTGACGAAATTGACGTTAAAAATATTTTTCTAAAAACTTTATTTCTTTCCTTTAGATAACGTATCTGGACATATTGAATACGAATATTGAATACGAATTAGGCCCTATTTCATGTTTCATGGCGATCAGTCAATCAGAAGAGCATCATCAAGTTCGTCAATTCGTCAACGCGCCGATTTAGTTGACGAAATTGACGCAACAAATATTTTTCTAAAAACTTTATTTCTTTCCTTCAGATAAGTATCTGGGCGTATTGAATGCAAATTAGGCCCTTTTTCATGTTTCATGGCGATCAGTCAATCAGCAGAACTTCTTCAAGTTCGTCAATTCGTCATCTTTGTTGACTAATTGACGAAAAAATTATTTCTCTAAAAATCTTTATTTCTGTCTGTTAGATAATGTATCTGGACGTATTGAATGCAAAGTAGGCCCTGTTTCAAATTAAACGGCGATCAATCAATTAGAAGTGCTTCGTCAACCGTCAATTCGTCATCTCGTCAATAAAGTTGACGAAATTGATGAAAAAAATATTTTTCTAAAAACTTTATTTCTCTCCTTTAAATAATTATCTTGACGTATTGAATACAAATTAGGCCCTATTTCAAATTGCATGGCGATCAGTCATTCAGAAGAGCTTCGTCAATTCGTCAACTCGTCAATTATGTTGACAAAATAGACGAAAACAACTTTGCATTCAATACGTCCAGATACATTATCTAACAGACAGAAATAAAGATTTTTAGAGAAATAATTTTTTCGTCAATTCGACAAAATTGACGAAAAAAATATTTGTCTAAAAACTTTATTTCTTTCCTTTAGATAATGTATCTGGACGTATTGAATGCAAATTAGGCCCTATTTCATGTTTCATGGCCATCAGTCATTCAGAAGAGCTACATCAAGTTCGTCAATTCGTCAACACCTCAAATTTGTTGACGAATTGACGAAATAATTTTTTTCTAAAACCTTAATTTCTGTCTTTTTTATACTGAATCTGAACGTATTGAATGCAAATTAGACCCTTTTTCAATTTTCCTGGCCATCAGTCATTCAAAAGATCTTCATCAAGTTCGTCAATTGGTTGTAATGTTGAATTTCACCATATGGATAACATACAATGTAATGTTCTCTTTCTATCTTTGGCTCGTTTTCGTATGTCTCTTGTAAAACTAATTAGTGATAAAGTTCAACAAGTCTTTGTGAATAACACAATATTTAACATTTCCTTCACACATATAATACGACACTGACACAACGAACATCTAACAACATCACTTGGTAAAAGTATGTCTGTATAAGTCATTTTAGTCGCGCCTCCTTTAACCAAGATATTTAAGTAAATGTTCCATTAGCCCAAAGTGGCAGAAATCTTTTCGCGACATTAATACTATACTTTATTCCCCTATGGTCCACGCAGAGAGGACTAAGCTATCTCGCCTTCTCTCCTAGCTAAAGGCCGGTTCTCGGACGTCTTAAATACTGCATCTTTTCAATATTCATGATTTCCCTTATTAACCAAGCTTTACATTGGAGGAAAAGAGATTTGACATATCCAAATATAAAACTCCGGCCAATATCAACATAGCACCGTAGAGCTTACTTTTACAATTTACTTATTAACTCTACAGAGTTATGTGCATTACATTGCAACAAGTCAAAATATACTCACACGAAAAGGAAAGTGTGCACTTGGTTAGAGGGATTTTTTTTATACTTATAAAAGCAAAATATAGTCAAATTTGGTATCAAAATGTGCACAAATGTATTGGCTATACGATGTTTAACTTTTAATTGAAATTTGATAATTATCAGAACATTGTTTAACGTGTGAATAACGTAGGGGTAAAAAGTAAAAGTTGCATATTTGTAATGTTTTGTAACTGCTTTTTTGTCTTCGGATATTTGTCAAGTTACGTGAGAATTTATCAGTATATGTTGTGGACTCCTCGTCTACGGATCAACGCAGGTATTCTAGATCGCATGGACCTGCCGTAACGTCTTATGACGTTGGAGGGAATGGCGTTCCATTCATGAATTAAGACTGCAGACAAGTCATTGATATTGTTGATAACATGGTTTTTCCTTGCTGTCCGACCAAGCAAATCCCATAAATGTTCTTAAATATTGGGTAAATGGGTGCAATGTGTGAAGGGTTATTTTCTTCCCTCATGATGATAAATCCGTATATCTAAACTTTGTAACAAAAAAGTTATGCCCAATTTAAAAGTGCACACTTTCTTTTTCGTGTGAGTATATGTAAAGGCAAACAGTTAAATCTATGTTCGGTTAAGTTGCAATGTCAGGATGTTATATATCAACGTTAAAAGTATTCATGAATATTATTGATAATGACATGAATATGCGTTTCATCCTCAACAAATGTCTGAAAATACTTCCTCCCATTTGAGATAATATCTTGAAAAACGAAAAAACACTCTTCGCATAATTTCGTACAATGTTTATGAATCATAAAGTACTTGTAAATGTACCGTTAATTATTGAAGTATGTATGTCCTTGACATTGTAAGAAATAATAAGAATTTTCAGCCCAGTTCTCATTTTCGCTGACAGTAAATCACTTGCTATTATGTTTCTATGTAAAATGAAGATTTTCATATTATTTATTTTTTTCATTGTTTTGTCAAAGAAGACTTCATTACAAGCCGGACGTTGGATTCGCCTTTGCATATATATATCATAATCCCTCTATATAAGAAAAACAGTCCCGACGATGTAAATAATTATCGCGGAATAACCCTTATTAGCTTTTTAGCAAAGTTTTTACCGGTGTTTTAAATCGTAGATTAACATTGTTTTCAGAACAAAATGACATTCTTTCTGATGCCCAATTTGGTTTTTGATCTGGAACTACAACTGATGCGATTTTCATTCTAAATTCAATTATTCAGTTGTTCTTAAATAAAAATAAACGTTTATATTGTGCTTTTATCGACATGAAAAAGGCATTTGATAGTGTATATAGGAACGGACTTTGGTTTAAATTAGGACGATTAGGAGTTAAGGGTAAGATGTTGAGCATCTTCCGTGATATGTACTCTAAAATGAAGATCAGTGTTTAATATAATAACAAGACGAATTTTGATGCAGAGCATCAAAGGACGCCGCGCATGATTTTGAAGCATGACTTAAAGGAAGCAGATGTAGTTCAGTACATTTAAATAACGTGTGAAAACAGACAGGATGTAAATATTTCGAATAAGAAGGCCAAATGTCCCTTTATCATAACCAAAAAGGCCAAGATGTGCCTATATTGCTCACCTGGCTACCATAGCCTATAATAAAAGGTTACCATACAACATGAAGTTTCTTAATTTTTTACCAATACACGGTTTCAAATCTGCTCTAACTAGATCAATTAGATAAAAAAAAACATCACATAGGTACTTAAATATTAACATGTAATGTCTCTAGTTATAAATTAAGTGTGACACAAGCTTTGGAAGGAGAGGGTGAAGTATATTCTCCTTCGTGTTTATCAGAAGTATGATAACAACAAGAGGCCCAAGAGGGCCAGTATCGCTCCACTGCCAATTAAATCTTCAAACAGCCCCGCGCCCTGGTTGCCATGTTTTTTACCAATCAACATGGCTTGAAGGAATCTGATAGAGGGTCATATATATATATATAAAAGATTTTTTAAGTTTTCACTATAACCATATTATAAGGCAAAAATAGCTCTGCCCTCTGGCGGCCATAGTTTTCGACCAATCAACTTGGCTCGAAAAAATCTGAAAGAATGTCACCCAAGCAACATTTCTACACAATTATTTGAAAATCGGCCTGATACCTACGGAGGAGAAGAAGATTTTTTAAGTCTTCACTACTACACAATTATTTGAAAATCGGCCTGATACCTACGGAGGAGAAGAAGATTTTTTAAGTCTTCATTGTTTTTTCTTTCGGAAACCAGAATTTTGCATGGATCCCAAACAGTTTGAGGAACTAAGGAGAGATCATTGAGAGGATACTTCCTATGAAGTTTCATCCTAATTGGTCCAGTAGTTAGGTAGGAGAAACAGTTTGAAGCAAAACGTTTACGGACGGACGGACGCACGCATGCACGCACGCACTCACGCACGCACTCACGCACGCACGAACGCAGGACGGACGATTCCCCATGACATAAGCTCGACTGTCTTTCAGCCAGTGGAGTTAAAAACGGAAGTATATAAACAAAAAATACGATATCGCAAATTTCTGAGATAACGAGAAAAAAAAAATATCAAAAAAAATAATCGAGAAATCGAAATGTTCGAACATATTGATATTTTTTTTTTTTTTTTTTTTTTTTTTTTTTTCGATATCTCGAACTTTCCGATATCTCGAACTTTTCGAAAAAGAAAATTATATTTTTTTTCGATATCTCGAACTTACCAATTTTTTTCCATATTTTTTTCGATATCTCAAACTTTCCGATATCTCGAAATTTTCGGTATCTCGAACTTGTCGATATCTCGTACTTGTCGATATCTCGAACTTTCCGATAAAGTTCGAGATATCGAGATTTTCTTTTTTAAAGATATCGAAAAGTGATTGGAAAGTTCGAGATATCGAGAAGAAAAAAGAAAAAAAAAAAAAAAAAAAAAAAAAACATATATATTTTTTTTTTTTCGAGATATCCGAAAGTTCGAGATATCGATATGTTCGATTTGTCAATAAATGTTCAAGTTAAAAACATTCGTTTTATCAATGTATTCGAGATATCGATGTGTTCGAGTCATCGGTATGTTCGAGATATCGATATGTTCGAGTTATCAATATGTTCAAGTTATTTGACCAATAAGACATTCGTTTTTTGCGTGTACAATGACCTCAGACAAATTTCGTACCTAAACCTCTTAATTTGCGAATGTCTAATCGAATGTCTAATGTCTAACTGATCAATTAGACATTCGTTTTTTTAATGTACATTGATCTCTGATGAATTTGGTACATAAATCTCTTAATTTGCGAATGTCTAATCGAATGTCTAATGTCTAATTGACCAATTAGACATTCGTTTTTTTAATGTACATTGATCTCTGATTAATTTGGTACCTAAATCTCTTAATTTGCGAATGTCTAATCGAATGTCTAATGTCTAACTGATCAATTAGACATTCGTTTTTTGCATGTATAATGACCTCCGACGAATTTGGTACCTAAATCCCTTAATTTGCGAATGTCTAATCGAATGTCTAATGTCTAACTGACCAATTAGACATTCGTTTTTTTAATGTACAATGACCTCCGACGAATTTGGGTTATAGATCTTGTAATTTGCGAATGTCTAATCGAATGTCTAATGTCTAACTGACCAATTAGACATTCGTTTTTTTAATGTACATTGATCTCTGACGAATTTGGTACCTAAATCTCTTAATTTGCGAATGTCTAATCGAATGTCTAATGTCTAACTGACCAATTAGACATTCGTTTTTTGCATGTATAATGACCTCCGACGAACTTGGTACCTAAATCCCTTACTTTGCGAATGTCTAATCGAATGTCTAATGTCTAACTGACCAATTAGACATTCGTTTTTTTAATGTGCAATGACCTCCGACGAATTTGGGTTATATATCTTGTAATTTGCGAATGTCTAATCGAATGTCTAATGTCTAATTGACCAATTAGACATTCGTTTTTTGCATGTACAATGACCTCCGACGAATTTGGTACCTAAATCCCTTAATTTGCGAATGTCTAATCGAATGTCTAATGTCTAACTGACCAATTAGACATTCGTTTTTTGAATGTACAATGACCTCCGACGAATTTGGGTTATAGATCTTGTAATTTGCGAATGTCTAATTGAATGTCTAATGTCGAATTAGACATTCGATATTTAACATTTGCGATTTTTCTGAATGTCTAATGTCTAATTAGACATTCGATAATCAAAATTAGCGAATGTCTAATCGAATGTCTAACGTCTAATTAGACATTCGAATATTTTTTTTGAATGTTTAATGTCTAACGTCTAATGCTCTGCCAACTTCACACACTTTTATAAATAGGCAAAAACATCCGGCGAATTTTGGGCCCGTAAACTAAACAATTAAAAACGCGTAGCCTAGAAAGTTTGGGAAAAGTGAACTTTTTCTCTGAGCTTTGATGAATTGGGTCAGGGCCGTAAACCAAACAATCAAAAACAGCGTAGCCTAGACAGTTGGGGAAAAGTTATTAAATACAAATTAAATGTGTATAAAGTTTTGTAATAACGGTAGAAGACAAACGTATTTTGTATCTTGTTGTTTCTTAAATCAGTTAATACAATTTATTGATTCATAAAGGTTGTTTTTTTCAATCAAACAACAGAGGTTTTTTTAACAATAATAACATTGGTTTCTCCCTTTTCGATTACGTCACCCCATGGTACAAAATTAAAACCTATCCCATACTGACGCCGCGCTCCCACGCGGCGTCAATAACTTTTCCGATTTCTTTGAAAGCCCGGTCGGACTATTGCAAGGGCAAATAACTTCGCCAATTTTATTTTCACTATTTATAGATGATCTTGAACTCTTTTTACAAAAGAATTCATCATGTGGTCTCTCTATTAATGATATGACTCTTATTCATTTATTATTTGCAGATGATATGGTTTTATTCGGTAATAGCCCACATGACCTGCAAAAAAGTTTGAACAGTTTACAGAAGTATTGTACAAAGTGGGGTTTAGAGGTGAATACTGATAAAACCAAAATAGTCGTTTTTAGAAAAAGAGGACCGCTTAAATACAATGAGAACTGGGTTTATAAAAACAAAGAAGTTAAAGTTGTGAACGAATTTAATTCCTCAGGGACAGTCTTTAATTACACTGGTAATTTTTCTTTAAACCAATAGACATTGTCTGGAAAAGGCATAAAAGCATTAAATGTTCTCCTAGCTAATTTGAAAAAGTTTAACTTTACGGCTAAAACTAGTTGCCAGTTATTTGATTCCTTCGTTGGGTGAATATTAAGATATGTGGGAGAGATATGGGGACACTCTAAGTCTAAAGAAATTGAAAGGGTTCATCTTATTTTTTGTAAAAAATATTTAGGTGTTAAAACTACAACTAGTACTCTAGCTATTTATTTTGAATTAGGCCGCTATCCTTTATACATAAACAGATTTTCAAGCATTATTAAATATTGGTTCAAAATAATTGCCTCGGAAAATATTCTGATTAAGACTCTGTATCAAAAGTTACTAGAAGACTGTAGAAATGGTCATGCAAATTGGTGTAGTAATGTTCAGAAATTGTTAGAAGAAATGGATTTGGTTATGTATTGAATACTCAACATGAGATGAATTTAAAAACATTTCATTTCACATTCAAAAGTCGTTTAATTGACATTTTTAAACAGAATTGGTATGACGATGTACATAAATCTAGCCTTCTATCTACATACATTTATATTAAAAATGAACATTCATGCGAACATTATATGAATATTTTGCCAAATCAACTTAGAATTTACATTACATTTCAAGAATAAGACTATCATCTCACGCATTGCGAATAGGAACTGGAAGATATGGTGTAAATAGAGTCGACAGAAACCAACGTCTATGTTTAATTTGTAATGAAAATTACATACAAGATGAGTTTCATTTCCTTTTTGTCTGCAACAGATATGACAGTATCAGAAATTTATATTTAAGGAAATGTTACTATATATGTCCATCTATGCACAAAATGGTTTTACTGTTTCAAAGGAAAAGTCCTAAAATGTTGTTTGTTTGGCCAGATATATTAAATACGCTTCAGAAACAAGAAATAATTACATTAACAATTTGAAAAAAGGATTAGTATAACCTTACCTTATTTATATAATTTATTGTTTATATATTATCAATCTTTCTTCCATAAACACTTTGCTTATTGTTTATTTGAAAGGTGACATGTCATGTAAGTTATTGTTAAATTTGTAATATGACTAGAAGCTGTATTAACGTATGTCAATGAATAAAATATCTATCTATATATATATGAAGAACTAGTGTAATAGGGTCACTATTGTGGTGACTTGGTGAGCACTGGTGAAAAGTGTGCACATTGTAAACACACTCTCTAGTGAAACAACCGTGTTAAATCACCATGCCATGACGCATCCGTCTACACCCAACCGTTTCGCTTTGGTTATTTTCGCATTTGCATATTTTGCAAACTTACGGCTCTACCTCGGAAACCCGAGGTCGGAAGTAAATCACGTAAAAAAAACTTTGTGTAGCTCTATCAGATGGTGCAATATCGCTATCGAATACTACCACTGCAGCGCTAGGGGCGATTGAAGTCAAAAACGACTGTAAAAAGATACCCTATCTTTGAAAGGCTACCATTTGAAAACAAAGGCCTAAATCAAAAATCGTAATGGATACGTTTTTAGCTCACCAGAGCACAAGGTGCTCAAGGTGAGTTTTTGTAAACGCCTTTTGGCCGTCGTTCGTCGTTCGTCGTCCGTCGTCAACATTTGCTTGTTAACACTCTAGAGGCAACATTTTGCATTCAATCTTTATGAAAGTTTATCAGAACATATATCTCTGTCAAATCGAGGCCAAGTTTGAAACTGGGTCATGTCGGGTCAAAAACTAGGTCACTAGGCCAAATTTAATTAAAATCTTGTTAACAGTCTCGAAGCCGCATTTTTGGCTTGAGCATGTTGAAACTTTGTCCGAATGTTTGTCTTAGTGATATCTAGGCCAAGTTTGAATATAGGTCATATCAAATAACAAACTAGGTCACTAGGTCAAATTTAAGGAAAGACTTGTTAACACTCTGGAAGCCACATTTTTAACTTGAGCATGTTGAAACTTTGTCAGAATGTTTGTCTTAATGATATCTAGGCCAAGTTCGAAACTGGGTCATGTCCGGTTAAAAACTAGGTCACTCGGTCAAATTTAATGAAAATATTGTTAACACTCTGGAAGCCACATTTTTGGCTTGTGCATGTTGAAACTTTGTCAGAATGTTTGTCTTAGTGATTTCTAGACCAAGTTCGAAAATAGGTCATGTTTGGTCAAAAACTAAGTTACTAGGCTTAATTTAATGAAAATCTTGTTAACACTTTAAAACCGCATTCTAAACTTGAGCATATTGAAACTTTGTTAGAAAGTTTGTCTTGATGATATCTAAGCCAAGTTCAATTATGGGTCATATTTAATCTTTGTCAGAATATTTACCTTGAAGATATCTAGGCTAAATCAAATATGGGTTCGGTCAGGTCGAAAACTAGGTCACTAGACCGTATTGTATAAAAATCTTGTTAACACTATAGAGATTGCATGTTTGACTTTAGCAGCTTGAAATGTTGTCAGAAAGTTTTGTCTTGATGATATTGCCATTGGCGCTGAAAGAGTTTTAAAAGTCTTAAAAAGCCCATTCTCAGGTGAGCGATCCAGGGCCTCATGGCCCTCTTGTCTTTTAATATCTCGAAGGCGCTGATCGAAAATTCTAGAAGGTTCGCTTTTGTGTAACGTGATGAATTGAACGTCATCTCAAAACGCATATAGCTATCCTTGTTATGTCCTAGTCCTTTGAATTTTCCGTTGCTTTAGTTTAATTTTATTTAGTTTACATCGATAGCGAAACAAGCTTTCAGCTTATATTTGTCACGCTTGATGTCTGTTTCCTGGAATCTTAACCAGTACTCGCTCCGTTTGTGTGGAAAAATCCCAAGGTCAGAACCCGCTCATCACGGGACTCGAACCCGGGACCTATGGTACGAGAGGCCAATGCTCTACCTCTGCCGATGCTCTACGTTTGCGCCACTGTCTTCGATCCCGTCGCTTTGAGACATTTTCACCCGAGTGGTCGCTTAAAGTGACGGAATGTGCATAGGATTAGGTACGTCCCTATGAAGGAATGCTTTTTTTCTTGTGAAGAAGCTGTAAACATTTTAGGATTCATTGGTGTGAAACGCTGTGTGGTTGTCCTGGTTAGAAAATGTTCAATCAGGAAGTCACATTATTACAGTGATTCATCGACGGATCCTTGATCAATCCCCGAATAAAATTACCGGGTACGTTATTATTTTTAGAAAGAAACCGCAGCGACCACAAAAGGAACACTTTCTTATTTCAACAGTCTCCCCTAGTAATTTTCCCACATGTATACGCATTTTGACGCATCTGCAGCAAACGACTTTTTGAAAACAATGTAACTAAAGGAGAAGTTGCTCAAAACGATCCATATTGTTTAGTTGATATCTTTAAAGTCATCGGCTGCAGATTTGTTGTATGTGGGAAAAGGGTTAGTAAATTTCCAGTTTTCACGACACCGATGAGTCAGTTGTAATGCTATCCCAGCAACCCTGAGCGGTAAAGAGGAAAGTCACTATTACCCGTTTTAACGTCCCTGGTATGACCCGACCGGTGATCGAACCCTGGTCCGTCTGGTTACTGGTAAAGTCGGCCTGTAACAAAATCGCCCTCCGAGTATACAGTCGGTCTCTGTTCAACTCAGCCGGGTTAACGCTACCCAGTGATGTAGTTAAGATAGCCGGTATTATCAGTATCAACTTCATTGTAAATTCAACTATTATTTCAACTATAAAATTATCAAAGGAAATCGATCTTATATTGCAGTTTTCTCTCTATTATCTATTTTAAGACATTGTACTTTACTGAATTCGACATCTTAATAAAGCAAAAAGAGAGAAATCTAAAAATAATAAAATAGATTTTGTTCTTTGTTTCTCTCTCGTGTCAATGATATAAAACAACACAAAAATCTTACTTTGTGGTTCTAGTGTCAGTGGCTCTAGACATTGTGTAACTATAATACTAAAGTATGCTTTTTTCATAAAATTTGCGTGAAAAGAGAAAACCTTTTTATTTAGAAAAGTATGAAGTGTCAAAATAACATAATTATACAATTTACCTTCAACAACAACAAACAAGTCAATGCAAATCGAGCGCTTGGCGTGAAAGGGTTGTAACTAAAAATCTATTTCGAAAACCCTGGTCTATCTTTTTAGCTCGACTATTCGAAGAATATGAGAGTTATACTACTCGTCGCATTTGGCGTTCACGTCACACCTTCGTTAAAGCTTTGCATGCATGTACATGTACTTAAATACTACATGTATTGCATTAAAACTTTTTACGACCCTACCTAACTATCACACCTATGTAGATTATCAAGTTAAATAACCCTATCCTGCATATTATGCAAGTAATGGCCCTGTTTTACTTAGAAATTCTGGTTAAAGTTTTGCGTGCAACTAAATTAAGAGTCCATATCTCAGTATTTACTTGAGGCATTGCATTGATACTTTATACAACCCTACCCAAGTATCACATATATATAGAATATTAAGTTAGATAACTCTATATCCTATTTTTTTATGCAAGTTATGGCCCTTTTTTAACTTAGAGATTTTGGTTGAAGTTTTGCATGCAACTAAATTTCTCAGTATTTACTTGATGCATAACATTGAAACTGTATATTACAACCCTACCCAACTATCACACCTATGTAGATTATTTAGTTAGATAACTCTATCCTGCATTTTATGCAAGTTATGGCTCTTTTTTTACTTAGAAATTCTGGTTAAAGTTTTGCGTGCAACTAAATTAAGAGTCCATATCTCAGTATTTAGTTGATGCAATGCATTGCAACTTTATACAACCCTACCAAACTATCACACCTATGTAAATAATCAAGTTTGATAACTTATCCTGCATTTAATGCAAATTATGGCCTTTCTCTACTTAGAAATTCTGGTTAAAGTTTTTTTTGCAACTAAATTAAGCTTTCATATCTCAGTAATTACTTGATACATTGCATTGAAACTTTATACAACCCTACCCAACTATCACATCTATGTAGAGTATTAAGTTAGATAACTCTATTCTTCATTTTATGCAAGTTATGGTCCTCTTTTTTCTTAGAAATTCTGATTAAGTTTTGCGTGCAACTACATTTAGAGACCATATCTTAGTAGCTACTTAATGCATTTGCAAGTGTGATAACTCTATCCAGTATATTTTTCATATTATGGCCCTTTTTTTACCTAGAAATTTGGTTAAAGTTGTGCATGCAACTACATTAAGAGTCCATATCCTATAGTATTTACTTCATGCATGGCTTTGAAACTTTTTAAAATCCTTCCCAACTATCGCACCTATGTATATGTTGTTAATTGAAATTACTCTATCCTGCATTTTATGCAAGTTAAGGTCCTTTTAAGATAAGTCTATCCTGCATATAATGCAAATGATCACCCTTTAAGAAATGCTGGTTAATGTTTTGCATGCAACTACATTAGAGCCCATATCTCAGGAACTAATAAGCGGTGGAATAGTCAAACGCGCTGTCCTCCGACAGCTCCTGTTTATAGTATTTTATGTATATATATATATATGTGCTATTGTCGAATCCATGTGCACTAGATCATTCGATACGATATAAGTTAACATGATATATTATTTATCCCTTTCCATTGACCAAGTATAATTTTATTCTAAAGAGTTGAAAACGTTGTAAAAAAGTTGGCCGCTGCAGATGCATATATCTGCAATTCTGAAAGGGTGAAAACTGTATATGTGTGGAGAAAGGTTAACCTGTACATCAACGATTTCTTACGTATAGCAAATATACAGCAGAGGACTTTGAAAGCATGTTCACAAACACCCGGAAATTCTCTATAAATGAAGAAACAATAACTTAAAGGTGTTGAAAACATTTTTGCAAATGAAGAAATTGTTCATTTGGAGCAATATCTCCTTTTGTCAATATGTTTTCAAGTCGTCTGCTGCAGAGGTGTCAGAAAGCGTCTAAATGTGGGAAATTGAAAATCAGTCTATCGGAACCGATTCACCTGACCACGTATTTTTAGAACGTTTCTGTGACAAATAAGCAGATTGATCATTTCTGAATAAGCAGGATGGTCTAGATTTACATTTGCCACAAATGCCCTAGGCTACCTATGGTTGTTTTCTCTGTGATGCCAGCCCGCTGATCAATGTGTAAAATGTTTTGATTGATGCCATGAACTTTTGATCATATTCCAGTTGTTCAGGGAGGGAATTGGTGCACAGATCGTTCCAACGGCAATTTTAGAACAAAAACATTTTATTGTGATCCAGGATGCTGCGGTGATTATTATAACAAAAATTGCTGCCTCAGTGGGTGAGTACTCAAATTATATCACTTGACAATGCTTGTATCTAATCTAATATACCCATTACGTATATTTCTTTATGTGGCACATGTGTAATATAACATGACCGAATCACTATGTTTGTATTCATCCGCGAACGTTTACAAAATGGCTGAAAACAAGTATACGGTAAACACAAACGTCACGATATATGGACGAGGTAAAGACACCATTATCATGAAAATATTTTTTGTGTGTGATTAGTTAACAGTTTATAAAGTATTAAATGTTGAGCCTATTTTCTTACAGCGAAAAACAGATTTTCTTTTTGTGTTTTGTCATGTGATGAAAAGAATCTGTCATTCGTTGTCATTTCATAAAGTTTTATTAAACTCATCCAATAAAACTCTATATGAAATGACAACTCATGTCAGATCTTATATATCAACGCGCATCCTGTACTTCCCAAACAAGGAGACGTATTAAGTTATTTACCCCTCTTTCCAACATGAAATTACAGCGTGCAGGAGTCAATCCCCAGTCGTGGCGCTGTAGTCATGGTGGTGTGCTCTTGGACAAGGTACATTTCTTAGCCTAGTACTGGTTTGTTTACCCAGGGATCATGAATAAGTGAACTGTCGCCATGATATAACTGAAATAATGTTGAAAACGGTGTAAAACCCCAGAAAAACAAACCACATGCATACACCAAATCTGCAGTACTTAGGCAACTGTGAAAACATAAATTATATTAATTAAGGGAAAGATGTGAAAACCTGTTTCAATGAAATGTTATTTCAAGCTCTACAGGCTGAAAGCTAGTTGATCTTATGTCATAGTGAATTTCGTGTAAACTATACCAAGTCCTTCACAGAGTTAAGCGACAGTGGGTAACCCTTCCTGGCAGTTATCGCGATAAACATTCCTTAACCCTTTCCCTCATATAAACACTTCCTGACGCCTCTTCAGCAGACAGCTTTTTAAAAAACATGGCGACAAAAGAAGAAATTGCTCAAAGCGAGCAATTTCTTCTTTTGTCATCATGTTTTCAACTCTATTAACTAACTTTACTTTTTAATGAAGATACTTTCCATAGTTTTACCTATATATTTTCAAAGTCGTCTGCTGCAGATTAACTGTATGTTGGAAAGGGTTAACTCGATTTGTGAAAAAGTTGTTCCATACATGTGTTATTTTGAATGTAGGTAATTTGGTCACAGGAAATGTGGTCACCGGAAATATGGTCACAGTAATACGGGCACAAGGTAATTCGGTCACAGTAATAAGGGCACAAGGTAATTTGGTTACAGTAATAAGGGCACAAGATAATTCGATCACAGTAATACGGCAAGGGACTATGCTAGCGGCAAGCGGTGATTGTACGGGGATGGTGGAGTAAAGGATCGAGATATGTCGTAATTGATAATTATTTTATTGCTATGAGGGTGATTGTCCCCGGGGTATTTGTCCGGGGGTAAATGTCCTGCTACGCATGTAACTGTGACCAAATTACTTCGAGTCCGTATATTACTTTGACCAAATTACCTTGTGCCCGTATTAATGTGACCAAATTACATTGTGTCCGTATTACTGTGACCAAATTACCTTGTGCCCGTATTACTATGACCAAATTACCTTGTGCCTGTATTACTGTAACAAATTACCATGTGCCCGTATTACTGTGACCAAGTTACCGTGTGCCCGTAGTACAGTGACCAAATTACCTTGTGCCCGTATTACTGTAAACAAATTACCGTGTGGACGGAAGTACTGTGACCATATTTCCGGTGACCAAATTTCCTGTGACCAAATTACCGCGCGCCGTTATTTTTTGGCTTCAAAAGACTTCTCCTCTGTAACCACTTGGCCAATTGCGATTATAATTCATAGGTAGCATCATCTCAATGTCAACTTTTGTACATTCCTTCAAAATGTTCGATCCACGCAAAATTCTCGTTTGCATGAAAACTAGAAAAAAAATAAAAAAAATCTTCTCCTAAGCAGGTTGGCTGATTTTTTTTTTTTTTTAAGAAATATTCTTTCAGATTCCTTCATGCCATTTTGATTGGTTGATAAAGATGGCCGCCCAGGGGAGGGGGTGCTGTTTTACCTTATATTGCCATAGTGAAAACTTTATATGCGATTCCTTCAAGCCATGATGATTGGTCCAAAACAATGGAACCCCGGGGTTGGGGCTGTTTTGCCTCATATGGCTAAAGCATAAAACTTCTCCTCCAAAAGTACATAACATGTAGACGCATTTTGACACAACTGCACAGACAAACTTTGCCGTAACGTTTTCAAAGCCGTCTACCTGGTGCAGATTTGTTGTATTGGACAAATTATGTAGAGGAGCTAAGTAGTATTTTGACACAAAAACTTCAACTGCAAACTATTGGCATAACAGATTTATCCCTTTCCCAACTGTAGACTTATGTTGACGCATCTGCAGCAGACGACTTTTGAAAACAACGTGACAAAAGAAGAAATTGCTCAAAACTTGTTTTCAAAGTCGTCTGCTGCAGAATTGTTGGTTGTGGGAAAGGGTTATTGAAGTTGATCTTGTCCAAATTGAATACATGTAGATGTATATATATAAATGTAGTCATAGTTGTGGGAAAAAAGGATTTTATTTTTTATTTTTCTTATAAATGCAGGACGACAGGCACGATTGTTGGTATAGTAATAGGATCCTTGGTTTTCGTTGGCCTTGTGATTTCTGTCATTGTCGCCATCTGTTGTTGTTTGAAGAGAAATCGTGGTCGTCAAGGGCAGGTTGTCACCGGACAGGGAGCTGGTAATTAAACCCTTTCACACATTGCAGATGCATTTTGATTGTTAAAGACAACTTTTGAAAGCAGTCAGAAAAGTAGAAATTGCAAAGAGCAAATTCTGCTGTTGCCACTATGTTTTCAACTCGATTCAATAACAAAACCATTCCACATAACCAAATCTGCAGAAGATGACTTCAAAAACATTAAGTAAAAAAATCTCTATAAGTATTATTTTTGAACAGAATTGAAAACATTGTGGCAAAAGGAGTAATTGCTCATTATGACATATTTCTCCTTTGTCCACAATGTTTTCAACAGTTGTTTGCAGAGGTGTAAAAATGTATCTGTGTGAGGGAAATGGATATACAGATATTTCAAAGCTTTACCCAGATGTTTTCAAAGTGAAAAGGGTTAAACAATGATAAAACAGAAATTATTTCTCCGATAAGGCAACAGCTATTGTAAGCATTTGACACAAATAATAGAACTGTGGAGAAAGGAAAGAACAATGTTATAACTGAAGATATACATTCAAACTTGTTTTAAGAAGCCACCCAGGGGAGAGTAAAAAATTGGCTGCTGAACATAGGTGGCTGCTTAAAACAGGTCAATATGCAAGTGGCTGTTTAGCACAAGTAAGCTGCTTAACAAAGGTGGCCGCTAATACAAGTTTGACTGTATTTATTATTAGGAACATCATCGGCCTCAAAATATATATTATTAGCCATATTTTGTCAAAAAATAGAAAATCTCTATAATTGAATGGATAACCGATGACTAAAAGTGGAAAACGTTGTGGCAGAAGGAGAAATTGCTTGTTTTAAGTAATTCCTTCTTTTTTCACTATGTTATCGAAAAGCCGTCTGCTGCATAGGTGTCAGAAAGCGTCCATTATGAGGGAAAGGCCAACATACTGTTACAATGCGGTTAGTGGCTGGATGGGTGTTATTATTGTGTTATAGTTTTCTTTCTGAAAAAAACAAAAAAAACAATCAAGCTGCATTTGCATTTGATCACAAATTGTACCAGCTCTCAAGTAGACAAGTTGCTGATAGCAGTCATGATGGACAGATCAAAGCATCTGTCTACCATTGTGGATTTAATACAGTGATCATAATGGTACTTTTCATTGCAGGAACAACAGTTCAGATGACTACAGTGCAACAACCCTACATGCAACAACCCTATGCACAACAACCTTATGTGCAACAACCGTATGTGCAACAGCCCTACATGCAACAAAAAATGCCACAGCCAGGCCCAGGGCCATACCCAAACATGCCTTACACACAACCTGGAAATCCAAACCCAGGTTTTGATCCACCAAAATACAGCGAGGTTGTTAATCCACAGTAATGGTTTTTTTTCTTTTTTAAAATTTAATATGTTATCTATGAACTTTTCCAAACCTTTTCTTACTTACAAAAGATATGCAGAAGGCAACTTTATAAACGTATATATGCAAATAAGCAAAATTTCTGAGCAATTTCTCCTTTTGCCACAATGTTTTCAAAAGTCATCTGCTGCAGATGTGGCAAAATGCAAGAAGAGGGCGATTAAAATTGGAAAAAAAAGCTCCTAGCCGTATTTATTGGTTAAAAAATCATAGCAAACAGGCATCATCACAAAAGGGGTAAATTGAACTTTTAGCTATAAATGACAACTCCTACCATTCCACTGGACCAATATCAAGTTAACTGCACAGGAATGATCCTTTGGTGGTTGTCTTTCATAAGTGTTCAAAGATTTAAATTCCATTGAGAACTTTGTTTGCTGAGGCATCAGAAAGGATGCGAAATGGCCACATTTCAAAAATCTTCTCTTCTGAATCAGCGTGTCAGATTCCAATATAATTTGGTAGAAATGTTCCTTGGGTGACCCTCTACAAAAGTTGTACAAGTCGTACTGATTGGTTGAAAAACATCACAGTCAGGCGGCACCAGGAAAGGCGCAAAATGACAAAACTTTATAATTTCATTCTAATTAAAGTTCTTGATAGATTTCAAGATACAAATGGCCTTTACTGATAACTATTTCTTTAACAGTGTCCACTTTTGCAGTTTCCTTTGCACACCTTGATCAAATTTTCCCAGATATTTGCAGTTAAATATTTGCTACTAATGTACTATCAGGTGATCGATTTAGGGCCATCTTGGCCCTCTTATTTGAATGATCTGAATACATATTTTTATCCACAATAAGGTTTGGTATTTCATTTCTAATGACAGCATTCATCTCTTTTCTTAACCCTTTCCCACATGTAGACGCTTTCTGACGCCTCTGCAGCAGACGACTTTTGAAAACATTGTGGCAAAGGTGAAATTGCTCATAATGACCACTTTCACCATTTGCCACAATATTTACAACTCTATAAAATAAATAAACCTTTCCTAAACTGCAAATCTGCAGCAGACAATTTGAAAATATGATCTACACAGAACTCTCAATAAATGAAAGTATGTTTTATTGAATAGAGTTAAAAATAAAATGGGACCAAAGGAAATCATCAATATATAGGAACAATTTCTCCTTTTGTCACTGTCTTTTCGAAAGCTGTCTGTTGCAGATGTTTCGAAATGTGTCTGCATGTGGTAAAATGTTAGTTCAGCTTTCAAATGCAATGAATTTGATTTTGGGTGAAGTAAACACATGAAATATAAGCTGCTTGTACTTTTTAACTATGCATAATTTGACAACATGCACCGTTGTTCTTGTCTTTGACAACAATTTGTTGTTATTTCTCTGTTCGATATTGTTGTTATTAATGTTATATAATAATAAGATGGACATTATGTTGATGACATACAATTTCATTTCAATTTTATTCTTAATACAAAGCATGAAACAATGTGGGAAGAGGAGAAATTGCACATTTTGAACATAATTTAGATGGTTTCATAGCTCCTAATTTGAGAATATAGTAAATGTTCTCTTTGCCTATTGCTTACAGAGATCATTATTTTGAGTACATACAACATGGACTGTGTGTCAAATAAGGGTTAATCCGATTGCCTACTGGAACTGATAGTGTGAAGCCTGTGCAATCCGTATAGAACCAGGCCAAAGAGCACATCTGCGCCAACTGACCAGGCTCTATATTGTTTGCTGCTCAACTCAATATTTTTATTTTGATATTATTATAATTGACTATGGACTCTTCTCTTCCAATTAAAAGGGTTAAAGACTATCAAAAACTTATTAGCTCGACTTTTGAAAAAAAAACGAGAGCTATTGTCATGACCGTGGCGTCGTCGCTCTTTTTTTTTTCTCCCTATCAGTCGAGCGTCTGTGCAGTACGTGGTGCTCTTGTTTTATATAGCCATTTGTCTTGGGTATATTCACTAACAAACTTACAAAACAAACTTACAAAAATGTTAACCATGAACTCGGCTGATTTCCTGCAACTGATCATCATCTATGGTTGTAGCAAGGACACTATCTTATATTGTAATATAGTGTCCCTGGTTTGTAGACATGGTTTTACTTAATTATTGTAGACATGTTGTTACTTAATTATTGTAGACATGGTTTTACTTAATTATTGTAGACATGGTTTTACTTAATTATGGTAGACATGTTGTTACTTAATTATTGAGAAGTTATTACTACTGAATGATAACTGAATTTAGTAAAAATAAATGTCATCCAAGATTAAAGTTCCGTTTAACAAGGTATTAATACGTTTTATGTTGCTTGACCCTTTCCAACATGCATATGCGTTGTTCCGTGTCTGAAGCAGTGGACTTTTAAAAACATTGTGGAAAAGTGAGAAATGGATCGAAATAAGCAATTCCTCCATTTGCACCACAATGTTTTCAACTCTATTGAATAATTGTATTTATATCCATAAGAGAGTATCCATGATTTTATCTTCAAGTTTTAAAAGTTGCTTGCAGCAGCTTTATCGCACGTGGGAAAAGGTTAACCATTTCCCTCATATAGACGCTTTCTGACGCCTCTGCAGCAGACGGCTTTTTGAAAACATAGTGACAAAAGAAGAAATGTCGTATGAGGTAAAGGGTTAAGAATCGGGTAGAACAAGATATGAGTTAAAACAGCCTGTACAAAGAAGGAAGAAAAGTGTCTGTTAACTTCATTATTGTAATCTCGTGTTCGTATGACTGGTAACATTTTGCTGAAATTTGCATTTGTTGATTGTTTTTAAACACATATTTTATTTTAAATATATTTTTATATAAACAGTGTGTTGTTTCTTGTTTTATATACATGTATTTTACCTTTTTGGCAGACATATGTAATTGAACAACGATTTTGGTACATCACACAAATAACGACCTTCCGGAGTTTGCCACCTGGGCAGATCTTGTCCAGCTTGCGCCTCTGCATAGACTGAGTCTTTCCTATTCGCTATCTAGTCATACACCAATACATTGTGTCTCTGCTCAAAATCACCGAGAAGACGAGTTTCGATGTATATATGCAGAAAACATGACAGGAACAAACCAAGTAAACCAAACGAAGAGTAGCTAAAGACGACCCTTTGAATGTTTACAAGTTAATCCCATATATCACATTTTCAGAAGCTTCAGTGACTATTTGGTAAACAGTATAGAAACAGATCAGACTGTGTGGATTAACATATTGAACTACGCTTATTGTAAATGTTCCATTTCTGGTTCAGACGAGTGTACATAGAGAAATGAGCCGTTCCACGAGAAAATCAACATTATGGCATCTGCGTAATGTATCGACCCAGATTAGCCTGTGCTGTCTGCACAGACTGATTCGGGCCGCCGACACATTCCGTCTCCGCGGGATAGAGGTATAGAGTAATGTTTTTTATTACAGAAAATCCACAGGAGGCGAAAAGTGTCGATCCGGGTAAGCCTGCGCGGCATGCTTTGGCTGATCCGACTAGACACTTTACGCAGAGTCCATAATGTGGTTTTCTCGCTGAACGGCTCAAATGTCTGAATAAACAAAAATAGAACTAGTATGAAAAGGCGGATGAGTCTCATAACTGACTGTGTGAAAGTGTAATATTTGGGGATTTAGCTAGTGTTTCGCTTAAAATCTTCTGTTATACAGACTTAAACACCATACCCATATGTAGACTCATTTTGACATATCAGTAGTAACACATATGTTGAATGTGGGAAAGGGTTTCGAGACTCGGTAGCAGACACATGTTTTGAAAACATTCTAGACAAGTCATCATTCTATTGAACTCTCGGACGAGCCTAGGTATACGCTCCAAGCGCTTTTCGATCTTGTTGTCAATCCAATCAAAGACTCGGGCGAGCCTCGGTATCTGCTTTAAGCGAATTTTGGTCTTGTCGTCATTACACTGAAGACTCGGGCGAGCCTTTGTATGTGTTCCAAACTATTGCGGGGTCTTGTTGTCTTTATATTGAAGACACGGGGCGAGCCTCGGTATCCGTTCCTAGCAATTTGGGATCTTGTTGTCTTTTCATTGAAGACTCATGCGATCCTCGGTAACCGCCCCCAAGCGATTTAGGGTCTTCTTATCATTGCAATTGAAGACTCGGGCGAGCCTCGGTATCCGGTCCAAGCGATTCGGGTTCCTGTTGGCATTACATTGAAGACTTCGGCGAGGCTCGGTATCTGCTTTAAGCGATTTTGTGGTCTTTCTGTCATTACATTTAAGACTCGGGCGAGCCTTTGTATCTGCTCCAAACGATTTGGGGTCTAATTGTCCTTACATCAAATACACGGGCGAGCCTCAGTATCTACTATAAGCAATTTGGGGTCTTGTTGTCATAACATCAAATACTTAGACGAGCTTCGGTATCTGATCCAAGCGATATGAGGTCTTGTTGTCCTTACATTGTAGACTCGGGCGATCCTCTGTATCCGCTCCAAGCAATGTGGAGTATTGTTGTCAAAACATTAAATACTCAGGCGAGCTTCGGTATCTGCTGCAATCGAGTTGGGGTCTTATTGTCCTTACATTGAAGACTCGGGCGAACCTCGATATCCACTCCAAGCAATGTGGGGTCTTGTTGTCTTTACATGGATGACTCGTGAGAGACTCGGTATCCGCTCCAAGCAATTTGGGTTCTTGTTGTCATTACATTAAAAGATAGGGCGAGCCTCGGTATCTGCCTTAAGCGATCTTTGGTCTTGTTGTCATTACACTGAAGACTCGGGCGAGCCTTTGTATCTGTTCCAAGCAATTTCGGGGTCTTGTTGTCTTTACATTGAAGACTCGGGGCGAGCCTCGGTATCCGTTCCTAGCAATTTGGGATATTGTTGTCTTTTCATTGAAGACTCATGCGATCCTCGGTAACCGCCCCCAAGCGATTTAGGGTCTTCTTATCATTGCAATTGAAGACTCGGGCGAGCCTCGGTATCCGGTCCAAGCGATTCGGGTTCCTGTTGGCATTACATTGAAGACTTCGGCGAGGCTCGGTATCTGCTTTAAGCGATTTTGTGGTCTTTCTGTCATTACATTTAAGACTCGGGCGAGCCTTTGTATCTGCTCCAAACGATTTGGGGTCTAATTGTCCTTACATCAAATACACGGGCGAGCCTCAGTATCTACTATAAGCAATTTGGGGTCTTGTTGTCATAACATTAAATACTTAGACGAGCTTCGGTATCTGATCCAAGCGATATGAGGTCTTGTTGTCCTTACATTGTAGACTCGGGCGATCCTCTGTATCCGCTCCAAGCAATGTGGAGTATTGTTGTCAAAACATTAAATACTCAGGCGAGCTTCGGTATCTGCTGCAATCGAGTTGGGGTCTTATTGTCCTTACATTGAAGACTCGGGCGAACCTCGATATCCACTCCAAGCAATGTGGGGTCTTGTTGTCTTTACATGGATGACTCGTGAGAGACTCGGTATCCGCTCCAAGCAATTTGGGTTCTTGTTGTCATTACATTAAAAGATAGGGCGAGCCTCGGTATCTGCCTTAAGCGATCTTTGGTCTTGTTGTCATTACACTGAAGACTCGGGCGAGCCTTTGTATCTGTTCCAAGCAATTTCGGGGTCTTGTTGTCTTTACATTGAAGACTCGGGGCGAATCTCGGTATCCGCTCCAAGCAATTTGGGATCTTGTTGTCTTTTCATTGAAGACTCGGGCGAGCATCGGTATCCGCCCCCAAGCGATTTAGGGTATTGTTATCATTACAATTGAAGACTCGGGCGAGCCTTGGTATCCGTTCCAAGCGATTCGGGTTCCTGTTGTCTTTACATCTGCTTTAAACGATTATGGGTCTTTCTGTCATTATATTTAAGACTCGGGCGAGCCTATGTATCTGCTCCAAACGATTTGGGGTCTAGTTGTCCTTATACTAAATACTCGGTCGAGCCTCAGTATATACTCCAATCAATTTGGGTCTTGTTGTCATAACATTAAATACTTAGACGAGCTTCGGTATCTTCTCCAAGCGATATGAGGTCTTGTTGTCCTTACATTGAAGACTCGGGCGAGCCTCGGTATCCGCTCCAATCAATGTGGAGTATTGTTGTCATAACATTGAATACTCAGGCGAGCTTCGGTATCTGCTTCAATCGATTTGGGGTCTTGTTGTCCTTACGTTGAAGCCTCGGGCGAGCTTCGGTATCCGCTCCAAGCAATGTGGGTCTTGTTGTCTTTACATTGAGGACTCGGGCGAGGCTCGGTATCTGCTCCAAGCGATTTTGGGTCTTGTTGTCCTTACATTGAAGACTCGTGAGAGACTCGGTATCCGCTCCAAGCAATTTGGGATCTTGTTTTAATTCCATTGAAGAATGGGGCGAGCCTCGGTATCTGCTCCAAGCTAGTCGACGTCTTGTTGTCCTTACATTGAATACTCGGGCGAGCCTCGGTATCAGCTCTAAGCGAGGTTAGGTCTTGTTGTCATCACATTGAAGCCTCGGTATCTCGGGTCATGTTGTCATTACTTTGAAGACTTCGGCGAGCCTCGGTATCTGCTCCAAGCGATTTATGGTCATACTGTCATTACATTGAACACTTCGGCGAGCCTTGGTATCTGCTCCAAGCGATTTAGGGTCATGTTGCCATTACATAGAAGACTTCGGCTCAAAGCGATTTGGGTTCTTTTGTCATATTATATCGGGCGTGCCTCGGTATCCAGAATATTTGGCATCCGTCTATATGAAATATAGTTCTAGATGCAATCTGTAGCAAAAAAAAATAGAACTGTAGCATAACGAGTTTTACACAAAATGATGCCAAACCGGAAAGCCAACAATACCTCAAAATGTCCTGATATATATAGAAAAATAGTGCAGAGGATACACTCTCGTATTTTATAGGTGAGTTTGCAACCCGGGGTATTTAAGAAATGCCTGGAACGCAACACATGTAAATTCCAAAATGTTTCTGTGTTAATGCAAATGTCGTATCCATGTTTTAAACGGCTAACTTAGTGTACGGTTGTACATCAAACTATTTTGTACAATTGTAAATTAATTCAATCATTAACAACCTAAAGACATGCTCAATCAGCTATTTCAAATAACGGAAAAAGTCACGTGTATAAACGTTAGGAATTTTCCGTTGCGCATAAAGTTAACGCGCATGACGTAATAGCGTCAATAAACGTTCGCTCTATGGCAACGTCACTAATTTATATTACGCATATAACGGCATAGCGAATTATTTAGCTATAACATGAAACTTGAGAATAATTTAATAAAAAGTAAAACAAATACTATTGCAATGGGCTATTTGATATGTTGTTATCGCCCAAGCGATCAAAAGAAAGGTACAAGCGTTAAAACGCTTTTAAGAAGAACAGAGAAACCTAGTAAGAAGAGAAAACGCATCGATGATCTTGTTGCTGATGCTCTTAAACGTGAAAAGCGGGAAATTAGACAAAAGAGAAAAAGAGAAAAGAAATCTTTGAGGAAACAGACCGGAGGTAGGTTGAACTCTATTAATTATATTGGTTTAAAGGCATGAAGCGAGACATTTCGAGGTATTTAAGACTTACTGATTTTAAAAATTGAATAACAATGAAGCAAACAATATTGTTCACATGTAGGCCAATCCTTATTTGCTGGAGCGCTTTCCTCTTATTTTGTAATAAAGTTATCACACGATGACATATTGGAAACAAGTCCTGTTTCTGAGAGAACAATCATCAGAAGAGAAAACAAAATAATCAAACCTTTCAACGGAGCTTGTAACAAGAATAAGGTCGACTTAATATAAACATTTTATTTACTGTAAGTTAAAAGTTATGTTTTCAATCATAGACCCCACGTGACAAAAACAACGGTAATTTAATCGAGTCGTCGAGCCAATCAACGATGGTAACCTGATAAAAAGTTCTACTGTGAATATAGGGATATCTATAGTATAGCCGTTCCAAGAGAAAAACCAACAGCATGGACTCTGCGTAATGTATCGACCCAGATCAGCCTGCGCAATCCGCACAGGCTAATCCGCGCCGATACATTCTGTCTCAGCGGATACAGGTATAAACTAATGATTCATGAAACAGAAAATCCACAGGAGGTGAAAAGTGTCTGTCCGGGTTAGCCTTCGCGGCATGCTTAGGCTGATCCTGATCGATACTTTACGCAGAGTACACAATGTTGGTTTTCTCGTAGAACGGCTCATTTTTGAATGAACTGGATGTCGTGATTTGACTGAACTAATTTTGATGTGTTTCTTTGTTTGTTTGTATGTTGCTTTACGGCGCTTTCAACAATGTTTCAGTTAAACATTGACGGTGCACATGGCAGTCGCCATGTTTGACACGTGTCATGGTCCACACAAGTTTATACATCTATCTCACAGATGGTCTGAGGTCAAAGGTTATTTATTCAAATTGTTTCCTGTCTTCTTTTGTGTGTGTTGCTGTCCTTGACATAGAGACACTCCACCGTCTGTCCAACACGATTTCAATTAATGGAATTTTTGAAGGCGACAAATGTGTTCCTCTGAACACTCCTGTTTTTAAGTCGCAAAATGTTATCTTGTGACGTGTGATACATAAAATGTCCATGCCAGAATGTTAAAATTGTCAAATTTCTTTATCTCTTTCCCATATACCACGAAACTGCAGCAGTCGAATATCAACGTTTAAGGGCAAAACATAAAACAAATCTCTATCGATGAAAGTTTTAATTGTTGATTGAAATTAAAAAAAAATGTTACAAAATGTGAATTTGAGCATATTCTCATTTGTTCACAATGTTTTCATAAGTCGCCTGCATTTGACCGACAGTAAACGATTTCAGATATACACCATTTACCTTTCATCGATTTTAAATTGTTCATCGATACTCGATAACACGAAGGGCAAGACAATACATACATCTAAAACGTCTTCCCCTCGACTAAAAGAACAATTATTAATCCACTTAATCTATTACTTTGAAAACCTCCCAAATCATCATTGATGGGTTAATTGATTGGTTGTGGTTTAATGTCGTGTTCAATGGCATTTCAGTTATAATACTGCGACCAGTTAACCTAAAGCGTGTCCTGGGTTTTCTCGGAACAATACTACGCAAGGCATTCTTCCCAGGCCAGTTGATACCTTCCCACACAGACTTTTATATTTAGCCCATTAGACGATTGACGCTAGTCACAGTGACTTTTGTCAATCATCGGAAAGAAAAAATGGCCGATCCAGGGTTAGAACTCACGACTCCTTCTAATGGTCAACAAGCCAGCCTCCCCATTTAAAGCACAGTATGAGACCTGACGAAAAGAGATAGAATAGGAGAATACTTTCATATTATTTCACTCACACAAAACAGGAAATAATTCAAAAACAAATATACAAGAATAACCGAACATATCTCACAACAACGCAGCTAATCATCGACGAAATGTTTTTAATCATTTGCATAAGCATTCGTTACTTACTTAAAATAAACTCCTTCCTTTCCAACTGTTGCCTTACATTGGAAAGCTGTTCGGACCCATATCAAAGCATGTGTTCTTATTGCTTGTTGTTGTAATGCTTGCTGGTACATGAAATGTTGTGGATGTATTTGATAGTTGTTCAAGAGAAAAACGCATGAAGAGACTTTACACTGTCACCCGCAAACTATGTGCGACGGCCGTGTCTTAGAGTGTATGTCATTCACCCTGACGACGTTTGATCACATTGATACAAAAGAAGAAATCGCTCATGATGAGCAATTTCTCCTTTTGTCTCAATGTTTTCAATATTTTTCAGTAATTGTACCATCATTTGATATTTAACTTTCTATTTTTACTACATTACAAGATGCAAAACGTTAAGAGTGTATAAATGCCGATTCTTTGCTATGTTATCTAATATAAGTATTAACGGTGTTGGCTATGTGTACGCAGATTACACAATGTTGGTTTACTCGTGGAACTGCTCATTTATGAATGAACTGGCTGTCGTGATTTGACTGAACTAATTTTGACGTGTTTGTTTGTTTACGGCGCTTTCAACAATATTTCAGTTATATCATGGCGTTTCCTGAGAAATGTATCAATGCTACTGGTCCAGTTATCCTGACACCAGCTTATCAGTCGTATTGCTAACCCTACAACTCTGAGCTATATAGCTGCATTCATATTAAGTCACCAGTACTGTAGGGATGATGGAAAAGGTGCATTGATCATCGTTGAAGGTCACAATGTGTACAAAGACCCCTGTAAATAATTGACTAAAACGTTTTATTTTATTGTTATGTAAGTCATCTGAAGCCAATTTTGTTTGAACATGCGCATTGCGAGAAAAATAAAAATTTCTTCTTTACCCTCCTAATTTCTATTTTGTTTCATAATTTAAATTTAAATTAAAAAGCCTCGTAAATTAGCCTTATGATGAAATCGTGTTTTATGCCGATCTCAATAGTTTTTGGCAAGGCGTTTTCTTGGTCCATTGATTCGGACAGAAGCGACTCAGTCGTCATTCGAACTCCACACTCCTGAGCGAAAAGGAGGAAAGGATGTGAAATGGTACAAGTTGACCTTTTTGAATGAAAGGTCAGATTAACATATACAACTTATCAGTTTAATCTTAATATACACAGTTCACCAAAAGCTTCGAAAACCTTTGTAAGCGATCTGCGAAAAGGTTTAGACATTGATTGGACTGCACGGAATAACAAACATCTGCACTGTTCGCCAAGGCTTCATTGTATTTCCATGAAAATCCTTCATAGCTTAGGCGTTTGTGAACTTGATATAACCAACATTATGGACTATGTGTATTATTTCGACCCAGATCAGCCTGCGCAGTCCGCGCAGGTTAATCCGGACCGAAACATTTCGCCTCAGGGGGATACAGGTATAGATGAAAGATTCCTGACACACAAAATCAACAGAAGGCGAAAAGTGTCTTGCCGGATCATATTGCGCGGCATACTTAGGCTGATCCGGGTCGATACTTAACGCAGAGTTCACAATGTTGGTTTTCTATTGGAACGGCTCATATACATTGTATAACTTGTTAACGTGTGCATATAGATGAAATATTGGATGAAAACTGTTAGCTTGAAATATGAATGCATAGATAAAATTCGCTGTTACTTACATTATCAAAAAATGAACATAAACAAGGGGAACGGATCATGCAAACATGAATTGCAATATTTATCATAACGAATCGGGAAGATCAGCACTTCTATTTACTTTACTTCTAACATATCTGTATTTTATAGTAAAGATTATGGTTTTGGTAATGTAACCATTATCGAACTTTATTAGGACACGCTCATTTAAACAGTCTGGTCTTGTTTTATGAATTGTGTAAACCACATAAGACACCACTACCTCTGTTTGTCTGTACCATGCTAGATCAGAAAAACCACTGATTTTCAGATTCGCCGAAGAAAGATGCCAGCGATGACAATGATGGCGACGTTTCTATTAAGCAGCAAACCGTCATCAATAACGATGACGTAAAACAGCACGCAGCAGAGGATGTAAATGTCACTCCTAATACCAAGCAAACGGAGTCGTCTGGCGCGACATCTTCAGATGACTCAGAAGTCAACAACACTAAATGCCACCTACCTAAGACAGACGATACCGACACCAACAACACGGCCGAACATGAGACAAAAGAACCAGATCTTCGTGAAACATCTGATCATCATAACATTGAAAACATACCGCTTATTGACACAACAATTGACGACACCCAACCGCCTGGTGCCGTAATTGATTATCCACAAGCAAGCGTGAAATATATTGAGAATGATATTATTACACATAAGAAACGCATGTGTCGTGAAACGACAGAAGAAACAACAGGAGACGATACAACAAAGAACGATGTAGAAAACTTAGATGTAGCATCTCTAACGACAGATGAAATAGAAATGTTAACAACCGATAGCTTTGAGGGAAGTCAATCGAGTACTGACCAGGATTGTCGCAGGGATCAGAGTACTAAGATCGAAGACATAAGTAAATCCGACAGCAAAGAGACATATTCCGAAGACAGCGAGACAAACAATGGGACAATCGATAGCCAAGATGTGAAAGAAGTAAATACTGAAGGTGCTAAAATGATTGAATCAAAGGAAAGCACCGATAAGAAGGAATATTTAGAATCTCACAGATCGACAATAGAAAATAATGAAGATATACACAATACGACAACTGACGTGACAGAAGTCAATGAAAAAAATGTAGACATAAGTGAGACAAAAGAAAGCATCGATAATGAAGTAACCATCGATGACCAACAGTTAGACTCACACAGAACGACAACAGACCATAATGACGACATACACAATGCAACACTTAATAGTCAATACGTGGCAGAAGTAAGCGATAAAGATGTAGAAATAAGTGAGACAAAAGAAATCACCAATGGGGAACAGCTACACTCTCGCAGAACGACAACAGATGATAATGAAGACATTCACAATACGACAACTGACGTGACAGAAGTTAATGAAAAACATGTAGACATAAGTGAGACAAAAGGAAGCATCGATAATGATGTAACAATCGATAACCAACAGTTAGACTCACACAGAACAACAAAAGACCATAATGAAGACATACACACAGCGACAATTGATAGTCAAGACGTGACAGAAGTAAATGACGAATATGTGGAAATAAGTGAGACAAAAATAAGTATCTATGACGAAAATAGAGACTCTCCAAGAACGTCGACAGAAGAAAATAGTGAATTGGAATGGTTGACGGTTGATCGTACTGCAGGAAATATTGAGAACACTTATAATGAAGAACACATTAAAGCCTCGGACACGTGTAAGGATGCCAGTGAAATCGTACACAATGATAATTCATTACCTAGCGAAGAAGAGAAAACGGACGAAACTGAGGAATGCGAAGACAGTAAGTATACAAGGAATACAATTGAAACAATCGATGATAAAGGTAGAGGCGAGACGAATTTAGACTATAACCCTGAAGATGACAAAGCCACAACTTATGAAAATGAGGTTCCGTGTTGTGAATCGAATTTGGTCAATGACGGAGAGCATGCCGATGTTTCAACTAGAACAAAGGAGAATGAAAAAAAGTCAATGGGACAAAATGATTCCTTTATTGTTGAATGTGTATCGAACGGACTTTCTGCAGAACGTGGCGGCATAACAGATTCAAAGCAAGATCCCTTGGAAATAGTAGATGTTAACATAAAACAAGACCACGAGATCTTTCCTGATACCGACGACAAAGACGGTTTAAAAGCCAGTGAGAACGAACATTCTGAATATTCTGTTCACAATGTAACATCTGATGTAGAGCAAAGCGATACAGCTATTACTAGAAGTGATACAAACAAATGTCAAGCTTGTAATATTGGAGATACAAGCAACGACGCACATGACTGCAAGGACAAATTGGAACAGATGCCTCACGATGTTGAAACTGTCAGTGATAGTGAACGGGCAGAATTATTTCACCGTGCGAGGTCAATGCCAATAAGAAAATGTGTTGCTTTGGTAACTGGATTTGCGAAGGAATTGAAACAAGCCAACGTTATTCCTAAACAACGAAACAAGTTTGTTGTATCAAAAACGGAACGATATTTAGATAAAACAAAGTCGATAATTCTTAAACGGCCAATGCCAAAGAGCGCCGTTTTAAACAGAGTGAAATCATGGCATCGTCGTAGAACCCCAGTGCAGAAACGAGTGTATCCTGGCGCCCTCGATACTATGATTCGCATTGGACAAAAACCTCAGTTGAAAGCGATAGAGAGACTTAAGAAAGACAGCATGAATTACGAAAAAAGAAGAAAACTACTTACTGAGCAAGACAGACACGGAAGTATAGAAGAATTGAAGTGGAGCAGACACATGAGAACGGGCGTTCGCTTAAAAGTTAGGAGAGAAAAGGCTGCCATAGAAAATGAGAAGTACAAAGTAAGTAACTTTTCTACACAGTTTGATCCTCAATGGAGGAAGTAAGGTTTTCGGATATTTGCAACCAGATCCAGATCAATCCACTCATTCTAACAGCCTGATCAGTGGTCAGACGCCTCCCCACTCACATATTGTTGAGCGGGCCGTTGACTCATTGGCGAGCAGTATAGATCCTTATCAGACTATGCTGATATACTTGTGTTGTCTGATATGGATCTGTAATGGTCGCATACGTCCGAATGCATATGAGCCGTTCCACGATAAAACCAACATTATGAACTCTGCGTAATGTATCGACCCAGATCAGCCTGCGCAGTCCGCGCAGGCTAATCCGGACAGACACATTCCGTCTGAAGGGATATAGGTAAAGAGTAATTATTCCTGAAACAGAAAATACACAGGAGGCGAACAGTGTATAACCGGGTAAGCCTACGCGGCATGTCTAAGCTGATACGGGTCGATACATTACGCAGTGTCCACACTATTGGTTTTCTCATGGAACGACTCATAATGTCCCGCGTCGAGGCGTATTTGTAGGTTCCTAAGTCCTTCTCCTCTTCAAATCCACGAATATGGCTATCCCTTCTTCATTTGGTTCAAATGTTAGTCTGAATGATATTCATTCAGAAGTTATTTTCATTTTCATACACTGAGAACTTATTAAGGGATACTGCTCGGTCAACCTTTTTGTATATGGTATTCAACTGGACTTCTAAACAGGCTTATATCAGATCAAGTGTGCAGTCTTGTCCCATCGTTGATATGTTCTGCATGTCTGAGTCAAGTAAAAAAAAAAACCGACCTTCGAATGTTCGTCTTTACCATAAAATAGCTTATGCTATAAGCGATCGGAGTTAACAACCGTTGATCAAATGGACCGGGATTTTGTAAACAGTAAACATCGGATCAGTGTGCATATCCGTGCAGTATGATCAGTGGCATTACTGTTGAAGGTACTGAACTCCAGATGTAGATCAACAGTTTGAAATGTTGAAAGTTCTGCAAATATTGTTAATAGTGTTAGTTAAGTAATTAATAAGTTTATAGTTCAAAACTATTTTGACAGTAAATGTTGAAAAACTGTTAATTGAAAGTCATGAAAATGTACAAAATGTGGCTTACTGGGTATGTCCACCCAGTAAAAATGAAGCATAAACGATCAATATTTGGATGTTTATGGTACTGTAAAGTGAAATTGTTACTTAAATTTACCCAAAACTAATGATTCTAATATTTCAAAACAACTTTTGAACAGTTTTAAATATTTTACTATGATATTTATTTTTTGGAGTTCAGCACCTTTAACAATATTTTCATAAGAGACTTGTGTACAAACATCCGCGACATTTAGTTCTCCGAATGCCTGTTTTCCTATGGCGTGGTTCGAATTAGGGCCGTATCACATGCTTTAGAATACAACTATCAATACAGAAATGGTTTCATTACAGATGATTGCCTCGATAGCGAATGGCCGTTATAACCGTTATAACCACTTACCACCCGTAGTAAAGCATACCCCAACCAGTATGCCATTTCATAGTTTAAGTACAAGTCACATCAAACCAGCAACAATACAGGTACTGTTTTATTTTATTTCATTACATAAGAATGTCTTAATAATTGCTGAGTCTATACAAGAGTAACGCGATTTGCGACGATTCAGATCATCCATAGCCTCCGCGCAGTCTGTCCAGGAATTGCTTCATTTGCTTTATAGGGATACATGCATCGCGGAAGCCTTTGAAAAAAGGTTATGACATTAATAGCTATGAATACAAAGTTAAGACAATGTGCAGCATTTATTGTTTTAAACAATTGACTATGGACACCTGCATATGTTACTCTAATCTAATTAAAACTAGACATAAACTACGCTCGCTCGTATATAGTTCTGATTACTTCCCCAAACAGGTCGGCTCCGATTAGCCTTTGTGTCAGCCAACGAAATTGTCGCATATAACATCGTTCTGTATAAAACATGTAAGATACCCAATCTAAATACACGATATAGAACAGAGTAATGGTTGTATCGTGAAATTTCATTTGACAAAAAAGAGGCAATTCGAGACCAAATATTTAATTCTGCACGGCAAGGTTAGATAAATTCAAAGCGTATCGAGTCGACCTGTCATGCGATGTCGTCAGATCCAATATAGTTACAGTGAAATAATAATTTCGTCTGATTTTTATGAGCTAGATGTTACTCGGACCTCTATATTCACAAACAGATTATAAATTGTTTATCACCGTGGGTTTCGTATTCTAAAATATGCTTAAAACAAACAGTAAACAGATTACTACCGAAGACTCACGAACTTCACTACCTTTGTTCGAATATATTAGGTCCGAGTATAATGTACTGCCTCGATAGCGTAGTGGTAGAGCGTCCGACACGTGTGCAGGAGGTCGCGTGTTAGATACTCAGCCGGGTCATACTAAAGACATTATAACTGGTAGTAATGACTGCCCTGCATGGTACTCAGTGTTGCGGGGTTAGCATTATACTCACTTGGCTTGTGTCAGGATAAATGGACCAGTACTACTGGTTATTTACCCAGGAGACGCCGTGACATAACTGAACAAATGTTGAAAGCGGCGTAAAACACAAAACGATCAACCGAGTACAATATTCTGGCGTCATAACACGATTGTTTACACATTAACACATTGTTATGTTCTTTTTTTCTTATTGTGAAAATTGATGAATCAGGATCCGTATGTACCAATCATTCTTAAAAATCATTAATTTGTTTTATCAAGGAAAAACATTTTTATTATAATTATTGATAATATTCCACAATTTTAGAAATAGAATGCATTTAAAATGGTAGTTAATTACGGACTTAGTTGTGCTATTTATTTTTCTAGACCATAAGAGAACGATATGGTCTTGGCAAGAACCAGAGTTCCAGCAGATGTGTAAGCCCAAATAGATCGAACAGCGACTCCAGATACTCATCTTTATCTAGAACATCATCAACATATGACATTAATCATAGAACCGAATCGTCCAGTGAATCCCAGAAGAAAATAGCATTAAGGCGCATAATGCGACAATTTGAGAAAGCGTGCAAGGATGTGGAGATATTGAAGTCCAGTGGTACAGAACGTGCAGTCACGCCTTCCAGGCATAACACGTCTTATGTGGGGATTGGACGACAGACCAGTTTCACGAATCTCGGAATGGACCGTTGTAGAAAAGACTTTTAACTTGTATTCAATCTAATCGTTAAACGTATTATCCTTTGGTGTTACAACATATGAAGAGGAACATTTTAGACGGGACTTTTGTCTTGTACAATCTAATCGTGAAACGTTTCATTCCTTGGTATTGAATATTAAGACGCATTTTACGAAATGACAAGTGAAGACCTCGATCATTTTAAACTGGACTTTTAACTTGTATAATCCAATCGTGAAACGTGTTATTCCCTTGTGTTGAATCGTTAGACGAATTTTACGGAATGACAAATAAAGAGGTCGTTTTAAACTGGACCTTTTACTTGTATAGTCTAATCGTGAAAGATGTTATCCCTTGGTATTGACTATTTAGACATCATTGACAGACAGAGGAACTGTTTAAATGCATAGGTTATACATTATTACATTATATGGGTTAAAACAGCCTGTACAAAGAAGGAAGAAAAGTGTTAAATTATTTATTGTAATCACGTGTTCGTATGACTGGTAACATTCTGCTGAAATTTGCAATTGTTGATTGTTTTAATATACATATTTTATTTTAAATATATTTTTATATAAACAGTGTGTTTTTTTCTTGTTTTATGTACATGTATTTTACCCTTTTGGCAGATATATGTAATGAAACAACGATCCAGAGACATATATCAAGGGCTTGGCGTGAAACGGTTGTAACTAAAAACCTATTTTGAAAACCCTGGTTTAGGGGCAATTTTGACCCATTTGTAAACAATGCGAATTTAGGTACCATTGCTCAGAACGAGCAATGGCACCTAAATTTCCATTGTTTACCAAAACAATTAATTAAGCCTTTTAAAGACTTTATGGCGAGGTGATTAACCTTGGTAACAAAATACCAATTTTAGATGCAACCGTTTCACGCCAAGCCCTCGATATGTCTCTGATCACACGAATAACGACCTTCCGGAATTCTCCACCTGCGCAGATAGTATCCATCTTGCGCCTCTGCATAGGCTGAGTCTTTCCTATTCGCTATCTAGTCCTACACCAACACATGGTGCCTATGCTCAAAATGCAACAATACAAGTATGAAATCCTCCCTACAAGAAGACGAGTTTCGATCTATATATGCAGAAAGCGCGTTTTGAAAACATTGTGCCAAAATGAGAAGTTGCACAGGATGAATAGAATAAAAAAAAAAAATTACTAATTATTAATACAGTTCGTTAGGTTTTATAAAAAAAAAATGCTTAAAAGGTTATGCAAGTAAGCCTTTATGTATAATATATACAATATAAATAATCACCAATTCGACATTTTTAATCATGAATTGTTATAGAGACCTAATATGTTAATTAGGTTAGGTCTCTGTTTGTTCTATCAAAAATATCAATTCATATATATGTAAGAAGGCTTAAAGTCTCGCAAGATTTTGACAGAGCACGTGACTGGAATAGATCATAGTTTTGCCTAGATGTTTTCTAAGTCGTCTGCAGCATATTTGTCGTATGTGAAAAGGGGTTTATTTATATTCTGTCAAAAAAGTTGAAAACGTTGTGGCAAAAGGGAAAAAGTGCACATTATTATCTTTTGCTACACTTTAATTTCCCAAATTCGTCTGCTTTAAATGCATCTAAATGCCTCTGCACGTGTTGGACAGTGCAGATAAATTACTTTAACTTTAGGGATTAATTCCAGTCTAGTGCCTGATTTCTAAAAATAGTAACTGTCATGACAGCATATAATATGCATCGATCCATATCATCGTGACTTTGTGTATATTACGAAATAGCCAGTGTTATAGACCAAGACCATGTTTACACAAATTTAGTAGTGTAGTTAAACGGGGACAAATATGGCGGACATTATCACAGGAGTTGTTGTTTTTGTGCTCTTCTCAGGTGAGTGAAACGGTTTATTCGTTAAAAATGTTAAAATTAGTATAAAAATACTTTTTAATAAGACCTTGAAATCTTGCTGTTGTGTGTGTTCCCGATTAAGAGGTCCGAAACTAGATCAATTGTTACAGGTAGATAAAGGCATAAGTGCAACACCCAAATCAGAATCCAAATCGTCTGAAAAAGAAAATCCCAATTCATCAAAATTAAGCATAGAGGCAGGGAAAAGATTTTAACTTTACTTGAATTTATTATCTGGTTTATAGATCTTTGGAAAATGAGGAAACTAGATCTATACTGGCTTTGTAGATATGATATTTTCTTGACAATCTTTAGACTTCCTGAATGAACAAAAAACACTAGATCATTCGATACGATATAAGTTAACAGGATATTTCTTTATCCCGTTTCCATTGACCAATACAACATCAAATCTGCAGGCCAGCAGACGACTTTGTAAATATCGATCTAGTTAAATAATATAAACAATCACCTAATTAAAAGTAGAATTTTAATCTAAAGAGTTGAAAACATTCTGACAAAATGTCAAATTACCAGAGACATATAAACATGTTTATATGTCTCTGAAATTACTTATAATCAGTATGAGCAAGCAGAGGACTAGATCTGGAGGAGTGAACTGGTCCCAACAATATCTCCCTTATGACTCCACTCAAACCTATGTTGTGGGTATGTGAGGACTAGATCTGGAGGAGTGAACTGGTCTTTTCCAACCAATATCTCCCTAATGACTCCACTCAAACCTATGTTGTGGGTATCAGAGGACTAGATCTGGAGGAGTGAACTGGTGTTTTCCAAACAATATCTCCCTTATGACTCCACTCAAACCTATGTTTTGGGTATCAGAGGACTAGATCTGGAGGAGTGAACTGGTCTTTTCCCACCAATATCTCCCTTATGACTCCACTCAAACCTATGTTGTGGGTATCAGAGGACTAGATCTGGAGGAGTGAACTGGTCTTTTCTCACCCATATCTCCCTTATGACTCCACTCAAACATATGTTGTGGGTATCAGATGACTAGATCTGGAGGAGTGAACTGGTCTTTTCCCACCAATATCTCCCTTATGACTCCACTCAAACCTATGTTGTGGGTATCAGAGGACTAGATCTGGAGGAGTGAACTGGTCTTTTCCCACCAATATCTCCCTTATGACTCCACTCAAACCTATGTTGTGGGTATCAGAGGACTAGATCTGGAGGAGTGAACTGGTCTTTTCCCACCAATATCTCCCTTATGACTCCACTCAAACCTATGTTGTGGGTATCAGAGGACTAGATCTGGAGGAGTGAACTGGTCCCAACAATATCTCCCTTATGACTCCACTCAAACCTATGTTGTGGGTATCTGAGGACTAGATCTGGAGGAGTGAACTGGTCTTTTCCAACCAATATCTCCCTTATGACTCCACTCAAACCTATGTTGTGGGTATCAGAGGACTAGATCTGGAGGAGTGAACTGGTCTTTTCCCACCAATATCTCCCTTATGACTCCACTCAAACATATGTTGTGGGTATCAGAGGACTAGATCTGGAGGAGTGAACTGGTCTTTTCCCACCAATATCTCCCTTATGACTCCACTCAAACCTATGTTGTGGGTATCAGAGGACTAGATCTGGAGGAGTGAACTGGTCTTTTCCCACCAATATCTCCCTTATGACTCCACTCAAACATATGTTGTGGGTATCAGAGGACTAGATCTGGAGGAGTGAACTGGTCTTTTCCCACCAATATCTCCCTTATGACTCCACTCAAACCTATGTTGTGGGTATCAGAGGACTAGATCTGGAGGAGTGAACTGGTCTTTTCCCACCAATATCTCCCTTATGACTCCACTCAAACCTATGTTGTGGGTATCAGAGGACTAGATCTGGAGGAGTGAACTGGTCTTTTCCCAACAATATCTCCCTTATGACTCCACTCAAACCTATGTTGTGGGTACTCAAAAGAATGGTAGCCAGAAATCTCGACCGCAAGAATTCTTGACCCCATTTTTCTAAGAATAGTGTCGAGTCCCGATAGCTCAGTCGGTATCAATCCAGGAGTTGTGAGTTTGAATCCCAGCTCGGCCAACTTTCTTTCTGACGTTTGACAAAAGTCATTACGACATGCGTCATTTGTCTTCCACCAATGGGCTAAGTCTATGTGAAAAAGCAGACAGTTGCTTGGGAAGATTGTTGTGTTGAGTACTGGTGTTAGAAAACCAGGAAACACATGAGTAGGTGAACTGGCCGCCGTGATATGACTGAGAAATTGTTAAAAACGGCGTTAAATCTCAATCAATCAATCAATCAACCTAAGAATAATCGACACCAGTTTTAGACGACCCCATTATCGGTTTATATAGGTGTGAATTGATGTTTCAACAAACAAGTGTCATAAACAAAAACGGTAGACTCATGTTTGGCTGATTATCGATACTTGTTTACCTGTCGGTTGATTATTTAATTATAATCATTTAAATGATCTTGATGTGTTCTAAATAGGTAATCTGTTGCAGACGAATTTGAAAACGTTTAATAAAACATATCGAAAACTAACGACACTATCTATAAATGAAAAAAAAAAAATTATTCAATGCAGTTGAAAACATTGTGGCAAATTTTTGAAAAGGAGACATTGATCATTCTTTTGCCACAATGTCTTCAATTTTGCTGCAGAAGTTTGGCCCCTTTGTGTAGTAGATGATTCACTAGTACGTACATGGGTAGAGCCCACCCCCCCCCCCCCTCCCCGTCCCGCCTTCGCGTTCAATCGAGCCCCGGTAGCTCAGTCGGTAGCGACGCGGGCTTTCAATCCAGGGGTTATGAGTTCGAATCCCAGCTCGGCCAACATTCTTTCCGACGTTTGACAAAAGTCACTGTGACATGCGTCATTCGTCTTTTACCTATGGCATGGGCTAACAGTCTATGTGGAAAAGCAGAGCCAGTTGCTTGGAAAGTATGTTGTGTTGAGTACTGGTATGAGAAAGCCAGGAAACACATGAGCAGGTGAACTGGCAGCCGTGATATGACTGATTTTTTTTTTAAAACAGTGTTAAAACCCAAACAATCAATCAATCAATCGTCTGTGCCATCCTGATAATGTCCAAATAATATTCAATTTCTAGCAATTCTAACACAATATATATATTTATACACTCATACAGAAAATAATAATCATTTTTTTATTTTACATTATTAAAACAATGCAGCGAATTTACAACATACAAAAGCTCAATCATTATACAACATTTTTATTAAAATGTAAGCATACATTTTTAGCTTGACTATTCGAAGAATATGAGAGCTATACTACTCACCTTGGTGTCGGCGTCGGCGTCGCCATCGGCGTTCACGTCACACATTGGTTAAGGTTTTGCATGCAACTACTTAAATACTACATGTATTGCATTGAAACTTTCTACAACCCTACCAAACTATCACACCTATGTAGATTATCAAGTTAGATAACTCTATCCTGCATTTTATGCAAGTTATGGCCCTTTTTTACTTAGAAATTCTGGTTAAAGTTTTGCGTGCAACTAAATTAAGAATCCATATCTCAGTATTTACTTGATGCATTGCTTTGTAACTTTATACATCCCTACCCAACTATCACACCTATGTAGATTATCAAGTTAGATAACTCTGTCCTGCATTTTATGCAAGTGATGGCCCTTTTTTACTTAGAAATTCTGCTTAAAGTTTTGCATGCAACTAAATTAACAGTCAATATCTCATTATTTACTTGATGCATTGCATTGAAACTTTCTACAACCCTACCCAACTATCATACCTGTGTAGATTATTAAGTTAGATAACTCTATCCTGCATTTGATGCAAGTTATGGCCCTTTATTTACTTAGAAATTCTGGTTAAAGTTTTGCGTGCAACTACATTAACAGTCCATATCTCAGTATTTACTTGATGCATTGCATTGAAACTATCTACAAGACTACAACCCTACCCAACTATCACACCTGTGTAGATTATTAAGTAAGATAACTCTATCCTGCATTTTATGCAAGTTATGGCCCTTTTTTTACTTAGAAATTCTGGTTAAAGTTTTGCGTGCGACTAAATTAACAGTCAATATCTCAGTATTTACTTTATGCATTGCATTGAAACTTTTTACAACCCTACCCAACTATCACACCTATGTAGATTATCAAGTTAGATAACTCTATCCTGCATTTTATGCAAGTTATGGCCCTTTTTTTACTTAGAAATTCTGGTTAAAGTTTGCATGCAACTAAATTAACAGTCAATATCCTAGTTTTTACTTGATGCATTGCATTGAAACTTTCTACAACCCTACAAAACTATTACACCTGTGTAGATTATCAAGTTAGATAACTCTATCCTGCATTTTATGCAAGTTATGGCCCTTTTTTTACTTAGAAATTCTGGTTAAAGTTTTGCGTGCAACTACATTAAGAGACCATCGCTTAGTAACTACTAGATGCATTGCAATGAATAAGTTATACAACTCTTCCCAACTATCACACCTATGTAAACATTCAAGTATGATATCCAGTTTATTTTGCAATTTACGGCCCTTTTTATTATGCCCCCCCCCCCCCCCGGAATCTCCGATTCGGGGGGCATATAGTTTTTGGCCTGTCTGCACGTCTGTCTGTCTGTCTGTCTGTCTGTCTGCACGTCTGTCTGTCTGTCTGTCTGTCTGCACGTCTGTCTGTCTGTCTGCAGGAAAAAAACTTTAACCTTGACCACTACTTTTGAACCATAACAGGTATGGCTACCATATTTCACATTTGTATTCCTTGTGACATGACCTTTCTGTCAGTACCAAAATGTTTGACCTTGCGACCTTGACCTTTGACCTAGATGTAGTTTTTGGCCTGTCTGCACGAAAATAACTTTAACCTTGACCACTACTTTTGAACCATAGATGTTGCCATTCTCAATTTTTTGTTTAACCTTCCCCACTTCTTTTGAACCATAACAGGTACGGCTACCATATTTCACATGTGTATACCTTGTGACATGACCTTTCTGTCACTACCAAAAATTTTCACCTTGCGACCTTGACCTTTGACCTAGATGTTGCCATTCTCGATAAAAACTTTAACCTTGACCACTACTTTTGAACCATAACAGGTACGGCTACCATATTTCACGTGTGTATACCTTGTGACATGACCTTTCTGTCACTACCAAAGTTTTCACCTTGCGACCTTGACCTTTGACCTAGATGTTGCCATTCTCAATTTTTATTTTAACCTTCCCCACTTCTTTTGAACCATTACAGGTAAGGCTACCATATTTCACATGTGTATACCTTGTGACATGACCTTTCTGTCACTACCAAAAATTTTCACCTTGCGACCTTGACTTTTGACCTAGATGTTGCCATTCTCGATAAAAACTTTAACCTTGACCACTACTTTTGAACCATAACAGGTACGGCTACCATATTTCACGTGTGTATACCTTGTGACATGACCTTTCTGTCACTACGAAAGTTTTCACCTTGCGACCTTGACCTTTGACCTAGATGTTGCCTTTCTCGAAAAAAACCTTTAACCTTGACCACTATTTTTGAACCATAACAGGTACGGCTACCATATTTCATGTGTATATCTTGTGACATGACCTTTCTGTCAGTACCAAAATTTTTCGCCTTGCGACCTTGACCTTTGACCTAGATGTTGCCATTCTCGAAAAAAACTTTAACCTTGACCACTACTTTTGAACCATAACAGGTACGGCTACCATATTTCACATGTGTATTCCTTGTGATATGACCTTTCTGTCAGTACCAACATTTTTGACCTGTCGACCTTGACCTTTGACCTAGATGTTGCCATTGGGGGGCATCAGTGTTTCACAAACACATCTTGTTTAACTAGAATTTGGTTAAAGTTTTGCATGCAACTAGTATTTATTGTTATGCATTGCTTTAACACTTTATACAACTCTTCCCAACTATCACACCTATGTTGACTTCAAAGTTAAATAACTCTATCCTGCATTTTATGCAAGTTATGGCCCTTTTTGGACTTATAAAATTCTGGTTAAAGTTTTTCATGCAACTACATTAAGAGACCATATCTTAATAACTATTTGATGCATTGCATTGAAACTCTAACAGCACTTCCTAACAATCATACCTAAGTAAACAATCAAGTATTATAACTCTATCTAGCATTTTATGCAAGTTATGGCCCTTTTTGGACTTAGAAATTCTGGTTAAAGTTTTGCAACTACATTTAGAGAGTAATCTCAGTAACAACTGAAGCATTGTATTGAATCTTTATACAACCTTTCCCAATTTCACAACTATAAACACAACCAATTAAGATAACTCTATCCTGCATATGGTGCAAATTGTTGTCCTTTTTTTACTTAGAAATTATGGTTAAATGTTTGCGTGCAACTACATTAGAGTCCATATCTTGTTAACTACTTGATACATTCCATTGAAACGTTATACAACCCTTCCTAACCATCACACCTAAGAAAATAATCAAGTTTAATAACTATATCCTGCATATAATCCAAATTATCACCCTTTAAGAAATTGTGGTTAATATTTTGCATCCAACTACAATAGTGTCCATTATCTCAGTAACTTAAATAAGCAGTGGAATAGTCGAGCGCGCTGTCCTCCGACAGCTCTTAGTATTACAATGTTAACATATATTTTTATTACAATGTTAACATACATTATTATTACAATATGAATAAACATTATCAAAATGTAGTGATTATACAACAAAAGAACCATCACACATTCACACCTTTATAAACTGGGATCTCTTTCAAACTTGTTCAAAGAATTCTATTCCATGCAGAACTTTGGTTGCCACGTCAACAAAAATGGAGAAATTAACAAAAACTTAAAAAATCTTCTTGTCTGAAAGTAGAAGGCCCATGCCTTTGATATTTGATATGTAGCATCATCTAGTGAAGCTCTTCCAAGAGTGTTCAAATTATAGCCCTGTGGTAAAAAATTACCCCTCCCCGGGGGTCAGTTGTTTTTCATAGACTCATATAGGGAAAAAACTTCTTGTCTAAGAGTAGAGGGTTCAGGCCTTTGATAATTGGTAAATAGCATCATCTAGTGGACCTCTACCAAGATTGTTCAAATTATAGCCCTGGGGTAAAAAATGACCCCATCCCGGGGGTCACTTGTTTTACATAGACTCATATAGGGGAAAAACTTAAAACATCTTCTTGTCTAAAAGTAGAGGGCCCAGGCCTTTGAAATATATATGGTATGCAGCATCATCTAGTGGACCTCTACCAAGATTGTTCAAATTATACCCCTGGGGTCAAAATGACCCCTCCCCTGGGGTCTATTGTTTTACATAGACTCATATAGAGAACAATCTTAAAAAATCTTCTTGTCTAAAAGTAGAGGACCCAGGCCTTTGATATTTGGTATGTAGCATCATCTAGTGGACCTCTACCAAGATTGTTCAAATTATAGCTCTAGGGTCAAAAATGACCCCTCCCCGGGGATCACTTGTTTGACATAGATAGGGGATAAACTTTAAAAATCTTCTTGTCTCAAAGTAGAAGGCCCAGGCCTTTGATATTTGATATGTAGCATCATCTAGTGGACCTCTACCTAGATTGTTTAAATTATAGCCCTGGGGTTTTACATAGACCCATATAGTGAAAAAGCTTAAACATTAAACAAATTGTAGCCCTGGGGTCAAAAATGACCCCTCTCCGTGGGTCACTTGTTTTACATAGACTCCCTGCTTATTTTAGCTTCAAATGAAAAGTATTGTGACCGATCGCAGAAAATCTTGCCGCGAAAAAAGCTCCCTCTTTGGGACACCAATCTCCCTACCAAAAATACCAAATCTCCCTATTTAGCTTCAGGAAAATATCACATGTCTATTTTGATATTTGATATGTAGCATCATCTAGTGGACCTCTACCAAGATTGTTCAAATTATAGCCCTGGGGTCAAAAATTAACCCTCCCCGGGGTCACTTGTTTTTCATAGACTCGTACAGGGGAAAGAACACTGAAAACTTTTTAACTTTGATTAAATCAGGTGAGCGATATAGGACCATCACGGTCCTCTTGTCTCTTTGATGCCAGCCCACTCATGTGTAAAATGTTTTAATGCCATGAACTTTTGATCACATTCCAGTTGTTCAGGGAGGAGAATGGTGCACAGATCATTCCGCAGACTTTTTCGATACTAGTTCAGACACATTTTGGTGTGATCAAGGATGCTGCGGTAGTTATAATGACAGACATTGCTGCCTTAGTGGGTGAGTAATCGAATTATCAAGGCGCATTCTGTACTTCCCAAACAAGGGCCGAGCTGAGGTAGCTCAGTCGGTAGCGACGTGTGCTGTCAATCCAGGGATTGTGAGTTCGAATTCCCAGCTCGGCCAAAATTCTTTCTCACGTTTGACAAAAGTAACTGTGACAAGCGTCATTCGTCTTTCACCAATGGATTAACAGTCTATGTGGAAAAGCAGTCAGTTGCTTGGAAAGTACCTTGTGTGGATTACTGGTGTGAGAAAGCTAGGATACACATGAGTAGGTGAACTGGCCGCCGTGATATGACTAAAAAACTGTTGTAAACGGCGTTATAGTCAATCAATCCCAAACAAGGAGACGCATTAAGTTATTAACCCCTCTTTCCCACATTTAATGACAGCATCCAGGATTCGATGCCCAGTCATGGCGCTGTGGTCGTGGCGGAGTCCTCTTGGGCATTAAGGCACATTTCCTAGCCTAGTACTGGTTTGTTATAAATAAATAAATAAGTGTACTATCGCCATACATATACAACTGCAATAATGTTGAAAACGGTGTTAAACACCAACAAAACAAACCACATGTATACATCAAATCTGCAGTAGGCAACTGTGAAAACATTTATTAAGGGAAAGATGTGAAAACATTGTTTCAATGAAATGTTATTTTAAGATCCATTGGCTGAAAGCTAGTAGATCTTATGTCATGTGGTGAATTTTGTGTAACATGTACCAAGTCTTTCACAGAGTTAAGCGACAGTAGGTTACCCATCCAGGTAGTTACCGCGATAAACATTCCTCAACCCTTTCCCTCACATTGACGCTTTTTGACGCCTCTTCAGCAAACAGCTTTTTGAAAACATGGCGACAAAGCAAGAAATTGCAATTCTCCTTTTTATGCCCCGGCATACAAAGTATGAGGGGCATATAGTTTTCCGGTCTGTTAGTCCGTCCGTCCGTCCGTCCGTCCGTTCGTCCGTCCCGCTCAGGTTAAAGTTTTTGGTCAAGTTAGATTTTAGTGAACCTGATGTCCTATCATTATGAAACTTCACACAAATGACAATCAACATAAAATTGTTTAAAAAATTGTATCAATTTGAGGTTGGACCGTCTGTTCGTCTGTCTGTTCGTCCATTCCATTCTCAGGTTAAAGTTTTTGGTCAAGTTAGATTTTAGTGAACCTGATGTCCTATCATTATGAAACTTCACACAAATGACAATCAACATATCATTGTTTAAAAAATTGTATCAATTTGAGGTTGGACCAACTGTTCGTCCGTCCGTTCGTCTGTTCGTGTGTCTGTTCGTCCATTAACAACCGGGGCATCCGTGTTCCATGGACACATTTTCTTGTTTCACCATGTTTTCAACTCTATTCACTAACTATAATTTCAAATGAAGATACATGTACTTTCCATAGTTTTGTCTATATGTTTTTAAAGTCTTCTGCTGCAGATTTACTGTATGTGGGAAAGGGTTAACTTACTCTGTGAAAAAGCCAATCGTTGTTCCATGCATGTGTTAATTGTTGGCTTCAAAAGACTTCTCTGTAACCACTGGGCCAATTGTGATTAAAATGCATCCTCTCAAAGCCAACTTCTGTACATCCTTTCAAAATGTTCTATCCACACAAAATTTTTGTTTGCATGTAAACTGAAAAGAAAAAAAAACACCAAAAGTCTTCAGGTTGGCTGATTTCAATTTTTTTTTAAGAAATGTTCCTTGGATGCCATCTTTCAGATTCCTTGAAGCCATTTTGATTGTTCTAAAAACATGGAAGCCAGGGGGCGCGGGGGCTGTTTTGCCTCATATGGCTATAGCGTAAAACTAAAAAATCTTCTCCTCCAAAAGTACACAACATGTAGACTCATTTTAACTTACCTGCACAGAAAAATCTTTGCCACAACTTCTTCAAAGCCGTCTACCTGGTGCAGATTTGTTGTATTGGACAAAATATGTAAAAGAGCTAAGTTAATCAAGTAGTATTTTGATGACACAAAAACTTCAACTGCAAACTATTGGCATAACATATTTATTCCTTTCCCACTTGTAGATGGAATTTTGACGCATCTGCAGCAGACGACTTTTGAAAACATTGTGACAAAAGAAGAAATTCCTCAAAACAAGCAATTTCTCCTTTTGCCGCAATGTTTACACATTCTTTTCAGCAATTATACCTTCATTTCTAGAGATTTTCCATATCTTTAGTAGATGTTTTCAAAGTCGTCTGCTGCAGAATTGTTGTATGTGGAAAAGGGTTATTGAAGTTGGTCTTGTCCAAATCGAAAACATCTCAACTAATGTAACAATCAGAATTTTTAATTAAGATATATGTAACAGTATATACATATAGTGGAAGTTGTGAAAAAACAGACAAGAGTTCATAACTCTGTCATGTTGTTTTTAAGAAATTGGCCCTTCTTCGACTTATAATTTGGGTTAAATTTTTTGTACCACCCTACTTTTTTTCAAAACCATTAGAGATAAAGCTTATACACTGACAATACTTATTTACCATCATTACCTCCATCAAAAGACAAGAGTACATAACTCTGTCAAGGTTTTTGTAAGAATTATTGCCCTTTTTTTCGACTTAAAATTTTGTTAAAGTTGTTCGTACCAACCCACTTTTTTTCAAAATCATTAGAGATATACCTTATACACTTACAATACTTATTTACCATAATTACCTCCATGAACAGTCAAGAGTAAATAACTCTGTCAAGTTTGTTTTTAAGAATTTTGGCCCTTTTCTGCTATAGAATTTTGGTTAAGTTATTCATACCAAATCACTTTTTTTTCCAAAACAATTAGAGACATAGCTTAAAAACTTAAAATATCTTTTTACCATCATTACCTCCACCTCAGCCAAGAGTGCATAATTCAGTGAAGGTTTTTATTAGTATTATGACCCTTTAATGACTTTTAAAGTACTTTGCCTATAAATAGTGTGATAAAGTACCTGGTTATGTTTTCTGTACCACCCAAAAAGGTTTGTTGTATTGGCAAGCACGAAAAAGTCCAGCACGCTGTCCTCTGACAACTCTTGTTCCACAATGTTATCAACCCTAATCAATAAATATATTTTCAGTTATTATGATTTTCCATGTTTTGTTTAGATGTTTCTAAGTCGTCTGCAAATGTGTTGCTTTTTTGAAAATATTGACAGTTTTTCTCCTAATGCAGGACGGCAGGCACAGTTGTTGGTATAGTAATAGGATCCTTGGTTTTCGTTGGCCTTGTGATTTCTGCCATTGTCGCCATCTGTTGTTGTTTGAAGAGGAATCGTGGTCGTCAAGGGCAGGTTGTCACCGGACAGGGAGCTGGTAAGTAAACCTTTCACACATTGCAGATGCATTTTTATTTTTAAAGACAACTTTTGAGAGCAGTCAGAAAAGTAGAAATTGTTCAAAAAGAGCAAATTCTGCTTTAACCCCTAGATGTTTTCAACTTGATTCAATGACAAGACTTTCATTTAACCCATTCTCACATAAATCAAATATGCAGAAGATGACTTCAACAATATCAAGTTAAAAATATCTCTAGAAATGAAAGTTTTATTTTTGAAACATCGTGGCAAAAAAAGTAATTGCTCATTATGACTTATTTCTCTTTTTCCCACAATGTTTTCAAAAGTTGTTTGCAGAGGTGCTAAAATGTGTCTGTGTGAGGGAAATGGATAAACAGATTTGTCAAAGCTTTACCCAGATGTGTTCAAAGTGGGATTTGTTTTTTCAGGGAAAGGGTTAAACAATGATAAAACAGAAATTATTTTTCCAATAAGGCAAAAGCTATTGTAAGCATTTGACGCAAATAATAGAAACTGTGGAGAAAGGAAATAACAATGTTATTACTGATGTACAGTCAAACCTGTTCTAAGAAACCACCCAGGGGAGAGTAAAAAAATTGGCTGCTGAACACAGGTGGCTGCTTAATACACGTCAAATATAGAAGAAAATGTTGTTTGGTCAATCTTCAAGTGGCTGTTTAATACAAGTTGGCTGCTTAACAGAGGTGGCAGCTAATACAAGTTTGACTGCATTTAATATATATATTATTAGCCATATTTTGTCAAAAAGTAGAAAATCTCTATACTGTAATTGAATGGATAACCTATGACTAAAAGTGGAAAACATTGTGGCAGAAGGAGAAATTGCTCGTTTTGAGCAATTTCTTCTTTTGTCACTATGTTTTCAAACTTGTTTTAGTTCGAAGCAGACATAAGAAACTACTTAAAGGAATTTATTTAAACTTGGAACATAGATAGATGGCAATGTAAAGTTGTGCACCTTGCAAGAATTATAACTCTGGGCCACTTTGTTGCAAAGTTATCTCCCCTTGTTCAATATATTAATAGTCATTGACAAACTGCAATGGGGAGACATATGTTTTTTCATAAAAACAACCTTTTTAGTTGTTTTATAGTTTTCTTTCTGAAAAAAAAAAAAAAAAAAAAAAAAACCTGCATTTGCACTTTCATTTGTTCACAAATCTAATCAGCTCTCAAGCAGACAAAATTGCTGATTGCAGCCATAATGGACAGATCAAAGCATCCATAATTCAATACAGTGATCATGATGGTACTTTTCATTGCAGGAGCAACAGTTCAGATGACTACAGTGCAACAACCCTACATGCAACAACCCTATGCACAACAACCCTATGTGCAGCAACCATATGTGCAACAGCCCTACATGCAACAACAAAACATGCCACAGCCAGGCCCAGGGCCTTACCCAAACATGCCACAGCCAGGCCCAGGGCCATACCCAAACATGCCATACACACAACCTGGAAATCCAAACCCAGGTTTTGATCCACCAAAATACAGCGAGGTTGTTAATCCACAGTAATGAACGTTCAGGGGTGTAACTTTAACTATAAACTTGTCCGTACTACCAAACTATTTCTTACTTACACAAAATCTGCAGAAGGCGGCTTTGGTTTAAACAATATTTCAAATAAAATATAAATATAAACAGGATTGAGCAGAAAGCATTAAGCTTATTTAGGAACATCTCTCCTTAAGGCGACTTTGAAAACGTATATGCAAATATGCAAAATTTCTGAGCTATGTCTGCTTTTGCCACAATGTTTTCAGAAGTCATCTGCTGCAGATGTGGAAAAATGCAAGAGGAGAGCAATTAAAGATGAAAAAATAGCTCAAAATATTTTCTAAGAAAAATAAATTTTAAATCAAGTCATCAATTTTTTGAATGATCTGAATACATATTTTTTATCCACAATAAGGTTTGATACTTCTTTTCTAATGACAGCATTATTCTCTTTTCTTAACCCTTTCCCATGTGTAGACGCTTTCTGACGCCTCTGCAGCAGACGACTTTTGAAAACATTTTTGCAACATTTGCCACAATGTTTACAACTCTATTAATTAAATAAACTGTCAGTAATGGTGATTGCTCATATTATTGTACAGATGTTTTCATAGTCGTCTGAGAGGTTAACCCTTTCCTAAACAGCAAATCCGCAGCAGACAATTTGAAAATATGATCTACACAAATTATGGAAACTGTCAATAAATGAAAGTATTTTTTATTGAATGAAGTTAAAAATAATTGTGACAAGAGGAAATCATCAATATTTAAGGAACAATTTCTCCATTAGTCACTGTGTTTTTCGAAAGCTGTCTGTTGCAGATATGTCGAAATGTTTCTGCATGGGGAAAAGGGTTAGTTCAGCATTCAAATACAATGTATTTAATTTTGGGTGAAGTAAACACATGAAATGTAAAAGTGCTTGTACTTTTTTCCTATGCATAATTTGACAACATGCACCCTTGTCCTTGTCTTTGACAACAATTTGTTGTTATTTCTCGGTTTGATATTTTGTATTTATTTCTCTGTTTGATATTGTTGTTATTAATGTTATATAATAATTAGATGGACATAATGTTGATGACATATAATTTAGAGAGATAATTATTTTAAGTACATACAACACAGACTGTGTGTCAAGTAAGGGTTAATCCAAGAGAAAATGTTATCCTTTGCCTATAATTGCTCACTGAGATGATTGATTTGAGTACATACAACACAGACTGTGTGTCAAATAAGGGTTAATCCAAGAGAAAATGTTATCCTTTGCCTATTGCTCAGAGATAATTATTTTGAGTACATACAGCACAGACTGTGTGTCAAGTAAGGTTTAATCCAAGAGAAAATGGTATCCTTTGCCTATAATTGCTCACTGATATTATTGTTTTGAGTACATACAACACAGACTGTGTGTAAATAAGGGTTAATCCCATTGCCTGCTGGAACTGATAGTGTGAAGCCTGTGCCATCAGTATAGAGCCAGGCCAAAGAGCACATCTGCGCCAACTGACCAGGCTCTATATTGTTTGCTGCTCAACTCAATATTTTTATTTTTATATTCTTATCATTGGCTATGGACTCTTCTCTTCTAAATATAAAGTTGTTAGAATTCATTTAAAAAATCGTCATTAAAAGGGTTAAAAGCCATCAAAAACATATTTTATATAGCCATTAGTCTTGATTATATTCACCAACAAACTTACAACACAAATTTACAAATATTTTAACCGTGAACTTTGTTGATTTCCTGCAACTGATCATCATCTATGGTTGTAGCAGGAACACTATATTATATTGTAATATAGAGTCCCTGGGTTGTAGACATGGTTTTACTTAATTAATGTAGACATGGTTCAATCTGACTAAAGTACACGATCTGACCAAATCTGACCTATGCGTAGCATTAATAGGAGATGATTTTAATGAGATTGAGACATGGTTTTACTTAATTATTGAGAAGTTATTACTACTGAATGATAAATGATTAGTCAAATTAAATGTCATCCAAGATTAGACAGTACACACAGGTAGGCTCATCTTGGTCTTCATTGATGGCATGAGTTGTTTAAGGTTGCGTTTAAAGGGGCTGAATACCAGATGGGGATCAACATTTTGAATGTTGAAACTTCTGCAAATATTGCTAATAGTGACAACAAATAAGTAATAAGTAGTTCAAAACTATTTTGGCAGTTAATGTTGAAAAAATGTCAATTGAAAGTCATTAAAATGTACAAAATTTGGCCTACTGGGTATGTCTACCCAGTAAAAATAAAGCATAAACGAGAAATATTCAGATGTTTACGATACTGGAAAGTGAAATTATTACTCTAAATTTATCCCCGATTATGATTCTAATAATTCAAGACAACCTTTGAACAGTTTTAAAACTTTGACTATAATATCTACTTTCTGGAGTTCAGGTCCTTTAACAAGGTATTAATATGTTTTATGTTGCTTAACCCCTTCCAACATGCATATGCGTTTTTCTGTGTGTGAAGCAGAGGACTTTTAAAAACATTGTGGCAAAATGAGAAATGGCTCGAAATTAGCAATTTCCCCATTTGCACCACAATTTTTTTAATTCTATTGAATAATTATATTTATATCTATAAGATTGTATCCATGATTTTATCTTCATGTTTTAAAAGTTACTTGCAGCAGATTTATTGTATGAAGGAAAGGGTTAAGAGTCGGGTAGAACATGATATGGGTTAAAACAGCCTGTACAAAGAAGGAAGAAAAGTGTCTGTTAAATTCTTTATTGTAATCTCGTGTTCGTATGACTGGTAACATTGTGCTAATATTTGCAATTGTTGATTGTTTTAATACACATATATTATTTTAAATATAATTTTATATAAACAGTGTGTTGTTTCTTGTTTTATATACATGTATTTTACCTTTTTGGCAGACATATGTAATAAAACAACGATTTTGGTACATCACACGAATAACGACCTTCCGGAGTTTGCCACCTGGGCAGATCTTATCCATCTTGCGCCTCTGCATAGGCTGAGTCTTTCCTATTCGCTATCTAGTCTTACACCAACAAAATGCAACAATACAAGTATAAAATCCTCCCTACAATAAGACGAGTTTCGATGTATATATGCAGAAAGCGTGTTTTGGAAACATTGTGGCAAAATGAGAAGTTGCCCAGGATGAACAATTTCTCCTTTTGGCACACTGTTTTTAATTAATGAATAATGATGAACTGTCATATCGAGGGCTTGGCGTGAAACAGTTGTAATACAATGTGTAATTTTTTACCAAGGTTAATCACCTCGCCATAAAGTCTTTAAAAGCGTTAAATCATTTTTCTTTGTGAACAATGAAACAATGGAAATTTTTGTGCCATTCTCGTTCTGAAAGGGGTCGAAATTTCCCCTAAACCAGGGTTTTCAAAATAGGTTTTTAGTTACAACCTTTTCACGCCAAGCCCTCGATATATAGAGTTATTCCATAAAAGTTTTCGAGGTCATCTGTTGCAGATTTGTTGTAGGCTTATGTGTGAAAGGATAATGTTGTCGTAAATGCCATTAGACTTCTGACTTAGGAGTTCCAGTTTTCATCTGACGCGTAACTTCCATACCCAAATCATAGGGAGCTGGTCTTTTTTAAATTACCGTATTAGCATGCCAGGCCCCTATGACCCCAATCTAAAACAAGGCAGAACAAATGAAAAAAACAACACGAAAAGTATTTCATTTGTGACGTCCATACCCAAATCCAAACATGGCAGGAACAAATCAAGTAAACCAAACGAAGAGTAGCTTAAGACGACCCTTTGAATGTTAACAAGTTAATCCCATATAGCACATTTTCAGAAGTTTCTGTGACTGTTTGGTAAACAGTGTCAGACTGTATGGATGAACATATTGATCTTGAACCACACTAATTGTTAATGTTCCATTAGTAGTTCTGCGCGACCAAGACCCAAGTTAGACGAGAATGCACAGAGGTTAATGTCTGAATAAACGTAAAAAAATAAAAAATAAAAATTATGAAGAGGCTGATCTGTGTCTTTTTTTACTGTGTGAAGGTTTAATATTGTGGGTAAAGCTGTTTTCTCGCTTACATGTTCTGTTATACAGAACATAACCCAGTTCCCCGGGTAGACTCATTATATATTATCCAAAGAAATCTAACAGCTGGGTGAAACCTAGTGACTTTCAGTGACATGTGTCAAGCAAATATATATGAAATACATGTATTGAAATATACCTCATTTGTAAATAATTATTGTAAATAAAGTTTATAAATACTTTATTTAACAGTCTCTAGTGGATAAGGGTTAACAGCTACTACACCATGACGCGAGGAAAATAAATCGTCTGCTAAACGTATAGGAAGTATATTTATAAATATCGTGTGCTGGAGCAAAACGAAATGATGGCTACCGTTTTTTCCAATATAAACATGTGAACGCATCGATGTTATGAGATAAAATGAGCTAGTCTTAATAGTATATACTTCACTGCGATCTGATTGGCTGATGAATTGATATACGCTCTGTCAGAAATGTTTACACCTTGAAACCGGATTTGTAAGTGAGTTGAATATAAAAATCAAAGTACTGAAAGTACTTGTAACGAATTATTTTGAACATGTATTGTAAAATCTAATTTATGAATGCAATTGATCATGCTATTGCACAATTTAGTCTATTTTATTATTATTAATATTTTTGTCCAGAGATTTTTTTTATCAGTTGACAGTTTTAGTAAATGTAGCATTTTAACGGCGATGCGAGCGTTTAACATGCACACTAACTCTTTCACTGAGCACTGCGTAAAGTCTGTCAAAACACCCATGGCATATTTGTGAGATTTACATTGTTAGTTCGATTTGTTTTCGTCACCAGGGGCGGATCCAGGATTTCGGCTTATATTATAACTATGTTTCATGTGAGTGAATTAATTATTATAAATCTATAATGTTTAACAAATCGCATAAAATAAGAATTAAAAAAAAAAAAAGAACAGTTCCAATTGGGACTCGAACTCGCGTCCTTAAATAGTCCATGATTAGTAGTTCTACACGCTCTCCATTACACCACGTTACTTTGATACAACGTATGAGCGTTACTTTCGTATATATATTAAGCTAACTGAATGCGCGCGTATGTAAACCATGATCTATAATTAGAAAGCCCCTTTGATCATCGTTATCATGTTGGAAAAAGGAGAAACAACGGCGATGCGAGCGTTTAAAATGCGCACTGACTATTTCACTGAGCTCTGCGTAGTGGCATATTTGTGAGATTAACATTGTTCTATACAGCGTGGGGTCGACTTCTAGTGAATAGGCATACGACTAAAATTCATACTCGTGCCTTATACGTACCTGCCGACAAATGAAATATATATGCGCGTACTGTTAATATATGATATTTTCTAGAAAATTGATTATCTATGATGATTCGATAGTATAATTATGACTTCACTGTATTGAAATAACACGTAGAAGTCATTTTAATATCGAAAAAATACTAGGACTATTTAGGTGCAGCGAATGTGTATTCTAAGCGGAATTGTAGTTTAACCGTGACTTCCGGAAACAAACACGATCGCGTTAACTATATTATTTTTTGAGAAAAAAAAATTCGTTAATGAGATCAATCATGAAAGGCTTAGAATGACCCGATTGGTTTATCGGAACGTACCTATAGGAAGCGTTACCGTATACGCCTCACTGATTCTGATATAACTGAAATAATGTTGAAAGCGGCTTAAAACCCCAATAAATAAATAATTGTTCACTCAAAAAACATTACTGTAGTTACACTGTTGACTACTGTCGTTTGTGTTCTGAATGTCTTTGACCATCTGGATATCTGTAATTGAGTTCGTGTGGGGGAGTCCATTCATTGTAACTGAGTCACCTCTCCTGCAAAGATCGTAGGAATTGGTTGAACTTCTTCTGCGCAGCGCTGAGAGATCTTGTTCAGGATCTGTTTGGAAACGACGTTGACGTTTTCTAGTGGGTGGTTGTGTGACCACAAAAACACATAATTGAGCCGTCCCGCGAGAAAACCAACATTATGGCCTCTGCGTAATGTATCGATGAAGATCAGCCTGCGCAGTCCGCGCAGACTGATCCGTGCCGACACATTCCGTCTCAGGGGGATAGAGTAATTATTCTTGAAACAGAAAATCCGCAGGAGTCGAAACCTGTATATCCGAGTAAGCCTGCGCGGCATGCTTAGGCTGATCCGAGTCAATACTTTACACGGAGTCCACAATGTTGGTTTTCTCGCGGGAAGGCTCATACCATCATTTCCACCCCCCCGCTCCCCCACAGATTATCTGAAGCTAATAGCACGCTGCTGGGTGGTTGAAAAACTGCCTCGTCATTGAGTCATTGATGCGTGTCTGAATTCGATTAGACTAGAAAAGGGACGTTTACAGAGGTACATAATAAAAAGTATGTATTGATATGTCTCTGGCTTTAAATATTCTTTTCTTCTATATCTTCTTTAAATTTTATCACAGTGAATATATATACATACATACAAAGAATTTGCAGAACACAACATTGAAGACATGAGAAATAGAAGGTAGGCTAGCCTATCGTCAAAGTTCCATGATTAGCAACGATCTTTCGATCACACCATATTTGTTTATATTATATTCATATGGGGTGACGGTCAAAATGTCGAGTTGATAAATTAGAACAAATCATGAATCATTCAAAATGTCGAGTTTAAAAAATATCTAATTGTTTTAAACTTACTAATTACTAATACAGTTCGTTAGGTTTTTAAAAGATAATGCTTAAAAGTTATGCAAGTAAGCCTTTATGTTTAATGACTACCTGTGAGACAAATACGCCCGTAGTAAGGCTTATCTAACCCATATTCCCTCATACAGACGCTTTATAATACCTATGCAGCAAACGATCTTTTTCAAAAAAATGAGGAAAAGAGGATATTGCCCTTTCTTCATTTTGTCACAAGGTTTCCGACTCTATTAATAGAACATCCTTTCACGAATAGATAGTTTTGCCTAGATGTTTTCAAAGTCGTCTGCAGCATATGTGTTGTAGATTCTATGTGAAAAAGGGTTTATTTATATTCTGCCAATAAAGTTGAATTCGTTGTGGCAAAAGGGAAAAAAGTACAGGATTATTATTGTTTGCTACACTTTATATTTCCTAATTTATCTGCTGCAGATGCATCAAAATGCGTCTGCACGTGTTTGACAGTGCAGATAAATTACTCTAACTTTAGGGATTAATTCCAGTCTAGTGTCTAATTTCTAAAAATAGTATCTGTCATGACAGCATATAATAGGCATCGAACCGTATCATCGTGACTTTGTGTATATATATATTACGAAATAACCAGTGTTACATCAATGATCAAGACCATGTTTACACAAATTTAGTAGTGTAGTTAAACAGAAACAAATATGGCGGACATTATCACAGGACTTGTTGTTTTTGTGTTCATCTCAGGTGAGTAAAACGGTTTATTCGTTAATAATGTTCGAGAGTGTGAACGAGTATACTTTTTTAATAAGATCTTTCTGTTGTGTTTGTTCCCGATCTAGATGTCAGAAACTAGATCAGTCTTTACAGGTAGATACAGGTAAAAGTTTAACCCCCAAATCAGAATCCAAATCATCTGAAAAACAAAATGAAAATCACAATTCATCAAAATAAATAAGAAAGGAGCATATAAGCAAATCTATTTTGAAAGCGAAAATATTTTAACTTTTAATTTATAATCTTGTTATAGATCTATTAAAAAATGAGGAAACTACTGGCTTTGTATATATAATATATTTTTTTAAATCTTTAAACTTCCTGAATGAACAAGAAACACCAGATCACAGGGATTCTACATTACCATACAGGAAGTTGCATTATAAAGATTCCTTTTTAGCTCGACTATTCGAAGAATATGATAGTTATACTACTCATCGCCTTTGGCGTTGACGTCACACCTTCGTTAAAGCTTTGCATGCATGTACATGTACTTAAATACTACATGTATTGCATTAAAACTTTCTACGACCCTACCTAACTATCACACCTATGTAGATTATCAAGTTAAATAACCCTATCCTGCATATTATGCAAGTAATGGCCCTGTTTTACTTAGAAATTCTGGTTAAAGTTGTGCGTGCAACTAAATTAAGAATCCATATCTCAGTATTTACTTGATGCATTGCATTGATACTTTATACAACCCTACCAAAATATCATATATATATATAGAATATTAAGTTAGATAACTCTATATCCTATTTTTTTATGCAAGTTATGGCCCTTTTTTAACTTAGAGATTCTGGTTGAAGTTTTGCATGCAGCTAAATTTCTCAGTATTTACTTGATGCATTACATTGAAACTGTATATTACAACCCTACCCAACTATCACACCTATGTAGATTATTTAGTTAGATAACTCTATCCTGCATTTTATGCAAGTTATGGCTCTTTTTTTACTTAGAAATTCTGGTTAAAGTTTTGCGTGCAGCTAAATTAAGAGTCCATATCTCAGTATTTACTTGCTGCATTGCATTGCAACTTTATACAACCCTACCAAACTATCACACCTATGTAAATAATCAAGTTTGATAACTTATCCTGCATTTAATGCAAATTATGGCCTTTTTCTACTTAGAAATTCTGGTTAAAGTTTTTCTTGCAACTAAATTAAGATTTCATATCTCAGTAATTATTTGATGCATTACCAAGTTAAATAATCCTATCCTGCATATTATGCAAGTAATGGCCCTGTTTAACTTAGAAATTCTGGTTAAAGTTTTGCGTGCAACTAAATTAAGAGTCCATATCTCAGTATTTACTTGAGGCATTGCATTGAAACTTTATACAACCCTACCCAACTATCACATCTATGTAGAGTATTAAGTTAAATAACTCTATTCTTCATTTTATGCAAGTTATGGTCCTCTTTTTTCTTAGAAATTCTGGTTAAAGTTTTGAGATTAGAGACCATATCTTAGTAGCTACTTGATGCATTTGCATTAAAACTTTATACAACCCTACCCAACTATCACACCTATGTAAACAATCAAGTGTGATAACTCTATCCAGTATATTTTTCATATTATGGCCCTTTTTTTACCTAGAAAGTTGGTTAAAGTTGTGCATGCAACTACATTAAGAGTCCATATCCTATAGTATTTACTTCATGCATGGCTTTGAAACTTTTTAAAATCCTTCCCAACTATCGCACCTTTTGCACCTATCGCACCTTTTGTATATGTTGTTAATTTAAATTACTCTATCCTGCATTTTATGCAAGTTAAGGTCCTTTTTGGACTTAGAAATTATGGTTAAAGTTTTGCATGCAACTACATTAAGAGACCATATCTTAGTAACTACTTAATGCATTGCATTGAAACTTTATACAGCCCTTCCCAACCATCACACCTATGAAAATAATCAAGTATAAGATAAGTCTATCCTGCATATAATGCAAATTATCACCCTTTAAGAAATGCTGGTTAATGTTTTGCATGCAACTACATTAGAGCCCATATCTCAGGAACTAATAAGCGGTGGAATAGTCAAACGCGCTGTCCTCCGACAGCTCTTGTTTATAGTAGTTGATGTATATATATATATGCTATTGTCGAATCCCTGTGCACTAGATCATTCGATACGATATAAGTTAACATGATATATTATTTATCCCTTTCCATTGACCAAGTATAATTTTATTCTAAAGAATTGAAAACATTGTGATCAAATGTGAAATTGCCCATATTGAGCAAGAATCTCTATTTGTCACGATGTTTTTAAAAGTTGGCTGCTGCAGATGCATATATCTGCAATTCTGAAAGGGTGAAAACTGTATATGTGTGGAAAAAGGTTAACCTGTACATCAACGATTTCCCACGTACAGCAAATATACAGCAGACGACTTCGAAAGCATGTTCACAAACACCCGGAAAATCTCTATAAATGAAGAAACAATAACTTAAAGGAGTTGAAAACATTTTTGCAAATGAATTTTGTTTTCGTTTTGAGCAATTTCTCCTTTTGTCAATATGTTTTCAAGTCGTCTGCTGCAGAGGTGTCAGAAAGCGTCTAAATGTGGGAAATTGAAAATCAGTCTATCGGAACCGATTCACCTGACCACGTATTTCTAGAAAGTTTCTGTGACAAATAAGCAGATTGATCATTTCTGAATAAGCAGGATGGTCTAGATTTACATTTGCAACAAATGCCCTAGGCTACCTATGGTTGTTTTCTCTGTGATGCCAGCCCGCTGATCAATGTGTAAAATGTTTTGATTGATGCCATGAACTTTTGATCATATTCCAGTTGTTCAGGGAGGGAATTGGTGCACAGATCGTTCCAACGGCATTTTCGATAGATCAAGAACATTTTATTGTGATCAAGGATGCTGCGGTGATTATTATAACAGACATTGCTGCCTCAGTGGGTGAGTTCTCAAATTATATCACATGACAATGCTTGTATCCAATCTAATATACCCATTACGTATATTTCTTTATGTGGCACATGTGTAATATAACATGACCGAATCACTATGTTTGTATTCATCCGCGAACGTTTACAAAATGGCTGAAAACAAGTATACGGTAAACACAAACGTCACGATATATGGACAAGGTAAAGACACCATTATCATGAAAATATTTTTTGTGTGTGATTAGTTAACAGTTTATTAAGTATTAAATGTTGAGCCTATATTCTTACAGCGAAAAACAGATTTTCTTTTTGTGTTTTGTCATGTGATGAAAAGAATCTGTCATTCGTTGTCATTTCATAAAGTTTTATTAAACTCATCCAATAAAACTCTATATGAAATGACAACTCATGTCAGATCTTATATATCAACGCGCATCCTGTACTTCCCAAACAAGGAGACGTATTAAGTTATTAACCCCTCTTTCCAACATGAAATTACAGCGTCCAGGAGTCAATGCCCAGTCGTGGCGCTGTAGTCATGGTGGAGTGCTCTTGGACAAGGTACATATCCTAGCCTAGTACTGGTTTGTTTACCCAGGGATCATGAATAAGTGAATTATCGCCATGATATAACTGAAAAAATGTTGAAAACGGTGTAAAACCCCAGAAAAACAAACCACATGCATACACCAAATCTGCAGTACTTAGGCAACTATGAAAACATAAATTATATTAATTAAGGGAAAGATGTGAAAACCTGTTTCAATGAAATGTTATTTTTAGCTCTACAGGCTGAAAGCTAGTTGATCTTATGTCATAGTGAATTTTGTCTAAAATATACCAAGTCCTTCACAGAGTTAAGCGACAGTGGGTAACCCATTCTGGCAGTTTTCGCAATAAAAAATTCCTTAACCCTTTCCCTCATATAGACACTTCTTGACGCCTCTTCAGCAGACAGCCTTTTAAAAAACATGGCGACAAAAAAAAGAAATTGCTCAAAACGAGCAATTTTCTTTTGTCACCATGTTTTTAACTCTATTAACTAACTATACTTTTTAATGAAGATACTTTCCATAGTTTTACTTATATATTTTCAAAGTCCTCTGCTGCAGATTCACTGTATGTTAGAAAGGGTTAACTCGATTTGTGAAAAAGTTGTTCCATACATGTGTTGATTTTTGGCTTCAAAAGCCTTCTCCTCTGTAACCACTTGGCCAATTGCGATTATAATTCATAAGTAGCATCATCTCAATGTCAACTTTTGTACATTCCTTCAAAATGTTCGATCCACGCAAAATTCTGGTTTGCATGAAAACTAGAAAAAAAGAAGAACAAAATCTTCTCCCCCTAAACAAATTGGCTGATTTTTTTTAAGAGATATTCTTTCAGATTCTTTCAAGCCATTTTGATTGGTTAATAAACATGGCCGCCCAGGGGAGGGGGTGCTGTTTTGCCTTATATTACCATAGTGAAAACTTTATATGAGATTCCTTCAAGCAATGATGATTTGTCCAAAAACATGTAACCCAGGGGTTGGGGCTGTTTTGCCTCATATGGCTAAAGCATAAAACTTCTCCTCCAAAAGTACACAACATGTAGACGCATTTTGACACACCTGCACAGACAAACTTTGCCGCAACGTTTTCAAAGCCGTCTACCTGGTGCAGATTTGTTGTATTGGACAAATTATGTAAATGAGCTAAATAGTATTTTGATGATACAATAACTTCAACTGCAAACTATTGGCATAACAGATTTATCCCTTTCCCAACTGTAGACTTATTTTGACGCATCTGCAGCAGACGACTTTTAAAAACAACGTGACAAAAGAAGAAATTGCTCAAAACTTGTTTTCAAAGTCGTCTGCTGTAGAATTGTTGGTGGTGGGAAAGGTTTATTGATGTTGGTCTTGTCCAAATTGAAAACATCTCAACTGATGGAAAAATCAGAATTTTAAACTAAGATACATGTAGATGTATATATATAAATGTAGTCATAGTTGTGGATAAAAGGATTTTTTTTAAAAAAAACATGTTCACTTTTAACCCTTTTCCATTTGCATTTTGACACAACTGCAGCAAACATTGATGAGGAAAAAATAGATATTTTTCATGTTGAGCAATTTTTCCTTTTGCCACAAAGTTATCAATTCTATTCAATAAATATACTTTCAGGTATTATGATTTTCCATGTTTTGTTTAGATGTTTCTAAGTCGTCTGCAAATTTGTTGCATGTTTGAAAGTATTGATATTTTTTCTTATAAATGCAGTACAGGCACAGTTGTTGGTATAGTAATAGGATCCTTGGTTTTCGTTGGCATTGTGATTTCTGCCATTGTCGCCATCTGTTGTTGTTTGAAGAGAAATCGTGGTCGTCAAGGGCAGGTTGTCACCGGACAGGGAGCTGGTAAGTAAACCCTTTCACAAATTTCAGACGCATTTCGATTTTAAAAGACAACTATTGAAAGCAGTCAGAAAAGTAGAAATTGCTCAAAAAGAGCAAATTCTGCTTTTGCCCCTATGTTTTCAACTCGATTCAATAACAAGACCATTCCACATAACCAAATCTGCAGAAGATTACTTCAAAAACATTAAGTAAAAAAATCTCTATAATTATTATTTTTGAACAGAGGTGAAAACATTGCGACAAAAGGAGTAATTGCTCATTATGACTTATTTCTCCTTTTTCCACAATGTTTTCAATAGTTGTTTGCAGAGGTGTCAACATGTGTCTGTGTGAGGGAAATGGATATACAGATATTTCAAAGCTTTACCCAGATGTTTTCAAAGTGGTTTGCTGCAGATTTGTTTTTTCAGGGAAAGGGTTGGACAATGATAAAACATACAATATTTTTCCAATAAGGCATGATGGTACTTTTCATTGCAGGAACAACAGTTCAGATGACTACAGTGCAACAACCCTACATGCAACAACCCTATGCACAACAACCTTATGTGCAACAACCCTATGTGCAACAGCCCTACATGCAACAACAAAACATGCCAGGCCCAGGGCCATACCCAAACATGCCATACACACAACCTGGAAATCCAAACCCAGGTTTTGATCCACCAAAATACAGCGAGGTTGTTAATCCACAGTAATGGTTTTTTTCTTGTATAAAATTTGATATGTTATCTATGAACTTTTCCATGTTACCAAACCTTTTCTTACTTACAAAAAAATATGCAGAAGGCAACTTTGAAAACATATATGCAAATAAGCAAAATTTCTGAGCAATTTCCCCATTTGCCACAATGTTTTCAAAAGTCATCTGCTGCAGATGTGGCAAAATGCAAGAAGAGAGCGATTAAAATTGGAAAAAAAGCTCCTAGCCGTATTTATTGCTTACAAAATCATAGCAACCAGGCATCATCACAAAAGGGGTAAATTGAACTTTTAGCTACAAATGACAACTCCTACCATTCCACTGGACCAATTTCAAGTTAACTGCACAGGAATGATCCTTTGGTGGTTGTCTTTCATAAGTGTTCAAAGATTTAAATTCCATTGAGAACTTTGTTTGCTGGGGCATCAGAAAGGGTGCGAAATGGCCAAATTTAAACAATCTTCTCTTCTGAATCAGCTTGTCAGATTCCAATTTTCGTTGGGTGACTCTCTACAAAATTTGTTCAAGTCGTACTGATTGGTTGAAAAACATTGCAGTCAGGCGGCACCAGGAAAGGCGCAACATGACAAAACTTTATAATTTCATTCCTATTAAAGTTCTTGATATATTTCAAGATACAAATGGCCTTTACTGATAAGCTATTTCTTTAACAGTGTCCACTTTTGCAGTTTCCTTTGCACACCTTGATCAAATTTTCCCAGATATTTCCAGTTAAATATTTGCTACTAATTTACTATCAATCAGGTGATCGGTTTAGGGCCATCTTGGCCCTCTTGTTTGAATGATCTGAATACATATTATTATCCACAATAAGGTTTGGTATTTCATTTCTAATGACAGCATTCATGTCTTTTCTTAACCCTTTCCCACATGTAGACGCTTTCTGACGCCTCTGCAGCAGACGACTTTTGAAAACATTGTGGTAAAGGTGAAATTGCTCATAATGACCACTTTCACCATTTGCCACAATATTTACAACTCTATAAAATAAATAAACCTTTCCTAAACTGCAAATCTGCAGCAGACAATTTGAAAATATGATCTAGACAAAACTCTCAATAAATGAAAGTATTTTTTATTGAATAGAGTTATAAAAAAATGTGACCAAAGGAAATCATCAATATTTAGGAACAATTTCTCCTTTTGTCACTGTGTTTTCGTAAGCTGTCTGTTGCAGATGTGTCGAAATGTGTCTGCATGTGGTAAAGGGTTAGTTCAGCATTCAAATGCAATGAATTTGATTTTGGGTGAAGTAAACACATGAAATATAAGCTGCTTGTACTTTTTACCTATGCATAATTTGACAACATGTACCCTTGTTCCTGTCTTTGACAAGAATTTGTTGTTATTTCTCTGTTCGATATTGTTGTTATTAATGTTGTATAATAATAAGCTGTTGATGACATTTAATTTCATTTCAATTTTATTCTAAATACAAAGCATAAAACGATGTGGGAAGAGGAGAAATTGAACATTTTGAACAGAATTTAGATGGTTTCATAGCTCCTAATTGGAGAATATAGTAATATTATGTATTTTTAGTAAATACAACACATGGACTGTGTGTCAAATAAGGGTTAATCCCATTGCCTGCTGGAACTGATAGTGTAAAGCCTGTGCCATCAGTATAGAGCCAGGCCAAAGAGCACATCTGCGCCAACTGACCAGGCTCTATATTGTTTGCTGCTCAACTCAATATTTTTATTTTGATATTATTATAATTGACTATGGACTCTTCTCTTCCAATTAAAAGGGTTAAAGACTATCAAAAACTTATTAGCTCGACTTTTGAAAAAAAACGAGAGCTATTGTTATGACCCTGGCGTGGTCGTCGACGTCGGCGTCGGCTTCGGCGGTTAAGGTTTTTTGTTTAGCTCATTTTTTTTTTCTTCCTATCAGTCGAGCGTCTGTGCTGTACGCGGTGCTCTTGTTTTATATAGCCATTTGTCTTGGGTATATTCACCAACAAACTTACAAAACAAACTTACAAATATTTTAACCATGAACTTTGCTGATTTCCTGCAACTGATCATCATCTATGGTTGTAGCAGGGACACTATCTTATATTGTAATATAGTGTCCCTGGGTTGTAGACATGGTTTTACATAATTATTGAAGACATGGCTTTACTTAATTAATGTAGACAGGTTGTTACTTAATTATTGTAGACATGTTTTTACTTAATTATTGTAGACATGGTTTTACTTAATCATTGTAGACATGTTGTTACTTAATTATTGAGAAGTTATTACTACTGAATGATAAATGATTTTAGTACAAATAAATGTCATCCAAGATTAGACCGTAAAAACAGGTAGGCTCATCTTGGTCTTCATTGCTGGCATGAGTAGTTTAAGGTTGCGTTTAACAACGTATTAATACGTGTTATGTTGCTTAACGCTTTCCAACATGCATATGCGTTATTCCGTGTGTGAAGCAGTAGACTTTTAAAAACATTGTGGAAAAGTGAGAAATGGCTCGAAATGAGCAATTCCTCCGTTTGCATCACAACTCTATTGAATAATTATATTTATATCCAGAAGAGAGTATCCATTATTTTAACCTTTCTGACGCCTCTTTTTGAAAACATAGTGACAAAGGAAGAAATGTCGTATGAGGTAAAGGGTTAAGAATCGGATAGAACAAGATATGGGATAAAACAGCCTCTACAAAGAAGGAAGAAAAGTGTCTTGTTAAATTCATTATTGTAATCTCGTGTTCATATGACTGGTAACATTGTGCTGACATTTGCAATTGTTGATTGTTTTAATATACATATTTTATTTTAAATATATTTTTATATAAACAGTGTGTTGTTTCCTGTTTTATATACATGTGTTTTACCTTTTTGCCAGATATATGTAATGAAACAACGATTTTGGTACGTCACACGAATAGCGACCTCCCGGAATTTGCCACCTGGGCAGATCTTATACATCTTGCGCCTCTGCATAGGCTGAGTCTTTCCTATTCGCTATCTAGTCCTTCACGAACACATGGTGCCTGTGCTCAAAATGCAATAATACAAGTATGAAATCCTCCCTACAAGAAGACGAGTTTCGATCTATATAACGCAGAAAGCGCGTTTTGAAAACATTGTGGCAAAATGAGAAGTTGCCCAGGATGAACAATTTCTCCTTTTTGGCACACTGTTTTAATTTATGAATATTGATGAACTGTCAAATTGAGGGCTTGGCGTTAAACGGTTGTAACTTAGAATTGTATCTTTTTACCAAGGTAAATCACCTCACCATAAAGTCTTTAAAAGCGTATTTTTAGCTCCACTGGCCGAAAGCCGGTCGAGCTTTTGTCATGTGTAATTGTCCGGCGTGCATGCGTGCGTGCGTTAAATTTTGGCCTCAAACGACTTCTCCTCCCTAACCACTTGGCTGAAACTTCATAGGAAGCATCCTCTCAATGTCTTCTCATGAATCCCTGAATCCCTTCAAATTGTTTGGATCCATGCACAATTCTGGTTTCCATGGCAACCGAAAGAAAAAATAGCGTAAACTTACTCCGAAGAAATGTTCCTTGGCTGACCATCTATCAGATTCCTTCAAGCTAAGTTGATTGGACGAAAAACATAGCCGCCAGGGGGCGGGTTATTTTGCTTTATATGACTATAGTGTAAACTTAAAAGATCTTCTCCTCTGAAAGTGTCTTGCCGATTTTCAAATAATTGTGTAGAAATGTTTCTAAGGTGACCCACTATCAGATTCATAAAAGCTATGTTGATTGGTCGAAAAACATGGCCACCACAGGGTGGGGCTATTTTGCCTTATATTGCTTTAGTGAAAACTTAAAAAGCTTCTTCTCCGAAATAATTTGGCCGATTTTCAAATAATTTTGTAGAAATATTTCTAGGGTGACCCACTATCAGATTCCTTCAAGCCACATTGATTGGTCGAAAACTATGGCCGCCAGGGGGCGGGGCTTATATGGCTAAAGTGAAAAAAATAAAAACAGATGAGCGATCCAGGGCCATCACGGCCCTCTTGTTTAAATTTCCGTAGTAGCGTGTCAGGCCCCTATTAACTCAATCTAAAACCTGGCAGATACAAAAAACGAAAACCCGAAAAGTAGTTCATTTGTGACGTGTATACCCAAATCCAAACATGGCAGGAACACATCAAGTAAACCAAACGAAGAGTAGCTGAAGACGACCCTTTAAATGTTTACAAGTTAGTCCCATAAAGCACATTTTCAGAAGCTTCTGTGTCTATTTGGTAAACAGTGTCAGACTTTGTGGATGAACTTATGATCTTGAACTACACTAATTGTTAATGTTCCATTAGTGGTTCTGCTCGAGCAAGACTCGAGTTAGACGAGAATGCACCGGTTAATTAATGTCTTAATAACCATAACAGAAATAAAGAATAATGACGAATTGGCTGATATGTGTTTTGTCTGACTGCGTAAAGGTATGATTTTGTGGGTTAAGCTGTATTCTCGCTCAAATGTTCTGTTATACAGAACCTAACCCAGTTTCCCGAGTAGACTCATTTTGACAAAGTCTTATGCTGAATATTTCTTGAATGTTGGGAGGAGTAATGAAACTCCGCAGCAGACAAATGTTTAGAAAACGTAGACAAAGGAATCAGCTGTTCAAAAAGATTAAACAAATCAACGAACTAACAACATCTATTCCTTACATTCGCTTATTTTCTCTATAATTGGGTAGCCTACATTAACCTCCCAAACGATTCGGGGTCTTGTTGTTATTACATTGAAGACTCGGGCTAGCCTCTGTATATGATTCAAGCAATTTGGGCTCTAGTTGTCATGACATTATATACTCGGGCGAGTTTCGGTATCTGCTCCAAGCAGTTTGGGTTCTAGTTATCATAAAATTGAATACTCGGGCGATCTTCAGTATATGCTCCAAGCAATTTGGGTTCTAGTTGTCATGACATTAAATACTCGGGCGAGCTACGGTATCTGCCCCAAGCAATTTGGGTTCTAGTCGTCATTACATTAAATACTCGGGCGAGTTTCGGTATCTGCTCCAAGCAATTTAGGTTCTAGTTATCATGAAATTAAATACTCGGGCGATCTTCAATATCTGCTCCAATCAGTTTGGGATCTTGTTGTCATGACACTACATACTCGGGCGAGCTTCGGTATCTGCTCCAAGCAATGTTGGCTCTTTTTGTCATTCCATTAGGGCTCGGGCAAGCCTCTGTATATGCTCCAAGCAATTTTGAGGTATTGTTGTCATTACATTGAAGACTCGGCGAGCTTCGGTATCTGGGGTCTTGTTGTCATTACATTGAATACTCGGGCGAGCTTCGGTATTTGCTCCAAGCAATTTGAGGTCTTGTTGTCGTTACATTGAAGACTCGGGGCGAATTTTGCTATCTACTTCAAGGGGTTTGAGGTCTTGTTTTCGTTACATTGAAGACTATGGCGAGCTTTGGTATCTGCTACAAGCAATGTTGGGTCTTGTTGTCGTTACACTGAAGACTCGGGCGAATTTCGATATCTACTCCAACCAATTTAGGAACTTGGTGTCGTTACATTGAAGACTCGGGCGAGCCTCTGTATTTGTTCAAAGCAATTTGGGGTATTGTTATCATTACATTGAAGACTCGGGCAAGTTTCAGTATCTATTCCAAGCAATTTTTCGGTCTTAAATTACATTGAATACCAAGGTGAGCATCGGTCTCTGCTCCAAGCAATTAAGGGACTTGTTATCGTTCCATTTAAGACTTGTGAGAGCATAGGTATCCGCTCCAAGCGATTTTAGGTCTTGTTGTCATTCCATTAAAGACCCAGGCGTGCCTCGGTATCTGCTCCAAACGAGTTGGAGTCCTTTTGTCATTACATTGAATACTCGGGCGAGCCTCGGTATCTACTCCAATCAATGTGGGGTGCTATTTTCATTACATTAAAGACTAGGGCGAGCCTTGGTATCTGCTCCAAGAAATGTTGGGTCTTGTTGTCATTACATTAAAGACTCGAGCGAGTTTCGGTATCTACTCCAACCAATTTGGGGTCTTGTTGTCATTACATTGAAGGCTCGAGCGAGCCTCGGTATCTACTCCAAGTAATTCGGAGTAATGCTGTCATTCCATTGAAGATTAGGGCGAGCCTCGGTTTCTGCTCCAAGCAAATTAGGGTCTTGTTGTCAATACTTTAAGTTTAAAGATTCGGACAAGCCTCGGTATCTGCTCCAAGCGATTTAGGGTATTGTTGTCAACACCAAAGACTTCAGCGAGCATGTACAATCGCTCAAAGCCATTTGTGTTCTTGTTGTCATAGTATATCGGGCACGCCTCGGTATCCAGAGTCTTTGGCATATGTCTATATGAAATATAGTTCTAGATGCAACCTTTAACAAAACAATTAGAACTGTAGCACAACGAGTTTTACGCAAAATTATGCAAAACCGGAAATCCAACAATACCTCAAAATGTCCTGAAACAGTGCACATATAAATAGAATTGTAAATTCCAAATTGTTTCTGTGATAATACAAATGTCGTATTTATGTTTTAAGTCTCAATTTAACAGTGTACGGTTGAACATCATACAAGTTTGTTCAATTGGAAATTAATTCAATTATTGACAATCAAAAGACATGCTCAATCAGCCGATCAAATAACGTAAAAATATCACGTGTAGAAACGTTAGTAATTCTCCGTTGCGCATGACGTTACAGCGTCAATAAACGTTCGCTCTAAGGCAACGTCACTAAGATATATTACGCATAACGGCATAGCGAATTATTTAGCTATAACATGAAATACTTAAGAATAATTGAATAAAAAGTAAAACAAATATTATTGCAATGGGCAATTTGATAGGTTGTTATCGCCCAAGCGATCAAAAGAAAGGTACAAGCGTTAAAACGCTTTTAAGAAGAACAGAGAAACTTAGTAAGAAGAGAAAACGCATCGATGATCTTGTTGCTGATGCTCTTAAACGTGAAAAGCGGGAAATTAGACAAAAGAGAAAAAGTGAAAAGAAATGCTTGAAGAAACAGACCGGAGGTAGGTTGAACTCTATTAATTATATTGGTTTAAAGGCATGAAGCGAGACATCTCGAAGTATTTAAGACTTACTGATTTTAAAAATTGAATTACAATGATGCAAACAAAATTGTTCACAAGTAGGCCTATCCTTATTTGCTGGAGCGCTTTCTTCTTATTTTGTAATAAAGTTATCACACGATAACATATTGGAAACAAGTCCTGTTTCTGAGAGAACATTCATCAGAAGAGAAAACGAAATAATTAAACCTTTCAACGGAGCTTGTAACAAGAATAACGGCAATCCGCGTAGGCTAATCCGGGCAGACACATTATGTCTCAGGGAATACAGGTATAAACTAATGATTCCTGAAACAGAAAATCCACAGGAGGCGAAAAGTGTCTGCCCGGGTTAGCCTTCGCGGCATGCTTAGGCTGATCCTGATCGATACTTTACGCAGAGTACACAATGTTGGTTTTCTCGTGAAACGGCTCATTTATGAATGAACTGGCTGTCGTGATTTGACTGAACTAATTTTAACGTGTTTGTTTGTTTGTTTGTTTACGGCGCTTTCAACAATATTTCAGTTATATCATGGCGTTTCCTGAGTAATTTATCAATGCTACTGGTCCAGTTATCCTTACACCAGCTAATCAGACGTATTGCTAACCCTACAACTCTGAGTTATATAGCTGCATTCATGTTAAGTCACCGGTACTGTATGGATGATGGAAAAGGTGCATTGATCATCGTAGATGGTCACAATGTGTACAAAGACCCCTGTAAATAATTGATTTAAACGTTTTATATTATTGGCATGTAAGTTATTGACGACAGATCATCTAAAACCAATTTTGTTTGAACGTGCGCATGGAGGAAAGGATGTGAAATACAAGTTGACCTGTTTGAATAAAAGGTCAGATTAACATATACAACTGATCAGTTTAATATTAATATACACAGTTCACCAAAAGCTTCGAAAACCTTTGTCAGCGATCTGCAAACAGGTTTAGATATTGATTGGACTGCACGGAATAACAAGCATCTGCACTGTTCGCGAAGGCTCCATTGTATTTCCTTGAAAATCCTTCATAGCTTAGGCGCTTGCGAACTTGATATAACCAACATTATGGACTATGTGTAATGTATCGACCCAAATCAGCCTGCGCAGTCCGCGCAGGCTAATCCAGGCCGAAACAGTTCGTCTCAGGTGGATACAGGTATAGAGGAATGATTCCTGACACACAAAATCAACAGGAGGCGAAAAGTGTCTGGCCGGATCATCCTGCACGGCATACTTAGGCTGATCCAGGTCGATACTTATTGCAGAGTTCACAATGTTGGTTTTCTATTGGAACAGCTCATATACATTGTCTAACTTGTTAGCATGTGCATATAGATGAAACATTGGATGAAAACTGTTAGCTTGAAATATGAATGCATAGATAAAATTCGCTTTTACTTGCATTATCAAAAAATGAACATAAAAACGGGAACGGATCAGACATGAATTGCAATATTTATCATAATGAATCGGGAAGATGAGCACTTCTATTTAGTTTACTTATAACACAACATATCTGTGTTTTATAGTGAATATTATGGTTTTGGTAATGTAACCATTATCGAACTTTATTGAGACACGCTCATTCAAACAGTCTGTCTGCACCATGTTAGATCGAATACCACTGGTTTCAGATTCGCCGAAGAAAGATGTCAGCGATGACAATGATGGTGACGTTTCTATTGAGCAGCAAACCCTCATCAATAACGATGACGTAAAACAAAACGCAGCAGATGATGTAAATGTCAGTCCTAATACCAAACACACAGAGTCGTCTGAAGCGACATCTTCAGATGACTCAGAAGTCAACAACACCGAAAGTCACCTACCGAAGACAGACGATACCGACACCAACAACACTGCCGAACATGAGACAAAAGAGCCAGATCTTCGTGAAACATCTGATCATCATAACATTGAAAACATACCGCTTATTGACACAATAATTGACGACACCCAACCGTCTGGTGCCTTAATTGATTATCCACAAGCAAGCGTGAAAGATATTGAGAATGATAGTATTACACATGAGAAACGCATGTGTCGTGAAACGACAGAAGAAACAACAGGAGACGATACAACAAAGAACGATGTAGAACACTTAGATGTAGCATCTCTAACGACAGATGAAATAGAAATGTTAACAACCGATAGCTTTGAGGGAATTCAATCGAGTACTGACCAAGATTGTCGCAGGGATCAGAGTACTAAGATGGAAGACATAAGTATATCCGACAGCAAAGAGACATATTCCGAAGACAGCGAGACAAACAATGGGACAATCGATAGCCAAGATGTGAAAGAAGTAAATACAGAAGGTGCTAAAATCATTGAATCAAAAGAAAGCACTGATAAGAAGGAATATTTAGAATCTCACAGATCGACAATAGAAGATAATGAAGATATACACAATGCGACAACTGACGTGACAGAAGTCAATGAAAAAAATGTAGACATAAGTGAAACAAAAGAAAGCATCGATAATGAAGTAACAATCGATGACCAACAGTTAGACTCACACAGAACGACAACAGACCATATTGAAGACATACACACAGCGACAATTGATAGTCAAGACGTGACAGAAGTAAATGACGAATATGTGGAAATAAGTGAGACAAAAATAAGTATCTATAACGAAATTAGAGACTCTCCAAGAACGACGACAGAAGAAAATAGTGAATTGGAATGCTTGACGATTGAACGTACAGCAGGAAATATTGAGGACACTTATAATGAAGAACACATTGATACCTCGAACACGTGTAAGGATGCCAGTGAAATCGTACACAATGATAATTCATTACCTATCGAAGAAGAGAAAACGGAAGAATCTGAGGAATGCGAAGACAGTAAGTATACAAGGAATACAATTGAAACAATCGATGATAAAGGTAGAAACGAGACGAATTTAGACTATAACCCTGAAGATGACAAAGCCAAAACTTATGAAAATGAGGTTCCTTGTTGTGAATCAAATTTGGTCAATGACGGAGAGCATGCCGATGTTTCAACTAGAACAAAGGAGAATGAGAGAAAATTAATGGGACAAAATGATTCCTTTATAGGTGAATGTGTATCGAACGAACTTTCTGCAGAACGTTGCGGCATAACAGATTCAAAGCAAAATCCATTGGAAATAGTAGATGTTAACATAAAACAAGAACACGAGATCTTTCCTGATACCGACTACAAAGACGGTTTAAAAGCCAGTGAGAACGAACATTCTGAATATTCTGTTCACGATGTAACATCTGATGTAGGGCTTCAAAGCGATACAGCTATTACTAGAAGTGATACAAACAAATGTCAAGCTTGTCATATCGGAGATACAAGCAACGACGCACATGACTGCAAGGACAAATTGGAACAAATGCCTCACGATGTTGAAACTGTTAGTGATAGCAAACGGGTAGAATTAATTCACCGTGCGAGGTCAATGCCAATTAGAAAATGTGTTGCTTTGGTAACTGGATTTGCGAAGGAATTGAAACAAGCCAACGTTATTCCTAAACATCGAAAAAACAAGTTCGTTGTATCAAAAACGGAACGCTATTTAGACAAAACAAAGTCAATAATTCTTAAACGGCCAATGCCAAAGAGCGCCGTTTTAAACAGAGTGAAATCATGGCATCGTCGTAGAACCCCAGTGCAGAAGCGAATGTATCCTGGCGCCCTCGATACTATGATTCGCATTGGACAAAAACCTCAGTTGAAAGAGATAGAAAGACATAAGAAAGACAGCATGAATTACGAAAAAAGAAGAAAACTACTTACTGAGCAAGACAGACACGGAAGTATAGAAGAATTGAAATGGAGCAGACACATGAGAACGGGCGTTCGCTTAAAGGTTAGGAGAGAAAAGGCTGCCATAGAAAATGAGAAGTACAAAGTAAGTAATTTTTCTACACAGTTTGATCCTCAATGGAGGAAGTAAGGTTTTCGGATATTTGCAACCAAATCCAGATCAATCCACTCATTCCAACAGCCTGATCAATGGTTAAACGCCTCCCCACTCACATATTGTTGAGCGGACCGTTGACTAATTGGCGAGCAGTATAGATCCTTATCAGACTATGCTGATATACTTGTGCTGTCTGATATGGATCTGTAATGGTCGCATACGTCCGAATGCATATGAGCCGTTCCTCGAGAAAACCAACATTATGGACTCTGCGTAATGTATCGACCCAGATCAGCCTGCGCAGGCTAATCCAGACAGACACATTCCGTCTGAGGGGATATAGGTAAAGAGTAATAATTCCTGAAACAGAAAATACACAGGAGGCGAACAGTGTATAACCGGGTAAGCCTACGAAGCATGTTTAAGCCGATACATGTCGATACATTACGCAGTGTATCCACAATATTGGTTTTCTCGTGGAACGACTCATAATGTCCCGCGTCCAGGCGTATTTGTAGGTTCCTCAGTCCATCTCCTCTTCAAATCCTTTAATGTGTCTCATAACACGAATATGGCTATCCCTTTTTCCATTGGTTCAAATGTTAGTCTGAATGATATTCATTCAGAAGTTAATTTCATTTTCATACACTGAGAACTTATTAAGGGATACTGCTCGGTCAACCTTTTTGTATATGGTATTCAACTAGACATCTAAACAGGCTTACGTCAGATCAAGTGTGCAGTCTTGTCCCATCGTTTATATGTTCTGCATGTCTGAGTAAAGTAAAAAAAAAAACGACCTTCGAATGTTCGTCTTTACCATAAAATAGCTTATCCTATAAGCGATCGGGATTTTGTAAACAGTAAACATCGGATCAGTGTGCACATCCGTGCAGTATGATCAGTGGCAATACTGTTGAAGGTACTGAACTCCAGATGGAGAACAACATTTTTAAATGTTGAAAGTTCTGCAAATATTGTATTTAGTGTACAATTAATAAGTATATAGTTCTAACTATTTTGGCAGTAAATGTTGAAAAACTGTTAATTGAAAGTCATGAAAATGTACAAAATGTGGCTTACTGGGTATGTCCACCCAGTAAAAATGAAGCATAAACAATCAATATTTGGATGTATATGGTACTGTAAAGTAAAATTAATACTCTAATTTTACCCAAAAATTATGATTTTAATATTTCAAAACAACTTTTGAACAGTTTTAAAACTTTTACTATAATATCTATTTTCTGGAGTTCAGCACCTTTAACAATATATTCATAAGAGCCTCGTGTACAAACATCCGGGACATTTAGTTCTCCGAATGTCTGTTTTCCTATGGCGTGGTACGAATTAGGGCCGTATCACATGCTTAGGAGCACAACTATCAATACAGAAATGCTTTCATTACAGATGATTGCCTCGATAGCGAATGGCCGTTATAACCGTTATAACCACTTACCACCCGTAGTAAAGCCTACCCCAACCAGTATGCCATTTCATAGTTCAAGTACAAGTCACATCAAACCAGCAACAATACAGGTACTGTTTTATTTTATTTCATTACATAAGAATGTCTTACTAATTGCTGAGTCTATACAAGAGTAACGCGATTTGCGACGATTCAGATCATCCATAGCCTCCGCGCAGTCTGTCCAGGAATTGCTTCATTTGCTTTCTAGGGATACATGCTTCGCGGAATTTATTGTTTTAAACAATTGACTATGGACACCTGCATATGTTACTCTTATCTAACTTAAACTAGACATAAAGTACGCTCGCTCGTATATAGATCTGATTACTTCCCCATACAGGTTGGCTCAGATTGGCCTTTGTGTCAGCCATCGAAATTGCCGCATATAACATCGTTCTGTATAAAACATGTAAGATGCCCAATCTAAATACACGATATAAAACAGAGCAATGGTTGTATCGTGCGATTTCATTGGACAAAAAAGTCGAGCACGTACTCATGAGTATTTAAGTGTAAAGAGGCAATTCGAGACCAAATATTTAATTCTACACGACAAGGTGAAATAAATTCAAGCTTATCGAGTCGACCTGTCATGCGATGTCGTCAGATTCAATATAGTTAAAGCGAAATATTTTGGTCTGATTTGTATGAGCTTGATTTTACTCGGACCTCTATGCAGAGATTATAAATTGTTTATTACCGTGGGTTTCGTATTCTAAAATATGCTTAAAACAAACAGTAAACAGATAACTTCCGAAGACTCACGAACTACACCACCTTTGTTCGAATTTGTTGGGCCCGTGTATAATGTTCTGCATCGATACCCTACCCCTATTCGTAAAAAGCGTGTGCGGGAGGTCGCGTGTTAGATACTCAGCCGGGTCATACTAAAGACATTAAAACTGGTAGTAATGACTGCCATGCATGGTACTCAGTATTGCGGGCTTAGCATTATACTAACTGGCTTGTGTCAGGATAAATAGACTAGTACTACTGGAAGTTTACCCAGGAAACGCCGTGACATAACTGAACAAATGTTGAAACCGGCGTAAACACAAAACGATCACCCGAGTACAATATTCTGGCGCCATTCGTCAAACTCAATTGTTTACACCTTAACACATTGTTATGTTCTTTTTTTCTCATTGTGAAAATTAATTAATCAGGATCCGTATGTACCAATCATTCTTAAAAATCATTAATTCGTTTGATCAAGAAAAAAAAATTGATATAATTATTTATAATATTCCACAATTTTAGAAATAGAATGCATTTCAAATGGTAGTTAATTACTGACTTAGTTGTGCTATTATTTTGTTCTAGTCACTAAGAGAACGATATGGTCTTGGCAAGAACCAGAGTTCCAGCAGATGTGTAAGCCCAAATAGATCAAACAACGACTCCAGATACTCATCTTTATCTAGAACATCATCAACATATGACATTAATCATAGAACCGAATCGTCCAGTGAATCCAATAAGAAAGTAGCATTAAGGCGCATAATGCGACAATTTGAGAAAACGTGCAAGGATGTGGAGAGAATGAAGTCCAATGGTACAGACCGTGCAGCCGCGCCTTCCAGGGATAACACGTCTTATGTGGGGATTGGACGACAGACCAGTTTCACGAATCTCGGAATGGACCGTTGTAGAAAAGACTTTTAACTTGTATTCAATCTAATCGTTAAACGTGTTATCCTTTGGTGTTACAACATATGAAGAGGAACATTTTATACGGGACTTTTGTCTTGTACAATCTAATCGTGAAACGTTTCATTCCTTGGTATTGAATATTAAGACCCATTTTACGGAATGACAAGTGAAGATCTCGATAATTATAAACTGGACTTTTAACTTGTAAAATCTAATCGTGAAACGTTTTATTCCCTAGTGTTGAATTTTTAGAATCATTAAAAAAATACGGAATGACAAATGAAGAGGTCGTTTTAAACTGGACTTTTAACTTGTAAAGTCTAATCGTGAAAGATGTTATCCCTTAGTATTGACTATTTTGACATCATTGCCAGACAGAGGAACTGTTTAAACGCATAGGTTATATATTATTACATTATATGGGTTAAAACAGCCTGTACAAAGAAGGAAGAAAAGTGGCTGTTAGATTATTTACAGTAATCTCGTGTTCGTATGACTTGTAAAATTGTGCTGAAATTTGCAATTGTTGATTGTTTTAATACAAATATTTTATTTTAAATATATTTTTATATAAACAGTGTGTTGTTTCTGGTTTTATGTACATGTGTTTTATCTTTTTGGCAGATATATGTAATGAAACAACGATTTTGCTACATCACACGAATAACGACGTTCCGGAAATTTCCACCTGCGCAGATCTTATCCATCTTGCGCCTCTGCATAGGCGGAGTCTTTCCTATTCGCTATCTAGTCCTACACCAACACAACATGCAACAATACAAGTATAAAATCCTCCCTAGAAGAAGACGAGTTTCGATATATATATATATGCAGAAAGCGCGTTTTGAAAACATTGTCGCAAAAGTTACACAGGATGAATAGAACAATTTTATAAATTTACTAATTATTAATACAGTTCGTTAGGTTTTATAAAAATAATGCTTAAAAGTTATGCAAGTAAGCCTTTATGTATAATATATACTATATATATATATAATCACCAATTCGACATTTTGAATCATGACTTGTTCTAGAGACCTAATGTGTTAATTAGGTTAGGTCTCTGTTTGTTCTATTAAAAATATCAATTCGATATTTTGACCGTTATTCATATATATGTAAGTAGGCTTAAAGTCTCGCAAGATTTTGCAATAGCACGTGATTTAGCAAGACTACCTGTGAGACAAATACGCCCGTAGAAAGGCTAATTTAACTCATATTCCCTCATACAGATAACTATAGACCAATAAGCATAAGCTCTATCTGCTCAAATATAATGCAGAAAATAGTCAAATTCAAAATTACTGAGCACATGATAAACAACCATCTATTCTCTAAACATCAATTTGGATTCATGAAAGGGAAATCTTGCCCATTACAACTACTTGAGGCACTAGAAGACTGGCCAAATGCCCTCGACAACAGTAACGAGCTAGACATTATATTCTACGACTTTAGGAAGGCATTTGATACTCTACCACATAATAAGCTACTTCAAAAAATAAAAGCTTATGGAATCAAAGGGAAAGTGCTTGCCTGGATCCAAGACTTCCTATCAAACAGGACACAAGAAGTGGTCATCAACAGTGTACACTCAAACATAGTACCTGTTCTCAGCGGTGTAACCCAAGGGAGTCTCCTCTGACCGACACTTTTCCTAATCCACATCAATGACTTCCCTGAAGTCGCGGAGATAATCGTCAAACTATTTGCCGATGACACAAAAACATACAATGTTGTCAACTGTCAAGCTGATCATGAGCTTATCCAAAGAACGACAGACCAATTTAGCGACTGGTCTCACACATGGGACCTCGAATTTAACTCAAAAAAATGCAAAAGACTACATCTAGGAAATAACCAACAAACAGGAGACTATTTTACTAAAGGCAGAGACTTAAGCAGAGAAGTAATCACAAACGTAGAGGATGAAAAAGATCTAGGAGTCATCGTAGACAAGAAATTTAAAATTTCATTCTCACATTACATCGAAAATTAAAATAGCTAACAGAAACCTAGGAATCATCTTCAGAACCTTCACCTACATGGATAAAACTATATTTCTACATCTATGCAAATCACTGGTCAGACCCTATCTGGAGTATGCGAGTACGGTATGGTCACCACATCTGAAAAACACCAAATTGCTATTGAAAATGTCCAAAGACGAGCAACTAAACTATTATCCAATATACAATTTCGAACTTATACCGAGAGACTAAAATATTTAGGAATTCCGTCACTAGAATACAGAAGATTACGAGCAGACATGTTACAAGTATTCAAAATAATGAACAAGTATGACTCAACTTCAAAAGAGGACTTGTTAACACTCTCAAGCTACATAAGAACAAGAGGAAATAATCTCAAATTATTTTTAAAAAAAACTAAAAATCGACATACGGAAAAATGCCTTCAGTATAAGGACCGTGGACCCTTGGAACTCGCTCCCAGACGATGTAGTAATAGCTCCAAGTATAAATGCCTTAAAAAACAAGAGGGCCATGAGGCCCTGGAATCGCTTACCTGAGAATGGGCTATTTAAGACATAACTCTCTCATGCTCAAGCCAAACATGTGGCTTCCAGAGTGTTAACAAGATTTCCCTTAAATTTGGTCTAGTGACCTAGTTTTTGACATGACATGACCATTATTCGAACTTGGCCTAGATATAATCAGGACAAACTTTCTGATGTTTTTGACCGGACATGACCCATATTCGAACTTGGCCTAGATATCAAAAGACAAACATTCTGACAAAGTTTCAACATGCTCAAGCCAAAAATGCGGCTTCAGGAGTGTTAACAAGATTTTCCTTAAATTTGACCTAGTGACCTAGCTTTTGACCCGACATGACCTATTTTCGAACTTGGCCTAGCTATCACTAAGACAAACATTCTGACAAAGTTTCAACGCTCAAGCCAAAAATGTGGCTTCCAGAGTGTTAACAAGATTTTCCTTCAATTTAACCTAGTGACCTAGATTTTGACCCCACATGACCCAGTTTCGAACTTGGCCCAGAGTTGATCGAGATATATGTTCTGATAAACTTTTATAAAGATTGGATGCAAAATGTTGCCTCTAGTGTAGTAACAAGCAAATGTTGACGACGGACGACGAACGACGAACGGACGGACGACGGACGACGGACAAAAGGCGATCACAATAACTCACCTTGAGCACTACGTGCTCTGGTGAGCTAATAAACAATCATTGGATAAATCACCCTTCTAAATTCAACCCACGTACGCTGCCACTTGTCAATAAATACAAGTAACCACATAAGAGATGGACCATTAGAAGCCTTTGGCTTTCCGGCGGTCTCGGAACCGTAAGTAAACCGTAAGTAGTTTGTCGTCTGCAGCATATTTGTCGTATGTGAAAAGGGGTTTATTTATATTCTGACAAAATAAGTTGAAAACGTTGTGGCAAAAGGGAAAAGGTGCACATTATAATCTTTTGCTACACTTTAATTTTCCAAATTCGTCTGCTTTAACTCTTTCAGCGCCAAAGGCAATATTGAGCTTTTTGCAAACAATACAGATACAGGTGAGTCAGCTCGTAACGAGCTGTCTCACCTGAAATCTGCATTGTTTTGGCTGTGAGTTATATATAAAAATATTCCAAAAATCGTAACGAGCTGTCTCACCTGAAATCTGCATTGTTTGGCTGTGAGTTATATATAAAAATATTCCAAAAATCCTATAACATGAAAATAGAGCCGTCCGAGTTTGAACATGGAAGAGTCTACTTTAAACAATTTGGCGCTGAAATGGTCAAATGTGTCTGCACGTGTTGGACAGTGCAGATAAATTACTCTAACTTTAGGGATTAATTCCAGTCTAGTGTCTGATTTCTAAAAATAGTATCCGTCATGACAGCATATAATATGCATCGATCCATATCCTCGTGAATTTGTGTATTACGATATGACCAGTGTTATGTTAAAGACCAATACTATGTTCACACAAATTTAGTAGTGTAGTTAAACAGGAACAAATATGGCGGACATTATCACAGGACTTGTTGTTTTTGTGCTCATCTCAGGTGAGTAAAACGGTTTATTCGTTAATAATGTTAAAATTAGTATAAGAATATAAGATCTTGAAATCTTGCTGTTGTGTGTGTGATCCCGATTAAGAATTCAGAAACTAGATCAGTTTTTACAGGTAGATAAAGGCATGATAATGTGTTAACACCCAAATAAGAATCCAAATCATCTGAAGAAGAAAATGAAAATCCCAATTCATAAAAATTTAGCATAGAGCCAGGAACGTAGATAGGAGGGATATTTAACCAAGTTGTATTCTAAAATATCACCCGTCCCAACATTTGTAGCAAGTAAAACTCAAAAACTATTGGAGATTTTTTTCAGGAAGTTTAAACATTTATTAATAGACAAACATATTTTAATACACTACACGTTTTGATAATATTTTATCCCTATGAATAATGTCAGTCTCTTACTTTTTGGAACAAAATTAATACAACTACTCATAATACGGTCTTTACCTGTGTCTTTTAAACCAGAGACATTTATATGTCTGTTTAAACCAGTCATTTCAAACTTTAGTTGAATTTTTTTGCTTTCAAAACATGTATATTTTGTTTTATTTGCTACAAAATGTGAAAATTTGGATAATTTTATTTCTCCATGTGATATTTTAACCAAATAACAGGTGTACAGGTGGACTTGCCTATCCCTCTTATGTATGTCCCTGGTATCATGTTTGACTGATTATCGATACTTGATTACCTGTCGGTTGATTATTTAATTATGATCATTTGATCTTGATGTATTCTAAATAGTTAATCTGCTGCAGACGACTGAAAACATTTAGTAAAAAATATCGAAACTATCGAAACTCTCTATAAATGAAAAACAACAACAAATTATTCAATGAAGTTGAAAACATTGTGGCAAAAGGAGACATTGATCATTCTTTTTCCACAATGTTTTCAATTTGGACACTTTTATTTCTCCATTTAATATTTTAACCAGATAACAGGTGTACAGGTGGAGTTGCTTATCCCTCTTATCTATGTCCCTGCTCTACCTCCCTGATAGAGCTAGATCTTTTTTGAAAGAGGAAAGATTTTAACTTTACTTAAATTTATTATCTGATTATACTTATAGATCTATTGGAAATGAGGAAACTACTGGCTTTGTAGATATGATATTTCTTGACAATCTTTCTAAAGACTACCTGAATGAACAAAAAAACACTAGATCATTCGATACGATATAAGACAAAATTAACAGGATATTTCTTTATCCCTTTCCATTGACCAATGGTTTATACAATATCAAATCTGCAGCAGACGACTTTGGAAACGTTGATCTCATAAAAAATTATGAACAATCACTAAAATAAAAGTAGAATTTTAATCTAAAGAGTTGAAAACATTGCGACCAAATGTCAAATTACTCATAATTAGTATGAGCAAGCAGGGGATTAGATCTGGAGGAGTGAACTGGTCTTTTCCCAACAATATCTCCCTTATGATTTATGACTAGGTTGTGGGTACTAAAAAGAATGGTAGCCAGAAATCTCGACACCAAGAATTCTCGACCCCAGTTTCCTAAGAATAGTGTCGAGTCCCGATAGCTCATTCTGTAACGACGCGGGCTGTCAAGCCAGGGGTTGTTCGTTTGAATCCCAGCTCGGCCAACTTTCTTTCTGACGTTTGACAAAAGTCATTAGGACATGATGCGTCGTTTGTCATCCACCAACGGGCTAAATCTATGTGAAAAAGCAGCCAGTTGCTTAGGAAGATTGTTGTGTTGAGTACTGGTGTGAGACAACCAGAAAACACATGAGTAGGTGAACTGGCAGCCGTGATATGACTGAGAAATTGTTAAAAACAGCGTTAAACCCCAATCAATCAACCTAAGAATAATCGACCCCAGTTTTAGTCGACTCCATTATCGGTTTATATAGGTGTGAATGAATGGTTCAACACACAAGTGTCATAAACAAAAGTCACCTGTATCGTGTTTGACTGATTATCGATAATTGATTACCAGTGTTGGTTGATTATTTAATCATAATCATTCAAATGATCTTGATGTGTTCTAAAGAGTTAATCTGCTGCAGACGACTTTGAAAACATTTAGTAAAACATATCGAAAACTAACGAAACTATCTATAAATGAAAAAAAAATAAAAAATTCAATGAAGTTGAAAACATAGTGGCAAAAGGAGACATTGATCAGTCTTTTGCCACAATGTCTTCAATTTTGCTGCAGAAGATTGGCCCCTTTGTGTAGTAGATGATTCACTAGTATGTTCATGGGTAAAGCCTCCCCCGTCCCGCCTTTGCGTCCAATCGAGCCCCGGTAGCGATGCTGGCTTTCAATCCAGGGGTTATGAGTTCGAAAACCAGCTCGGTCAACATTCTTTCCGACGTTTGACAACAGTCACTGTGACATGCGTCATTCGTCTTTCACCTATGGTACGGGCTAACAGTCTATGTGGAAAAGCAGAGGCAGTTGCTTGGAAAGTATGTTGTGTTGAGTACTGGTAGGAGAAAGCCAGGAAACACATGAGTAGGTGAACTGGCAGCCGTGATATGACTGAATTTTTTTTAGGAAACAGCGAATTTACAACATAAAAAAGCACAATCATTATACAATATTTTTATTAAAATGTTAGCATACATTTTTAGCTCGACTATTCGAAGAATATGAGAGCTATACTACTCACCTTGGTGTTGCCGTAGCCGTCGCCGTCGGCATCCACGTCACACTTTGGTTAAGGTTTTGCATGCAAGTACTTAAATACTACATGTATTGCATTGAAAATTTCTACAACCCTACCAAACTATCACACCTATGTAGATTATTCAGTTAGATAACTCTGTCCTGCATTTTATGCAAGTTATGGCCCTTTTTTACTTAGGAATTCTGGTTAAAGTTTTGCGTGCAACTACATTAAGAGACCATCTCTTAGTAACTACTAGATGCATTGCAATGAAAATGTATACAACCCTTCCCAACTATCACGCCTATGTAAACAATATATTATATTTTGCAATTTATTGCCCTTTTTGAACTAGAAATTTGGTTAAAGTTTTGCATGCAACTAGTATTTACTTTTATGCATTGCTTTGAAACTTTATACAACCCTTCCCAACTATCACACCTATGTTGACTTTAAAGTTAAATAACTCTAAACTGCATTTTATGCAAGTTATGGCCCTTTTTGGACTTATAAAATTCTGGTTAAAGTTGTGCATGCAACTACATTAAGAGACCATATATCTTAGTAACTACTTGATGCATTGCATTGAAACTCTAACAGCACTTCCTAACCATCATACCCATGTAAGCAATTAAGTATTATCAATTAATCTAGCATTTTATGCAAGTTATGGCTCTTTTTGGACTTTAAAGTTTTGCAACTACATTTAGAGAGTAATCTTAGTAACAACTGAAGCATTGTATTGAAACTTTATACAACCTTTCCCAATTTCACAACTATAAACACAACCAATTAAGATAACTCTATCCTGCATGTGGTGCAAATTGTTGTCCTTTTTTTACTTAGAAATTATGGTTAAATGTTTGCGTGCAACTACATTAAGAGTCCATATCTTGTTAACTACTTGATGCATTCCATTGAAACGTTATACAACCCTTCCTAACCATCACACCTAAGAAAATAATCAAGTTTAATAACTCTATCCTGCATATAATGCAAATTATCACCCTTTAAGAAATTGTGGTTAATATTTTGCATCCAACTACAATAGAGTCCATTATCTCAGTAACTTAAATAAGCGGTGGAATAGTCGAGCGCGCTGTCCTCCGACAGCTCTTGTTATTACAATGTTAACATCTATTTTTATTACAATGTTAACATATATTTTTATTACAATGTTAACATACATTATTATTACAATAAACATTATCAAAATGCAGTTATTATAAAACAAAAGAACTATATTACATTCACACCTTTATAAACTGGAGTCTTAATTGGGGTCGACTATTCTTAGGAAACTGGGGTTGCAGAATTCTTAAGGTCTAAAATTCTGGAAGCCAAAAGAATCGTCTCACGAAGACGATCTTTTGAGTACCCACAACATAGGGTTTGAGGGTCAAGTAAGGATTTAGGGATGTAAAATACTCTTCTTATCTACTAAGAGCTCTGAGTAAGTGTATATCGAGGGCTTTGAGTGAAACAGTTACAAGTAACTAAAATTGGTATTTTTTTTACCAAGGTTAATCACCACGCCAAAAAGTCTTTATAAGCGTTAAATCATATTTTTTGGTAAACAATGGAAATTTAGTTGCCATTGCTCGCTTTGAGCAATGGCACCTAAATTTGCATTGTTTACAAAAGGGTCAAAATTAACCCTAAACCACGGTTTTCAAAATAGGTTTTAAGTTACAACCGTTTCACGCCAAGCCCTCGATATATCTCTTTTTGTTATAAGATCGCAGCAATTCTGAAAGGGTGAAAACTGTATATGTGTAGAGAAAGGTTAACCTGTACATCAAACCTTTCCCATATACAGCAATTCTGCAGCAGACGACTGTTAAAGCATGTTTACAAACACCCGGAAAATCTATGTAAATGAAGATACAATATAATCGAAAAAAAACTTTTTGGCAAATGGAGAAATTGCCGGATTTGAGCAATTTCTCCTTTTGCTAACATGTTATCAAAATTCGTCTTCTGCAGAGACGTCAGTGAGCATCTATATGTGGGAAAGTGTTAATCAGTCTATCTGAAGTGATTCACCTGACCACTTATTAGACATTTCTAGAAAGTTTCTGTGACAAATAAGCAGATTGATAATTTCTGAATAAGCAGGGTGGTCTAGATTTACACTTGCCACAAATGACCTAGGCTACCTATGGTTGTTTTTCTCTGTGTTGCCAGCCCACTCATGTGTAAAATGTTTTGATGCCATGAACTTTTGATCCTATTCCAGTTGTTCAGGGAGGAGAATGGTGCACGGATCTTTCCACAGACGTTATCGATAGTTCAGACACATTTTGGTGTGATCAAGGATGCTGCGGTAGTTATAATAACAGAAATTGCTGCCTTAGTGGGTGAGTTATCAAATTATCAAGGCACATTCTGTACTTCCCATACAAGGGCCGAGCCACGGTAGCTCAGTCGGTTGCGATGTGTGCTGTCAATCTAGGGGTTGTGAGTTCGAATCCCAACTCGGCCAACATTCTTTCCCACGTTTGACAAAAGTCACTGTGACAAGCGTCATTTGTCTTTAACCAATGGATTTACAGTCTATGTGGAAAAGCAGCCAGTTGCTTGGAAAGTATAAAAGCTAGGATACACATGAATAGGTGAACTGGCCGCCGTGATATCACTGAAAAACTGTTGAAAACGGTGTATAACCAATCAATCCCAAACAAAGAGACGCATTATGTTATTAACCCCTCTTTCCAACTTGTAATGACAGCATCAAGGATTCCATCATGCCCAGTTGTGGCGCTGTGCTCATGGTGGAGTGCTCTTGGGCATTAAGGTACATTTCCTAGCCTAGTACTGGTTTGTTATAAATAAATAAATAAATGTACTATCGCCATACATATATAACTGAAATAGTGTTGAAAATGTGTTAAACACCAACAAAACAAACCACATGTATACATCAAATCTGCAGTAGGCAACTGTGAAAACATAAATTTATTAAGGGAAAGATGTGAAAAACTTTATTTAAAGCTCCACTGGCTGAAAACTTGTTGATTGTATGTCATGTGGTGAATTTTGTGTAACATGTACCGAGTCCTTCAAAGATTTAAGCAACAGTTGGTTACCCATCCAGGTAGTTACCGCGATAAACATTCCTCAACCCTTTCCCTCGTATGGACGCTTTTTAACGCCTCTTCAGCAGACGGCTTTTTGAAAACATGCCGATAAAAGAAGAAATTGCACAAAATGAGCAATTTCTCCTTTTGTCACCATGTTTTCAACTATACTTTCAAATGAAGAAATATGTACTTTCCATAGTTTTGCTTATATATTTTCAATGTCTACTGCTGCAGATTTACTGTATGTTGGAAAGGGTTAACTTAACTCTTTGAAAAAGCCAATCGTTGCCATGCATGTGTTAATTGTTGGCTTCAAAAGACTTCTCCTCTGTAACCACTAGGCCAATTGCGATTAAAATGCATCCTCTCAAAGCCAACTTCTGTAAATTCCTTCAAAGTGTTCTATCCATGCAAAATTCTTGTTTGCATGTAAACTGAAAAGAAAAAAAAAGAAAAAAGTCTTCTCCTAAACAGGTTGGATGATTTAACTTTGTTTAAGAAATGTTCCTTGGATGCCATCTTTCAGATTCCTTGAAGCCATTTTTATTGTTCCAAAAACATGAAAGCTAGTGGGCGGGGCTGTTTTGCCTTATATGGCTATAGCGTAAAACTTAACAATCTTCTCCTCCAAAAGTACACGACATGTAGACTCATTTTAACTTACCTGCACAGAAAAATCTTTGCCACAACTTCTTCAAAGCCGTCTACCTGGTGCAGATTTGTTGTACTGGACAAACTATGTAAAAGAGCTAAGTAGTATTTTGATGACACAAAAACTTCAACTGCAAACTATTGGCATAACAGATTTATTCCTTTCCCACTTGTAGATGGAATTTTGACGCATCTGCAGCAGACGACTTTTGAAAACATTGTGACAAAAGAAGAAATTGCTCAAAACAAGCAATTTCTGCTTTTGCCGCAATGTTTACACATTCTTTTCAGCAATTATACCTTCATTTCTAGAGATTTTCCATATCTTTAGTAGTTGTTTTCAAAGTCGTCTGCTGCAGAATTGTTGTATGTGGAAAAGGGTTATTGAAGTTGGTCTTGTCCAAATTGAAAACATCTCAACTAATGGAAAAATCAGAATTTTTAATTAAGATACATGTAACAGTATAAACATATAGTGGAAGTTCTCTGTCATGGTTTTTTTTAAGAAATTGGCCCTTCTTCGACTTATAATTTGGGTTAAAAAAAATTTACCACCCTACTTTTTTTCAAAACCATTAGAGGTAAAGCTTATACACTGACAATACTTATCTACCATCATTACCTCCATCAAAAGACAAGAGTACATAACTCTGTCATGTTTTTTTTAAGAAATTGGTCCCTCTTCGACTTATAATTTGGGTTAAATTTTGTACCACCCTACTTTTTTTAAAACCATTAGAGATAAAGCTTATACACTGACAATACTTATTTACCATCATTACCTCCATCAAAAGACAAGAGTACATAACTCTGTCAAGGTTTTTATAAAAATTATTGCCCTTTTTTTCGACTTAAAATGTTGTTAAAGTTTTTCGTACCAACCCACTTTTTTTCAAAACCATTAGAGATATACCTTATACACTTACAATACTTATTTACCAACATTAGCTCCATCAACAGTCAAGAGTAAATAACCTTTTTCGCTATAGAATTTTGGTTAAGTTATTCATACCAAATCACTTTTTTTGCCAAAACAATTAGAGATATAGCTTAAAAACTTACAATATCTTTTTACCATCATTACCTCCACCTCAGCTAAGAGTGCATAATTCAATGAAGGTTTTTACTAGTATTATGACCCTTTAACGCGACTTTTAAAGTACTTTGCTTATAAATAGTGTGATAAAGTACTTGGTTATGATTTTTGTACCACCCAAAAAAGTTTTGTTGTATTGGCAAGCACGAAAAAGTCCAGATATATTTTCAGTTATTATGATTTTCCATGTCTAGATGTTTCTAAGTCGTCTGCAGATTTGTTGCTTTTTCGAAAATGTTGACAGTTTTTCTTATAAATGCAGGACGGCAGGCACAGTTGTTGGTATAGTAATAGGATCCTTGGTTTTCGTTGGCCTTGTGATTTCTGCCATTGTCGCCATCTGTTGTTGTTTGAAGAGAAGTCGTGGTCGTCAAGGGCAGGTTGTCACCGGACAGGGAGCTGGTAAGTAAACCCTTTCACACATTTTAGATGCATATTGACAACTTTTGAGAGCAGTCAGAAAAGTAGAAATTGCTCAAAATTGTTTTCAACTTGATTCAATGACAAGACTTTCATTTAACCCATTCCCACATATATCAAATCTGCAGAAGATGACTTCAACAACATTAAATGATTAAGTTAAAAATATCTCTAGAAATGAAAGTTTTATTTTTGAAACATCGTGGCAAAATGAGTAATTGCTCATTTTGACTTATTTCTCTTTTTTCCTGATTGTTTTCAAAAGTCGTTTGCAGAGGCGTCAACATGTGTCTGTGTGAGGGAAATGGATGTATGGATTTTTCAAAGCTTTACCCAGATGTGTTAAAAGTAGTTTGTTGCAGGCTTGTTTTTTCAGGGAAAGGGTTAAACAATGATGAAACAGAAATTATTTTTTCAATAAGGCAAAAGCTATTATAAGCATCTGACACAAATAATAGAAACTGTGGAGAAAGGAAAGAACAATGTTATAACTGATGATATACAGTCTAACTTGTTTTAAGAAGCCACCCAGGGCAGGGTAAAAAATTGGCTGCTGAACACAGGTGGCTGCTTAAAACACGACAAATATAGAAGAAAATGTTGTTTGGTCAATCTTCAAGTGGCTGTTTAATACAAGTTGGCTGCTTAACAGAGGTGGCAGCTAATACAAGTTTGACTGTATTTAATATATATTATTAGCCATATTTTGTCGAAAAGTAGAAAATCTCTATACCGTAATTGAATGGATAACCTATGACTAAAAGTGGAAAACATTGTGGCAGAAGGAGAAATTGCTCGTTTTGAGCAATTTCTTCTTTTGTCACTATGTTTTCAAACTTTTTTTAGTTTGAAGCAGACATAAGAAACTACTTAAAGGAATTTATTTAAACTTGGAACATAGATAGATGGCAATGTGAAGTTGTGCACCTTGCAAGAATTATAACTCTGGGCCACTTTGTTGCAAAGTTATCTCCCCTTGTTCAATATATTAATAGTCATTGACAAACTGCAATGGGGAGACATATGTTTTTTCATAAAAACAACCTTTCTAGTTGTGTTATAGTTTTCTTTCTGAAAAAAAATAAATAAAAAAAAGAAACCCTGCATTTGCACTTTCATTTGTTCACAAATCTAATCAGCTCTCAAGCAGACAAAGTTGCTGATTGCAGCCATAATGGACAGATCAAAGCATCCATAATTCAATACAGTGATCATGATGGTACTTTTTATTGCAGGAGCAACAGTTCAGATGACTACAGTGCAACAACCCTACATGCAACAACCCTATGCACAACAACCCTATGTGCAGCAACCATATGTGCAACAGCCCTACATGCAACAACAAAACATGCCACAGCCAGGCCCAGGGCCTTACCCAAACATGCCACAGCCAGGCCCAGGGCCATACCCAAACATGCCATACACACAACCTGGAAATCCAAACCCAGGTTTTGATCCACCAAAATACAGCGAGGTTGTTAATCCACAGTAATGAATATTCAGGGGTGTATTTTTCTTGTATAAAATTTGATGTGTTATCTATAAACTTGTCCGTACTACCAGACTATTTCTTACTTACACAAAATCTGCAGAAGGCGGCTTTGGTTTAAACCATATTTTATTTATATTCTTGATTACATGTACATCTTGTAACACTTTCAAATCAAATATAAATATAAACAGGATTGAGCAGAAAGCATTAAGCTTATTTAGGAACCTCTCTCCTTAAGGCGATTTTGAAAACGTATATGCAAATATGCAAAATTTCTGAGCAATGTCTGCTTTTGCCACAATGTTTTCAGAAGTCATCTGCTGTAGATGTGGCAAAATGCAAAAAGAGAGCAATTAAAGATGGAAAAATAGCTCAAAATATTTTCTAAGAAAAATTAATTTTAATTCAAGTCATCAATTTGTTGAATGATCTGAATACATATTTTTATCCACAATAAGGTTTGATACTTCTTTTCTAATGACAGCAATATTCTCTTTTCTTAACCCTTTCCCATGTGTAGACGCTTTCTGACGCCTCTTCAGCAGACGACTTTTGAAAACATTTTTGCAACATTTGCCACAATGTTTACAACTCTATTAATTAAATAAACTGTCATTAATGGTGATTGCTCATATTATTGTACAGATGTTTTCATAGTCGTCTGAGAGGTTAACCCTTTTCTAAACAGCAAATTCGCAGCAGACAATTTGAAAATATGATCTACACAAATTATGGAAACTGTCAATAAATGAAAGTATTTTTTATTGAATGAAGTTAAAAATAATTGTGACAAGAGGAAATCATCAATATTTAAGGAACAATTTCTCCATTAGTCACTGTGTTTTTCGAAAGCTGTCTGTTGCAGATATGTCGAAATGTTTCTGCATGGGGAAAAGGGTTAGTTCAGCATTCAAATACAATGTATTTAATTTTGGGTGAAGTAAACACATGAAATGTAAAAGTGCTTGTACTTTTTTCCTATGCATAATTTGACAACATGCACCCTTGCAACCTTTGACAACAATTTGTTGTTATTTCTCGGTTTGATATTTTGTATTTATTTCTCTGTTTGATATTGTTGTTATTAATGTTATATAATAATTAGATGGACATAATGTTGATGACATATAATTTAGAGAGATAATTATTTTGAGTACATACAACACAGACTGTGTGTCAAGTAAGGGTTAATCCAAGAGAAAATGTTATCCTTTGCCTATAATTGCTCACTGAGATGATTGATTTGAGTACATACAACACAGACTGTGTGTCAAATATTGGTTAATCCAAGAGAAAATGTTATCCTTTGCCTATTGCTCAGAGATAATTATTTTGAGTACATACAGCACAGACTGTGTGTCAAGTAAGGGTTAATCCAAGAGAAAATGGTATCCTTTGCCTATAATTGCTCACTGATATTATTGTTTTGAGTACATACAACACATAAGGGTTGATCCCATTGCCTGCTGGAACTGATAGTGTAAAGACTGTGCCATCAATATAGAGCCAGGCCAAAGAGCACATCTCCGCCAACTAATCAGGCTCTATATTGTTTGCTGCTCAACTCAATATTTTTATTTTTATATTCTTATCATTGGCTATGGACTCTTCTCTTCCAAATATAAAGCTGGACGAATTCATTTAAAAAATCGTCATTAAAAGGGTTAAAAGCCATCAAAAACATATTTTCTATAGCCATTAGTCTTGATTATATTCACCAACAAACTTACAACACAAATTTACAAATATTTTAACCGTGGACTCTGCTGATTTCCTGCAACTGATCATCATCTATGGTTGTAGCAGGAACATTATATTATATTGTAATATAGATTCCCTGGGTTATAGACATGGTTTTACTTAATTATTGTAGACATGGTTTTACTTAATTATTGTAGACATGGTTTTACTTAATTATTGAGAAGTTATTACTACTGAATGATAAATGATTAGTAAAATTAAATGTCATCCAAGATTAGACTGTACACACAGGTAGGCTCATCTTGGTCTTCATTGATGGCATGAGTAGTTTAAGGTTGCATATAAAGGGGCTGAACACCAGATGGGTATCAATATTTTGAAATGTTGAAACTTCTGCAAATATTCCTAATACTGACAACAAATAAGTAATAAGTAGTTCAAAACTATTTTGGCAGTTAATGTCAAAAAAATGAAATTTGAAAGTCATGAAAATGTACAAAATTTGGATTACTGGGTATATCTAACCAGTAAAAATAAAGCATAAACGATAAATATTCAGATGTTTACGGTACTGGAAAGTGAAATTATTACTCTAAATTTATCCCGGATTATGATTCTAATAATTCAAGACAACCTTTGAACAGTTTTAAAACTTTGACTATAATATCTACTTTCTGGAGTTCAGGTCCTTTAACAAGGTATTAATATGTTTTATGTTGCTTAACCCTTTCCAACATGCATATGCGTTTTTCTGTGTGTGAAGCAGAGGACTTTTAAAAACATTGTGGCAAAATGAGAAATGGCTCGAAATGAGCAATTTCTCCATTTGCACCACAATTTTTTTAATTCTATTGAATAATTATATTTATATCTATAAGAGAGTATCTATGATTTTATCTTCATGTTTTAAAAGTTGCTTGCAGCAGATTTATTGTATGAGGGAAAGGGTTAAGAGTCGGGTAGAACATGATATGGGTTAAAACAGCCTGTACAAAGAAGGAAGAAAAGTGTCTGTTAAATTCTTTATTGTAATCTCGTGTTCGTATGACTGGTAACATTGTGCTAATATTTGCAATTGTTGATTGTTTTAATACACATATTTTATTTTAAATATATTTTTATATAAACAGTGTGTTGTTTCTTGTTTTATATACATGTATTTTACCTTTTTGGCAGACATATGTAATAAAACAACGATTTTGGTACATCACACGAATAACGACCTTCCGTAGTTTGCCACCTGGGCAGATCTTATCCATCTTGCGCCTCTGCATAGTCTTAGTCTTTCCTATTCGCTATCTAGTCCAACACCAACACATGGTGCCTGTGCTCAAAATGCAACAATACAAGTATGAAATCCTCCCTACAAAAAGACGAGTTTCGATGTATATATGCAGAAAGCGTGTTTTGGAAACATTGTGGGCAAAATGAGAAGTTGCCCGGGATGAACAATTTCTCCTTTTGGCACACTGTTTGTAATGTCATATCGAGGGCTTGGCGTGAAATGGTTGTAATTAAAAAATATTAGCGCAAAATATATATAACGTCGCTATATAGCGCGGTCATTTTCAATACTTTTCATTATGACGTTACGTAGCATTGTTATTACACTAGTTGAATACGCAATTTATTCAATGGCTTTATTACACTCCCGGCAACGTCATTTATGATATATATATAGGATCTGACATGAGTTGTCATTTTATATAAAGTTTTATTAAACGAGTTCAAGAATTTTTTTATTAAGCGAGCCTTTGGCGAGCTTAATAATAAATTTCTTGAACGAGATTAATAAAACTTTATTAAATGACAACGAATGTCAGATTATTTTTATCACATGACGAAAACACACAAAGAAAAGTGGGTTTTCCAAAGCTATTTTAATTTCGTCAGTAAATCGTATAACAATGCCACAAATAATTATTCCCGAGGTCATATTCAGCTTAGTTTATTAAAAAGAATAATAAATAACACTCATGGGATATATAGGATCCATCATGAGTTTTCTTTGGAGATCAAGATTTCTTAAATGAGTCTAGAAAAAGACGGTTATTAACCGAGCCTCTTGGCGAGGTTAATAACTCTCTTTTTCGAGACGAATTTAAGAAATCTTCTCCAAAGTAAAACGAGTGATGGATTCTTTTTATTACCTAACCAGTGTGTTTTAATGAAAAATATTGACAACATCAAAACAAAGACCGAATAACATATTCTTCATAAGAACTTGTGATTCACCGCATAAAAAAGTAGTCCTCATCATTTTTGAATAAGAAGAAAAAAAAAAAAAAATGTTTTAAACAATTAAGACTCGTTATTTATTCAAAATAACGTATTATTGCATTTTTCAATGTGTAAAATTTAACAACTTAACAATAAACATAATAAAGATAAAGGTCAAAATGACGTCATCAGTAGTCGCGTGTATGACGTGTTTTTGTTATCACACATGTTGGATATCGTTGTTCCGTGATTTGTTCTCAACTTGAAAATAAGGGTATTTATGTGATAAATTATATCTATCACATAAAGTAACTTATGAGGCGTATTTCGATAAAAATGTACTTAACGTTTACAATATTTCTAGATGAAATTTACGGGTTTTGGCGCCAAAGTGACTAACGTATGACGTCAAAACGTTGACGTGACGTCATTTTTTCCTAGTATTAGGTCATGTTATATTACACACGTTGTATATAAAGAAATACGTAATGGGTATATTACATGGGATACAAGCAACGTCATGTGATAAATAGAGTTATTCCATAAAAGTGTTCGAGGTCATCTGTTGCAGATTTGTTGTAGGCCGATGTGTGATAGGGTTAATGTTGTCGTAAATGCCATTAGACTTCTGACTTAGGAGTTCTAGCTTTCATCTGACGCGTAACTTCCATACCCCAATCATAGGGAGCTGGCATCTTTTAAATTACCGTATTAGCATGCCAGGCCCCTATGACCCCAATCTAAAACAAGGCAGAAACAAATGAAAAAAACAACACGAAAAGTAGTTCATTTGTGACGTCCATACCCAAATCCAAACATGGCACGAACAAATCGTGTAAACCAAACAAAGGGTAGCTAAAGACGACTCTTTAAATGTTTACAAGTTAATCCCATATAGCACATTTTCAGAAGCTTCTGTGACTATTTAATAAACAGTGTCGGGCTGTGTGGATGAACATATTGATCTTGAACTACACTAATTGTAAATGTTCCATTATTTGTTCTGCGAGAGTAAGACTCAAGTTAGACGAGCGTGCACAGGTTAATGTCTGAATAAACGTCAAACAAAGTTATAGAATAATGATGAAGTGGCTGATATGTGTCTTTTCTGACTGCGTAAAGGTATAAGTATGTGGGTTAAGCTGTTTTCTCGCTTAAATGTTCTGTTATACAGAACATAACCCAGTTCCCCGGGTAGACTCATTATATATTATCCAAAGAAATTTAACAGCTGGGTGAAACCTAGTGACTTTCAGTGACATGTATCAAGCAAATATATATGAAACACATGTATTGAAATATACCTCATTTGTAAATAATTATTGTAAATAAAGTTTATAAATACTTTATTTAACAGTCTCTAGTGGATAAGGGTTAACAGCTACTACACCATGACGCGAGGAAAATAAATCGTTTGCTAAACGTATAGGATGTATATAAATATCGTGTGCTGGAGCAAAACGAAATGTTGGCTAGTGTTTTTGTTCAATATAAACAATTGAACGCATCGATGTCAAGAGATAAAATGAGCTAGTCTTAATATTATATACTTCACTGCGATCTGATTGGCTGATGAATTGAGAAAAAAGTACTCTTTAGATAATCGAAACTTACCTTGTGAAGCAATTATGTATGTATACGCTCTGTCAGAAATGTTTACACCTTGAAACCGGATTTGTAAGTGAGTTGAATATAAAAATGAGATCAATCATGAAAGGCTTAAAATGACCTGATTGGTTTATCGGAACGTACCTATAGGAAGCGTTACCGTATACGCCTCACTGATTCTGATATAACTGAAATAATGTTGAAAGCGGATTAAAACCCCAATAAATAAATAATTGTTTACTCAAAAAACATGACTGTAGTAACACTGTTGACTACTGTCGTTTGTGTTCTGAATGTCTTTGACCATCTGGATATCTGTAATTGAGTTCGGGTGGGGGAGTCCATTCATTGTATCTGAGTCGGCTCTCCTGCAAAGATTGTAGGAATTGGTCGAACTTCTTCTGCGCAGCGCTGAGAGATCTTGTTCAGGATCTGTTTGGAAACGACGTTGACGTTTTCTGGTGGGTGGTTGTGTGACCACAAAAACACATGATTGAGCCGTCCCTCGAGAAAACCAACATTATGGCCTCTGCGTAATGTATCGATCAAGATCAGTCCGCGCAGACTGATCCGTGCCGACACATTCCGTCTCAGGGGGATAGAGTAATTATTCCTGAAACAGAAAATCCGCAGGAGTCGAAACCTGTATATCCGAGTAAGCCTGCGCGGCATGCTTAGGCTGATCCGAGTCAATACTTTATGCGGAGTCCACAATGTTGGTTTTCTCGCGGGGCGGCTCATACCACCCCCCCCCCCCCCCCCCCCCGCTCCCCCACAGATTATCTGAAGCTAATAGCACGCTGCTGGGTGGTTGAAAAACCGTCTCGTCATTGAGTCATTGATGCGTGTGTGAATTCGATTAGACTAGAAAAGGGACGTATACAGAGGTACATAATAAAAATTATGTATTGATATGTCCCTGGCTTTAAATATTCTTTTCTTCTATATCTTCTTTAAATGTTATCACAGTGAATATATATACATACATAAAAAGAATTTGCAGTACACAACATTGAAGACATGAAAAATAGAAGGTAGGCTAGCCTATCGTCAAAGCTCCATGATTCGCAACGATCTTTCGATCACACCATATTTGTTTATATTATATTCATATGGGGTGACGGTCAAAATGTCGAGTTGATAAATTAGAACAAATCATGAATCATTCAAAATGTCGAGTTTAAAAAAGAACTAATTGTTTTAAACTTACTAATTACTGATACAGTTCGTTAGGTTTTTAAAAGATATTGCTTAAAAGGTATGCAAGTAAGCCTTTATGTTTAATGACTACCTGTGAGACAAATACGCCCGTAGTAAGGCTAATTTGACCCATATTCCCTCATATAGACGCCTTATAATACCTATACAGCAAACGATATTTTTCAAAAAAAAGGAGAAAAAGAGGAAATCGCCCTTTCTTCATTTTGTTACAAGGTTTCCGACTCTATTAATAGAACATCCTTTCACGAATAGATAGTTTTGCCTAGATGTTTTCAAAGTCGTCTGCAGCATATGTGTTGTAGATTCTATATGAAAAAGGGTTTATTTATATTCTGCCAATAAAGTTGAATTCGTTGTGGCAAAAGGGAAAAAAGTACAGGATTATTATTGTTTGCTACACTTTATATTTCCTAATTTATCTGCTGCAGATGCATCAAAATGGGTCTGCACGTGTTGGACAGTGCAGATAAATTACTCTAACTTTAGGGATTAATTCCAGTCTAGTGTCTGATTTCTAAAAATAGTATCTGTCATGACAGCATATAATAGGCATCGAACCGTATCATCGTGACTTTGTGTATATTACGAAATAACCAGTGTTACATCAATGATCAAGACCATGTTTACACAAATTTAGTAGTGTAGTTAAACAGAAACAAATATGGCGGACATTATCACAGGACTTGTTGTTTTTGTGTTCATCTCAGGTGAGTGAAACGGTTTATTCGTTAATAATGTTCGAGAGTGTGAACGAGTATACTTTTTAATAAGATCTTTCTGTTGTGTTTGTTCCCGATCTAGATGTCAGAAACTAGATCAGTCTTTACAGGTAGATACAGGTAAAAGTTTAACACCCAAATCAGAATCCAAATCATCTGAAAAACAAAATGAAAATCACAATTCATCAAAATAAATAAGAAAGGAGCATATAAGCAAATCTATTTTGAAAGCGAAAATATTTTAACTTTTAATTTATAATCTTGTCATAGATCTATTAAAAAATGAGGAAACTACTGGCTTTGTATATATAATATTATTTTTAAAATCTTTAGACTTCCTGAATGAACAAGAAACACAAGATCACAGGGATTCTACATTACCATACAGGAAGTTGCATTATAAAGATTCCTTTTTAGCTCGACTATTCGAAGAATATGAGAGTTATACTACTCATCGCCTTTGGCGTTCACGTCACACCTTCGTTAAAGCTTTGCATGCATGTACATGTACTTAAATACTACATGTATTGCATTAAAACTTTCTACGACCCTACCTAACTATCACACCTATGTAGATTATCAAGTTAAATAACCCTATCCTGCATATTATGCAAGTAATGGCCCTGTTTTACTTATAAATTATGGTTAAAGTTTTGCGTGCAACTAAATTAAGAGTCCATATCTCAGTATTTACTTGATGCATTGCATTGATACTTTATACAACCCTACCAAAATATCACATATATATAGAATATTAAGTTAGATAACTCTATATCCTATTTTTTTATGCAAGTTATGGCCCTTTTTAACTTAGAGATTCTGGTTGAAGTTTTGCATGCAACTAAATTTCTCAGTATTTACTTGATGCATTACATTGAAACTGTATACAACCCTACCCAACTATCACACATATGTAGATTATTTAGTTAGATAACTCTATCCTGCATTTTATGCAAGTTATGGCTCTTTTTTTACTTAGAAATTCTGGTTAAAGTTTTGCGTGCAGCTAAATTAAGAGTCCATATCTCAGTATTTACTTGATGCATTGCATTGCAACTTTATACAACCCTACCAAACTATCACACCTATTTAAATAATCAAGTTTGATAACTTATCTTGCATTTAATGCAAATTATGGCCTTTTTCTACTTAGAAATTCTGGTTAAAGTTTTTCTTGCAACTAAATTAAGATTTCATATCTCAGTAATTACTTGATGCATTGCATTGAAACTTTATACAACCCAACCCAACTATCACATCTATGTAGAGTATTAAGATAGATAACTCTATTCTTCATTTTATGCAAGTTATGGTCCTCTTTTTTCTTAGAAATTCTGGTTAAAGTTTTGCGTGCAACTACATTTAGAGAACATATCTTAGTAGCTACTTGATGCATTTGCATTAAAACTTTATACAACCCTACCCAACTATCACACCTGTGTAAACAATCACGTGTGATAACTCTATCCAGTATATTTTTCAAATTATGGCCCTTTTTTTACCAAGAAACTTGGTTAAAGTTTTGCATGCAACTACATTAAGAGTCCATATCCTATAGTATTTACTTCATGCATGGCTTTGAAACTTTATAAAACCCTTCCCAACTATCGCACCTATGTATATTTTGTTAATTTAAATTACTCTATCCTGCATTTTATGCAAGTTAAGGTCCTTTTTGGACTTAGAAATTCTGGTTAAAGTTGTGCATGCAACTACATTAACTGATTAAGAGACCATATCTTAGTAACTACTTAATGCATTGCATTGAAACTTTATACAGCTCTTCCCAACCATCACACCTATGAAAATGATCAAGTTAGATAAGTCTATCCTGTCATATAATGCAAAATATCACCCTTTAAGAAATGCTGGTTAATGTTTTGCATGCAACTACATTAGAGCCCATATCTCAAGAAGTAATAAGCGGTGGAATAGTCAGACGCGCTGTCCTCCGACAGCTCTTGTTTATATATATATATATATATATATATATATATATATATGCTATTGTCGAATCCCTGTGCACTAGATCATTCGATACGATATAAGTTAACATGATATATTATTTATCCCTTTCCATTGACCAAGTATGATTTTATTCTAAAGAGTTGAAAACATTGTAAAAAAGTTGGCCGCTGCAGATGCATAGATCTGCAACTCTGAAAGGGTGAAAACTGTATATGTGTGGAGAAAGGTTAACCTGTACATCAACGATTTCTTACGTATAGCAAATATACAGCAGAGGACTTTGAAAGCATGTTCACAAACACCCGGAAATTCTCTAAAAATGAAGAAACAATAACCTAAAGGAGTTGAAAACATTTTTGCAAATGAAGAAATTGTTCATTTGGAGCAATTTCTCCTTTTGTCAATATGTTTTCAAGTCGTCTGCTGCAGAGGTGTCAGAAAGCGTCTAAATGTGGGAAATTGAAAATCAGTCTATCGGAACCGATTCACCTGACCACGTATTTTTAGTACGTTTCTGTGACAAATAAGCAGATTGATCATTTCTGAATAAGCAGGATGGTCTAGATTTACATTTGCCACAAATGCCCTAGGCTACCTATGGTTGTTTTCTCTGTGATGCCAGCCCGCTGATCAATGTGTAAAATGTTTCGATTGATGCCATGAACTTTTGATCATATTCCAGTTGTTCAGGGAGGGAATTGGTGCACAGATCGTTCCAACGGCATTTTCGATAGATCAAGAACATTTTATTGTGATCAAGGATGCTGCGGTGATTATTATAACAAACATTGCTGCCTCAGTGGGTGAGTACTCAAATTATATCACATGACAATGCTTGTATCCAATCTAATATACCCATTACGTATATTTCTTTATGTGGCACATGTGTAATATAACATGACCGAATCACTATGTTTGTATTCATCCGCGAACGTTTACAAAATGGCTGAAAACAAGTATACGGTAAACACAAACGTCACGATATATGGACGAGGTAAAGACACCATTATCATGAAAATATTTTTTGTGTGTGATTAGTTAACAGTTTATTAAGTATTAAATGTTGAGCCTATTTTCTTACAGCGAAAAACAGATTTTCTTTTTGTGTTTTGTCATGTGATGAAAAGAATCTGTCATTCGTTGTCATTTCATAAAGTTTTATTAAACTCATCCAATAAAACTCTATATGAAATGACAACTCATGTCAGATCTTATATATCAACGCGCATCCTGTACTTCCCAAAGAAGGAGACGTATTAGGTTATTAACCCCTCTTTCCAACATGAAATTACAGCGTCCGGGATTCAATCCCCTGTCGTGGCGCTGTGGTCATGGTGGAGTGCTTTTGTACAAAGTACCTTTCCTAGCCTAGTTCTGGTTTGTTTACACAGGGATCATGAATAAGTGAACTGTCGCCGTGATATAACTGAAATAATGTTGAAAACGGTGTAAAACACCAGAAAAACAAACCACATGCATACACCAAATCTGCAGTACTTAGGCAACTGTGAAAACATAAATTATATTAATTAAGGGAAAGATGTGAAAACCTGTTTCAATGAAATGTTATTTTAAGCTCTACAGGCTAAAAGCTAGTTGATCTTATGTTAAGCGACAGTGGGTTACCCATCCTGGCAGTTTTCTCAATACAAATTCCTCAACCCTTTCCCTCATATAGACACTTCTTGACGCCTCTTCAGAACGAGCAATTTCTTCTTTTGTCACCATGTTTTCAACTCTATTTACTAACTATACTTTTTAATGAAGATACTTTCCATAGTTTTACCTATATATTTTCAAAGTCGTCTACTGCAGATTCACTGTATGTTAGAAAGGGTTAACTCGATTTGTGAAAAAGTTGTTCCATACATGTGTTGATTTTTGGCTTCAAAAGCCTTCTCCTCTGTAACCACTTGGCCAATTGCGATTATAATTCATAAGTAGCATCATCTCAATGTCAACTTTTGTACATTCCTTCAAAATGTTCGATCCACGCAAAATTCTCGTTTGCATGAAAACTAGAAAAAAAGAAGAAAAAAATCTTCTCCCCCTAAACAAGTTGGCTGATTTTTTTTTAAGAGATATTCTTTCAGATTCTTTCAAGCCATTTTGATTGGTTAATAAACATGGCCGCCCAGGGGAGGGGTGCTGTTTTGCCTTATATTACCATAGTGAAAACTTTATATAAGATTCCTTCAAGCCATGATGATTTGTTCAAAAACATGTAACCCAGGGGTTGGGGCTGTTTTGCCTCATATGGCTAAAGCATAAAACTCCAAAAGTACACAACATGTAGACGCATTTTGACACGCCTGCACAGACAAACTTTGCCGCAATGTTTTCAAAGCCGTCTAACTGGTGCAGATTTGTTGTATTGGACAAATTATGTAAATGAGCTAAATAGTATTTTGATGACACAAAAACTTCAACTGCAAACTATTGGCATAACAGATTTATCCCTTTCCCAACTGTAGACCTATTTTGACGCATCTGCAGCAGAGGACTTTTAAAAACAACGTGACAAAAGAAGAAATTGCTCAAAACTTGTTTTCAAAGTCGTCTGCAGAATTGTTGGTTGTGGGAAAGGGTTATTGATGTTGGTCTTGTCCAAATTGAAAACATCTCAACTGATGGAAAAATCAGAATGTTTAACTAAGATACATGTAGATGTATATATATAAATGTAGTCATAGTTGTGGATAAAAGGATTTTTTTTTAAAAAAACATGTTCACTTTTAACCCTTTTCCATTTGCATTTTGACACAACTGCAGCAAACATTGATGAGGAAAAAATAGATATTTTTCATGTTGAGCAATTTTTCCTTTTGCCACAAAGTTATTAATTCTATTCAATAAATATACTTTCAGGTATTATGATTTTCCATGTTTTGTTTAGATGTTTCTGAGTCGTCTGCAAATTTGTTGCATGTTTGAAAGTATTGATATTTTTTCTTATAAATGCAGTACAGGCACAGTTGTTGGTATAGTAATAGGATCCTTGGTTTTCGTTGGCATTGTGATTTCTGCCATTGTCGCCATCTGTTGTTGTTTGAAGAGAAATCGTGGTCGTCAAGGGCAGGTTGTCACCGGACAGGGAGCTGGTAAGTAAACCCTTTCACAAATTTCAGACGCATTTCGATTTTAAAAGACAACTATTGAAAGCAGTCAGAAAAGTAGAAATTGCTCAAAAAGAGCAAATTCTGCTTTTGCCCCTATGTTTTCAACTCGATTCAATAACAAGACCATTCCACATAACCAAATCTGCAGAAGATTACTTCAAAAACATTAAGTAAAAAAATCTCTATAATTATTATTTTTGAACAGAGGTGAAAACATTGCAGGAAAAGGAGTAATTGCTCATTATGACTTATTTCTCCTTTTTCCACAATGTTTTCAATAGTTGTTTGCAGAGGTGTCAACATGTGTCTGTGTGAGGGAAATGAATATACAGATATTTCAAAGCTTTACCCAGATGTTTTCAAAGTGGTTTGCTGCAGATTTGTTTTTTCAGGGAAAGGGTTGGACAATGATAAAACATACAATATTTTTCCAATAAGGCATGATGGTACTTTTCATTGCAGGAACAACAGTTCAGATGACTACAGTGCAACAACCCTACATGCAACAACCCTATGCACAACAACCTTATGTGCAACAACCCTATGTGCAACAGCCCTACATGCAACAACAAAACATGCCAGGCCCAGGGCCATACCCAAACATGCCATACACACAACCTGGAAATCCAAACCCAGGTTTTGATCCACCAAAATACAGCGAGGTTGTTAATCCACAGTAATGGTTTTTTTCTTGTATAAAATTTGATATGTTATCTATGAACTTTTCCATGCTACCAAACCTTTTCTTACTTACAAAAAAATATGCAGAAGGCAACTTTGAAAACATATATGCAAATAAGCAAAATTTCTGAGCAATTTCCCCATTTGCCACAATGTTTTCAAAAGTCATCTGCTGCAGATGTGGCAAAATGCAAGAAGAGAGCGATTAAAATTGGAAAAAAAGCTCCTAGCCGTATTTATTGCTTACAAAATCATAGCAACCAGGCATCATCACAAAAGGGGTAAATTGAACTTTTAGCTACAAATGACAACTCCTACCATTCCACTGGACCAATTTCAAGTTAACTGCACAGGAATGATCCTTTGGTGGTTGTCTTTCATAAGTGTTCAAAGATTTAAATTCCATTGAGAACTTTGTTTGCTGGGGCATCAGAAAGGGTGCGAAATGGCCAAATTTAAACAATCTTCTCTTCTGAATCAGCTTGTCAGATTCCAATTTTCCTTGGGTGACTCTCTACAAAATTTGTTCAAGTCGTACTGATTGGTTGAAAAACATTGCAGTCAGGCGGCACCAGGAAAGGCGCAAAATGACAAAACTTTATAATTTCATTCCTATTAAAGTTCTTGATATATTTCAAGATACAAATGGCCTTTACTGATAAGCTATTTCTTTAACAGTGTCCACTTTTGCAGTTTCCTTTGCACACCTTGATCAAATTTTCCCAGATATTTCCAGTTAAATATTTGCTACTAATTTACTATCAATCAGGTGATCGGTTTAGGGCCATCTTGGCCCTCTTGTTTGAATGATCTGAATACATATTATTATCCACAATAAGGTTTGGTATTTCATTTCTAATGACAGCATTCATGTCTTTTCTTAACCCTTTCCCACATGTAGACGCTTTCTGACGCCTCTGCAGCAGACGACTTTTGAAAACATTGTGGAAAAGGTGAAATTGCTCATAATGACCACTTTCCCCATTTGCCACAATATTTACAACTCTATAAAATAAATAAACCTTTCCTAAACTGCAAATCTGCAGCAGACAATTTGAAAATATGATCTAGACAAAACTCTCAATAAATGAAAGTATTTTTTATTGAATAGAGTTATAAAAAAATGTGACCAAAGGAAATCATCAATATTTAGGAACAATTTCTCCTTTTGTCACTGTGTTTTCGTAAGCTGTCTGTTGCAGATGTGTCGAAATGTGTCTGCATGTGGTAAAGGGTTAGTTCAGCATTCAAATGCAATGAATTTGATTATGGGTGAAGTAAACACATGAAATATAAGCTGCTTGTACTTTTTACCTATGCATAATTTGACAACATGTACCCTTGTTCCTGTCTTTGACAAGAATTTGTTGTTATTTCTCTGTTCGATATTGTTGTTATTAATGTTATATAATAATAAGCTGTTGATGACATTTAATTTCATTTCAATTTTATTCTAAATACAAAGCATAAAACGATGTGGGAAGAGGAGAAATTGAACATTTTGAACAGAATTTAGATGGTTTCATAGCTCCTAATTGGAGAATATAGTAAATGTTCTCTTGGCCTATTGCTTACAGAGATCATTATTTTGAGTAAATACAACATGGACTGTGTGTCAAATAAGGGTTAATCCGATTGCCTGCTGGAACTGATAGTGTGAAGCCTGTGCAATCTGTATAGAACCAGGCCAAAGAGCACATCTGCACCAACTGACCAGGCTCTATATTGTTTGCTGCTCAACTCAATATTTTTATTTTGATATTCTTATAATTGGCTATGGACTCTTCTCTTCCAATTAAAAGGGTTAAAGACTATCAAAAACTTATTAGCTCGACTTTTGAAAAAAAAGAGAGCTATTGTTATGACCCTGACGGCGTCGGCGGCGGCTTCGGCGGCGTGTTGTCGTCCGGTAAATGTTTTTTTGTTTAGCTCAATTTTTTTCTTCCTATCAGTCGAGCGTCTGTGCTGTACGCGGTGCTCTTGTTTTATATAGCCATTTGTCTTGGGTATATTCACCAACAAACTTACAAAACAAACTTACAAATATTTTAACCATGAACTTTGCTGATTTCCTGCAACTGATCATCATCTATGGTTGTAGCAGGGACACTATCTTATATTGTAATATAGTGTCCCTGGGTTGTAGACATGGTTTTACTTAATTATTGAAGACATGGCTTTACTTAATTAATGTAGACAGGTTGTTACTTAATTATTGTAGACATGTTTTTACTTAATTATTGTAGACATGGTTTTGCATAATCATTGTAGACATGTTGTTACTTAATTATTGAGAAGTTATTACTACTGAATGATAAATGATTTTAGTACAAATAAATGTCATCTAAGATTAGACCGTACAAACAGGTAGGCTCATCTTGGTCTTCATTGCTGGCATGAGTAATTTAAGGTTGCGTTTAACAACGTATTAATACGTTTTATGTTGCTTAACCCTTTCCAACATGCATATGCATTATTCCGTGTGTGAAGCAGTAGACTAGTAGACATTGTGGAAAAGTGAGAAATGGCATGAAATGAGCAATTCCTCCGTTTGCATCACAATGTTTTCAACTCTATTGAATAATTATATTTATATCCAGAAGAGAGTATCCATTATTTTATCTTCAAGTTTTAATAGTTGCTTGCAGCAGAGTTATCGCACGTGGGAAAGGGTTAACCTTTCTGACGCCTCTTTTTGAAAAACATAGTGACAAAAGAAGAAATGTCGTATGAGGTAAAGAGTTAAGAATCGGGTAGAACAAGATATGGGATAAAACAGCCTCTACAAAGAAGGAAGAAAAGTGTCTTGTTAAATTCATTATTGTAATCTCGTGTTCATATGACTGGTAACATTGTGCTGACATTTGCAATTGTTGATTGTTTTAATATACATATTTTATTTTAAATATATTTTTATATAAACAGTGTGTTGTTTCCTGTTTTATATACATGTGTTTTACCTTTTTGCCAGATATATGTAATGAAACAACGATTTTGGTACGTCATACGAATAGCGACCTTCCGGAAATTTGCCACCTGGGCAGATCTTATACATCTTGCGCCTCTGCATAGGCTGAGTCTTTCCTATTCGCTATCTAGTCCTTCACGAACACATGGTGCCTGTGCTCAAAATGCAATAATACAAGTATGAAATCCTCCCTACAAGAAGACGAGTTTCGATCTATATAACGCAGAAAGCGCGTTTTGAAAACATTGTGGCAAAATGAGAAGTTGCCCAGGATGAACAATTTCTCCTTTTTGGCACACTGTTTTAAATTATGAATATTGATGAACTGTCAAATTGAGGGCTTGGCGTTAAACGGTTGTAACTTAGAATTGTATCTTTTTACCAAGGTAAATCACCTCACCATAAAGTCTTTAAAAGCGTATTTTTAGCTCCACTGGCCGAAAGCCGGTCGAGCTTTTGTCATGTGTAATTGTCCGGCGTGCATGCGTGCGTGCGTTAAATTTTGGCCTCAAACGACTTCTCCTCCCTAACCACTTGGCTGAAACTTCATAGGAAGCATCCTCTCAATGTCTTCTCATGAATCCCTGAATCCCTTCAAATTGTTTGGATCCATGCACAATTCTGGTTTCCATGGCAACCGAAAGAAAAAATAGTGTAAACTTACTCCGAAGAAATGTTCCTTGGCTGACCATCTATCAGATTCCTTCAAGCTAAGTTGATTGGACGAAAAACATAGCCGCCAGGGGGCGGGTTATTTTGCTTTATATGACTATAGTGTAAACCTAAAAGATCTTCTCCTCTGAAAGTGTCTTGCCGATTTTCAAATAATTGTGTAGAAATGTTTCTAAGGTGACCCACTATCAGATTCATAAAAGCTATGTTGATTGGTCGAAAAACATGGCCACCACAGGGTGGGGCTATTTTGCCTTATATTGCTTGAGTGAAAACTTAAAAAGCTTCTTCTCCGAAATAATTTGGCCGATTTTCAAATAATTTTGTAGAAATATTTCTAGGGTGACCCACTATCAGATTCCTTCAAGCCACTTTGATTGGTCGAAAACTATGGCCGCCAGGGGGCGGGGCTTATATGGCTAAAGTGAAAAAAATAAAATCAGATGAGCGATCCAGGGCCATCACGGCCCTCTTGTTTAAATTTCCGTAGTAGCGTGTCAGGCCCCTATTAACTCAATCTAAAACATGGCAGATACAAAAAACGAAAACCCGAAAAGTAGTTCATTTGTGACGTGTATACCCAAATCCAAACATGGCAGGAACACATCAAGTAAACCAAACGAAGAGTAGCTGAAGACGACCCTTTAAATGTTTACAAGTTAGTCCCATAAAGCACATTTTCAGAAGCTTCTGTGTCTATTTGGTAAACAGTGTCAGACTTTGTGGATGAACTTATGATCTTGAACTACACTAATTGTTAATGTTCCATTAGTGGTTCTGCTCGAGCAAGACTCGAGTTAGACGAGAATGCACCGGTTAATTAATGTCTTAATAACCATAACAGAAATAAAGAATAATGACGAATTGGCTGATATGTGTTTTGTCTGACTGCGTAAAGGTATGATTTTGTGGGTTAAGCTGTATTCTCGCTCAAATGTTCTGGTATACAGAACCTAACCCAGTTTCCCGAGTAGACTCATTTTGACAAAGTCTTATGCTGAATATTTCTTGAATGTTGGGAGGAGTAATGAAACTCCGCAGCAGACAAATGTTTAGAAAACGTAGACAAAGGAATCAGCTGTTCAAAAAGATTAAACAAATCAACGAACTAACAACATCTATTCCTTACATTCGCTTATTTTCTCTATAATTGGGTAGCCTACATCAACCTCCCAAACGATTCGGGGTCTTGTTGTTATTACATTGAAGACTCGGGCTAGCCTCTGTATATGATTCAAGCAATTTGGGCTCTAGTTGTCATGACATTATATACTCGGGCGAGTTTCGGTATCTGCTCCAAGCAGTTTGGGTTCTAGTTATCATAAAATTGAATACTCGGGCGATCTTCAGTATATGTTCAAAGCAATTTGGGTTCTAGTTGTCATGACATTAAATACTCGGGCGAGCTACGGTATCTGCCCCAAGCAATTTGGGTTCTAGTCGTCATTACATTAAATACTCGGGCGAGTTTCGGTATCTGCTCCAAGCAATTTAGGTTCTAGTTATCATGAAATTAAATACTCGGGCGATCTTCAATATCTTCTCCAATCAGTTTGGGATCTTGTTGTCATGACACTACATACTCGGGCGAGCTTCGGTATCTGCTCCAAGCAATGTTGGCTCTTTTTGTCATTCCATTAGGGCTCGGGCAAGCCTCTGTATATGCTCCAAGCAATTTTGAGGTATTGTTGTCATTACATTGAAGACTCGGCGAGCTTCGGTATCTGGGGTCTTGTTGTCATTACATTGAATACTCGGGCGAGCTTCGGTATTTGCTCCAAGCAATTTGAGGTCTTGTTGTCGTTACATTGAAGACTCGGGGCGAATTTTGCTATCTACTTCAAGGGGTTTGAGGTCTTGTTTTCGTTACATTGAAGACTATGGCGAGCTTTGGTATCTGCTACAAGCAATGTTGGGTCTTGTTGTCGTTACAATGAAGACTCGGGCGAATTTCGATATCTACTCCAACCAATTTAGGAACTTGGTGTCGTTACATTGAAGACTCGGGCGAGCCTCTGTATTTGTTCAAAGCAATTTGGGGTATTGTTATCATTACATTGAAGACTCGGGCAAGTTTCAGTATCTATTCCAAGCAATTTTCGGTCTTAAATTACATTGAATACCAAGGTGAGCATCGGTCTCTGCTCCAAGCAATTAAGGGACTTGTTATCGTTTCATTTAAGACTTGTGAGAGCATAGGTATCCGCTCCAAGCGATTTTAGGTCTTGTTGTCATTCCATTAAAGACCCAGGCGTGCCTCGGTATCTGCTCCAAGCGAGTTGGAGTCCTTTTGTCATTACATTGAATACTCGGGCGAGCCTCGGTATCTACTCCAATCAATGTGGGGTGCTATTTTCATTACATTAAAGACTAGGGCGAGCCAATTTGGGGTCTTGTTGTCATTACATTGAAGGCTCGAGCGAGCCTCGGTATCTACTCCAAGTAATTCGGAGTAATGCTATCATTCCATTGAAGATTAGGGCGAGCCTCGGTTTCTGCTCCAAGGAAATTAGGGTCTTGTTGTCAATACTTTAAGTTTAAAGATTCGGACAAGCCTCGGTATCTGCTCCAAGCGATTTAGGGTATTGTTGTCAACACCAAAGACTTCAGCGAGCATGTACAATCGCTCAAAGCCATTTGTGTTCTTGTTGTCATATTATACCGGGCACGCCTCGGTATCCAGAGTCTTTGGCATATGTCTATATGAAATATAGTTCTAGATGCAACCTTTAACAAAACAATTAGAACTGTAGCACAACGAGTTTTACGCAAAATTATGCAAAACCGGAAATCCAACAATACCTCAAAATGTCCTGATACAGTGCACATATAAATAGAATTGTAAATTCCAAATTGTTTCTGTGATAATACAAATGTCGTATTTATGTTTTAAGTCTCAATTTAACAGTGTACGGTTGAACATCATACAAGTTTGTTCCATTGGAAATTAATTCAATTATTGACAATCGAAAGACATGCTCAATCAGCCAATCAAATAACGTAAAAATATCACGTGTAGAAACGTTAGGAATTCTCCGTTGCGAATGACGTTACAGCGTCAATAAACGTTCGCTCTAAGGCAACGTCACTAAGTTATATTGCGCATATAACGGCATAGCAAATTATTTAGCTATAACATGAAATACTTAGGAATAATTGAATAAACAATAAAACAAATACTATTGCAATGGGCAATTTGATAGGTTGTTATCGCCCAAGCGATCAAAAGAAAAGTACAAGCGTTAAAACGCTTTTAAGAAGAACAGAGAAACCTAGTAAGAAAAGAAAACGCATCGATGATCTTGTTGCTGATGCTCTTAAACGTGAAAAGCGGGAAATTAGACAAAAGAGAAAAAGAGAAAAGAAATGCTTGAAGAAACAGACCGGAGGTAGGTTGAACTCTATTAATTATATTGGTTTAAAGGCATGAAGCGAGACATCTCGAAATATTTAAGACTTACTGATTTTAAAAATTGAATTATAATGATGCAAACAAAACTGTTCACAAGTAGGCCTATCCTTATTTGCTGGAGCGCTTTCTTCTTATTTTGTAATAAAGTTATCACACGATAACATATTGGAAACAAGTCCTGTTTCTGAGAGAACATTCATCAGAAGAGAAAACGAAATAATTAAACCTTTCAACGGAGCTTGTAACAAGAATAACGGCAATCCGCGCCTGAACAAATTTTAACGTGTTTGTTTGTTTACGGCGCTTTCAACAATGTTTCAGTTATATCATGGCGTTTCCTGAGTAATTTATCAATGCTACTGGTCCAGTTATCCTTACACCAGCTAATCAGACGTATTGCTAACCCTACAACTCTGAGTTATATAGCTGCATTCATTTTAAGTCACGGGTACTGTATGGATGATGGAAAAGGTGCATTGATCATCGTTGATGGTCACATTGTGTACAAAGACCCCTGTAAATAATTGATTTAAACGTTTTATATTATTGGCATGTAAGTTATTGACGACAGATCATCTGAAACCAATTTTGTTTGAACGTGCGCATGGAGGAAAGGCTGTGAAATACAAGTTGACCTGTTTGAATAAAAGGTCAGATTAACATATACAACTGATCAGTTAAATCTTAATATAAACAGTTCACCAAAAGCTTCGAAAACCTTTGTCAGCGATCTGCAAACAGGTTTAGATATTGATTGGACTGCACGGAATAACAAGCATATGCACTGTTCGCGAAGGCTCCATTGTATTTCCTTGAAAATCCTTCATAGCTTAGGCGCTTGCGAACTTGATATAACCAACATTATGGACTATGTGTAATGTATCGACCCAAATCAGCTAATCCGGGCCGAAACATTTCGTCTCAGGTGGATACAGGTATAGAGGAATGATTCCTGACACATAAAATCAAAAGGAGGCGAAGAGTGTCTGGCCGGATCATCCTGCACGGCATACTTAGGCTGATCCAGGTCGATACTTATTGCAGAGTTCACAATGTTGGTTTTCTATTGGAACAGCTCATATACATTGTCTAACTTGTTAACATGTGCATATAGATGAAACATTGGATGAAAACTGTTAGCTTGAAATATGAATGCATAGATAAAATTCGCTTTTACTTGCATTATCAAAAAATGAACATAAAAACGGGAACGGATCAGACATGAATTGCAATATTTATCATAATGAATCGGGAAGATGAGCACTTCTATTTAGTTCACTTATAACACAACATATCTGTGTTTTATAGCGAATATTATGGTTTTGGTAATGTAACCATTATCGAACTTTATTGAGACACGCTCATTCAAACAGTCTGGTATTATTTTATGAATTGTGTAAGCCACATAAGACACCACTACCTCTGTTTGTCTGCACCATGTTAGATCGAATACCACTGGTTTTCAGATTCGCCGAAGAAAGATGTCAGCGATGACAATGATGGTGACGTTTCCATTGAGCAGCAAACCCTCATCAATAACGATGACGTAAAACAAAACGCAGCAGATGATGTAAATGTCACTCCTAATACCAAACACACAGAGTCGTCTGAAGCGACATCTTCAGATGACTCAGAAGTCAACAACACTGAAAGTCACCTACCGAAGACAGACGATACCGACACCAACAACACTGCCGAACATGAGACAAAAGAGCCAGATCTTCGTGAAACATCTGATCATCATAACTTTGAAAACATACCATTTATTGACACAACAATTGACGACACCCAACCGTCTGGTGCCTTAATTGATTATCCACAAGCAAGCGTGAAAGATATTGAGAATGATAGTATTACACATGAGAAACGCATGTGTCGTGAAACGACAGAAGAAACAACAGGAGACGATACAACAAAGAACGATGTAGAACACTTAGATGTAGCATCTCTAACGACAGATGAAATAGAAATGTTAACAACCGATAGATTTGAGGGAATTCAATCGAGTACTGACCAGGATTGTCGCAGGGATCAGAGTACTAAGATGGAAGACATAAGTATATCCGACAGCAAAGAGACATATTCCGAAGACAGCGAGACAAACAATGGGACAATCGATAGCCAAGCTGTGAAAGAAGTAAATACAGAAGGTGCTAACATCATTGAATCAAAAGAAAGCACTGATAAGAAGGAATATTTAGAATCTCACAGATCGACAATAGAAGATAATGAAGATATACACAATGCGACAACTGACGTGACAGAAGTCAATGAAAAAACTGTAGACATAAGTGAGACAAAAGAAAGCATCGATAATGAAGTAACCATAGATGACCAACAGTTAGACTCACACAGAACGACAACAGACCATAATGACGACATACACACTGCGACACTTGATAGTCAATACATGGCAGAAGTAAGCGATAAAGATGTAGAAATAAGTGAGACAAAAGAAATCACCGATGGGGAACAGCTACACTCTCGCAGAACGACAACAGACGATAATGAAGACATACACAATACGACAACTGACGTGTCAGAAGTCAATGAAAAAGATGTAGACATAAGTGAGACAAAAGAAAGCATCGATAATGAAGTAACCATCGATAACAAACAGTTAGACTCACACAGAACGACAGCAGACCATATTGAAGACATACACACAGCGACAATTGATAGTCAAGACGTGACAGAAGTAAATGACGAATATGTGGAAATAAGTGAGACAAAAATACGTATCTATGACGAAATTAGAGACTCTCCAAGAACGACGACAGAAGAAAATAGTGAATTGGAATGCTTGACGGTTGAACGTACAGCAGGAAATATTGAGGACACTTATAATGAAGAACACATTGATACCTCTGACACGTGCAAGGATGCCAGTGAAATCGTACACAATGATAATTCATTACCTATCGAAGAAGAGAAAACGGACGAATCTGAGGAATGCGAAGACAGTAAGTATACAAGGAATACAATTGAAACAATCGATGATAAAGGTAGAAACGAGACGAATTTAGACTATAACCCTGAAGATGACAAAGCCAAAACTTATGAAAATGAGGTTCCTTGTTGTGAATCAAATTTGGTCAATGACGGAGAGCATGCCGATGTTTCAACTAGAACAAAGGAGAATGAGAGAAAATTAATGGGACAAAATGATTCCTTTATAGGTGAATGTGTATCGAACGAACTTTCTGCAGAACGTGGCGGCATAACAGATTCAAAGCAAAATCCATTGGAAATAGCAGATGTTAACATAAAACAAGATCACGAGATCTTTCCTGATACCGACTACAAAGACGGTTTAAAAGCCAGTGAGAACGAACATTCCGAATATTCTGTTCACGATGTAATATCTGATGTAGGGTTTCAAAGCGATACAGCTATTACTAGAAGTGATACAAACAAATGTCAAGCTTGTCATATCGGAGATACAAGCAACGACGCACATGACTGCAAGGACAAATTGGAACAAATGCCTCACGATGTTGAAACTGTTAGTGATAGCAAACGGGTAGAATTAATTCACCGTGCGAGGTCAATGCCAATTAGAAAATGTGTTGCTTTGGTAACTGGATTTGCGAAGGAATTGAAACAAGCCAACGTTATTCCTAAACAACGAAACAAGTTCGTTGTATCAAAAACGGAACACTATTTAGACAAAACAAAGTCGATAATTCTTAAACGGCCAATGCCAAAGAGCGCCGTTTTAAACAGAGTGAAATCATGGCATCGTCGTAGAACCCCAGTGCAGAAGCGAATGTATCCTGGCGCCCTCGATACTATGATTCGCATTGGACAAAAACCTCAGTTGAAAGAGATAGAAAGACTTAAGAAAGACAGCATGAATTACGAAAAAAGAAGAAAACTACTTACTGAGCAAGACAAACACGGAAGTATAGAAGAATTGAAGTGGAGCAGACACATGAGAACGGGCGTTCGCTTAAAGGTTAGGAGAGAAAAGGCTGCCATAGAAAATGAGAAGTACAAAGTAAGTAATTTTTCTACACAGTTTGATCCTCAATGGAGGAAGTAAGGTTTTCGTATATTTGCAACCAAATCCAGATCAATCCACTCATTCCAACAGCCTGAGCAATGGTTAAACGCCTCCCCACTCACATATTGTTGAGCGGACCGTTGACTAATTGGCGAGCAGTATAGATCCTTATCAGACTATGCTGATATACTTGTGCTGTCTGATATGGATCTGTAATGGTCGCATACGTCCGAATGCATATGAGCCGTTCCACGAGAAAACCAACATTATGGACTCTGCGTAATGTATCGACCCAGATCAGCCTGCGCAGGCTAATCCGGACAGACACATTCCGTCTGAGGGGATATAGGTAAAGAGTAATAACTCCTGAAACAGAAAATACACAGGAGGCTAACAGTGTATAACCGGGTAAGCCTACGAAGCATGTTTAAGCCGATACAGGTCGATACATTACGCAGTGTATCCACAATATTGGTTTTCTCGTGGAACGACTCATAATGTCCCGCGTCCAGGCGTATTTGTAGGTTCCTCAGTCCATCTCCTCTTCAAATCCTTTAATGTGTCTCATAACACGAATATGGCTATCCCTTTTTCATTGGTTCAAATGTTAGCCTGAATGATATTCATTCAGAAGTTAATTTCATTTTCATACACTGAGAACTTATTAAGGGATACTGCTCGGTCAACCTTTTTGTATATGGTATTCAACTAGACATCGAAACAGGCTTACGTCAGATCAAGTGTGCAGTCTTGTCCCATCGTTTATATGTTCTGCATGTCTGAGTAAAGTAAAAAAAAAAACGACCTTCGAATGTTCGTCTTTACCATAAAATAGCTTATCCTATAAGCGATCGGGATTTTGTAAACAGTAAACATCGGATCAGTGTGCACATCCGTGCAGTATGATCAGTGGCATTACTGTTGAAGGTACTGAACTCCAGATGGAGAACAACATTTTGAAATGTTGAAAGTTCTGCGAATATTGTTAATAGTGTTAATTAAGTAATTAATAAGTATATAGTTCAAAACTATTTTGGCAGTAAATGTTGAAAAACTGTTAATTGAAAGTCATGAAAATGTACAAAATGTGGCTTACTGGGTATGTCCACCCAGTAAAAATGAAGCATAAACGATCAATATTTGGATGTTTATGGTACTGTAACTGTAAAGTAAAATTATTACTCTAATTTTACCCAGAAATTATGATTCTAATATTTCAAAACAACTTTTGAACAGTTTAAAACTTTTACTATAATTTCTATTTTCTTGAGTTCAGCACCTTTAACAATATATTCGTAAGAGCCTTGTGTACAAACATCCGGGACATTTAGTTCTCCGAATGTCTGTTTTCCTACGGCGTGGTTCGAATTAGGGCCGTATCACATGCTTTAGAATACAACTATCAATACAAAAATGCTTTCATTACAGATGATTGCCTCGATAGCGAATGGCCGTTATAACCGTTATAACCACTTACCACCCGTAGTAAAGCCTACCCCAACCAGTATGCCATTTTATAGTTCAAGTACAAGTCACATAAAACCAGCAACAATACAGGTATTGTTTTATTTTATTTCATTACATAAGAATGTCTTACTAATTGCTGAGTCTATACAAGAGTAACGCGATTTGCGACGATTCAGATCATCCATAGCCTCCGCGCAGTCTGTCCAGGAATTGCTTCATTTGCTTTCTAGGGATACATGCTTCGCGGAATTTATTGTTTTAAACAATTGACTATGGACACCTGCATATGTTACTCTTATCTAACTTAAACTAGACATAAACTACGCTCGCTCGTATATAGATCTGATAACTTCCCCATACAGGTCGGCTCAGATTAGCCTTTGCGTCAGCCAACGAAATTGTCGCTTATAATATCGTCCTGTATAAAACATGTAAGATGCCCAATCTAAATACACGATATAAAACAGAGCAATGGTTGTATCGTGCGATTTCATTAGACAAAAACAGTCGAGCACGTGCTCATGAGTATTTAAGTGTAAAGAGGCAATTCGAGACCAAATATTTAATTCTACACGACAAGGTTAAATAAATTCAAGCTTATCGAGTCGACCTGTCATGCGATGTCGTCAGATTCAATATAGTTAAAGCGAAATATTTTGGTCTGATGTGTATGAGCTTGATGTTACTCGGACCTCTATGCAGAGATTATAAATTGTTTATTACCGTGGGTTTCGTATTCTAAAATATGCTTAAAACAAACAGTAAACAGATTACTTCCGAAGACTCACGAAATACACCACCTTTGTTCGAATTTGTTGGGCCCGTGTATAATGTACTGCATCGATACCCTACCCCTATTCGTACAAAGCGTGTGCGGGAGGTCGCGTGTTAGATACTCAGCCGGGTCATACTAAAGACATTAAAGCTGGTAGTAATGACTGCCATGCATGATACTCAGTATTGCGGGCTTAGCATTATACTCTTTGGCTTGTGTCAGGATAAATGGACTAGTACTACTGGTAGTTTACCCAGGAAACGCCGTGACATAACTGGAAAAATGTGGAAAGCGGCGTAAACACAAAACGATCACCCGAGTACAATATTCTGGCGTCATTCGTGAAACTCAATTGTTTACACCTTAACACATTGTTATGTTCTTTTTTTCTCATTGTGAAAATTAATTAATCAGGATCCGTATGTACCAATCATTCTTAAAAATCAATAATTCGTTTTATCAAGAAAAAAAAAACATTTTTATCAGGGTCCCTTTTTATTATATTTATTTATAATATTCCACAATTTTAGAAATAGAATGCATTTCAAATGGTTGTTAATTACGGACTTAGTTGTGCTATTTATTTTTCTAGTCACTAAGAGAACGATATGGTCTTGGCAAGAACCAGAGCTCTAGCAGATGTGTAAGCCCAAGTAGATCAAACAACGACTCCAGATACTCATCTTTATCTAGAACATCATCAACATATGACATTAATCATAGAACCGAATCGTCCAGTGAATCCAAGAAGAAAGTAGAATTAAGGAGAATAATGCTACAATTTGAGAAAACGTGCAAGGATGTGGAGAGATTGAAGTCCAATGGTACAGACCGTGCAGCCACGCCTTCCAGGGATAACACGTCTTATGTGGGGATTGGACGACAGACCAGTTTCACGAATCTCGGAATGGACCGTTGTAGAAAAGACTTTTAACTTGTATTCAATCTAATCGTTAAACGTGTTATCCTTTGGTGTTACAACATATGAAGAGAAACATTTTATACGGGACTTTTGTCTTGTACAATCTAATCGTGAAACGTTTCATTCCTTGGTATTGAATATTAAGACGCATTTTACGGAATGACAAGTGAAGATCTCGATAATTATAAACTGGACTTTTAACTTGTAAAATCTAATCGTGAAACGTTTTATTCCCTAGTGTTGATTTTTTAGACTCATTTTACGGAATGACAAATGAAGAGGTTGTTTTAAACTGGACTTTTAACTTGTATAGTCTAATCGTGAAAGATGCTATCCCTTAGTATTGACTATTTAGACATCATTGCCAGACAGAGGAACTTTTTAAACGCATAGGTTATACATTATTACATTAAATGGGTTAAAACAGCCTGTACAAAGAAGGAAGAACAGTGGCTGTTAGATTATTTACTGTAATCTCGTGTTTGTATGACTTGTAACATTGTGCTGAAATTTGCAATTATTGATTGTTTTAATACACATATTTTATTTCAAGTATATTTTTTATATAAACAGTGTGTTATTTCTTGTTGTATGTACATGTGTTTTTATCTTTTTGGCAGATATATGTAATGAAACAACGATTTTGCTACATCACACGAATAACGACGTTCCGGAAATTTCTACCTGCGTAAATCTTATCCATCTTGCACCTCTGCATAGGCTGAGTCTTTTCTATTCGCTATCTAGTCCTACACCAACACAAAATGCAACAATACAAGTATAAAATCCTCCCTAGAAGAAGACGAGTTTCAATGTATATATGCAGAAAGCGCGTTTTGAAAACATTGTCGCAAAAGTTACACAGGATGAATAGAACAATTTTTTAAATTTACTAATTATCAATACAGTTCGTTAGGTTTTATAAAAATAATGCTTAAAAGTTATGCAAGTAAGCCTTTATGTATAATATATACTATATATATATAATCACCAATTCGACATTTTGAATCATGACTTGTTCTAGAGACCTAATATGTTAATTAGGTTAGGTCTCTGTTTGTTCTATTAAAAATATCAATTCGATATTTTGACCGTTATTCATATATATGTAAGTAGGCTTAAAGTCTCGCAAGATTTTGCAATAGCACGTGATTGAGCAAGACTATCTGTGAGACAAATACGCCCGTAGAAAGGCTAATTTAACTCATATTCCCTCATACAGAAAACTATAGACCAATAAGCATAAGCTCTATCTGCTCAAATATAATGCAGAAAATAGTCAAATTCAAAATTACTGAGCACATGATAAACAACCATCTATTCTCTAAACATCAATTTGGATTCATGAAAGGGAAATCTTGCCCATTACAACTACTTGAGGCACTAGAAGACTGGACAAATGCCCTCGACAACGGTAACGAGCTAGACATTATATTCTACGACTTTAGGAAGGCATTTGATACTCTACCACATAATAAGCTACTTCAAAAAATAAAAGCTTATGGAATCAAAGGGAAAGTGCTTGCCTGGATCCAAGACTTCCTATCAAACAGGACACAAGAAGTGGTCATCAACACTACACTCAAACATAGTACCTGTTCTCAGCGGTGTACCCCAAGGGAGTCTCCTCTGACCGACACTTTTCCTAATCCACATCAATGACTTCCCTGAAGTCGCGGAGATAATCGTCAAACTATTTGCCGATGACACAAAAACATACAATGTTGTCAACTGTCAAGCTGATCATGAGCTTATCCAAAGAACAACAGACCCATTTAGCGACTGATCTCACACATGGGACCTCGAATTTAACTCAAAAAATGCAAAAGACTACATCTAGGAAATAACCAACAAACAGGAGACTATTTTACTAAAGGCAGAGACTTAAGCAGAGAAGTAATCACAAACGTAGAGGAAGAAAAAGATCTAGGAGTCATCGTAGACAAGAATTTAAAATTTCATTCTCACATTACATCGAAAATTTAGCTAACAGAAACCTAGGAATCATCTTCAGAACCTTCACCTACATGAATAAAACTTTATTTCTACATCTATGCAAATCACTGGTCAGACCCTATCTGGAGTATGCGAGTACGGTATGGTCACCACATCTGAAAAACACCAAATTGCTATTGAAATGGCCAAAGACGAGCAACTAAACTATTATCCAATATACAATTTCGAACTTATACCGAGAGACTAAAATATTTAGGAATTCCGTCACTAGAATACAGAAGATTACGAGCAGACATGTTACAAGTATTCAAAATAATGAACAAGTATGACTCAACTTCAAAAGAGGACTTGTTAACACTCTCAAGCTACACAAGAACAAGAGGAAATAGTCTCAAATTATTTTTTAAAAAAACACTTAAAATCAACATGCGGAAAAATGCCTTCAGTATAAGGACCGTGGACCCTTGGAACTCGATCCCAGACGATGTAGTAATAGCTCCAAGTATAAATGCCTTTACAAATAAACAATCATTGGATAAATCACCCTTCTAAATTCAACCCACGCTGCCACTTGTCATTAAATAACACTTATCCTACCACACAAGAGATGGACCATTAGAAGCCTTTGGCTTTCCGGCGGTCTCGGAACCGTAAGTAAAGCGTAAGTAGTTTGTCGTCTGCAGCATATTTGTCGTATGTGAAAAGGGGTTTATTTATATTCTGACAAAAAAAGTTGAAAACGTTGTGGCAAAAGGGAAAAGGTGCACATTATAATCTTTTGCTACACTTTAATTTTCCAAATTCGTCTGCTTTAACTCTTTCAGCGCCAAAGGCAATATTGAGCTTTTTGCAAACAATACAGATACAGGTGAGTCAGCTCGTAACGAGCTGTCTCACCTGAAATCTGCATTGTTTGGCTGTGAGTTATATATAAAAATATTCCAAAAATCCTATAACATGAAAATAGAGCCGTCCGAGTTTGAACATGGAAGAGTCTACTTTAAACAATTTGGCGCTGAAATGGTCAAATGCATCTAAATGTGTCTGCACGTGTTGGACAGTGCAGATAAATTACTCTAACTGTAGGGATTAATTCCAGTCTAGTGCCTGATTTCTAAAAATAGTATCCGTCATGACAGCATATAATATGCATCGATCCATATCCTCGTGACTTTGTGTATTACGAATGACCAGTGTTACATTAAAGACCAATACTATGTTCACACACATTTAGTAGTGTAGTTAAACAGGAACAAATATGGCGGACATTATCACAGGACTTGTTGTTTTTGTGCTCATCTCAGGTGAGTAAAACGGTTTATTCGTTAATAATGTTAAAATTAGTATAAGAATATAAGATCTTGAAATCTTGCTGTTGTGTGTGTGATCCCGATTAAGAATTCAGAAACTAGATCAGTTTTTACAGGTAGATAAAGGCATGATAATGTGTAAACACCCAAATAAGAATCCAAATCATCTGAAGAAGAAAATGAAAATCCCAATTCATCAAAATTAAGCATAGAGCCAGGAACGTAGATAGGAGGGATATTTAACCAAGTTGTATTCTAAAATATCACCCGTCCCAACATTTGTAGGAAGTAAAACTCAAAAACTATTGGAGATATGAAAATAACAAAGATTTTTTTCAGGAAGTTTAAACATTCTTCCATTGCAATAGACAAACATATTTTAATACACTACACGTTTTGATAATATTTTATCACTATGAATAATGTCAGTCTCTTACTTTTTGGAACAAAATTAATACAACTACTCATAATACGGTCTTTACCTGTGTCTTTTAAACCAGAGACATTTATATGTCTCTGTTTAAACTAGTCCAAATATTTTAGACTTTCGGTTTCTCGTTTTATCATCTGTCATTTTTTGGTATGCAGGATAATAACAAAATGAAAAATGAGCATATGCGATGTCTTTTTTTGAAGGACTATGTTTAAACCAGTCATTTCAAACTTTAGTTGAATTATTTTAAGCTTTCAAAACATGTATATTTTGTGTATGTGCCAAATGTGACTTAAAAGTTTAATTTGCTACAAAATGTGAAAATTTAGACAATTTTATTTCTCCATTTGATATTTTAACCAGATAACAGGTGTACAATACAAATACAAATATTTTATTGGCACAAACACAATTACATTAATTGGTAAAGGCCCATATTTAAGAACATTATTACAATGGAAACAGCATGATGAAATAATATATGATATAGTTAAGAAGATAAAATCTCATTTCTATAATATAGACATTTACGTATATAAATTACGTACAGGTGGAGTTTCTTATCCCTCTTATCTACGTCCCTGCTCTACGTCCCTGATAGAGCTAGATCTTTTTTGAAAGAGGAAAGATTTTAACTTTACTTAAATTTATTATAAATGAGGAAACTACTGGCTTTGTAGATATGATATTTCTTGACAATTCTTTAGACTTCCTGAATGAACAAAAAAACACTGGATCATTTGATACGTTATAAGCAGAGACATATGAACTGGTCTTTTCCCACCAATATTTCCATTATGACTCCACTCAAACCTATGTTGTGGGTGCTCAAAAGAATGGTAGCTAGAAATCTCGACCCCAAAAATTCTCTACCAAAGTTTCCTAAGAATAGTGTTGAGTCCCGATAGCACAGTCGGTAACGACGCGGGCTGTTAATCCAGGGTTGTGAGTTTGAATCCAAGCTCGGCCAACTTTCTTTCCGACGTTTGACAAAAGTCATTACGACATGCGTCATTTGTGTTCCACCAATGGGCCAAGTTTATGTGAAAAAGCAGACAGTTGCTTGGGAAGATTGTTGTGTTGAGTACTGGTGTGATAAAACCAGGAAACACATGAGCAGGTGAACTGGCCTCTGTGATATGACTGAGAAATTGTTAAAAACGGCGTTAAACCCCAATCAATCAATCAATCAATCATTCAAAGAATAATCGACACCAGTTTTAGTCGACCCCATTATCGGTTTATATTATAGGTGTGAATGGTTGGTTCAACACACAAGTCATAAACAAAATCACCTGTATCATGTTCGACTGATTATCGATACTTGATTACCTGTCGGTTGATTATTTAATTATGATCATTTGATCTTGATGTCTTCTAAATAGTTAATCTGCTCCAGACGACTTTGAAAACATTTAGTAAAAAATATCGAAACTTTCGAAACTCTCTATAAATGAAAAACAACAACAAATTATTCAATGAAGTTGAAAACATTGTGGCAAAAGGATTCATTGATCAGTCTTTTGCCAAAATGTCTTCAATTTGGACAATTTTATTTCTCCATTTGATATTTTAACCAGATAACAGGTGTACAGGTGGAGTTGCTTATCCTTCTTATCTACGTCCTGGCTTTACGTCCCTGATAGAGCTAGATCTTTTTTGAAACAGGAAAGATTTTAACTAACTTAAATTTATTATCTGGTTATAGATCTATTGGAAAATGAGGAAACTACTGGCTTTGTAGATATGATATTTCTTGATTCTTGACAATCTTTAGACTTCCTAAATGAACAAAAAACACTAGATCATTCGATACGATATAAGTTAACAGGATATTTCTTTATCCCTTTCCATTGACCACTACAACATCAAATCTGCAGCAGACGACTTTGTTAATATCAATCTAGTAAAATATTATGAACTATCACTAAAATAAATGTAGAATTGAAGTTGAAAACATTGCGACAAAATGTCAAATTACTCATTATGAGCAAGCAGGGGACTAGATCATGAGGAGTGAACTGGTCTTTTCCCAACAATATCTCCCTTATGACTCCACTCAAACCTAGGTTGTGTGTACTCAAAAGAATGGTAGCCAGAAATCTCGACCCCTAGAATTCTTGACCCCAGTTTCCTAAGAATAGTGTCGAGTCCCGATAGCTCAGTCGGTAACGACGCTGGCTGTCAATCCAGGGGTTGTGAGTTCGAATCCCAGCTCGGCCAAGTCATTACGACATGCGTCATTTGTCTTCCACCAATGGCATAAGTCCATGTGAAAAAGCAGCCAGTTGCTTGGGAAGATTGTTGGGTTGAGTACTGGTGTGAGAAAACCATGAAACACATGAGTAGGTGAACTGGCCGCCGTGATATGACTGAGAAATCGTTTAAAACGGCGTTAAACCCCAATCAATCAATCAACCTAAGAATAATCGACCCCATTATCCGTTTATATAGGTGTGAATGGATGGTTCAACGCACAAGTGTCATAAACAAAAGCGGTAGTCTCATGGTTGACTGATTATCGATACTTGATTACCTGTCGGTTGATTATTTAATTATAATCATTCAAATGATCTTGATGTGTTCTAAATAGTTAATCTGCTGCAGACGACTTTGAAAACATTTAGTAAAAAATATCGAAAACTAACGAAACTATATCTATAAATGAAAAAAAACAAAAAAACAATTCAATGAAGTTGAAAACATTGTGGCAAAAGGAGACATTGATCATTCTTTTGCCACAATGTCTTCAATTTTGCTGCAGAAGATTGGCCCCTTTGTGTAGTAGATGATTCACTAGTATGTACATGGGTAGAGCCACCCCCGGTAGCTCAGTCGGTAGCGACGCTGGCTTTCAATCCAGGGGTTATGAGTTCGAAACCCAGCTCGGTTAACATTCTTTCCGACGTTTGAAAAAAGTCACTGTGACATGCGTCATTCGTCTTTTACCTATGGAACGGGCTAACAGTCTATGTGGAAAAGCAGAGGCAGTTCGAGGGCTTGGCGTGAAACGGTTGTAACTTAAAACCTATTTTGAAAACCCTGGTTTAGGGGCAATTTTGACCCTTTTGTAAACAATGCAAATTTAGGTGCCATTGCTCAGAACGAGCAATGGCACCTAAATTTACATTGTTTACCAAGAAAAGTGATTTAACACTTATAAAGACTTTATGGCGAGGTGATTAACCTTGGTAAAAAAATACCAATTTTAGATACAACTGTTTCACGCCAAGCCCTCGAGTTGCTTGGAAAGTATGTTGTGTTGAGTACTGGTAGGAGAAAGCCAGGAAACACATGAGTAGGTGAACTGGCAGCCGTGATATGACTGAATTTTTTTAGGAAACAGTGAATTTACAACATAAAAAAGCACAATCATTATACAATATTTTTATTAAAATGTTAGCATACATTTTTAGCTCGACTATTCGAAGAATATGAGAGCTATATATACTACTCGGCATCCACGTCACACCTTGGTTAAGGTTTTGCATGCAAGTACTTAAATACTACATGTATTGCATTGAAAATTTCTACGACCCTACCAAACTATCACACCTATGTAGATTATTCAGTTAGATAACTCTGTCCTGCATTTTATGCAAGTTATGGCCCTTTTTTACTTAGAAATTCTGGTTAAAGTTTTGCGTGCAACTAAATTAAGAGTCCATATCTCAGTATTTACATGATGCATTGCATTGAAACTTTATACAACCCTACCCAACTATCACACCTATGTAGATTATCAAATAAGTTAACTCTGTCCTGCATTTTATGCAAGTGATGGGCCTTTTTTTACTTAGAAATTCTGGTTAAAGTTTTGCTTGCAACTAAATTAACAGTCCATATCTCAGTATTTTCATGATGCATTGCATTGAAACTATCTACAACCCTACCCAACTATCACACCTGTGTAGAATATCAAGTTAAATAACTCTATCCTGCATTTTATGCAAGTTATGGCCCTTTTTAGCTCCACTGGCTGAAAGCCAGTCGAGCTTATGTCATGGCGAATTGTCCGTTGTGCGTGCGTGCGTAAACTTTTTCCTTTAAACGACTTCTTCTCACTAACCACTTGGCCAATTTGGTTGAAACTTCATAGGAAGCATCCTCTCAATGTCCTCTCTTAAATTCCTTCAAATTTTTATGATCCATCCATAATTCTGGTTTCCATGGCAACCAAAAGAAAAAAATAGTGAAAACTTAAAAAATCTTCTTCTCTGAAAGTGTCAGGCCGATTTTCAAATAATTTTGTAGAAATGTTCCTTGGGTGACCCTTTATTAGATTCCTTCAAGCCATGTTGATTGGTCGAAAAATATGGCCGCCAGAGGGCGGGGCTATTTTGCTCTATATGACCATATATCGAGGGCTTGGCATGAAACGGTTGTAACTAAAATTGGTATTTTTTTACCAAGGTTAATCACCTCACCATAAAGTCTTTATAAGCGTTAAATAAATTTTCTTGGTAAACAATGTAAATTTAGGTGCCATTGCTCGTTCTGAGCAATGGCACCTAAATTTGCATTGTTTACAAAGGGGTCAAAATTGCCCCTAAACCAGGGTTTTCAAAATAGGTTTTTAGTTACAACTGTTTCACGCCAAGCCCTCGATATAGTGAAAATTTAAAAATTCTTCTTCTCCGAAAGTGTTGAGCAGATTTTCAAATAATTTTGTAGAAATGTTCTTTGGGTGACCCTCTATCAGATTCCTTCAAGCCATGTTGATTGGTTAAAAAACATGGCCGCCAGAGGGCGGGGCTATTTTGCCTTATATGGCTAAAGAGAGAACTTAAAAAATCTTCTCCTCCGAAAGTGTCAGGCTGATTTTCAAATAATTTTGTAGAAATGTTCGATGACCCTTTATTAGATTCCTTCAAGAAATGTTGCTTGGTGGAAAAACATGGCCGCCAGGGTCGGGGCTATTTTGGCTTATATAGCTATAGTGTAAACTTAAAAAATCTTCTTCTCCGAAAGTGTTCAGCCGATTTTCAAATAATTTTGTAGAAATGTTCATTGAGTGACCCTCTATCAGATTCCTTCAAGCCATGTTGATTGGTCGAAAAATATGGCCGCCATGGGGTGGGGCTATTTTGCCTTATATGGCTATGGTGAAAACTTAAAATATCCTCTCCTCCGAAAGTGTCAGGCCGATTTTCAAATAATTTTACGGAAAAATTCCTTGGGTGACACTCTACAAGATTCCTTTAAGCCATGGTGGTTGGTAAAAAATATGGCCACTAGAGGGCAGGGCTGTTTGGAGATTTGATTTTTGCCTTATGGCCGTGGAGCGATACTGGCCCTCTTGGGCCTCTTGTTTTACTTAAAATTCTGGTTAAAGTTTTGCGTGCAACTAAATTAACAGTCAATATCTCAGTATTTACTTGATGCATGGCATTGAAATTTTATACAACCGTACCCAACTATCACACCTATGTAGATTATCAAGTTAGAAAACTCCATCCTGCATTTTATGCAAGTTATGGCCCTTTTTGTACTTAGAAATTCTGGTTAAAGTTTTGCGTGCAACTAAATTAACAGTCAATATCCTAGTATTTTTACTTGATGCATTGCATTGAAACTTTACACAACCCTACTAAACTATCACACCTGTGTAGATTATCAAGTTAGAAAACTCTATCCTGCATTTTATGCAAGTTATGACCCTTTTTTTACTTAGAAATTCTGGTTAAAGTTTTGCGTTCAACTACATTAAGAGACCATCTCTTAGTAACTACTAGATGCATTGCAATGAAAATTTATACAACCCTTCCCAACTATCACGCCTATGTAAACAATATATTATATTTTGCAATTTATTGCCCTTTTTAAACTAGAAATTTGGTTAAAGTTTTGCATGCAACTAGTATTTACTTTTATGCATTGCTTTGAAACGTTATACAACCCTTCCCAACTATCACACCTATGTTGACTTTAAAGTTAAATAACTCTATCCTGCATTTTATGCAAGGTATGGCCCTTTTTGGACTTATAAAATTCTGGTTAAAGTTTTGCATGCAACTACATTAAGAGACCATATCTTAGTAACTACTTGATGTATTGCATTGAAACTCTAACAGCACTTCCTAACCATCATACCCATGTAAGCAATTAAGTATTATCAATTAATCTAGCATTTTATGCAAGTTATGGCTCTTTTTGGACTTTAAAGTTTTGCAACTATATTTAGAGAGTAATCTTGAGCAATGGCACCTAAATTTGCATTGTTTACAAAAGGGTCAAAATTGGCCATAAACCACGGTTTTCAAAAGTTACAACCGTTTCACGCCAAGCCCTCGATATATCTCTTTTTGTTATAAGATCGGAGCAATTCTGAAAGGGTGAAAACTGTATATGTGTAGAGAAAGTTTAACCTGTACATATCAAACCTTTCCCATATACAGCAAATCGATTTGAGCAATTTCTCCTTTTGCTAACATGTTTTCAAAAATCGTCTTCTGCAGAGACGTCAGAGAGCATCTATATGTGGGAAAGTGTTAATCAGTCTATCTGAAGTGATTCACCTGACCACTTATCAGGCATTTCTAGAAAGTTTCTGTGAAAAATAAGCAGATAATTTCTGAATAAGCATATGGTGGTCTAGATTTACACTTGCCACAAATGCCCTAAGCTACCTATAGTTGTTTTCTATAGTTGTTTTTGTGATGCCAGCCCACTCATGTGTAAAATGTTTTAATACCATGAACTTTTGATCCTATTCCAGTTGTTCAGGGAGGAGAATGGTGCACGGATCATTCCACAGACTTTTTCGATAGCTCAGACACATTTTGGTGTGATCAAGGATGCTGCGGTAGTTATAATAACAGACATTGCTGCCTTAGTGGGTGAGTTATCAAATTATCAAGGCACATTCTGTACTTCCCATACAAGGGCCGAGCCACGGTAGCTCAGTCGGTTGCGACGTTGCTGTCAATCTAGGGGTTGTGAGTTCGAATCCCAACTCGGCCAACATTCTTTCCCACGTTTCACAAAAGTCACTGTGACAAGCGTCATTTGTCTTTAACCAATGGATTTACAGTCTATGTGGAAAAGCAGCCAGTTGCTTGGAAAGTATAAAAGCTAGGATACACATGAGTAGGTGAACTGGCCGCCGTGATATCACTGAAAAACTGCTGAAAACGGTGTATAATCAATCAATCCCAAACAAGAAGGCGCATTATGTTATTAACCCCTCTTTCCCACTTGTAATGACAGCATCAAGCATTCCATCATGCCCAGTTGTGGCACTGTGCTCATGGTGGAGTGCTCTTGGGCATTAAGGTACATTTCCTAGCCTAGTACTGGTTTGTTATAAATAAATAAATAAATGTACTATCGCCATACATATATAACTGAAATAATGTTGAAAATGTGTTAAACACTAACAAAACAAACCACATGTATACATCAAATCTGCAGTAGGCAACTGTGAAAATATAAATTTATTAAGGGAAAGATGTGAAAAACTTGTTTCAATGAAATGTTATTTAAAGCTCCACTGGCTGAAAACTTGTTGATTTTATGTCATGTGGTGAATTTTGTGTAACATGTACCGAGTCCTTCAAAGATTTAAGCAACAGTTGGTTACCCATCCAGCTGGTTAAGCGATAAACATTTCTCAACCCTTTCCCTCGTATGGACGCTTTTTAACGCCTCTTCAGCAGACGGCTTTTTGAAAACATGCCGATAAAAGAAGAAATTGCACAAACTACAATTACTCCTTTTGTCACCATGTTTTCAACTCTATTCACTAACTATACTTTCAAATGAAGAAACATGTACTTTCCATAGTTTTGCTTATATATTTTCAATGTCTACTGCTGCAGATTTACTGTATGTGGGAAAGGGTTAACTTAACTCTGTGAAAAAGCCATTCGTTGCCATGCATGTGTTAATTGTTGGCTTCAAAAGACTTCTCCTCTGTAACCACTAGGCCAATTGAAATTAAAATGCATCCTATCAAAGCCAACTTCTGTAAATTCCTTCAAAGTGTTCTATCCATGCAAAATTCTTGTTTGCATGTAAACTGAAAAGAAAAAGAAAAAAAAAGTCTTCTCCTCCTTAACAGGTTGGATGATTTAACTTTGTTTAAGAAATGTTCCTTGGATGCCATCTTTCAGATTCCTTGAAGCCATTTTTATTGTTCAAAAAACATGAAAGCTAGGGGGCGGGGCTGTTTTGCCTTATATGGCTATAGCGTAAAACTTAACAATCTTCTCCTCCAAAAGTACACGACATGTAGACTCATTTTAACTTACCTGCAGAGAAAAATCTTTGCCATAACTTGTATTGGACAAAATATGTAAAGGAGCTAAGTAGTATATTGAGGACACAAAAACTTCAACTGCAAACTATTTGCATAACAGATTTATTCCTTTCCCACTTGTAGAGGAATTTTGACGCATCTGCAGCAGACGACTTTTGAAAACATTGTGACAAAAGAAGAAATTGTTCAAAACAAGCAATTTCACCTTTTTTTCAGCAATTATACCTTCATTTCTAGAGATTTCAGAATTTTTGTATGTGGGAAAGGGTTATTGAAGTTGGTCTTGTCCAAATTGAAAAGATCTCAACAGATGGAAAAATCAGAATTTTTAACTAAGATACATGAACATATATATGTAGGTGAAGTTGTGAAAAAACAGACAAGAGTACATAACTCTGTCAAGGTTTTTTTTAAGAAATTGGTCCTACTTCGACTTAGAATTTTGGTTATTTTTTTTTGTACCAACCCAATTTTTTTTCAAAACCATTAGAGATAAAGCTTGTTCCGTCACAATACTTATTAACCATCATTGCGTCCATCAACAGACAAGAGCACAAAATTCGGTCAAGGTTTTTGTAAGAATTTTGGCCCTTTTTCGCTATAGAATTTTGGTTAAGTTATTCATACCAAATCACTTTTTTTTTCAAAACAATTAGAAATATAGCTTAAAGACTAACAATATCTTTTTACCATAATTAACTCCACCAACAGCCAAGAGTGCATAATCCAGTGAAGGTTTTTAGCTCTACTGGCCAAAGGCCAGATGTTTTGGCCAGATGTGCCCTTGCATGACTGGATTATGGCCCTTGAAATTGTCAAAATTGCTATAATACATCTTGTGAACGCGATAAAGTCTTCAGTTTTGATTGTATCTTAAACTTATACAGTAGTTAGATATCCATAAGAGCTCAGTTCCTTTTGCAAACCAGCAAGATCCGCCTATGCAAATTGACAAAATTGCTATAATAGAGCTTGTGAACACAATAGAGGCTACATTTACTATTTGATCGCCACCAAACTTAAATAGTAGTTAAAAATTGATGAGAGCTCGGTTCCTTTCGAAAACCAGCCAGATCCGTCCATGCAAGACTGGATTATGGCCCTGAAATTGTCAAAATTGCTATAATAGAGCTTGTGAACACAATAGGGCCTCCATTTACTATCCGATCTTCACCAAACTTAGATAGTAGTTAAATATTGAAGAGAGCTCGGTTCCTTTCGCAAACCAGCCAGATCCTGCCATGCAAGACTGGATTATGGCCCTGAAATTGTCAAAATTGCTATAATAGAGCTTGTGAACACAATAGAGGCTCCATTTACTCTCTGATCTTCACCAAACTTAGATAGTAGTTAAATATTGATGAGAGCTCGGTTCCTTTCAAAAACCAGCCAGATGGGCTCTTGCATGACTGGATTATGGCCCTTGACATTGTCAAAATTGTTATAATACAGCTTGTGAACACAATAACGCCTCCATTTACTATCCCATCTTCACCATACATACATGCTCTTGATAAGAAATGACCAAAGAACCATCCCAGTAGAGCATTGGCCCTCATGGGCCTCTTGTTGTTAGTATTATGACCCTTTAACAACAAAAATTACTTTGCTTATACATAGTGTGATAAAGTACTTGGTTATGTTTTCTGTACCACCCAAAAAGGTGTTTTTAGCTCGACTTTTGAAAAAACGAGAGCAATTGTCATGACCCTGGCGGCGATGGTGGCGGCGGCCGCAGCGTGGTCGTCGGGTTAAGGTTTTTTGTTTAGCTCAGCTTTTTTTTTCTGTTTTCTCCCTATCAGTCGAGCGTCTGTGCCGTACGCGGTGCTCTTGTTTTATTGGCAAGCACAAAAAAGTCCAGCACGCTGTCCCCTGACAGCTCTTGTTGCACAATGTTTAAACCCTAATCAATAAATATACTTTCAGTTATTATGATTTTCCATGTTTTGTTTAGAAGTTTCTAAGTCGTCTGCAAATTTGTTGCACGTTTGAAAGTGTTGACAGTTTTTCTTATAAATGCAGGACTGCAGGCACAGTTGTTGGTATAGTAATAGGATCCTTGGTTTTCGTTGGCCTTGTGATTTCTGCCATTGTCGCCATCTGTTGTTGTTTGAAGAGAAATCGTGGTCGTCAAGGACAGGTTGTCACCGGACAGGGAGCTGGTAAGTAAACCCTTTCACACATTGCAGATGCATTTTGATTTTTAAAGACAACTTTTGAAAGCAGTTAGAAAAGTAGAAATTGCTCAAAAAGAGCAAATTCTGCTTTTGCCCCTATGTTTTCAACTTGATTTAATAACAAGACTTTCATTTAACCCATTCCCACATAAATCAAATGTGCAGAAGATGACTTCAACAACATTAAGTTAAAAATATCTCTAGAAATGAAAGTAATATATTTGAAACATTTTGGCAAAATGAATAATTGCTCATTTTGACTTATTTCTCTTTTTTCCACATTGTTTTCAAAAGTCGTTTGCAGAGGCGTCAACATGTGTCTGTGTGAGGGAAATGGATGTATGGATTTTTCAAAGCTTTACCCAGATGTGTTAAAAGTAGTTTGTTGCAGGCTTGTTTTTTCAGGGAAAGGGTTAAACAATGATGAAACAGAAATTATTTTTCCAATAAGGCAAAAGCTATTGTAAGCATCTGACACAAATAATAGAAACTGTGGAGAAAGGAAAGAACAATGTTATAACTGATGATATACAGTCTAACTTGTTTTAAGAAGCCACCCAGGGCAGGGTAAAAAATTGGCTGCTGAACGCAGGTGGCTGCTTAAAACACGACAAATATAGAAGAAAATGTTGTTTGGTCAATCTTCAAGTGGCTTAAGTTGACTGCATGCTTAACAGAGGTGGCAGCTTATACAAGTTTGACTGTATTTAATATATATTATGAGCCATATTTTGTCAAAAAGTAGAAAATCTCTATACCGTAGTTGATTATGGATAACCTATGACTAAAAGTGGAAAACATTGTGGCAGAAGGAAAAATTGCAATTTCTTCTTTTGTCACTATGTTTTCAAACTTTTTTTAGTTCGAAGCAGACATAAGAAACTACTTAAAGGAATTTATTTAAACTTGGAACATAGATAGATGGCAATGTGAAGTTGTGCACCTTGCAAGAATTATAACTCTGGGCCACTTTGTTGCAAAGTTATCTCCTCTTGTTTAATATATTAATAGTCATTGACAAACTGCAATGGGGAGACATATGTTTTTATAAAAACAACCTTTCTAGTTGTGTTTTAGTTTTCTTTCTGAAAAAAAAAAAAAAACCTGCATTTGCACTTTCATTTGTTCACAAATCTAATCAGCTCTCAAGCAGACAAAGTTGCTGATTGCAGCCATAATGGACAGATAAAAGCATCCATAATTCAATACAGTGATCATGATGGTTATTTTCATTGCAGGAGCAACAGTTCAGATGACTACAGTGCAACAACCCTACATGCAACAGCCCTATGCACAACAACCCTATGTGCAGCAACCATATGTGCAACAGCCCTACATGCAACAACAAAACATGCCAGGCCCAGGGCCTTACCCAAACATGCCACAGCCAGGCCCAGGGCCATACCCAAACATGCCATACACACAACCTGGAAATCCAAACCCAGGTTTTGATCCACCAAAATACAGCGAGGTTGTTAATCCACAGTAATGAATGTTCAGGGGTGGTTTTTTTCTTGTATAAAATTTGATGTGTTATCTATAAACTTCTCCGTACTACCAAACTATTTCTTACTTACACAAAATCTGCAGAAGGCGGCTTTGGTTTAAACAATATTTTATTTATATTCTTGATTACATGTACATCTTGTAACACTTTCAAATCAAATATAGATATAAACAGGATTGAGCAGAAAGCAATTAAGCTTATTTAGGAACCTCTCTCCTTAAGGCGACTTTGAAAACGTATATGCAAATATGCAAAATTTCTGTTCTGAGCAATGTCTGCTTTTGCCACAATGTTTTCAGAAGTCATCTGCTGCAGATGTGGCAAAATGCAAGAGGAGAGCAATTAAAGATGGAAAAATAGCTCAAAATATTTTCTAAGAAAAATAAATTTTAAATCAAGTCATCAATTTTTTAAATGATCTGAATACATATTTTTATCCACAATAAGGTTTGATACTTCTTTTCTAATGACAGCATTATTCTCTTTTCTTAACCCTTTCCCATGTGTAGACGCTTTCTGACGCCTCTGCAGCAGACGACTTTTGAAAACATTGTTGCAACATTTGCCACAATGTTTACAACTCTATTAATTAAATAAACTGTCATTAATGGTGATTGCTCATATTATTGTACAGATGTTTTCATAGTCGTCTGAGAGGTTAACCCTTTCCTAAACAGCAAATCCGCAGCAGACAATTTGAAAATATGATCTACACAAATTATGGAAACTGTCAATAAATGAAAGTCTTTTTTATTGAATGAAGTTAAAAATAATTGTGACAAGAGGAAATCATCAATATTTAAGGAACAATTTGCTCCATTAGTCACTGTGTTTTTCGAAAGCTGTCTGTAGCAGGTGTGTCGAAATGTTTCTGCATGGGGAAAAGGGTTAGTTCAGCATTCAAATACAATGTACATGTATTTGATTTTGGGTGAAGTAAACACATGAAATGTAAAAGTGCTTGTACTTTTTTCCTATGCATACTTTGACAACATGCACCCTTGTCCTTGTCTTTGACAACAATTTGTTGTTAGTTCTCGGTTTGATATTTTGTATTTATTTCTCTGTTTGATATTGTTGTTATTAATGTTATATAATAATTAGATGGACATAATGTTGATGACATATAATTTACAGAGATAATTATTTTGAGTACATACAACACAGACTGTGTGTCAAGTAAGGGTTAATCCAAGAGAAAATGGTATCCTTTGCCTATAATTGCTCACTGATATTATTGTTTTGAGTACATACAACACAGACTGTGTGTCAAATAAGGGTTAATCCCATTGCCTGCTGGAACTGATAGTGTAAAGACTGTGCCATCAATATAGAGCCAGGCCAAAGAGCACATCTGCGTCAACTGATCAGGCTCTATATTGTTTGCTGCTCAACTCAATATTTTTATTTTGATATTCTTATAATTGGCTATGGACTCTTCTCTTCCAAATATAAAGCTGGACGAATTCATTTAAAAAATAGTCATTAAAAAGGTTAAAAGCCATCAAAAACATATTTATATAGCCATTAGTCTTGATTATATTCACCAACAAACTTACAACACAAATTTACAAATATTTTAACCTTGAACTTTGCTGATTTCCTGCGACTGATCATCATCTATGGTTGTAGCAGGAACACTATATTATATTGTAATATAGATTCCCTGGGTTATAGACATGGTTTTACTTAATTATTGTAGACATGGTTTTACTTAATTATTGTAGACATGGTTTTACTTAATTATTGAGAAGTTATTACTACTGAATGATAAATGATTAGTAAAATTAAATGTCATCCAAGATTAGACTGTACACACAGGTAGGCTCATCTTGGTCTTCATTGATGGCATGAGTAGTTGAAGGTTCCGTATAAAGGTGCTGAAAACCAGATGGGGATCAACATTTTGAAATGTTGAAACTTCTGCAAATATTCCTAATAGTGACAACAAATAAGTAATAAGTAGTTCAAACTATTTTGTCAGTTAATGTTAAAAAAATGAAATTTGAAAGTCATGAAAATGTACAAAATTTGGATTACTGGGTATATCGACCCAGTAAAAATAAAGCATAAACGATCAATATTCAGATGTTTATGGTACTGGAAAGTGAAATTATTACTCTAAATTGATCCCGAATTATGATTCTAATAATTCAAGACAACCTTTGAAAAGTTTTAAACTTTGACTATAATATCTACTTTCTGGAGTTCAGGTCCTTTAACAAGGTATTAATATGTTTTATGTTGCTTAACCCCTTCCAACATGCATATGCGTTTTTCTGTGTGTGAAGCAGAGGACTTTTAAAAACATTGTGGCAAAATGAGAAATGGCTCGAAATTAGCAATTTCCCCATTTGCACCAAATTTTTTTTTAATTCTATTGAATAATTATATTTATATCTATAAAAGAGTATCCATGATTTTATCTTCATGTTTTAAAAGTTGCTTGCAGCAGATTTATCGTATGAGGGAAAGGGATAAGAGTCGGGTAGAACATGATATGGGTTAAAACAGCCTGTACAAAGAAGGAAGAAAAGTGTGTGTTAATTTTTTTATTGTAATCTCGTGTTTGTATGACTGGTAACATTGTGCTAATATTTGCAAATGTTGATTGTTTTAATACACATATTTTATTTTAAATATATTTTTATATAAACAGTGTGTTGTTTCTTGTTTTATTTACATGTATTTTACCTTTTTGGCAGACATATGTAATGAAACAACGATGTTAGTACATCACACGAATAACGACCTCGCCATAAAGTCTCTAAAAGCGTATTTTTAGCTTCACTAGCTTAAAGCCAGTCGAGCTTATGCCATGGCGAATTGTCCGGCGTGCGTGCGTTAACTTTTTGCTTCAAACGACTTCTCCCTAACCACTTGGCCAATTAGGATGAAACTTCATAGGAAGCATCCTCTCAATGTCCTCTCCTGTAACCCTTCAATTTTTAGCTCCACTGGCTGAAAGCCAGTCGAGCTTATGTCATGGCGAATTGTCCGTTGTGCGTGCGTGCGTGCGTTAACTTTTTCCTTAAAACGACTTCTCCTCCCTAACCACTTGGCCAATTTGGTTGAAACTTCATGGGAAGAAGCATCCTCTCAATGTCCTCTACTAAATTCCTTCAATTTTTAGCTCCACTGGCTGAAAGCCATATAGGCAAAATAGC